>OZ035880.1:189330605-190073781 GCA_964034835.1 Muscina levida | reverse complement strand
ACTGTGGATTTTGGTATTTTATGTATTTAAATTAGCTTTGAAGTTCTAAACGATGGTAAGAGTCAGTATGGCAATGACAGTTAGAGATAAAAAATACTTGACTTTGCCCACCCCCACCACTCACACAGTGTTGGTGTCAATATCATGAATAATTTATATTTTCAATAATAATCTAATGTTACTTAGTTTGGATAGCTCTGCTGCTATTGCATTGAATCTTTTTGCTGTGAACAATAAGTTTGTCTCTAATTTGGAGTTATTCTCCGTTACACTGAGACTGGTTTCTTACATTTCGACTTCTTATCAATTAAAGTTTTCTCCTTGCCTATACGAATACGAGGGCTGCTATATATATTTCTGGCCTAATAATGAAAATGCGAATATTTATCATCAAAAATTGTTTTATTGTTTTTCAAAGTATTCTCCAGCCTGATTTATACACTTTTGCATGCGCTCAAACCAATTGTCGAAGCACTTTTTCCACTCCGATTGAGACACCTCCAAAACATGGTTTTTGAACGCTTCAACAGCATCTTCTGGGCACGAAAATCGTTGACCACGCATTTTTTTCTTGATGTGCGGGAATAAAAAGAAGTCATTGGGTGCCAAGTCAGGGCTGTACGGCGGATGACCCATCAATTCGACGTTTTGGCCGGTCAAAAAGGCGCTGGTTTGAGCCGATGTGTGAGAGCTCGCGTTGTCATGGTGAAGAATGATTCGTCTTCTCTTGTTTGTTTTTCGAATTTCTCCGAAGACTTCAGGCAAACAAATTGTGGTGTACCACTCAGAATTGACCGTCCTTCGTTGCTCAAGCGGAACAGTCGCCACATGACCAGTTTTGCCGAAGAAACAGGCGACCATTTGCTTCGAAGTGCTTCTTCCACGAACAACTTTCGTTGGATTTGGCTCGTCTTCGAAGACCCACACGGTCGATTGTTGTTTTGTTTCGGGCTCATACGCATAGATCCAAGATTCGTCACCTGTGACGATCTTATGAACATCTTTTGAAGCACCGCGATCGTATTTTTTCAACATTTCTTTGCACCAATCGACACGAGCCTTTTTTTGAGAGATTGTCAAATTGTGCGGGATCCAACGACAACAAACCTTTTTTACGGTCAGGTGTTTATGTAATATCGAATGTATGCTGGTGGGAGAAATGCCCAAGGATGACTCTATCTCCCGGTATGTCACATGACGATCTTGCATTATTAGTTCACGCACGGCATCAATGTTCTCTGGCACAACGGACGTTTTTGGACGACCTTCACGGAATTCGTCGTTGAGCGAACTGCGACCACGATTAAATTCGTTATACCAGTTTTTCACGGTGCTATATGATGGTGCTTGATCACCATACAAAGACTTAAGTTCATCGATGCACTCTTGTCTGGATAATCCACGTCGAAAGTTGTGAAAAATGATCGCACGAAAATGCTCACGTGTCAATTCCATTTTTTTTAACGGAATTGAATTGTTCAAAGCTCTGTAAGTTTAACAATTCACGATTAAATGACAACACGTTCTGAGTGATGTTATGCTAAAAAATGTCAACCTTTCCAATGGAAATATCAGATTGCACCTGGCAACACTTATTGTTGCCTAGGCCAGAAATATATATAGCAGCCCTCGTACGTACGACCAAGAGGTCATATTTAAGCCTGAATTATTAACCTTCGAAACTCTGTTGTTGTATACGTGTGTTGCTAATTGTATTCTACTGAGTTTTATTTCTTGTGTAGCGTGAATGAGCGAATTCTTGCTCATAGGTGGGGGACCCTGCCACAGATGCTGCAACTTTCGGCTGTAATCGTTTAACGATTATTGCCAATAACCGTAAAAATTGCTAAATGAATAGCAAGTTTTGCTTTTAGCAAATTTAATTAGTAATTGAAGTGTAATTAAATTTTACTGCATTTCATTGCCATGGATATCCTTAATCGTCCAGTTAATAGAATTTATGCGGTGATTAGCAAAATATTTCAATCCAATTCATTTGGCCGTTTTCTTTTTTCTGCAATTTAATAATTTAAATCTATTTTGTGCGTGCTTAGAATATGAGTGAACTTATTCACGACAAACCATATTGGGTTAATGGCTACAAAGAGAAATTGAGTGAGAGAGAGGAAGAGCGCCTGTGAATGTCAATAATGTTCAAATATATTGCAATTCTTTGTTCGTAAAGGAATTTCGCGGAGCGGGACTCAATAATTAGTATTCGAGGCGTGTTTTTAGTAGAAAACCTAAATTAGCGTAGAATTTTCTTGTTATTGTTTGCACTAGTCAACGCACAGTGCTAGATTTTAATAATCTGGAAAGGAGTGGGGCGAAATGAGCCTAAAACGTGACAAATTCCCCTATACGATACCTTCTAACTTCAAATCGATATTAAATTATTATGGCATGTAACATGACAAAACGAATGATGCAGAACTTCTTCTTTTTGGGTCTTCTTTCACGTGAAGTTCTCAAAATTGAGTCCCAAATCAATGAGCTGAAAAATGTCGTCCTGAGTTAAAAACCTTTACGAAAATCCAAAAAAAACTTTACACAATTTGCGAAACTATAGAAACACATGATTTATGGCATTATGACGGCACACACTTGTTAGCAGGAGATACATACGTGTTCCTTAGCTCCGCTTAAACTTCACTTGATTAAGACGACAGTAATTCTAAGCTCTCATAACCTTGGCAAGATTTAAAAACGTTTCAACTACATTTAAAATGTTAACAGCTTAATGCATTTTATGACCTATAAATAAATTGCATAATACTGCTGAGAATTATCTTTAATTGGAGAAACCTTTTTGCTCGCATTTATCTTTAGTATTTTGGATGTGTCATAAAATTAACATCTGTTTCCATTTTATATAACATTCTTTCTTTTTTCTCTTTGGTCTTTGTCTTGCCCAAATTTCCTGTCTTTTATGATTAGATGCCGGTCCCCGGAAAACAAACAAGGATGAAGAGTTGTGTCTGTGTGTGTGCCTGTAATTTCCTTCCTTGAGTAGTTGTTTATGTTTTATCTGTTTGTTAAGTCTAATCCTTTTATTGTTTATGTACTCTTTGAACAATGTTCTAGCTACATATACCTTTTTTTCTTGGCATACTTTTAGGCGACTTCGATTTATTTTCTTTTCTCTTGGCCTTCGTCTCTCCTTGTTGTCTTAATGATTTAACTTGAGAAAATTTCATCTAAGTGATGATTGTTATCATTTCTTTTTCGACTTTTTCGTTACTCATCGAATGGTCGGTAGACAAATCAAGCAATGATAGACGAAAAATATTAGCTGATCTTAATGAAGTCATTCAATAGTTTCTACATATTGGAATCGTAAAAGTTAATTTCATTGTTATTTGTATATTCACTGTTGCATGACAGACCAATGGTTAGATTATAGCTGGATGTGCTACATAAAAGAAGTGTACAAAGGATGGGAATTTAAGTACCATGCATAATCACAATTGAGCAGATGTGAAGTCGATAATTTGTTCTTTGTTGCAACGGCATATGTGTATGCAACATTATTGTAATAATATTCGGTTGTAGAAATATGTTTTAAATATGTTCTCTACTTAATGAATTTTAAGGACACGTGTCATTCCCCACTGCCGCCATGTTTTTGTCTAATTGAAAATAACAATTGTAAATGGAAATTTTGCTTATTAACAACTAACGATAGCAAAAAATTACATCATGGACCCTAGTAAAATTCTTTTGTTTATGTATATTTATAAGGATACTTACTGAACCATTTTTATGCAACCCCAACCAATTGTAATGACTCTTATGAGGCTCCTGACTGCCTATCTTACTAGCTTCGTATATACGAAGAAAACACATTGTCATTACTAACCAACTTTTTGTTTTACTATGGAAAAGAAATCATAAATGAGATGATTTTTCAAAATTGCTTATGCGAGTGGTGGCCTCTTATTTCTTGTAGAGATTCCTTACATGTTTAATGTCCTTCAAGTGGATTTGAAGTGGTTTTATGTGTGACCTTTTACAAATATTCTAGTTGTCATCATGTTATAATGTGTATGGTCACTGTTATAGTGACAATGACAATATATAACAGCGTTTTATCCCGTTCCCCCTCCACACACACGCACGCACATGTTCTATAGTGTATATGAAATGTAAGCAATGAAGTGATGGTTGTTTTTCCTATTCTTGAAATATCATAAAAATAATGAGCAAACTTTCTTTTCAACTTCAGCAGGGAAGTCTTAACTTTTGAGTTTGATTCAAAAACATTCGACTTCAATCGCTTGCACAAACACACACACATATACTCATATACCGATTGAAACTTTAAAGTATCTATGTTTTTGATAAACATAAAATAATCACACACACACATGTTTCATGTTTGCTTATATGTTATGCCTGCGTGTGTGAGTGATACTTATTTATTTAAAAAGTGCAAAAAGTTTTTAACAAAAACTCAAACTTTGCTTCAAATGTTTCCCCATGATTTTCGTCGAAAGAATATTTTCAATCACTGACAGAGTTCTGGGCACAAAACTTTAATGAAATTCTGATTGCGTTGAGTTCTCTTCATCAGCTCCATATGCGAGCAAGGTTTTAAAGGGGAGAAGGATTGTTGTAACATAGACGAAAAGTATATGGCAGGAAAGCGGCTGATGTTTTCGATGAAATAAATTTGGCAGTTGTGCGATGATTTAACAAACGGACATTCACATGCGCCAAATATATTCCAAAATTTGTGAATGCGTACATTTTTTTTAGTATATTGAATACATTGTTGAAACAGCTGCTTACCTTTTTCCAGCTTGGATTTTTTTGTTATTTGGATTCTGGTAAAGGTAGCCGTTTGTGTAGAAATGTAAAAAAAATACAGATTTCGAAATTAAAACTAACATTGTTCCTTTTGCGAAACGAATATTAACAATATTTTTGTGTGTTGCTTTTAAAGTAGCTTTTGCGTTAGTTTTTTTTAATGGACGTCAGAGTTCTCATTTAAATATGTAAACATTGTTGCCTTTCGGACAGATTGAAGGAAGCTAATAAATGTAGAGCGTATGTTTTGTAATGTAATGGGCCGTGGTTCATTTGAAATCGGAGAGCTCGAGTTGCTTTCCCCAGTAGAAGTCTCATTGTCTTAGGCAAGTTTAATTTGCAATTGGGCCAAATTAATTAGATAAAACCTGGTTCATTTGAGATCTTGTTCCACATTTTACTAAGTATATATAAAATATAAAACTATTTTTGTTACCTAACATGCAACTGTCATGGGGGAGACAAGGTTTTGATTTCAGTCTCAGTCATCTACATTTTGTTTATCGGCGTCCCTCTCAATGTTGTCGACCGCACGATTTGAGTAGTCATGTCAATCGATATGTCTTATGAAAGCTTCTCAAACTGCATGTTCTGTAATGTGAGTCTAAAAATGGAATCGTTTCACGTCGTTAAGGTCTCCCATATATAATTTATATCTAATTTATGGGATAAAGGGAAAATAAACTAAGTTAATGGTCTCCCAATTTTGTACTTTTCTCTCGAATACTCCCAGGTTTTGTATGTCCGTTGTCGTAAGTACCCATGATTCGGCAGCATACAAAGAACGGGTATGATTAGCATCCGGTAAAGCTGTTTCTTAGTATTCCGAGATAAGGTGGTGTTATTAAAGTGCTGCCGAAGTCCGTAGAAACATCTATTGGCGAGCACTATTCTCCGCTTGATTTCTTGGCTGACATTGACTGAATTCTCTCACCTCCGAATTATCCACAAATGGTTAACCGATTTACAGCAACAAAAAATGTTTGTCATGTGTTATTAAATAATTAATATTATTTCATTTCACAATAATAATCTGATATCGCACAAAAACCATAATTCTGATTAATTGACCTTTAATCTATTGACAACCATGAACTGTAATTGATTTTGTATATAAAAGTGGAAACAAATTATAACCACACCTTTTCTATTTGTTACACAAACAATTACATGTTATATTTACGCGGTAAAACAAAAAGTTAATGCCATGTAAAAACTCACTGTTCAATCAATATGAAAAACAGATTGACCTCATTCCCGTTATGAAATGCCATAAATTATTTTCGTACCAAAAAGCATTATTGTGGTTGAGCGGTCGGTGACAGCCTTGGAAAGGGCTGGATTGATTTGTCAATTGCAGAAATACGACCGGTGCCAGTTGCAGTACCAGTCGCAGCCCCTGCCACTACCACAAGGACATTTGGTTAATTTGGTTTTTATGAATCTCGTGTTCATCGCTTTGGCATAAATCAATATGAAGGACATGGGATTAAGTAAAGACGTAAAAAAAACAAACCGGATAATAGTTTGTGTATGGCAGCAAAAACTGTTTGAAATTTATTTGTTTGCTGAATGCGGTTGTAATACTCGTATTTGCGAAGTTTTTTTTGAAGCTAAATTTAATGGGTAGCAAATAATAGGTGGGAACTTTATATTACAGCAACGGATATACAATTAAAACGACGGAAATACAAATGGCATTTTCAACTCGTTAAACTATAGAAAGTAAACAAGTTAAACAAGTTGCCTATAACAAGTTATGATAATGTTATTAAAATATTATATGAATTTAAATATTGAAATATTATATGAAATGGTTAAAACAACAGTTTTGGCCAAGATGAACTGTACTATGATTTAATTACAAACATTCTTTGACTATTTTACTTTACATAGGTCCGACTTGGACTATAATATCAATTATTCGAAGTGCCTGAATTTATCGTGGAATATCACATAAAGTCTTCAAAAACAGTCTTAAAACATTTTCTAAAATCTTCTTAATGTTGTATTTGCTTTAAAACATTCGTAAAGTACTTTAAACAACAGTTGCAGGGAAACAAAGCATATGCGTTACTGAGTCCGTTGGTCCGATGGAAAATTCTCATTCTCAGCAATTACTTTGCAATCCCCATCCATCCTACTTCCCCAGCGTGTCCAACAAAAGTGCAAAACGATACTATAAATGTTACAGTAATGCTTCTTTCGTTTTGCATTGTTGGCACAAAAGGACGACGACAAATCTTTGTCCATTGAAAATGTATGTTATAAGACAAAGTGTAAGAATAATAAATATAAAATAAATATTTTTTTCTTTTATTACCAGACAGAATACTTTTAACGTTTTTTATGGATATTTAGTATTGTGTTGTTTGAGTTTCTGTTTCTGTTTCTTTTGATATCGGCGACAACATCGACACTAAACTATGAAAAATGATCAGACTGTATTTATGTACTTTCCGACAACAACAACAACAAATCCTAAATATTACTCCCCGTTCATGACCGCCAACCCCTAAGGGCATTACAATCAATGTTCACACTTGTGTCTAGAATAAAGAGAAAGCGAAGAGAGAAGGCGGCGAAAAAAAAAACAATTTGGACAACATGTGCGTGTTGTCGAACCCAAAAAAGAAAAAAAGAGCAAAAAACTTCTTAGGATAACTACAAAAACACACGAAATGTTGAAGCATCGCTAAAATATTATAAATTACTTGTAGTTCTTTTTAGCTGGAAGCCAAACACTTGCAAGCAGCGTAGCAAACCGCCGACATCCTTAAGGGCCAACAACATAAATAACCCAGGGTTCCCCCCGCTTTGCCCAACTCCTGCTATCGTGCTGAAGCTGCACAACACAGCTGTTCCATTTGTACAACAACGTGGTCCTTAGCGATTCTACTCTACTAAATCTAAGGTTGTCTCTGTCTTGTTGTTGTAGTTGGTCTTTTGTTAAATTTTTGGCTTCGTTTGTGCTTTCTGGGGACGATTTCATCAGTGCCACGTTGTGCCATAATTTTGGCATTTAATCAAATTTTATTGCAAGTAATTTTTCCTCAGGTTGTTGTTGTTGCCCTGTTCTGTGTGCTGCTGCGTTACGAATGTGCAAAGAAGCAAACGACTATCAAGCGTTTTCACTTTTCAAGCTGGCCCACAATTGGTACATAATGTGTTTGATGCGAGGGGGAACAGATTACAGTGTGGCTGGGTGCGAAGAAATTTATATTTAGCAAAAATATTAATAATTGCTGTCACAAATTTTATTGTAGTTATGGAATTTTTATGTTGAAAGTCCAGTTAACCATAACAGATGGATGATTGACATCATCTGTTGCCAGATATTTATTGAAGTGTCACACATTGATTGATAATATAAGGCCCAAGCTCCATGAATAATCTCCCAAGGAAATAAAAATCAAAAAAAAAATTAAATGATAAACAAAAACAAAGAAGGTAATAACAAATAACAAAACAAAACTAATTAAAGTTCAGTTACAAATTAAATGAATTTTCAATATGTGGACAACTATTCATAAGAAACAACACACAATGATAAAAATTAGGGTACTACTTCCAAGGTAATAAAATCCAACAACAACAATAATGCTTAATAATAAATTATAAAATAGTTAAAATATGAATATACAGTCGTCTGAATATCTTTGTGGCCCTGCTCCATCAATGGGGTAAGCCAAACCATTATCTATAAAATTGCTGAACAAAGTTTACACCTCCGATGTAAAGAAAGCATGGTTTTATGCTGCAAGAACAGGCCAGAGCTGGTAATGTTTAATCGCATCTTAACTGAAATTCCGATGTGATTTATCGAAACTTATAAAAATACAAAAAATTGTTTCCATACATACACCTTAAGGGTTGAAATAGAGGGCAAATATGCTTTGAGAAATATTGGGGGTGGGTTTTACATTTGACTCCTATATAGGGCAGTTAGAGCAGTATGAGCAAATTTTATAAAAAATTGATTTTTGTATTGAAACTCCTTTCAGGGTTGAAGATGGTGGGTATGTATTTTTGGTAAAAATGTTATTTGGGAAAAATGACTAGGGGTCGGACACTTATTTAAACCTTCGCGGGGCGATTCCGCGGCAGTTGCGGGGCTTGTTGTGGATTTTTTAGCCCATTAAGAAAATTTATATTACGATTTTGATAATCGCTTGGTCGAAAAAAAATTGACCCACTTTAATGATGATGTATACGATAGTACAGATAACGAATAAATATATGTCTTATTATTTTCTTAACCTTTAAGTTTGTTATATAATTGAAATCTTTAATTTCTTAATACTTTTGGATTTTATTTCACTAGATCACACTCTTCAGTAAAGTAAAGGCAGAAAAAACCCCTGATTATGTAGCCAACTTATTCACTATACGAGCTATGGTAAGTTCGAACTCTAAGTCGTCCATTTCAGTCGTCTTATAAAAGGAAAGTATTATTTCTACTTCCTGATTCTCTAGGGATGCATTCATTAACTACCAATCTATTCTTAAAAGTATGTCTTTAATATACTTTTAAACTGCTACTAAAAAATTGTTTCTTACTTCTTCCTGCAGTGTTTGTACTATCCCACGTCACTGTGCCACCTTTGTGCGTTAAGTCGTAAGGAAATTCCAATTTCCTGCACTTTTGTCGTGCCGACAACAATAACAATAATAATCATGCTATGAGTTGATATTTTTCACAAAACGTTTTTTTTACCTCTTGTCATTGTTTTGTTTTCTGTTTGTGTTTTGTACCTGGGCTGAGATTGAAATTGTTACCCATGAATTTGCGTTTTTCTTCCGCCCCCTCCACTGAGTTATTATGGCCTATTTGCCAATGTGAATCCTTTTCGTCAACGGCTGCCATTGTAAACGTTGACAGCAATTAATAGCTGCTGCCAGACTCGAGCCAAGTACGTACCGAGCTCCAAACGGCACCTACACTCTTTTGTTTTGCTATTTGCTTGTTTAACGTTGTAGTTGTACTTTTCTATGCCGTTCTGGCTAAATTCTTGGTGAAAAATTACGAAACAATGGGAGCATTTTTTTTTTCGGTTTGCCTTTGTTGATAAAGAAACACCAAATATTATCTAAGGACTCTGAATAGTCTCCCAAATGATTTTCTATGTTATTTAAAGGATCTTGACAAAAGTCCACCCGCCTCCACACAGAAATCTAGCAAAGGGGGGATTGTTGGTGACAAATGATGTTTCAAGGCAAATGCGTTTAAACACTCACAACAGCAACAACAACAAGGAGAAAACGAAGAAAAACAATAGTACTTAGTATAATTCAAGATTAATAAGGGCACTGGAATATAATTCGCTTATAAATGTTTTGAAATTTTCCAAAAATGTTTTGCTCAAGCCTCCCTGATAATGCGTTGTTGTGACAACAAGCAACGACCCTCTCTCCACACGCATTGCGTATGAGTAATGTTGAGGCTTATGATGCCTTTGGGAGAATTTATTATTCATACGCCTTAGTACAGAGTGTATCTGGGAGTTGAGTTGGGAGGGTGGTAAACAGTGATTAATGCAACGACAAATTTCGTCATATTATCTGTATTAATTTGTGGAAATTACAAGAGCGATGTTTTGGAAAATATAAATTGATAAATGAGTTTCAAAGCGAGTGGAATGTGTATGGAAATAAGATGAAAAATGTCAGTGAGAGTAGAAATGTATTTACCATGACTCTATTAGTTAAAATCTCTTGTATTTACTACCCATGGGATGCAAGGAAGGGTTTTTTGTGCTATCTGTAATTAAAGTTTTGCTTATATTTAAAATGCATATTAAAAGTAATTTGTTGATGAAAGGCCAATTTGCTCCTTATCAGGGGAAATGTTGTTGTTAAACAAAATGCGGGTGGTTTGTGCTTATAGTCATCGCTGTTGTAGAAAATGGGTATATTTTAAATAAGTGAATTTTTTATAGAAACTTATGCAGATAAATGTGTACTGGTATTCCTTTCTCTCTCTTTCTATATACGTATGTAAAACAATTTATATGTATAGGGTGGTTATATTGAAAGGGCTGATGTTGAATGGGAGCCACACCTAAACGTCAGGTTCTTTTCTGCATTTCATTTGCCATTTCTCAATTTCAGACTTACTCAATTTGAGCCATGTAAAGATACACAATCGAGCAACGCGTTAAAGTTATTCAGGCTTATTATGAAAATGGGCATATCTTGCACTTCGTGATTAATTCGGTCAATTTACTCGTCCAAATGTGCATACAATCGGAAAAAAAATTGAGCAAAACGGGTCTGTAGGAGATGTGAAAAAAACAGTGCATGCGCGTTCAGCTCGTACTGCAGAAAATATTGCCGCTGTGCGCGATAGTGTGGCTGAAGAGCCGTCCACCTCAACTTGCCGTCGTCCCCAACAATTGCACCTCTCATACTCGTCGTTGATGAACAGTATGCATAAAGACTTGTATTTACACGTTTACAATGTGCAACACTAGTTTACAGTCATTTTGCTGCAGAGTTCTAAATAATTTTTTTCTATAGATTTCAGCCTCCTAAACACGAATATGAGATTTAAAAATTTTTCCTCTGATTAGTTTTCAAGATATGAATTTTTGAATTATTTTGCAAATTTTTTATGAGATGCATCAGCTTATTGGAGAATAATTCGTAAACTCGTCTTATGATTTGAACAATATTGGTCTTCAAGTAAAGGTAATGTGCTCCTCTAAAACCCTTCTATACAAGCTTTTAACATCGGTTGGGTAGTTTTGATGGTAGGAGCATTTAAAGTTGAAAAAACTAATATTTTTGTGCAAAAATCACGGTTTTAAATTGGTAAAAAAATTTATTAAAAATATTAATCGCAAAAATAAATCCAATTTCATAAATTGAGTATAAAGATTGGACTTTCCTGAGCAAAACAAGCCATCGTTTATAAAAATTGGGTGATAAGAGGAAGAGTTACACGTTTTTTTAAGAGGACCCTACAAATGGTAATTTTTTTGATTTTAAGCATATCACGGTAGGTTTAGAGCTAAACTTCACGTTGCATGAAAATGACAATAAAAAGTGAAAATGCCACTGTATTCTAGGTTGATCATGCATCACAAAAATGTTTAATTTGAAATCCTAGGTGATCATTTTTTGAAAATATCGATATTTTCCATTTCTGCTAACTGGACCAAAAGTCTTTTTACTTTTCAAACGATGACAGTAAAAAACTGGACCAATGAGATAAAAACTGTTTATTTATTATCAAAGTATACAAACAGGGAATCTTGTATGATGATTGATTATTTTGACATTGCTTCAATTTGGAGGCTTGAAGTGCATTTTAAGCCTACATTTTTGAAAAATATCTATATTTTTCATTTTTAAATCATATTATATACATATATTGCAATTAATAAATATTCCACTTTTCTAATACTGAACAAATTCTTCTTAGGCGGTTACGCGGTGTAAAAATTAAATATATCGATATTTTTTTAAAAATGTAGGCTTAAAATGCACTTCAAGCCTCCAGGTTAAAGCAATGTCAAAATAATCAATCATCATACAAGATTCCCTGTTTGTATACTTTGATAATAAATAAACAGTTTTTATCTCATTGGTCCAGTTTTTTACTGTCAGCGTTTGAAAAGTAAAAAGACTTTTGGTCCAGTCGACAGAAATTGAAGATATCGATATTTTCTAAAAATGATCAGTTAAGATTTCAGATTAAACATTTTCGTGATGTATGATCAACCCAGAATACAGTGGTATTTCCATTTTTAATCGTAATTTTCATGCAACGTAAAGTTTAGCTCTAAGCCTACCGTGATATGCCTAAAATCAAAAAATTTACCATTTGTAGGGTTCTCTTAAAAAACGTGTAACTCTTCCTCTTATCACCCAATTTTTATAAACGATGGCTTGTTTTGCTCAGGAAAGTCCAATCTTTATACTCAATTTATGAAATTGGGTTTATTTTTGCGATTAATATTTTTAATAAATTTTTTACCAATTTAAAACCGTGATTTTTTCACAAAAAAATTTGTTTTTTAAACTTTAAATGCTCTTACCATCAAAACTACCCAACCGATGTTAAAAGCTTGTATAGAAAGATTTTAGGGGAGCACATTACCTTTAATTGAGGACCACTCTTGTTCAAATCGTAAGACGAGTTTACGAATTATTCTCCAATAAGCTGATGCATCTCATAAAAAATTTGCAAAATAATTCAAAAATTCATATCTTGAAAACTAATCAGAGGAAAATTTTTTAAATCTCATATTCGTGTTTAGGAGGCTGAAATCTATAGAAAAAAATTATTTAGAACTCTGCAGCTCACAAAAAATAAAGATTTGTAAACTGGTGCAATTGACTCAATAACTAAAGCCTCTTGACCATTCCAAACGTCGTCAATAGTCGGAATTGTGAAAAGAAATGCCAACAGTAGATGATAAATTTTCGAAGAAAATCATCTTGAATGATGAGGCACATTTTCACTTCAGTGGATTCGTCAATATGCAGAATTGCCGCATTTGGGCGTATGATAATCTAAGAGTGATTGTTAAAAAACCAATGCACCCACAAAGAGTGACTGTTTGGTGCGGTTTATGGGCAGGCGGCATCGTCGGCCGTATTTTTTCTAAAATGAGGCCGGTCAGACAGTTACTGTTAATGTTGTTCGCTATCGTGAGATGATAACGAATTTTTTATGGCCCGAATTGGAAGATGTAGATGCGAACGATATGTGCCGATAGAGCGGTACCACTTGTCACACAGCTAACGAAACAAGGGCACTTTTTCGCGACAAATTCAATGGTCGTGTTATCTCACGTGGTGCCGATGTCAATTGGCTGCCAAGATCATGTGATTTAACACCGTTGGACTTCTTTCTATGTCATTAGAAAGAAAAGGTGTACGTCGATAAGCCAGCAACAATTCAAGAGCTAAAGGATGAGATAATTCCTCAAAATTCCCTAAAAAGAAATGACAATAACTTCCTAAATAACACTATGACACAATTTGATGGTCATTGTATCGGGGGTGAACCAAAACAATTTCAAACGGTAGCATTTGACCTCAGTAACAAAACCCTAAACTCCATTTTGCTCCACTACGTCACTAATTTTTTTTACAGTGGTTTAAGATTAGATTTTTTTGGTCAAAAGTCGAATCAAAGAATATGAAAAATCATCTCTAAAAATACTTTTGGGGTATTTCATGTCTTCGGAGACCTATATTAAAACAATCAGGGGAATATTTTCTCGGAACATTTTAACCCTCTAGCTCCCACCCGTATGGGACATTTTTGGTCCAATTTTAAAAAACTGTTTAAAAGTCAACTTTGGACGGATGTCAAGGATTAGAATCTTCGATAGAAATATTCTCCGGAAAATTTCACTAAGAGTCACCGAAGACAAATAACCTCTACGAGTCAAAGGTTCCAGAATAAAATGAAAATGAAATGTTAAAAAGTCTATTTTTGAGCAAACAGTTTCAGGAGTGAACCAAACCAATATCAAACGATAGCATTTGACCTCAGTAACAAAACCCTAAACTCCAATTTGCTCCACTACGTCACAATTTTTGTTTACAGTGGTTTAAAGTAAGATTTTTTTGGTCAAATGTAAAATAAAATAAAATGAAAAATCATGTGTAAAAATAGATTTGGGATAGTTCATGTCTTCGGAGACCCACATTAAAATTTTCCGGGGAATATTTCCCCGAAACATTTTAACCCTCTATTTGCCACACATTTTGAACATTTTGAGAAATTTGACTTTTAAGCTGTTTTTTAAAATGTATCCTAAGGGTAGGAGCTAGAGGGTTCAAATGTTCTGATTAAATGTTCCTCTGAACATTTTAATGTATGTCTCCGCAGACATGAACTATACCAAACCTACATGATTTTATGATACATGATTTTTCATTTTCTCTTATTTGACTTTTGATCAAAACAAATCCAACTTTAACCCACTGTTTACAAAAATTGTGACGTAGTGGAGAAAAATGGAGTTTAGGGTTTTGTTACTGAGGTCAAATGCTATCGTTTGATATTGGTTTGGTTCACTCCCGAAAAAGTGCGTCGCACTGTTGGCTCAAAAATAGACTTTTTAACACTTCATTAACATTTCATTTTGATTTTATTTTGGAACCTTTGACTCGTAGAGGTTATTTGTCTTCGGTGACTCTTAGTGAAATTTTCCGGAGAATATTTCTATCGAAGATTCTAATCCTTGACCTCCGTCCAAAGTTGACTTTTAAACAGTTTTTTAAAATTGGACCAAAAATGTCCCATACGGGTGGGAACTAGAGGGTTAAAATGTTCCGAGAAAATATTCCCCTGATTGTTTTAATATAGGTCTCCGAAGACATGAAATACCCCAAACGTATTTTTACAGATGATTTTTCATATTCTTTGATTCGACTTTTGACCAAAAAAATCAAACTTTAAACCACTGTAAAAAAAATTTGTGACGTAGTGGAGCAAAATAGAGTTTAGGGTTTTGTTACTGAGGTCAAATCCTATCGTTTGATATTGGTTTGGTTCACCCCCGAAAAAGTGTGTTGCACTGTGTAATTTGTGTTTTATTCAAAATCAACATCGGCCCTTAAAATTTAACCACTTTTTATGTTTAAAAACAAATTTTCAAGATAACATATCTTATTCATGGGTTTATGTTCGTTTCTATTGGGAGTATTATGAACATCACCATTGTATATTCGTTAAGTTTATATATATGAACGTAAGAAACGAAACTATTTCCGAAGTATGGATCAGTTCAACATATGACAACGCTATATACCATTGAACAATTGCATAAACATACCTCTTGTATGTATCTGCAACGTTCAAGTTCCACCATACGAATTTTCGTCTGATTCCTAAGATTTTCCTACATCCTGTGAAAGATAATTTTTGAGAAATTATAACAGTAGTCTTAATAAAATATATCTAATCTGAGGCAAAATTTTACTATAATCGGTATTCTTATTCCATATAACAGTATAGAAGGATTGGCAGTCACGTGAAAGCTTTAGCCACTCACTTTAAATACAATCGTTTACACTGTGGTGCAAAAATGAGCCAATGTTTTAAACAAGGTATGTCATTAAATATTTTTTATACTTTTTATTGTATTATTTTCAAACCTTTTGCTAACCTTAAAATATGCATCTGTAAAATATGTAAAGCAATAACAAAAACAAAACTTACATTACTGTTAGTATATAAAAACAAAACATTTTCAAAATCAGACCATTGGCACACTTTTGCTCCAAGGTTTTTCTTATCTAAATTTAATAATTAGTCCTGCATATTTTTACTTTCTTCAAATAATCCACCCTATTTGGCGTATATTGACGAAGTTGAGCAACATAATATACAGGAATTTTGTTTCATTCAGCCAGAACCCCCTCCAACAGCTCATTTATACTTTTCGGGGCTCTTTCGTTTCTGTCAGCCCGCGTTTTAGGTAAGCTCACAGATTTTCGATCGGGTTCAGATCTAGACTCTGCAGTGGTTACTCCCTGACCCCAAACACCCTAGAACTAAGCCATTCCTTGACAATTTTTACAGAATGTTTTGGGACGTTGTCATATTGGCAGACGACATTCTCTGGTCTACCTGGAATTTGGCCAGGGCTATGGGGCAAATTATCTTGCAAAATGCGAAGATAGTCTTCCTTTCGCATTATTCCATCGATCCGTATAAGTAGTCCCACACCATCTGGGGTTACACATCCCCAAATCATAACAGAACCGCCTCCGTGCTAGATAGTTTAAGATTGGCACCTGGTGAGTATTTGTTTTAACTAATACAAATTAAATATATGATTAACTTGGTGGTCGTGTGGTCAGATGAGACCAAAATCAATAGATACCAATCGGTTGGGAAGGTTTTTTATTGGGCCAATTGATCAAACACACCAAATCCAGCTCATGTATCACAAACCATTAAGCACGGAGGCGGTTCTGTTATGATTTGGGGATGTGTAACCCCAGATGGTGTGGGACTACTTATACGGATCGATGGAATAATGCGAAAGGAAGACTATCTTCGCATTTTGCAAGATAATTTGCCCCATAGCTCTGGCCAAATTCCAGGTAGACCAGAGAATGTCGTCTGCCAATATGACAACGTCCCAAAACATTCTGTAAAAATTGTCAAGGAATGGCTTAGTTCTAGGGTGTTTGGGGTCAGGGAGTAACCACTGCAGAGTCTAGATCTGAACCCGATCGAAAATCTGTGAGCTTACCTAAAACGCGGGCTGACAGAAACGAAAGAGCCCCGAAAAGTATAAATGAGCTGTTGGAGGGGGTTCTGGCTGAATGAAACAAAATTCCTGTATATTATGTTGCTCAACTTCGTCAATATACGCCAAATAGGGTGGATTATTTGAAGAAAGTAAAAATATGCAGGACTAATTATTAAATTTAGATAAGAAAAACCTTGGAGCAAAAGTGTGCCAATGGTCTGATTTTGAAAATGTTTTGTTTTTATATACTTACAGTAATGTAAGTTTTGTTTTTGTTATTGCTTTACATATTTTACAGATGCATATTTTAAGTTTAGCAAAAGGTTTGAAAATAATACAAAAAAAGTATAAAAAA
Organism: Muscina levida; assembly: GCA_964034835.1. NCBI lineage: Eukaryota > Metazoa > Arthropoda > Insecta > Diptera > Muscidae > Muscina > Muscina levida. The sequence continues at coordinate 190,056,390 of OZ035880.1, read as the reverse complement.
TATTTAATAACATACCTTGTTTAAAACATTGGCTCATTTTTGCACCACAGTGTATATTTAGATTGTTGTTGTGCCATGAACGCATGTGACTCATCTAAAATATCTGTACTTACCCTGTAGCCAAAACGTTTTCTTATGACAAATTGCTGAGATTTTCTACGAATAATTAGCATTTTCTTAAAGTATTACAAACTACACGATTCTGCTCATATCCTGATACATATGAATCACGTAAGTTTTTGCTAGATTTCATGAGAGCCAAGATACGTGACAGCTGAGGGTAATATTATAAATGAGCGATTTAAAAGGGAGGGCAAAAGGTTTAAGCCACTTCGTTAACTGGTAAACAGCAAAACACGCGGAATAATATGAAAAACAACGCTATAAAACGAATATGAAACTTTAATGAGTATGAGTAACATTTAAGTAACAACCACATTTGGAATTGTTTTGACATAACAAGAATTTAGGATACGCTTTGAAAATAATAATGTTAGGACTGGATGGAGTGATTGTCCTTTATCAATGAATGCTTTGAATAAAAATACTTTATTTTGTTATCAATTTTGTGTTAGTGTATCAATTGATATATCAAATTGGCTAAACAATCTGAATTGTTTTATTGTTGATATTAATGGTCAATTCAGAGTCACGCACTAGGAGGACGCGTTTCGAACTCCATGTGACGAATTGATGCACTATGGTACATCATCAGCTGTCTAAATATCTAAAATTATTTCAAACATGTACATGTAAAGTAGATATCAGACGAAAATGTCCAGCACAATATTTTGAATTTGACCGATAATATTCAACATGAGAATAGAGGATATTTTTTCCCCACAATTCCCTTTTTACCTCAAAGCTCAAGCTTTTTTTAAGGAGATTTGTTATTTTGTAAATAAAAAGTATTTCTTTATCGTGTAGTTTACATTTATTTTATACAAATTAAGAGCTTTGCTAGAAAACCCCGCGAAGTAAATTTAAGTAGTACTTTGTTATAACTTCCCATGCCACTGTTAACTGCAAGTTGATACAAAAACACAACAAGTGTGTAGCATATTTTACGTATACGTAACATTTCAGCAATATTGTTTATTTGTATAACTCATACGTAGGATTCACTTTAAACATTTACTGATGAATATATTATATATAATTAATGTTAGGCCTTTATTAACAAATCCACAAATAATTTAGATTTATAATTAAATAATAATAAGAATGAAAGTCCTTTAGAAAAAACACAATTGTTTCCTGTCCATTGTCACGTTTTGAAGCTCAAATTGTTACACTCATACAAACATAATTGAAAACTTTTTGAGGAAAAAACCCCTTAAGTATAATGACTTAATATTTCATGGCTTTTCTTAATGCTGCCAGCTGGTTCAGTAATTCGCTGACAGAAAAAATGTTGCCATTTTTATTTTTGTATTGCTCACACAATGTTGTTTAGTATTTTATGGCATTCATCACTAAATATTTACTTTCGTCTCATTTCTTGGAAACAAACGGATGTGGCGGCAGGCGTTGTTTGTGATGATAATGAACTGAAACACTCGCTGAGAGAAGAGAAAATACTCCAGTGGCTATGGTCGAGGCAACGGCAAACGTTAGATTATGTTGCAAAGTTTCAACTTTTGTACAAAGTGTACACATATGTATGTGTGTGTACATATGTTGTATATTATGAGAACATCTGTGTGTGTGTATGGATAATACAACCTCGTGTTTGTTATGAAATAAAATGAGGGTGGTATGAAGGTCATGGTTATATGTGAATAAATAAATAGCGTTGAGCATTTATAAGCAATAATATGAATAACCACATAGTAAGTTTGTAAATGGAAAACGCTTATGATAAATAAAAATTGTATTACCTACATATTGTATAAATTGTAAAAAGATCATATTAATAATTATAAATTGTACATAAACAAAAAATAGTCTATACAAATTCAACTGGTTAAATAGAAATTTGGCTGTGTTGAAAAAAAAAAATAAGTGGAACTAGATACCTTAATGAAATACTTACAAAATCAACCATGTAATCGAATTTTTTAATAAAAACAATGACATATATCGATTATCAAAAATACAAATTAGATGTGTCACATAATTGTGAATATTTTAAGACAAATAATAAATGTAAAATTACATGGATACTATTTTTATAAAATGTACTATTGGGCCCGTAATTACTTTGCTATTGCATAGTTTATGAATATTTAAAGGCTCCCTGAAATATCGCCTACAGAAAAATTACCTAAGATAAAAATTATAAATCGCACAAAACAAAAGGGGAATAAAAAAATCCAACATTACCAAATATACATGAAAATGAAACGTTGCCCAAAAAAATTAAATATATTAATATTTATATTTTGGCATTTGTTAATCACTGGAAGAGTGCGGGTAGAAATGAAACACGTCTTCTTCTCTTGAATGTTCTTAAGAAACTCAATTTATTTAAGACAGTTTCTTACAACTAAACATTCTACATTCTAATCTCAGCTAAAGTACACAAAATACATACGATATTTATTCCCTGACGTTGTTGTAATGTATATACAAGCGATGGTCCCTCTTTTTATCTATTTCTAAATTCACGGAACAATCGAGTTAAGTAGGTACACACATTCTACGCACATTAGAACAATAATATAGGAAAATCTTCAATATTTGTTGATTATGTGGAACAACAACAAGCAACAGAATATTTTAATACATAAGATCAATACATAACTGAACAACATTTGTTTGACTTTCTTTTATGAAATAACGTGCCGAGTACTATACATCCAATTTTACGTTATATAGCCCTAAAATACAGTTTTCCCACGTCTCCTTCCGACCAACGATTGAAAAAAAATGTTCGCTTTCATCTGCATGGCTGTAGTGGCAAGTAGTATCTTTGTATGAAATTACTAAAAAATGACTCTTCACCATTTCCAATTGAAATTCAAAGAAAATCCATTGAAATTCAAATATGCCATTTAAAGTTCAAATCTCGTCAATTGATATTCAGAAAATCCATTTGAAATTCAAAAAATATTAATTCAAATTCAAATTTTCCGTTTGAAATTTAAAATATATCAATTTATATTCACAACTCATCAATTGAAATTCAAAACTTGTCAAATGAAATTCAAAGTTCGTCAATTAAAATGCAAAACTCGTCAATTGAAATTCAACCTCATCAGTTCAAAGAGTTTGGATGATTTTTGAATTTCAATTGACGAATTTTGAATTTCATTTGACTTTTGAGTTTGAGGTTCCAATTGATGAGTTTTGAATATCAATTGATGTGTTTTTAATTTCATTTGACGAGTTTTGAATTTCAACTGATGTATTTTGAATTTCATTTGACGAGTTTTAAATTTCAATTGATGAGTTTATAATATCATTTGATATATTTTAAATTTCAAACGGAAAATTTGAATATGAATTGATATTTTTTGAATTTTAAATGAAAATTTTTAATTTGAATTGATATTATTTTAATTTCAAATGGAATTTTTTAAATTCAATTGAGAGTTTTGAATTTCAAATAGAATGTTTGAAAATCAAATAAAATTTTTTAATTTAAATTGATTTCATTTGAATTTCAATAGAAACTGAAATTCAAATAATTCAAATTTGTCTGTATATTCATGTCTGTATTGCCGAGTGTATATGTATGTGTATCAAATATTATCCCCTTCACCCAATATTTCAAAATAAAGCTTTCATCTTCATATGAATAGCTGTAGTGTCAGTGTGTAGTCTACATTTTTATATCTGTTGCATCTGCATTTCAAAATTTCAAATTGTATCTATTTAAATTTAATATCTATTTGACCACGCCCTCATCCGTCCTAGTCCTGCAGAGTGTTAGTTCTCCGAATTTTATTTCTCTAGGCTTAAAATATAGTTTTGACACTACCCAATCGCCCTCTAAAATCTCGTTTGCATATTCATAATTGTGTTTGTATATTCATAATATCGGGATATCAAATTTTATATCTCTAGGAATTAAATACAGTTTGAACAAGGCCCCACGGCCCACTGATCTCTAATACAAATTTTGTCTGCAAATTTGAGCCTTAAGTGTGTACAATTTTGCCTTTTCGATCATTGGATCAAAACTTAAAAAAAATTATAGCCTATTTAAATTTCCATAATAATATTCATGCAATATTTTATATTTATTGGGAAAAGTGGGCGTGACCAATTCTTCTTTTTGTAAATACCTTAACCAGACTATTATGAAAATTAAAAAAAAATAGTCAAATCCAACAGTCTCAAAAGATGCGCTAACAAACGAAAATTTATTTGTTATATGGAGGAAGGTATTGTTTTGCCTAGAGCGTATATCAATGTAATACTTTTGATGCCAAATAAAGTACTGATAAATTTTGTATATGCAACTGCCTGTAATAAGCATATGCTTTCTTTTTTTTAAAAAAGATGTGATATTTTCTATTAATATACCATACCTACCTCGTTACTTTCTGCATTACTCCATATGATCTCACTCGGCTCATGTGTGTGTCAGCGCGTGTGTGTGTGTTGCATATGCTGTTGAGTGGTGCAGATGTTCGCTTGTTAGCTTTTATTTGTATACTTCTTCTTTTTCTCTTATTTGAGCTGCTTTCGTCATCGCCAACGCTGTTGTTAAAACGTTTATTTCTAGCTTGTTAGGGGGCGGGCGATATGGTTTTTGCTACATATTGTTGTAGTGCAAGCAAGTTGGCTAAATTCCAATTGTTTACGGTTTTACTTTCTGCTGTTGATGTTTTGTTTAGCAAATATTAATTATTTACTCTACCCTCTTTATGTTGTTTTTGTTTTTGTGCTGTTTTCTGCACAACTTTGTTTTTTTAAGCTGCCACATTTGGTGGCTGTTGCATGTGTGGCACTCATGTATAAGAGTACTGCAAACACACATGAGTGTATACAGTTCTGTTTTTTTTTTGTTTGAACAATTTCCAATTAGGAACACGAGCAATGACCCACTCTCTGTTTAAAGTGAAAATGCTGGAAATTCCCGGGGTATTCTTGGCGATATCACATACAAATAAATTTAGCAAAAGCTCAAGTTATGTGGTGAAACTTTCTGGTGTTTGGATTTATAACACATCATAAATCAATGTCAATTTGTGTGTATGAAATACAAAAACAATCTCCAGTCCCTGTCCGATATACATACGTGCACCTCTTTTGGTGGGCACTTTTTTGCGTGCTCCACTCTTTGTTGAGCGAAATCTCTGAAATGGAAAAGTTCTGTGTGGTGAAGCTACAATGCACATATATTTTGTTGTTGTTGTTGTTCACATCAACGGAAAAAAGAAAATAGTTTTCTAAACCATTAGAGTGTAAACATTTATGTAGGTGGAGGTGCAATGGCGGCCCAACCAAACGGAAACGGAAACTTTATAACACATCACATGCACACACACACACACTCACTCAGTCAGTCACAGGGACTCAAGCGGAGGTAACCTAGTGAATGTTATTTTGTTGATCCAATTCCCCTGCCCCACATGCTGCTTTCGCAGGTCCGTAAAAAGAAGATTGTATTGTATCGTTTTATTTTGGCCAAATGTTTGCCACTAGCCTCCACCACAGTCATCCAATACATCAAATATTCGCAGTAGCAGCGGCCGCGTGATAAAAATACGGCGGAACGAAAATTCTATTTTACGGATGTTGTATTCTTTTGACGTAACCACCAAGTCCAGTCCAAGCATACGATACGAGGTATTCGAACACACACCAGCACGTATTAGATAGCTCGTGGACACTAAACAAATATAATACTTCTTTTGCTCCTGCAGTTGGGCGGAAGGTTGGGTGGTGGCATGACTGACTATTTTGACCAAGTTCCCAGTGATGACACTCATGTTTTCCGTTATATAACTTCCGATAGAAGTGCCCTATATTTGTTTGCAGTTCATTTGTGTGTGTGTGTGATGTGATTGTTTTGTTGTGCACATATCAGTTTCAGTTTGGTGTCCTTTGGAATGGTTTAGTAAATTTTGAACTTTTTCTATAAGCCTTCGGTATATTGCGAAAAAACATTTTTTGTCATAAAATTGGTTTAATTTTTGTTTCTATGTTTGATCTCCCAATTGCTGTTCGATGGACAATCAATTTGTTGTTAGCCGCTGGGGCCCTGGGTTGGTTCCAGGCGTATCATAGAAAAAAAAAACTCGAAATGTTGATTCAAAAACTTGTTGGAGCTTTGTAACAAAATAGATGAGTTACAATATTTTTTTGGCAGTTGTACAGAATTAATATTGCAACGACCCTGGCAAATGTTTGTCAATATGAAGGTAGTTAAGGACGAAACAGAATAAATATGAGCTTGGATACATGTTGTTTATGTATATTTGATGTCCCTACAAAGCGAACATTTTTCTAATAAGAGTCCTTGCAGTTTCATCACTTTTTTATAAACAAATAAACATTGTCGACTAATACGTATGAAAGCTAGTTCGTTTTTTATATTAATTAACTAGTATTATTCTAGCTAACAAATAATATATTGTAAATTGAATAATCATAAAGTTGGTATTAAATTTACAATTGCAGCGAAAAACTGTTCAATTTTTTATTGCTATTCATACTAAAATCGGCATAAATAAACTCAGACTGTAATCGCATAAATTTTAACTTAGTTTCACTTAGAACTGTCGAAAGTCTAACTTTTATTTCTTTATTTTACTTACCAACTATTGCTTTCATGGTCGTGATATTTACATATCTTGCAAAAAAACTCAAGGCATAGAAGTGTGAAAATGGCAACTTAAAGTTTAGGCGAAAACAATTTATAAAGACATAGTTAAATCCTTGAAACCAAACGAAACATTTCTCACGAAACACTTCTCTAGTGCCATTCTAAGCCATAAGACGCTGGAAAGGAGAAGAGAGCAACACATACAGCCTAAGAAATTGTGATAAATATTCAAAAAGTCGTGGAATAGAACAAAATGCAAATTCTGAATTATTGTTTAAAATTGTAGCGAATAGTGAAACGGTATTGGTGGAAACTAGAGTATTTTTGTTGTGACTGTGGCTAACTGGAAATATGCGCATAGTTTATGATAGGTAATAATAAAAATGTACTGTAGATATTATAAAAGTGCGTTAGTTAGTTCTAGAGTAATTGGGAGTAAAATGTTGTAATCGCATATTTAAAAGGATTGTTCAGTGCTGTTGTACACAATTGTTCGGCAACACTTGTATACAAATACTTGAGTTTGGGACAACTTAGAGTCTTTTACATGGCTATATCGTATGCACTCCTTATTTATAACCTTCTTTTACTAGGTCTAATTTACTAGTATAAAGAGCTAACTTAGTTCACTGCAATGTTCTCACAATCATGTCGTACACAGATGTGTGCTATAGCACTTTGTTTGGTCGAAGAATGTACAACGCTCTATAAAAAATATTAAAAACTAGCTGACGTTGTTCTGCCATACAACTTCGGATCCCTCAATAAGCTCATATAAGCTCCAGGATAATAGTAAAACACAGATAGTTCAAGTTTTAACGTGATTTATTCAAATGTAATCGAAATCAGTGAAGAGCGATCTGATAAACAATGATTAGCCTCGCGATTTATTGATTGTTATCGCAAAAGCCAATCGAATGGGAAGTTGAATTCGCTTGAAATTGGAAAGGAAAATCGGTTTGAATAATAGGAATTCGTGAGATAACAACTTCCTCTCCTTTGAATTTGTCCTTGATGAACGTTGCTGCGGAATTCCTGGTACATCTAGGGAGTTGAAAAATTCTGTCGAATAGATTCCTCTTTAATAATAACATTCAAGCTATCGACGTCTTTATTCTTCGCCGGGAAAACTTTGGTATAAGTTCCTCCTTCGACGATGAGCACGCACATGTCTTCGATCTGAAGTTAATTTCAAGATCGAAATTCGATGTAGTCGTGCGAACTCTGTGCAAAATGTCGTCGTCCTCGGCAGATGACACGTGGCTATGATGATCGAAAACAATTTACGAATTTGATTCGCTGGAGCAGAAACAGTTGCCTTTGTGAGCGTTGAGTCCTCCACGACAGAACATAAACGGGTATTGAAGTGCATCATATAACGATATCGCGTGATTCCACATTCTTCCTAACAATCACTACTGCGACCTCATTTATAGGGGGAGCATTGAATTGTCTTGCACGGCATCCAGAGGGTCTTTTTTCTGCTCTGATAATGATTTTGTGGTCGTCAGAATGCATTGTATTCAATGCAACAATCGGACCAATACGTTATGCTCATGCAGCAGATTTTGATATTGTTCACAATAATCCGAAATTTTCCAAGCACCATAACGAGTTTTCCACCTTTACGTCGACTGAAATCTTTAAATCAAGCGATACAATACAAAATTTCGTTTAAAGATTCAACTTTTTAGGGGTTTTCCAGAATTTTGATGAATTACTATACATTTTTGCCACCATTTTTATATATATAGATAAATTTCTTTATTCATTAAAATTTTTTTTATCATTTCAATAAGCGTGGTGTGCATGGCAAAATTTTTTTAGAGCTACAGAGATAACATTTGTTACACAGTAAATTATTATAATCGATCAGGCGTGACCAAATTGTATGTAAGTCCTAGAAAGGTAACATTTGATATTCTGATAGCACTTAAATTTGGTTCAATGGACAAAAGTGTCAAAACTATATTTTAACACTAGAGATATAAAATTTTATACACAGATAGTACTCGGCAGGACTAGTTTAAAAATTTCTATTTTCAATCTGTGGGCGCAGGAGGCGTGGAATAACTGATTGTTAGTCCTAGAAAGATAAAAAAATTGATATAAATATATTAATCGGTACACCATTTACATATTTTTATCAGAGGACGGAAAAGTATAACACATAGAAGGATTTAAGTCGTTTGACTTTCTCTCTGGCTGTCCGCCAGAAGTTCACTTCAGAAGTTCAAACCATAAACATAAATAAATATTTAATCAGAAACTCTTTGAATACAACCATGGACTATTTAGAAGAAGAAGTTCAAACCATAAACATAAATAAATATTTAATCAGAAACTCTTTGAATACAACCATGGACTATTTACCATCCGAATCTTCGAAAAATGGAAGAAGACATTTGATTTTTGATTTGCCTGAGGCGGCGTTACTCACTAAAAGACAATAACAAAGCCTGTGAAAATAATGAATTATAAACAACATACTATACAAGAATAACAAACAGTGACATTCACACATAATAACTATTAACTGTATAAAACTCTCTGCCTTACTCACTTGTCGTACGATTTTCTCTTTAAAAATATATTTCGATTAAAGCTGCAGAGAGTTCTTTGAGTTTCAATCAATTCGGGTGCACCCAGAAGCCAGAGCGCCTCTACATAATTTCGCACAAACACAATGATTTGATTATGTTGTTGTGTACATCAACAGATGTGTATCGACCCAACAAACTAACAACAATAAAAGCAAAAAGGCACAAACGCATGCAAGGCCTTAAATACTGAATATGCCTTTGATTTCAAACAACTTAACACCGAAAACTAAGCTATTATACCATTGAAAATAAAGAAATAAAGTACACTACTCATTTTATTAGCCAAACTGTGAGACAGCAAAGAAATAATTATCAAAATCGGTTCATTATTTATTGAGTTCACCCATTACAAACTTATTCCCTTTTTTTGTTTTTGTTGCTAAAGAACAACATATTGCAGCAGAACACTGTAGTGTAAAACCAACATCATATAGATTGAGTTTATTTTAGCATATGCCCAGAACTGCTCTATTCACATAACATGTGTGTTTGTGTGTGCAAGGGAGAGGGCAAACTAGTGCAGCTCCTACTCTGTGGGTGTTTTGCAAATTTTTTGTGGTCGTAAATAATTGACACCAAAAATGTGTCTTCAAATGGTTTTTGACTTGTAAATCTAAATTCTGCAAATGCCACAAAAGCTGACCTAAATATGTGTGAGAATTTATGCAATGTAATATGTCCACAGACACTCCACTGCGATAGAGTGTGGTACGTGCGTATGTGCTCATACAGAATGCGTGAAATGGCAACGCTTGCACTTTTGTTTCGTTTCGTTTGTGTGGCCAGTTGCAGTGTTCTATTAAATGCTTGGAATTTATGGGCCATAATAAATAGCAAAAGAACAATTTTCTGGCCATACATTTTAATGCAGAGATATTTTGATTATGGGACATCATTTTTCTTTCGAGTGTATATTACGATTTAAATGCTAACGCATACAAATGTCACTAGATTGTTGTATGCTGCAGTGTGTTACTAACGTGCAATTGCATTTTAATGGATTGCTCATTTCTTATAGCCTCCTACCCCCCTCACTAGCACTTGAAATCCTTATGGGAGCCTACTCTGAGCCCCCCTGCAGCGATAAGCAATTGTAGCAGCCGCAATTTTTGTTTTTGCTAAAGCCCATTCATCTTTTTCACATTTTTCGTAGCCTTATTGTTTGTTTGATTGTTTGCTAACTTTAAGACTGCAGGGAATACATAAATTTCGGCAAAACACACATTTCATAGCAAAATTTCAATTTTGTTTCAACATTTTATCTTTCGCGCAAAACTGCTCTTGCACGAAATGAAATCAACGAAATGCGTTTTTTTGCCTGCCGTGGCAGTGGCAACCAACAAAAATGACGCGTTGGGCCTCTTTTGAATTGCAACAAAGAGGGAAAAAATGAAAAGTAAAAAAAAAATATCCAGCAACTGCAGTGAAAATCTATTATATTATGTTTACTATGCCTCTCTTGAGCAGGCACACATACACACACACACAAACGCTTCCCCACGTGCCGTGCAACACATAGCTATAGAAGTACACACATACACTTAGGCGCAGTCATATATCACCAGCGATTTTTTTAGGTGTCAAATGCATATCCAATGTCACTCTTACGTTACGTTGACAATGATGGTTTTGCAGCTGATTGTAGTTGTTTTGTTGTACCTACACAGCTAGGCATAGGCACCACGCACACAGTCACACATGTACTTGTGAATATGTGCATTTTGGTATTTTTGAAATAGATTTGTATGCATATGAGATATTTTGCATGGAATTTCTAAAATGGATTTAAATCTTTGACAGCCACGTTATTGGAAATCTAATGCGATAACAGTGGTAACTGATTATTTTGGCCATTTATCAATACATCTATATTTATTTGAATGTACTTTGAAAATGTCACTGCAAAGATTGCAGTACTGAGTATAGTATAATAGCCTACAAGGCAGGATGTTTGTAACTGGCATAACTAGTGCGTCATATATTTGCAATAATAAATAAAACGAGAAATATATTACAATTGGACAAGCCGAAGTAAACGTGGCATTAGTCATTTGTCACGAGTTGTAAAGAAATGGCAAGAAAAACAAGAGCTTTTGTGCATATTTTTGAATTTCAATTTTGTTTGCACATAAATTCCATCACTCTTTGAAGACCAACACATGAAGTAACCTCTAGTTACTCGACATTATACGCAGTCGTATAAATTGTCTGCCATTGTGGCAAATGCGACATGGAATAGCCCACATACATTTTTAAAAGCCATCAAAGACATCGACAAATTTACTGTCTGACATTACTACGACAACTCCAGCCTTTTGCACATATGAATGAACGATCCGTCTTCTATTATGTTTTTTGTTGCTGTTTTCATCATTGTCACCAGCATTTCAGTGTTGTTGTCCTCAATGACAGCAGCAATGGCAGCAATAGCGACGATGGCAACAACAACAGCAAAAGGCTGGAGCTGTTTGCAAACTAAGAACTTTCTGTGATAATAACAACAAAATTTATCGTATTCATTGTCACAGAATTTATTTTCACAACGAACACGCAAAAGGCGGTAATTTCTGTCGCTCTCACATAGAATGAAGTATATCCTTTTTGTGTGTGTGAGTGTTTTTTTATTCATTATGAACGATGGAACAGTTTTGGTGTACTGTGATGTAGTCTGATGTGGTGTGTGGTCTGAAAACTTTGAAATTCATTTGGTTAAGAAACCTAACCATGTCTAATATGATTTTAATAGGACTAAAAGGCTGAGGCGGAGGGGATTTGGTTAATTTCACTTTAATGTCCTTTTTGCGATCCGAGTACAAATCTCAGATATAATTTAACTCGATGTGGTCATACATGTGGGATGAAAACATTTCGGAACAAAAGGACTAGTTAAGAGATTTATTTCACTTTATTATGACTTCAAGGCAATGCCAAAGTTAAGTTTAAAAACACAAAAGCAATATTCCTTTTGCAATAAGAGATTGCTGTGATAAATGCTGTTCCCACTTTGTGGATGGGTTTGAGGCCAAGGCAAAAGTTTGCTGGTGTGTAAGAATTAATTACTTAAATAGCATTGTAGTGTTGTGTGCGACAAAAGGTCTCGCATGACACATGCACACATTCACGTATACGGTCATGATCATATATAGCCCACAGGATGTCCCACTTTGTACTGTTAATAATGAATGAGTTTCGTTGCTGCCTTTGCCGTTGTTGTTGTTGTTGTGACCGCTGTTCATTGACATATGGATCCTTGATGCATAACGGTGGACTATCAACCACAATTTGCGGTAGCATGCCACAAACGCAAAGTGAGCCAGCCGACTGTGCCACATGATACAATCTTGCAACCGTAAACCACAAACTTTTACGAAACAAATTTATAAAATTGATGAAGATTAATTGGCTGCGATATGACGTGGCAAATATATAAAATAACACAAAGATGATTACACAAGAATCATCAAAGAAGCTCTTTGTGGGGCTCTGACTCATCTTAAAGTGGCATCACGGAAAGCTTTAGGTGTTATTCGGCAACGGAACCTTGGCTTGGGTGGCTTGAGTGCTTAGCCTTGAGGTAGCTGCATAAACAACAAAGTGTATGTGTTGTTTTATGATGTTTGCTCTGGATATCAAAATAGAGCCAGCTGCCTATTTGGGAACATTTATTAAACAGGATTTTGTTTTTTTTTGCGTTGGAACGTGATGCGGGCGAAAAAACACCTGCAGCATTTGCGGAGTGGTTGGGAGAAGTGGGTAGAAGTGAAAGTACATACATATGCGAGAGGAGGTTGGAGAAAGTAACATATGTTAAAAGAATTGGTTTCGACGATTTAATAACGGGCATAGAGTAGAATAGAGCAGCGTTGAATATAATGCTGAGCTTGAATTGTTTATATGACCGCCAAAAATGAGAATTTGTGTGGGATGTGGGAGTAGTTTAAATCCGATCTTGCTTATCTTAGAACTTAACCTCTGCTCCTGAACAGAAGCTTACATACCAAATTTCAGCCAGATAGCTCATACACTACAGGGACATACAGACGGACACCCCCAAAAAGGGGGAGTTTGTATGGAACGTGGGGGAATTATACGTCCGATTCTGCTCATCTTACAACGTAAGCTCCTATTATAGCATAAAAACTTGGATATCAAATTTCAGCTCGATATTTCCTTACCTACTGCTGTAATCGCGGGGGCAATTAGGTGGACACCTCAAAAAAGGGGGAGTTTGTATGGGAGGTGGGAGTAGTTTTAGACCGACCTTGCTCATCTTAGAAAGTAGCCTCCGTTTAGTGGGTAGAATCTTGCGTACAAAATTTCAGCAATATACCTCTTAAAATAGAGCTGCAAGGACCCCAAAAAGGAAGAGTTTATACTGGAGGTGAGAGTAGTTTTTGACCATCTTAATACTCAACCTCCATTTAGGGCAGCAAAGTTGCATACAATTTCAGCTTGATTGCCACTAAACTTCAGGTGTAATCGTATGGACAGACCCCAAAACGGAGTGGGGGTAGTGGGAGTAGTTTTTGACCGATCGGGCTCATATTAAAACTCAACCTCCATTTAGGGCAGCAAAGCTTGCAAACAAATTTCAGCTTGATTGCCCCTAAATTACTGCTGTAATCGCGGGGACTGACATACGGATACATTTTGTACGGGAAGTGGGAGTAGTTTTTGACCGATCGATCTCATCTCACTACTCAACCTCCGCTTAGTATAGGGAAGCTTGCATACATAATTTCAGCCTTATTGTCTTTAAACTACGGCTGTAATCGCAGGGACAGACCCCAAAAACGGGGAGTTTTTATGGGAGGTGGGAGTAGTTTTTTACCGATCGGGCTCATCTTAGGACATAACCTACGTTTTGAGGATAGGAGCTTGCATTCCGAATTCGATGTCTTTTAAGCTGCGGCTATAATTGCGGGGACATACAGACGGACAGACGGTCACCTTAAAATCGACTCAGATTTCGATGCTGATAATTTATATATATATATATTGCCATACCTACCACACCTCCTTTTGTGCGTTACAAAATTAATATACAAAATTACAAAATTAATATACAATTAATATGGAAGAACAAAATAAATATACCTTTCACACTGTTCATGCACGTGGTGAAGGCTCCGTAATATTGTTGATGTTAGGTAATCATTGATCGCACGTACGGTGCGATGTCAGAAGTTCAACAATAACACTGCAATTGAAACTTTTAAATAATATATCGTAATGTTTATTATAACACTTTCGTATATCACCTTTTTATGTGTCCTATATAGCTTAGTTGACTTTAGAATATTTAACTGCCTCACACTCTATCACATTTCTTGAATCATTATGTAAACGATTACATCATTTTAATTGATTTACCACAAGTGTCATGTAAATGTCAATGATTATTAATACCTTCTTAATTTGTGGGTAACACATCCACTCTCAGCACACACATGCATATACACACTGATATTCTTGCAAGGACATCAACTACATTTGACTCTATCACATTGATATGGAAATGATATTTTGTCAAGAATCAGGTAATCGTACATAAACTGTCTTATACGAGTAACCGGTGAATTCAAATGTATGCACGAATGAATATTATTCCATGTACCGTATAACGACCAGAAAATTCAAAGATATTAGCAACACACATGCAGAGTGAAACAGTAAAAGAGCTTAGGCGGTAGGGAATAGAAATTGATTCATAGAAACAGTGTGTATGCGTGTTGGTATTACAAATTGCTATAATAGCTCCTTGTGTTTATTCTTGTAATCAAATACTAATTAATTTCATTAACATGACCAGAGGTTAACTGCTCGTAATACATAATTAGCTTGAGTATTTGCTACATATGTATGTGTGGGGTGGCTTAGTGCGCTTTTACATTGTAAATGTACATGGGTTTGTATGTAGCTAGTAATGCATAAACCGCATACAAACATAAATAAATCCAATTAGGAAATTAATGGTCACTATTTAATACGGTTCATGTGAGACGTATTGCGAAAGGTTAACCGAGTGTAAAAATTAAAATGATTGCTTTCTTATGAGAGCCATAAATTTTTGCACAGACATTATTCCAATGGAATTGTTTTATAATGTCTCGATAATAAATGTAGGTTATTTATTGTTTCACAAATACGAAGACATTTCAATTCGAGAGCGACACTTCGTCGGTGTGCACAAAATATAATTCCAATATTTTCATTTTAAAGAAATATTTTGGGACCGATTGGTTTGGGGTGGATTCTCTGGAAAATGAACTTTGGGGCTGGTCCCTCCAAGCTGTCGTATGAACTCCGAAGACTCAGACTGAAAGTTAAATAATTGCACTTTTTGAAGCTAAACCAGAGGAAACAAAAGTTTGGGTTCGGTCAGAAAATGTAGAAGTCTTGAAGGGACCATCGTGTTTCCGTAACATGAACCCTATGTGAAAATGTGTGGGGCATACTTTTTTACAAAATGCACTCCAACAACAGGCAATACAATAGTGTTGCAGAGCTAAAATCGACAGTAATTGCGGCATGGGACTCCTTCAAAAGTTCAGCCCCAAAAACCCTGATAAATAGTATGACTGAAAGGCATTTGGTTTTTGTTTAAATGAAAAGAATTTGTTCGTATTTAAAAACCACTGCGTTTAATTCCATGATCACACCATAATGTAGAGAAATGAAAAAACATAAAATTAACTAAATACATATGCTTAGAAAGATATTCAACACTCTTTCATTCCTCATATTCGGTTTTTGGATTATGAACCCTTAAGTACATCTGTATCGAAATACAGTGGAGCGTATTATTTTTCGCTCTCTATGTTATGAAAAACTGTTTGGGTTGCAAAAACATTGATGGTCGTTCATGCATTTGACTCTCTAGGGGCACCTCTGTGCATTTGCAACGTTAGGAGCAAAATTTATAAAAATGTGTTTTTTGTATAGGAGCTTCTTTAGGGAGTGAATATTTGGGGGTAGGAATAGGGAAAATGTTAGTAGGGAAAAATTACTAGGGGTCGGTCATACATTTTACTCCTTTAGTGGCGAATCCGGTACGTTTTCGGGCTTGTTTAGTATTTTTCTCGTTTAAACTCATGCCCAGCCATTTGGTCCCATCCCTACCTCCCCATCTGATACATTTTTCCCCCAATCTTGGGGTGAGCCGTATAAAAATACCATCAAAATATGGATTTGAAACCATTTCTTTAAGGCATGATGTTTTAAACACACGACTATACTTTACTTTAGTTCGATCGGTGGTCTCCTCGATATTGTCAACAGTAACGAGTAAGTCGGCTTGTCTAGATAAAAGCCTTCTTAAAGAAAAAAATCGGATGTTCGGAATTTTCGTAAACTTGTATTTGTGATTTTAAATACATATCCTCTGAAGATGGATAAATTTTTTTTATGAAAATGTGAGGATTAAAAAAAAATAACAAGACACCAAACCTTGTTCGGACTTTCATCTGATCTATATTGGATATTAACAGGCAATCTTAAAACGAGCAACTTTAATCCATATTTTTATATTTATTGGTTTAAAAAAAGTTGCTATTTATGGTACTCTCCTCAGCTTACAATTCTAACTTCCTTAGATCAAACATCTCATTTGACCTGCAGCTAACCATAATCCTCGTCATATTTTTCTCGTTTGCCATCTAAGTCAATCCACAGCAAGAATGTCGCATAATCACCATAATTGGGCCAACGAATTTAGTCGCTGCACACAATTTGGCATAATGAATGCCAATGAATTACAACATACCAACTAGCATGCAAGTAACAACTATATCCACTCAACGTGGATAGGGAGAGGGGAGTTACCACATGTGCCACAGTTGTTAGACTGTACTCATACTCCAATGGCCATCGTGTGCACACACTCACCCATATAACACAACTTCACTAATGCCATCATTGCATTGATTTTTATCGCTTACTTAACTCCCCATTGATTTTAATTGTTTACCATAAATTAATAACAAATGACCTTTTTCGGTCGTCGTAACTGGCAACGCAGCTATGTCGACCATCTCCAACTGACCGTGTTAATGAGGCAGAGCGGCGACTGGGCAGACTGGGGTGGGGGCATAAATACTTAGTTGCTGTAGCCATCAACACAGATTAATGCCACATGACGCTTAGCAAAGTACATTGTTGATTTGTTGTTGTTGTCGGTGTTTGAGGAGCTCATACTGTAAGTACTTGGTACGGATAGTTGATTTTGGTTCTGCTTGCTGCCTTAATTTTTAATCTTCCTGCTAGGTTTGCGTGTGTGTGTTTGTGTTGTTGATACATTTCCAACATGTCCTTTTTAATCCTTGCGCCCTTACTGTCCCCACCCACTCTCTCTCCATCTCTTTCTTTCGTTTTTGTGGCGACCATCTAGCACAGCGGTGACAAAAACAGTAGTTTCTGTTTTCTGCTATGCTGTCATCATTTATCAAATGTAATTACTCGACTCGTAAGTAGTTAAAGTACAAGTTGTACTTATGTTCGCTTGCTGCTCGCTGCATGCTGTTATTGTGGTTTGTTTGGCGCGTAAACTGTTCGTTGGCTTCTTCCACGTCCTTTTGCGCCACAACAGCGTTAAACTGTCGGGAGTTACCACAGGCAGAATGGGAGGGAGGAGGACACACAGCTTAAGCAAAGTATTTTTAATCTTTTTCAATATACACAAGTTTATAAACGAATCACTGTCTAGGCGAGCGGGACAGGGGGTATCCAGCGAAATTTTTAATATACAAGTATCATCGTATCAAAAATATTAAAAGATTCTTGGGGATTTCATAAAATGCTCATAGAAAAATGCTCATGAAGTCATTTTCATACATCTGGATAGTTAATGAAGTTCACGCAGTTATGTTGAGGATGGTTGACATCTTTTTTTTTTTGGGAACTTGAAAGAGTTTTGACAATAAGCGCTACGATATTTAAAATGTTATAAAGAAAGTAATACCAAAAAGCATGACAAAAATATTTTGGGAAGAAAATTGGTGACTATAGTTTGGTTTAAGTAATTATAGTGTGTGAAATTGCATTACAATTATGCGACTGTTATTGCTTAGATTTACTAGTGTTGTACCTCCGTTCAAATAATCTCTCTGCTCTTCTGTTTATTGAATCTTTTAAAACATATACAAATTTATACTCAGGATATGGTCAGCCAAATAGAAAAGATTATTATTATTGTTAACACTTATGGTTGTGATATTGAGTGGAGAAGGCACAGCGAAGGGTGCTGATGATGATAGTTTGGCAATTATCGAAATAGCTTTTCGCCCTGCCTGCTGTGAACAAAATCCATTTCATACAAATCTTGTAAAACAAAATCTAGTCAAGTCTAGTCAAGTATGTGTCTGTCTTCTTTTTCTTTCCTTTTTTCCTTTTCCTCCCTCTGCGAATACGATTGGCCAATAAATAGCAAATAATTTATTGGTTTTCTGTAGTGGTATACTGCTGACACCGCTTACATATTCTAGTATTTCGCTCTGACGATACTCAGTACATTATTTCCACTGCCATCAAAAACCAAATCAATAAACAAAATTACATCATAAAAAAAATTTGTAATTCATTGAATCTACCCATTGCGACGATACTATTCACCGCTCACTGCCTGCTGCAATGGCCTCAATAATAATTGTGAATATAAATCAATATCGAAATGAATATTTTCAATTTCCTATTTGCAATGGAAAAGTAAAATGATTTCTATGTAATCTTCTTCTAATATCATTATTTATGTTTGGTTAAACAACAACAACAATAATCGCTCTCGGTCCTTCGCCCGCTTCATTCATTGATTCGAGCTTTGCTCTTTTGTGGAATACCAGTGCGTGTGTGTGTGTGCGCGTGCACAAGTGTGTTTGGCTGTCTACATTTGTGCTTACCTTTGGCAATTGAGGTATTAAATCTGTAATAATGCCACATGATCTCGAAGCCACTAACAAAAGCCCACAGCATCATCATCAGCACCACCAGAATCATTGGTGGCAACAAGAAAACAATGAATATGCTGAGTTTATTCAACAACACTACCACCACAACAGCATTAAATCTCTCACCCCTTAACACTTTTCGGTTGTTCACTACGCCGACTATAGGGCATATGTGTGTATATACACTCGCTCCCTCTCTGCAGCGCTTATAAAGATAAAAATGTGTGTGTGTGTGTGTGTTTATAGGATTATATGGCATACCACAATGCTACTGTATTCGTATGTACGTGTATCGAAATGTGTGTGTATGTGTGCTGCACCTTATCGCCCGTATGTGTGTGCGTGCATTTGTGTAAATATATTTAAATGCACTGCAGTATTTACAGAGATTTTCAATTTTCCCCTTAGGTCCCATTGAGATTTCATGCAATAAAAATTATAAATCATGTTTCTTTACGATCTTAAATTTATAAGCAAATAATTTTGTGTAATATCACACACTCTCTTACATATTTGTTTATGGGTTACTAGTAGAGCAGATGCTAAATGTTAGGGTAAAAGGTTTAACGTTAAGGACGCAAAATGTGGGAGGGAAGGTACAAGCATCTCAATACAAGCAATCTCTAAAATTTTTAATATGAAAAAGTTTAGAATTTTGGATTAAGTTTGAGAAGTATCTGACCGACTGTTTGTTTCCTCAAAACATGTAGATGTTATGTCCAAAAATCCAAGTTTTTGAAGATTATTAATGAATAATAAATTCCACATAAAACGGCCCTATACAGGAAAAATACAATTCCATATTTAAGATAAAAATCGCTCAATTAATATATACAGGAGAAAGACAATTATGGACAAATAGAAAAAATTATATATTTTCAAATTTTTATCAATGTGGCAACAGTTTGAAATGAGCATATAACAAACACTCTCATCTCCATCTTTATACGCTAGGACTTACATTAACATTTTCTAATATTCCATTTATATTAATAAGTAAAAATCTATCTCCGAAAAGACAAAACTTCAGTTTGCTTTCTCATAATGTTTCGGTTTTATAACTTGTAATATATTTCACATTTAGGTTTAAAAAGTACTTTGAAAACGGTACTTAAGCTCGACAATAATTTGTTGAGTTTATTAACTTATGTAACTAATTTCAAGTAACTCTTTAACATGGAAGTAAAATTCTAAATATCATAGGCCCTGTGACGATAGTAAAAAGTTCATCATCAAAGTCATGTGTATAGTTCCGACATGTAGATTAAGTTTTGCCTGTAAGTAGTCTGTATACTAATTAACTCTTTGGGAGTAAAAAAAACTTTCGACATGGCTTCTCCTCCTATTTACCGCAAATGAAAATTTCGTTTGAAGCTTCATGACTTTAGCCATAAAAAATTCTTTTGCCATGTCTTCTTCTCCCACGGATCAAGAATATTCCCGAAAACTATATTTGTATTGAGCTCGTATTACGATTTTTTTAGATAATTCGGTCACCAACGTTTGGCTTAACAACGTGATGGTCTCACGCGCTGTATGGCATCTTATGCCGTTACGCATCTTATGCCGTTTTCTAACAATTCATCGTAGATTCCGATTTTGGTTACGATTTTTGCAAATAAAAACAATTGGCCTACCTTACTGTTCATATCCCTACACGAACTGCAATATACTGTGGAATTTTGACAGTTATAACTACTTATTTTAAAATAGGTGTGGCACAGCCCACTTCCACCCATACTGTAATTAATACTGCAACATTAACATATGTGACAAATCACATCTTCATACCTCTTATAGTTCATGAGATATAGCCTTTTTTACTTTCAAGTTGCATGGGCGGTACCACGCTCCTTTATCCAATCACAACTAAGTACAGCCTAACAGCAGGTCATCAGTACCACTTTCTTAAATTATCTTCCGCCTTCTTCCTCCCTGGCAGTAATTAATACTTCCCAACAATATATATACCAAATCTCATCTTCATACATCTGATAGTTCATGAGATATAGCCCTTTTGATTTCAAGTTGTATGCGCGGTGCCACGCCCCTTTATTCAATCACAGCCTATTATTGCCAGGGACTATCAACAAGTCAACAGTACCACTTGGTAAAATTTTCGTATCAATCGGTCTATTAGAAAAGCCGTTAGAGTGATTTTTGAAAAGGGGGCGTGGCACCGCCCACTTCTACTTTGGCTGAAATTAATACTGCTTCAACAACATATATACCAAATCTCTTCTTCATACCTCTGATAGTTCATGAGATACAGCCCTTTTGATTTTCAAGTTGAATGGGCGGTGCCACGCCCCTTTGTCCAATTGGACCGAATTGTAAATCTAAACCATCCGGGGCGCCACCCAAACGCATTCAAAAAAATTTATGCAAATCGGTCCAGCCGTTTAGGAGGAGTTCAGTCACAACACACGTACGGTAGAATTTTATATATAAAGAAGATAATAAAAGTTTTATGAGTAAATAAAAATATATGAATTTTGTGTGACAGCCGTTCCCATAAATATGACAAAGGTTAAATAAAATTGGTACTTTACATTATAAAACATTAATACTTTCCAACGATAACATTGTAAGTGTAATTACTAATGTAGTGAAAATTTGTGAACATTTATTTAAATATTTGAGTATTTAGTTACAGAAAATATTTGGTCTCACCCGTCCCTGAGTAAGAAATGAAGACTTCCATAATCAATAACAAGCACAATGTTTGAGTTTCCTTAAATATGATAGACATGAAATTTGTTTTGTACTGGCAATGGTAAAGGAAAGTATGAGAGCCTTCTTATGGTGTTAAGGGGAAGAAGGCATGTTAGAGAAAAATGTTGGTAGGGAAATACTAGTGGATCATACATTTTACCCATCTAGGACGTATATATGTTGAAGTTTAATAGCAGAATGATATTCTTATAATGTCAGGTAGTCTAAACAGCCGTTTCCGATTCAGCCACGAATCCTCATCAGCATACTTTGGTATAATGACTGCAAAATGTTCATCAAGTCTCAGAATCTCACAACAAAATGAGTGCATAGAGTACATAGTATAGAGTTCACAACCAATCACTATGAGAAACCATTAGCTAAACTTCTTATTTGTTTGTTTGTCTATGTTTGTCTATGCACTCAAGAAAGAATTCTCATTTTGTTGTAAGATTCTGTTGCATAAGACTTGATGAACAATTTGCACTTATTATACCGAAGTATGCTGATGAGCAATCGTGGCTGAACCCGAAACAGCTGTACAAACTACCTGACATTATAAGAATATCATTCTGCTATTAAACTTCATTCAAAAACACTGGTATAAGGCTTGAAATAAATTCCAAATCATCGTTCATAAACAAACCGAATAAAAACAAAAACATCTATTATCCGATTAACATACAATTGTGCTGCTGCGAAGCTAACCAACCGAAACCCGTTGTCAGGACAGCTTCTTTCCTAATTTTTCTATCAAATATCTCTAGACAATTTTAATGTCGTGGCCAGGGCAGCAGTCGATCTTATGGATAAAAAATAAAAATCTTGGTAATTCTGTTCCCAAGTAAAAATTTAAAAATTGTCTAAATTATATAAAATTTTGTGAGTATTTTATGTCGTTGTGTATCAGAAGCGAATGCACGAATCCAGTATATTTGCAGTTGTCCACAATGGTTACAACAATGGTGTGTTAATATATTAAGTTCAAAGGATAAATCTAAACATTCCTCTCTATGGCAAAACTCTCTGTGAGCATAGATTGCCAAATGCTTATTTAAAATATTGTAAGTGTCTATAAGTAAATTTATTTATTATTTACTGATATTCAAAGTTTGTAATACTATAAGATAAATACATTCATAAATCCTTTGTCTTTACAAATTTATGGGGCACAAGTTTATCTTTACACAAAGTATACATGTAGTTATTTACACAAATCTAAATATGTACATATATACACCAGCATTATTATTGTATATGTATATGTTGGCACGTTAATACCAATGTACGTAAATTACTTTGTCTAAGTGTTAAATATTGAATTGAAAAAGTGTTAAGTATTTTCTCTGTTTGGCAGTTAAATATGTTTATCTTGGAAAGTTCAATTTCAATGTATAGTTGTGAGTGCGTGCGTGTGTGTGTGTCTTAGAGTATATCCGGTTTTATGTGTGCGTGTGTATATGTCTGGCAGTATGAAGGACAATATTTCCTCTTCCGCATATCTTCGATAAGAAATATCCTGTCCTTTTTTGTTGTTTACGTCATTGGAAGTTGCTTCCAAACAAGGAAATTACTAAAATACACACACAGAGAGCTTCTTAAATAGCTTAGGGGATAAAATACTTGGAGAATAGAAACATAGACACATTTATTGATATTATGTAACACATATAGCAAAAATACAATAGAATTTAAGCAAGTGATATAAAGCTTTTTGAGTACGGGTAGTGAGAAATGTCTTAAAGATTATTGTGGTCTTTGAAGTCCAAATAATATATACAGAGAAGCATTTCTCTACAGCAATGCTGTCAGTGACTGTCTACAAAACGTTATCTATATTAAGTGAAATACCTTCGAGTCAAATGTATTTTAGCTAAAAATGGTTATTTTAAAAATGTTATTGTGACATATCAAACTTAAAACGGTGTTGTTTATTAAAAGTTAGGAGTATGTTAACCTGGATTATGGGCTTAAATTATTATATAACATAAAATAAAAAAAGTCCTTTAAACAAATTTCCTAATTGATATTACGATAACTTGTATTTTTTCAACAGAGGAACCCTTAACCGAATATGTATAAGATTCCAAGAGAAGAATTCAGATCTTTTTGCAAAATTTAAGTCTTCAGACCTAATACATTTGCCTAGTCCAATTCTTTAGGCTTAAACATTTGCCGAAACAATTTTATTTAAAATCCTTCTAATATTCCTAACACAGTACAACACATGACCATGGACTCAATTCTGAAAACTGCACGTAAAGTAGCCCCAAAAAGAAGAAGTTCTGCATAATGTAATGTAATATCGATTTGAAGTTAGTAAGTACCGTATAGGGAAATTTGTCAAGATTGTTTGACATAACATAAATACTATACGGTGGCGTATGATTATCATAAGTAATATTCCACGTTAATCATACGCCACGGAGTAGAACAGTTTAATTGTTACTGTTACAAAATAAAGCCAGTTCAAAATCATTTAATGAATGGAAAAGTGAAACTGTTGCTTATGTAGGGACACATTATATGAACAGATTAAAGGAATTGTAATACTTAATTTTTTTTTCAGCTAAATCGGACTAGTGGTTCTCAAGTTATGTCAACCAAAAGAGCTTAAAACGTGAAAAATTATCCTATAAGTTACTTACTAACTTCAAATCGATATTAAATTGTTATGGCATGTAACTTGACAAAACGAATGATGCAGAACTTCTTCTTTATGGGGCTTCTTTTACGTGCAGTTCTGAGAGTTGAGTCCCAAACCAATGAGCTGAAAAAAGTTGTACTGTGTAATTGTGCATTTGGTTTAACTACGGCTCTAAAATGTATATCTTAACACGAAATGAAAACTACTTACTGTCTTACATATTTAAAGACCAACACCTGAAGTGAACACATACATGTTGCTCATCTTAAAGTTAAACTTTGCTATGCCTGCAAATAGGTGAACAGATCTTGTTAATTAAATTTCAAAGCAAATTGTTTGCTATCATGTAGAAAATGGATAAGAAATAGAATTGAGTCTACACTTTGTATACTTTTGCTTCTTTTTGGATACAATACAAGTTTTGTTGGTCAACGGATTATTCGGTCTTGTCTGCTTTGGCAAATTAAAAAATTATTTATTTATGCCTCAATTTGACGAAGGTCAGGAAAAAAAGGTAAATGTCCTACACATACAAACACTCACATATGTAAAACTATACATCCAAATGGTGTTTATAGAGCAAATAGTCCTGCCGTCAGATTTGGTATCCAAATCAAATTCATACAAGCGAATATTTGCACATCATTCGACAGAGTGGAAACGCAATATGGTCAGCTGACATAGAGTTTGGCAGTGATTTCTTGTTGGGCATCAGGTTTTTTACATGTAATTGCTTTTCCATCAAAATTGAAAAAGGTTAACCATCAAGTGTGGTTTCGTAACTCTTATGCACATCTTTGCCTTGCCCCATCCGATTATCTTGTTGTTTTTTTCTCAGTTAAGAAATGAATTTGATTTAGAATTGGCGTACGCACCCAAGTGCTTCTTTAGTGAGTTATTTGTAACTTTTAAGTTAAAATTATATATTTTGTCTGTATATTACATAAGACGCATTAAATCATGTCGTTTTTTTGTTATGTGTAAGCGTAGGTCTTTTCGCATCCTTTGTTGGCCCTGGGGCATGAAGCCATTAAAAGTTTATTATAAAGAATCACCAAAGCGAGAAACTGGTAAATTGCGAATACATTGAGAGCTCCATAAAATATAAACAGTGTATTATAATCGTTGTTTTTGTAGTCGAATGTGACCCCTCCAGAGGAAATGTTCGCAAAATAGCTAAGGGGCATGAAACATATGCGAGTGTAATCACAGCCGACACTCTCCCCCTTCACACTCTCTGGACACATTGTGCGGGAATGAATACAAAAGCAAAAGATGAACATTAATAACGTAAATAAATCAAGAATTATTAGTTCAATGCAATATAATGCACAATGGTTTATTTATGGGTTACACTCATGCTCTGTACCCTATTGTAGCAGGATAACGTACATTACCGCCAATTTATTTATTGAGGCCAGACAACTCATATATGAATCACTCCGATGGGAATTTCCATTTTGAGATTGAAATTATGATTGATAGCTTACCGTCGTCATTTGTTTTTTTTCTGTTCCTTTAAGGACTGTCGTTTGTTAACGGAAAACTCATTGCGGAAAAAGTTTTGAAGTTGAATGGGATGAAATTAATTTTCATGTTTATTGATTGTATCCTAGGGTGATTATGTATTTGATTGAGTAGTAATGATAGCATGAGAACATTATAGCAGATGGGATGGAATGCAATTTAGGTTTGCTGGAAATTAAAGGTTTGTGGATAGATGGAAGATGGCTAATGAAGTTTGTTATCTTTACTAGGGACATCTTAAGTTCGTATTTCAAGGATTTAAGTATGGTATGGGCAATTCCATGGGGACGGGTGTGACCATGTTATACACATTTTTGTTTATAATTCATAGAAAATTTATTATAAAAAAGCTTTGATTACCAAGAATGTTAAGTTCTAAAACATGTAGTAGCAGGTAGACACTGAAAAAACTTGATTTTCGCTCAGAATATCCATTAGTATACAACGATGGGTGTGACCTTAGGAATTTTTTGTATGTGGCCTTCGATCGCTCAGTGAAAGTAGATTTGCAATCCGAAGGCGCCGGGTTTGATTCCAGGCAGGGGCACTGGCATCAACATCGATTAAAAATTACTTTTCAAATACTCTGTAGTTCTCTAGCCAACAAAACTCATTCTAGATACCTTCCACTACACAAAATCCACATTGCGCAAGGACCAAGGACAAAACGAAAAGATTTATCAACATCTTAAAAATAAATCAATAAAACAAGCTGGCGCCATCTCTTGGAGAAAAATGTTGGTTAAAACTCAAAACCAACAACAATTAGCAATGCTTGACACAAACCTTGGAACGAAACAGTGTTGCCAACAATGATCGTATGATAATCGGATTACATGCCCGATTGAGTACCGACAAATTGAAAATCGGTATAAAGAATTGTCACCCCAGCTACTTCCTCCAGATTTTGCAACAACAACAACCTTACGAATTTGAGCTTTTATAAAATAATGACTCAGGTTAAATTCTGTAAAACTTCCCGTAGAAAGTCCACAATTATTGTTTATATTGTTTTTGTTTGTGTTAAGTACTTACTGCTCGCAAAAAAACTAATTTTTCTTAATAGCATAAACTTTTAAGAAAAAAGACGATTGTGACACCATTGTACGACGGGTGTGATCTAATGAAATAAACTGCAAAAGTATATGGAAGTTGAAGTTTTTACAGAGTTCAATTATATCACAAACATAAAGGTAAACCTGTAAAAGAATAATAAGACATATATTTATTCGTTATCTATACTATCGAATACATCATCATTTGAGTGGGTTTATTTTTTTATCTCGACCAAACGGTTATAAAAATCGTATTTTTGCAACCCCAATAGTTTCTCGAAAACATATCTACCCTATATTTTCAACACTTAAGTTGGTTTCCATACAATTTTATTTATCTATATATATACAAATTAAATGGTCCACGTATGTCATACCATCACTTGAGAACGGCTGGAGCGATTTGGCTAATTTTTTTTTATTCGATTCGAAATTTTCCGTAGATTGTTTGTGTTGAAAAAAAAATCAAATCCAGGTGGCGCTAGGGTGGATTTATATCGAAAATTTGAATGCATGTACCAATTCAACTGAAATTTAGAATGGATATTCATTTGATCATGAGAAAACATTTTATGTACAAATGGACCCGGTA
The DNA here is from genome assembly GCA_964034835.1 of Muscina levida. Classification (NCBI taxonomy): domain Eukaryota; kingdom Metazoa; phylum Arthropoda; class Insecta; order Diptera; family Muscidae; genus Muscina; species Muscina levida. The sequence goes on along the minus strand of OZ035880.1, from coordinate 190,028,589 downwards.
GATGGCACTGGGGTCGGTTTACAATCAAAATTTTAACGAATGGGCCAATTTAACTGAAATTCAGAATCTATGTTTGTTTGATCATCAGAAAAAATCGTATGTACAAATGGACCCGGTAGATGGCGCTAGGGTGGATTTATATTAAAAATTTGAATGCATGTATCAATTTAACTGAAATTTAGTATTTATTTTTATGGAACCTTGAGAAATTTTTTTTTTTTTAAATTGACCCGGTAGGTGCCGCTATGATGGAATAATAATGAAAATTTTAACGAATTAAACAATTTGATTGAAATTTATAATGTATATTTGTTTTATTATGAAAATTTTTTTTTGTATATATGGACCCGCAGTTGATTTGGCTGGGATTGAATTATTTCGAAAATTTATATCAATTGTCCGATTTTACTTACACTTAAAATATATGATTTTTTTGGCATAAGAAAATTTTGAATGTATGTTTGGAACCAGTTGCCGGTGTTTAGCACATGATGCAGTTAATTTTTGGAATGTCATTTAGTCACTTTTTTTAACATCATAGTTATTCAGAAGTCTATATATATTAAAAAGATGTACATTTTGATGTCACCACTAATTGTGAAAACGGTTGACCCCATTTGTCCCAAAATTTCAGTGAAAGTTAAGGATTGGCTGTAGATGGTCACCCAGACTGCAAAAAGGCTAAAAGAAGAATCACTAACTTTTATAATGGCGCACTTCCTACTGAATTAGAGAGCTTCACAAAGTTGTTTTTCCCATTTCAAAATTTTAGGGGACAATAACGAAAATAGGAATAACTGTTGATATCTCCCAGACCATACGGTTAATGGGGTTGCTGAGCTTAATGAATGAATTTTTGGAAATTCGTACTTCTTAGGATAAAAAGGTACAATCACCCAGTACACCAACGCTGAAAGTTATAGGTCAGTCAATCGGCTTAAAAATGTGGTTTTAGAATATATGCCTATCAATAAGTAAGTTTTCATCCCATCATGGACGACACTGCTGATCTGTTTTAGCAATTCTTATAATAATATATAATAATCTTTAAGATACATGAATAACAGAATTTGTCCGGGAAAACCTCGCCCTTTAAATTGAAATATTTTAGAGGTCAAAAAAATAAACCAATCGTTTTTAGATTTCAACTACACTCAACTTATTTTACAAAAATTTGGAGGCAGGACGAAGTCTGCCGGGACAGCTAGTTTTTATATACATATATATTTTTAAATTAACTCCAGCCGATTCCATGGTGCGTCCTTGAGGGGTAAAATGTATTTCCCTCTTAAAATATTTCTCTAACATACCTACCCCCTATTTTAACAACATAAGGAGGCTATAATACTGGCCTTTATCATAGCCAGTAGCAAAATAATTTCATGTCAATTATATTTAAGAAAACTCAAACATTGTTATAGTTATGGCTTATGGCAGTCTTCTTTTTTTACCCAGGGACGGTTGTGACTAAATGTTTTCTGTAACTAAATACTCAAATATTTAAAAAATTTTTCAAAAATTTTCACTATATTATTATTTACACTAACATCGTTATTGTTGGAAGGTATAAATGTTTAATCATATAAAGTAAAAATTTTATTAAAGTTTTGTCATATTAACGGGGACGGGTGTGACACAAAATTCCTATATTTATATTTACTCATAAAACTTTAAGTATAAAATATACAAAGCCAAACCTTATGAGAGAGTAGACCTTTCTGTGGAGATGCCCATATATGATAAAGAGAAAACGAATGTCTAGTGACCACATATGTTATTGGCTAAGCAAAATATAAGAGACAAAAAAAAATTCATATAATTTTCCCCAACATACTTTAAAATTTTAGGGTAAATTTTACAAAACCCAGCAAAATATACAAAGTACAATCTATGTTAAGTTAAAACATTAAATCTTTGCCAATGACTTGACGGTGGATTTCTTGAGCTTTCGGTGAAAAACAATGAAAACAAAAACTCAATTGTAACAAACAATGATTGTGTGGTAAAGTTAATCAAAGAAAATCTACTGCAGATTACAAAGCGATTTGTAGTTTGTTTGATAAAGAGACAACAGAAGATTAAGTGAATTGTGTGTGGTTGTTTGCTAACATTGAGCAAAGAATTATAAAGTTTCCGCTAATAAAGTTCTCTGTACAGCGCAGAAAAACTGCAATAATTGTCTTATATGTTTGATAAAAAGATATCAAACCAAGTTATGTGAATAGTAAAAAAGAAGAGAGAAATCTTTAAGATTCTCGTGTGCCCTCTGTTGGCACTGCATTAATGTATTTTATTGGCATTTCCTTCTATCTGCAAACTCAGTTTGAAAGGGGAGATTTTCCCGGTTATGCAATATCTCTAAGTTTATCTTTATAAAAGTACATGAACACACACACAGTAGAGATTTAAAGGATATCCTAGATTGAAGAATCAACAAATTTTCATATGAATATGCAAAAGTATTCAATCCTAGTACATAGTTTCATATCGACAAAGTATCCTTTAAGTTAATAGAAACAACTTAAACTACCATCAATGGCACAAAGAACTTAGGAAAATTCATATTAAATCGATTTGATACTAGCAAACACCCTCGCCTCACTTTTTGTTAGTGTCGGGATATCGTGAAAGAAATTCTGCAACATTTATCTGGGTGCTAAAATGTAAATTTGTTTTAAAAGATTTCAATTCGTATCCTTGTACAGCAACGTTGAATAGTCGAGTATATTCTTTCATTTGCTTGTTTTTTTCACTTTCCCATTGTAATGTGTTGGAATGGTAGGGAGGGGACACAAGTGAACAAGGGAGAGCTATTGTGACACTACAAGATAAATAAAAACTCTGAGGTTAAAGTTAATAATATTTAAATGTATCTTTGTCATGGCGCCACCATCATGTAAATACTGCTCAGAGAACATTTGCGAATTCGTTTTGTTTTCCCGCAGATAATAATTTAAATTGACACATTCGCACATATTGACACATTGAAATGTCGCGCAGCGTATAAATTTTCTGTTGCAAATCTGTGCGGATTTTGGAAGACAATTCAGTATTCAGTATGCTGTGTAATTTGCATAAAATATGATAAGATAGGGAATGAAGAATGATGTTAATAGATGTCACGAGGATTTTCTTTGACAATGTCGCGTTATATGTATTAATTTGTTTGTGTGTGCAAAGGATTTATGCTGTTAAATTGCTTTCACTGTTAACGATAAAATATTTATTCTTGTGGCATATATTGAAATGTCGTTGTGTTCAATTTGATTAATCATGTTGACAAATTGGTTTTACGTTAACAAAAGACAAAAAAAAAATTGCGTTGGCGACAAATGAAATTTTTTATATTTTACGTTTTTAATAATACCAGCATTTTCCAGCACCTGCATTTCGAGTGCAATATATGTAATTAACATTATTTTATTAATTTTCAGTCAAGATATATTATTAAAATTGTATGCCACTAAATTTCTGTAGCTGTTGGACGAATACTATAGTAAATGTGAAGGAAATGAAAATTAAATTTCGGCCAAATTTAAATTTAATTATTTAATTTGAAACACATATATCACTAGTGTACAAAACACGTTTTTAAAAAACAAACCTTCATATCTTTTACTACATTTCGAGTTGGATGACTTTTTGTGATCAATTCGTGGGAAATCTATTTTATCGCTGAAACTTTTTCATACGTCATGTCTTTTATTTCAACTATGTTGATCTACGAAATATTGAAATATTTATGAAAATTTAGTCGAGTTTTTTTCGTATTACATTTATAATGAACACTCTGCACATTGGTCGGAAATTGGAATTTTATGGCCGAATTTGAAAAAACAATTCGTCCTTTTTTTGCTTATATAAAGGGTGTCCCAACAAGAGCGCATTTATTAAATTTTAAATAGAACACAGATATTTAAAAAAAAATCGTGAAACTTTATTATATCGTAAAGTAGACAGAATGAGGTTATGTATGGAACAATATATCGTGCAGATGGCCGCCGAGCCTTTGCTGGCATGCACGCGATCTTTTAATGAAATTTTCAATGACCGTTTCGCATAAATGCTGCGGTATTTCATTAATGCAGCGTCCAATTTCCTCTTTTAAGGCTTGAGTCGTCGTCGGCTTATTCGCGTAAACCATCGACTGCAAAAAACCCCAAAGAAAAAAAATCTAATGGTGTTAAATCGCACGATCTAGGCGGCCAATTCAGATCTCCAAAACGCGAAATAACACGACCGGGAAATGACTGATGCAGCAATTGAATTGTTTCTCTGGCTGTATGACATGTGGCACCGTCTTGTTGGAACCACATGCCCTCCACATTCATTTCTTCAATTCGAGGCAAGAAAAAACTGGTTATCATTTCACGATACCGAACACCATTGATTGTTTGCGCTTGACCTGCCTTGAGCGACATCATCACGTACAGCTGCGACATTTTCGGTCGATCGACCTGGTCGATGGCGCGTTGTTGTCTTTACATCACTAACAGACCCAGTTTCGACAAATTTATCCATTAATCTCTTTACAGTTGACTCTTTTGGAGCATTATTGTGACTTTCACCATTTTGGTAAAACAATTTCAACATTTTTACTAACCTCGTACCTTCTAGTAGCAAACAATAACAATTGTTCAAATGTCAAACAATGACACTTCGAATGTTGCCAGGTTTAAAAATTGCGTTCTTGTTGGGACACCCTTTATAGAGTAAACACTCCAAACAAGAAGAAAGGACAAATATTTTGTCCATATGATCATTTACCGTTATGCTATAGCCATTCAAAGTTGTCTTATGTTCGTCATATAAAATATTAGGGCAAAATATGGTGAACTATAACTAGCGGTGGATTTTGGAGCAAACAATATAAAAAAATTATGTTTTTTTGTGAATCGAAATGATCAAATATTATACATTAATTGTGTATAATTCAATAGAATTTTTTTTGTTTTTGTTTTCAAACCGAATTGTTTTCCAGAACATTGGTGTTAATATCCAAGCATGTCGACTGGTATTCTGCCAATTTCAGTCACAATATTGTTAATTAGGTCTTCCAAGGTGTTAAGACGGTTGATATACACCTTCGACACTTAGGTAACCCCAAAGGAAAAAATCGCATGGGACTATCGTAAACGAAAAACACGCCGCATTCCACTGATCGAGTGTGCATTTGAAAAATATGCTTCAACACAAAATGACCTCTCCTCACATGTCCAATGAATGATGGCAACTGAAAGGCACTCTCGTCGACCAATAATGCTGCCCCAGCCTGCAGTGCAAAAACAGCAAATTACCGCGCTCCACCCTGTACTATCGAAACAATGATTATTTGACAATAGATTACAGGTTTGAGTATAGGTCCAGGTAGTATTACAACATACGTCATAGAAAGAAGCATCATCAATTCAATTGTTTAGAAAATGGGTGCGATGAGACAGATTCAACAATGAATCAACCCCGATCCGGCCAACCTAAGAGAGCGTTTTAAAGAGTTGGTTCGTAAACATTCTATATTCTCTGCCTGATAGCGGTCTAGCATTGGTAATGTGCCAAGTACATCTTCATTACTTGTTCATTTACTTGTAAATATGTACAAAATTCATACCTCAAACGACTCATTGTGTACAGTTCGCGAAATTTTTGGACAAAAGAGTTGATATTAATTACCCACTTCGTAGTCCAGATATCTTCGAAGTGAAGTTTTCAGTACACAGTACCACATTTTTCAGCTAATTGATTTTGGGACTCAATTCTGAGAACTGTATGTGAAAGTAGCCCCAAAAGGTAGAAGTTCTGCATAATTCGTTGTGTCAAGTTACATGCCATAATAATTTAATATCGATTTGAAGTTAGTAAGTATCGTATAGGATATCTTTTCACGTTTTAAGCTCTTTTGTTTGGCATAACTCGAGAACCACTAGTCCGATTTAGCTGAAACAAATTTAGAAAAGTTAAGAATTACATTTCCTATAATCTGTTCATATATATTGTGTCCCTACATAAGCAACAGTTTCACTTTTCCATTCATCAAATGATTTTGAACTGGTTTTATTTTGTAGCAGTAACAATAAAACTGTTGTTCTCCGTGACGTATGATTTACGTTGAATATTACTTATGATAATCATACGTCACCATATAGTATTTATGTTATGTCAAACAAAAGAACCTAAAACGTGAGAAATTCCATTATACGATACTCAGTAACTTCAAATCGATATTAAATTATTATGGCATGTAACTTGACAAAACGAATGATGCAGAACTTCTTCTCTTTGGGGCTACTTTCACGTGCAGTTCTCAGAATTGAGTCCCGAAACCATGTGTTGTACTGTGGCAGTAAACTAGTGTCTTTGAGGATTTAAAGGAACGTATTCGCAAGATAATGCCGAAAATTCTACGAAACATTCGTCTAGTCGCCATTAAAACTTCTCGCTCCGAGTTGCAACAGTGTCAAAATTATCAAGGATCACGTAAGGATGTATCATCTGTTAGCTGTATTCAAAACCGCACTGACTAAATATAACCAGACCGTATAGAACAGTTTTCATTTTTATTTGTATGACATACCTGAACGACATGTTTAGGGTTAACGACTCATCCAGCTTTACGTGAAACACACAATAAGAATAAGAGTTTGGTTTTTTTCGCTTTTAATTTTGGAGCTGCTTTAGGACATACAAAAAATTAAACAATTTGTTCCTTTTTTTATAATACCAATTGTAGAGTAAACTGCATTTTTTACAATTAATCTTTTGTAATGACTGCAAATGTGATTGCTGTAAATGCTTTTTGCTGGATTGACATTTAATAACTTTGCTGTATATTAGTTTCCAGCTAATGATAGAATCAGTCTTAAGCATTCAAAGGTCATGTGAAAAGCGTTCGAATCCATATTCATTAAATACCATTAAAGAGTCATAACTCATCGATTTTGCCATTGGCATTATTCCCAGTGAAATTAAATAATATTCTCATAGATTTCACAGCAATTTAAGCCAAAAAAAAAGAAATAGACAAATAAAATGCCAGATGTGAGCAGATAACCCGCCCAGCAATGCAACTCGTAATGAGATACGGCATACATTTGCTGCAAATGACAATATGTGTGTGTGTGTATACGTGTGAGTTTTTGTATTCTTTAAATGCTGCACTTTAAGATGCAAATTTATGCATTCCCCCGAGTGGCAAAATGAGTTATTTAGCTGCAACTGACAACAATGAGTGAGGAAAAAAAACAAAACGACACAATACAATGGAAGGGAAACAAAAGTTTATTTGCATAAAAGAATTTGAAAAATTCAATAAATGCATTTAAATAGTATTTATGTAGTTTGGAATTGTTTAACTTGAGCTCTGTTGTTTGTTTTAGAACTGTTCGCTTAGAATTTATCATTTTAGAATTTGTATTATTTTTAATAGAATTTTAAATTTGCTAACTAAAATTAACTGTAATTGAAATAAACAATTTGACATTGTTTTTGCAATCATTTGAAATTATTTAATCTGAATACAACCTGGATGTACTAGTCATTTACTCACTTATTTCAAATGCGAAATTAACAACAGTTGAAAAAGCAAAAAGTAATTAACATAAATGTAAATGACTGTTTTTGTTTATATCACTCTGCCCTGTTTGATACAAGTTGCAACAAATGTGGGCGCTAAATACAAACATATCAACTGTCCTAAATTGCCCTATAGGTCCTAATGTTAATATTTGTATCAAATGCACGATAATATCCGGTGTTGTTGTCGCTGCAGTGCATCGATAAACATATGCACATAGATAAATATATGCAAACACACACACAGGGACATACACAATATTTAAATGTATAATATGCTAAATATTCATCAACATCATCATCATCATCATCACTGTAGTCATCAACACATTTATGAATAGTTGTCATGAACATTTATGGATCACATTGCAAAAATAATTTGCTCACATGTAGTAGCAATAACCATTTTCTACCGCTGGTGACATGTGCGTGTGCGGGTATATAACCGTGTGGATGCATGATATTTTGCACTCATTCATTGTAATTAACCCATTTAAATTTGGTAGATTTGTTTTCAAAGTAATCAGCGCTAAAATTACATTTTCAATGCTCTTTGTAGTCATGAAATGTTAGTACACATTTATAGGCAAGCTAATGTTTGTTGTCATATTAGTTTATGGCTCAAAGAGACGAACTCAACATTGATATGATAAAGTGCATTTACGTATGTACGTGTGTGTAGTATTTAGAGTTATTTGTGTTGTAATACATGCACACAGTGGTTACATGACAGGTGGGTATTTATGTGTGGCCTCTCAGTGTAAATGGTTTTAAATAATTTTAAATTATACCTAGATTTTGGTTGCTCAAAACACAACGATGAAAAAAGCTATAGTTCATCTCATTTATATAGCTTTTCCTTCATTGTTTGAGAAATAAATAGTCTTTTGTTGCACATAGCATAGAACCACATTTGGCTTTGGTTGAATATCGTGCCACTCGTGTTTACTACAGCATTCCCCATTATCATCTCCATCACTATATTAAAGAGGTCAGACGTTAGGCCGTCGCCTTGTTTTAGTCCTCGTCTGGTGTAGGATGGCTCCGTAAGGTCCTTGCTAATCTTCACTAAAGACTTCGTGTCAGTCAGCGTCATTCCGCAAAGGCGTATCAGCTTTGCAGGAATACCAAACTTAGCCATGGCTTCGCGTAATTTCTGCCGTATCGGTCTGTCGAAGACAGCTTTATAGTCGACGACAAGATGGTACGTGTCGACCTGTTTCTCTTGGGCCTTTTCCAGGATTTGCCGAAGTGTGAATATCTGCTCAATTGTTGATTTTATAGGCATAAAGCCACATTAATAAGGTCCGATCAGGTTGGATAACACTGGCTTTAGTCATTCACATAGCACACTCGACAGGACCTTATTTGCGATGACAGGACATAATACGCTTAGATTCCAATCATCGAGCATGCACTCGTTAAGCCAAACCGTGTAACCATATTTCCATCCTTGAACTTACATGAGGGGAGCCAGTTACCGTAGCCTTTTGCTTTTACTTTTTGGTAAAATTTTCGGGCCTCACCTCTATCCCTGTATCGCTCTATATCCTCGTTCTCCCGTTCCTTCGTCTGACGTTTTTTTTTCGCCTAAATAGCTGTCTCGCCTGTTTTACAGTCCCCTTGTGCCGTTCGCTAACAGCACGGGTTACAAGTGGCTGTAGCGTTGCCATATAAGTAGCATCCTGTTCCTCAGACGCTATGCGACATTCTTCATAGTAGCATGATTCGTGTGAGCGCCGTTTTTCATATCCTACCACGGTTGTTGCTGTTTTGCCTTGGAATGCGCAATATGCTGCCACTGTGTATCGGGAACGCCAGAAGTAGAGGCGTTGTGTCGTAGTAGTTGGGAAAGCTGGTTGGAGTAGGCAGTGGCTATCTCTGGGGTTTGCAGCTTCGCGATGTCCAGCTTTCTTTGTATTTGGTTACGTGCGTTTTTCGCTCTGCTCAATCTTGTGCGCACCTTGACTGCAACCAGGTAATGATCCGAGCCAATATTAGCAACACGTATCACACGCACGTCCATGACACTAGATGCATGCCTGCCATCAATTACCACATGGTCAATTTGATTTTTGATGTTTTGATCGGGAGATAGCCAAGTTGCCTTGTGGATATCTTTGTGCTTGTATCTGGTTCCACTTACTAGCATGTTCCTGCCTGCTGCGAAGCTAACCAGCCTAAACCCGTTGTCTGACGTGTCGGTATGCAGGCTGAATTTACCGATCGATAAACCAAGAACATCTTCCCTTCCTATTTTTGCATTTAAGTTTCCCAGAACAATTTAAATGTTGTGGCCAGGGAGCGTCGTATGTTTCCTCTAGGCAGTCGTAAAATGCATCTTTAATCTCATCGTATTTATCTTCCGTCAAGGCATGAGCACAAATCAGCGTAACGTAGAAATATTTCGATTGAATCGCGAGACCCTACAGAGACTGACTTACAGATGCTAGAGTCCTCCGAACTTCTCTTTACAGTTTCTTACCAACTTTGATTTACACAATGTAGAATTGAACGCTTTTATTGCAGCCTGGCTATCCACACAGATGCATATCAGTCTCCGCAAGTTTCTGATTTCTATTAAGTTATTTAGAAATTATAATGTACCACTACTACAATAACAACAGCAAATAAACATCAATTGTATCATTTCATCATAAAAAGCGCTTGTCTCTGAACAAAATGGTTGGTGAGCTACATAAGAAAAATTTAAGCCAATAAAACATGTAATTGTCTATAATAACAATGTTCGTAATGGTTATTTTAAGCTCAAGCAGCCTTAGGCCACAATTCTCTTAAGTATGAGACCTAACTGAATTACATTTCACACAGTATTGCATATATAGACAACCTCCATATTTCTCACCCTTAAAATGTATACCTTAAACTAAGCATTTGAGCTGTGAACATATTAAGGAATATATGTGTAGATGCAGACATAATGTACAGCTTAGACAAATCACTGTAATTTGTGGTAAATTTAATATATTGGCCACACTATGCCCATTTGCCCCATGGAATCACATAGAGGTACACGAGACGCCAAGTATCACATTATACGATGACTGTTGTCTGCCCTGAGTTGTATAGTGGTGCCCATGACACTATTGTAATGATTCATGTACGTTAAAATTGTTTATCAAATGAACCGAGTTCATTTCCGAGTGGATAATGTCCTCTATGTCACGCACACGAATACTAACACAAACACATAACATAACAATTTGTTAGTGTAGTTGGTCATTTTGTGCTAAATACAATTGTTGTTAACACACACACACACACACTACAACAACAACACCATAACGACACGAACCTTAATGGCATTGTTTATGTGTCATTGTGTTTATCACTTGTTTGTCTACGCTTTAGTGTGCAAAATTGTGTATCCTTTCATAGCAATAATTTCCAGATTGCATGGTGATACAACAAATACCAATACATGGTCACAATGTTATTGTGTGTGTGTGTGCAAAGGTGAGAATATTTAATTTTAATTTAACACGTTCGCCCACACATAATACATGGAAGGTAGGGTTCACTGCAAAACTTAATGTACATGTGTACGGAATCCAAGTGCATAAAGACAATTATTTTTACAGTATATTTTGTAGTTTTTATAGACTACATAAAATGTTTTACTTATATTGTATGTCAGGGCAAAGGGAAAACAAGTTTAGGTTTTACATATATACATATATGGTTTTAAATTTAATAACCGAAAACATATATCATATATCATACTTTATATATCTGAATGTAAATACTAAAGCTATGACAAATTTAAAAAAGTGACAAATAGTGAAAAAAGCGATCGGCAACAATGAATTTATAAAAGCATTTTTTAGATAGTTGTGCTGTATTTATCGAGATATATTCTTAGCAAAAAATTTTATGGTTTTTCGCGAGCTATAATTTTCTAACATTAGGGTGTCACATTGGTGGTAGGAAATTAGATTTGGGGGTAAGTACTAGAACGGTACACTTGAGGTCAATGGACCTAATGGCAAAAATATTGACCTCCCTGAGACAAGAAATTAGCTATATCCTCTACGTTCGGCAAAAATTTTTTTGAAGTGTCTTTGCTTTTGTACGGATAACTTTTTGTTGTGTGCCTGTAAGGTGAGACGGTCTAGTACACACCCCGTCGGGACATTCTCAATTAATTGATCACTCTTATACGACCATTGGGACCGACCGTGGCATAGTGGTTAGAACACGCGACTACCATGCGGGAGATCACAGGTTCAACTCCTGGCTCCAGTCATATTAAAAAAAAAGAAAAGAAAAAAAAATTTTCTTTCATTGTCGGCTCCCCTCGAATGTTGTCGACAGCAACTTCGCAGTATTAGTGCCAATTCAATTGGCATGTCTAGTAAGAGCTTCTCAAACAGTGACGTTCGCATTCGTCGATAAACAAGTAGGTGCCGTAAGTTGTGAATATAAAAATAGAATGCGTGTAATTCACAATAACGCGAGAAGCTATCCCATACCACATTCATGGGGTGTTAAGGGAAATTAATTTTTTTTTTAAAGTTATACGACCATAAAAACAACCAACCATTTCATTTACATTTTGCATATCTTTCGGGAATCATGCGCAACGACACATATAGGGAGCAGAGGGATCATAGAGTATTTGTAAAATACAGTGACGTTTTCCTAAAAAGGTTAAGTTTTCAATATTCAATACAAGCCGTTCAATTGCACTCTCAGATATCTACAATTTATAACATTACATATAACATGACAGAAATATTTATGTGAATACAAAATTATCAAAGCATCATTTCTATACAATAGTCTATACAAGTTAGGATGTGTTTAGTTTTTTCTAACTGATTATCTAAGTTTTATTCACAACTACCATTTGTATCAATACATTTGTGAAGTGCTCATTTCACTACAGTGCACACATATTACACCCTAACCGTTCGTTCCCTACCCTACTGTCCCAAGTGCAAAACGTATAAAATGTATAACAAATACAAAGTCATCATTGATAAAGTTTTGCTGGTGCCGCTGTTGTTACGGGTGTTGTTGATGCATTTTCAAGTATCTTTTAAACTTTACATAATTAGCTTTTATTGCCACTGCCACTGATGTTGCTGTTGCCATTGCCGTTGCTGAACTGCCGTTTCTGTTGCCACATTATCTACTCTTGGATGTACTTTGGCAATGCGAGTGAGCCAGGCCAAGCCAACTAGTTCCCACACTTTTCCATTTGTGGTTTCTTATCTGGGAATAGAAAACATGTGTTGTTGTCCAAACACACCAACAACATTAACAACAACTGGATACTACCAGTTAAACATTAATACTTGTAAAATGTTACCATTACAACCCTAACATGTGGCTGAGATATAAATGAGGTAATGACCTAGAAACAGTTTTGGGTGGAACAACTGTGTATGTACGAATCTTTAAATTGCATATAAATAAGCAATTAAATGGTATTTTAGGTTTCTCCATTAAAATCTTGAATTAATTTTAATAAAAAATATTTATATATATTCCAGAAGCAACAAAATACATAGACTAAGGTGCAGATATAAAATATGAATTAGTCACAAAAACTGTGTAAATTGAATAAAATACATCTAAAGGCCAGGCAAAGTAGTATATATTAAAGAGTGGCATATTTAACTTCTGTAGGAATTATATGAAATAATTTCGACACACTTTAATACTTATACTTAGAAACCATATTGTATTTTGGCATTGATGATGAAAAATTGCTATTGTCCTTCAGTAAATAATACCGCGCAATGCAGAAAAAAATTCTTCATATTTAATTTTTGTTGTTTTTGTTTTTAGATTTTTACAACAAAATCCATATAATGCTATGTTTTGAGGATAGGAAGGTAAATAGTCAATAGTTGTGTTGAGTTATCAGCCAATTCAGAATCACGAACTGACGTTCTGGCGATAAACTTGAAACGCAGTTTTACTACATAAGGTCTCTAGTTTCATGTATATATGGTCTTCATTAAGTGTGAAAACAACTGTTGCACAGGTGTAATTGGTGCAATTAAAGTACTGTTTGGTACAAAAAATTATATTTTGGTATATGGGTATTTCGTGGCGTAGCGGACGCAAGTGTTTTTTCTTATTTTGTAGTTTTTTCGAAAAGTTTAAATATTTTGAAGATTATGTTCATATAAAAAAATTTAGATTTTGGACAGTACTATAATGTTCTCTTAATGAAACTTTACTTAAAATTTTGTATTCAAAATTATGACTAAAACACAATTTTCAACAGCAACTTGAAGTGATATTTGTGATATTATCGACATTTCCTCCGTGATCAGTATATTATTTTTTTGCGAAATATCGAAGACATGTTGGGGTTTTATAAAAAACTTACTTCACATTTAAAATAATTTTACCTTTTATGCTACTTCAATCTAAATGTGCGTTGCGGACACACGCATTATTCTATGGATAACACAGAGCAACAAAATAAACAAAACCATGAAAAGTATACTATTTTTCTGGTAGATGCTGCTGAGAACTACAAGAATCTGTTTTTAAAATTTCTCAAAACCCCCAAAATCTTTAGTTACGGGTAAAAAACCGGTTTTTCGTTCTTTTACGCACTTATCAGCTAGTTACGCGGATAAATATGAACCGATTTTAAGTTTCTCAGCCGATTTGGAAAGAAGAGACTTTCCAACGATATATATAGTTTGTTTTGTTAAAGTTCAATAAATTCATTATATGATTTCAAAAACAACAAGTTAAAAATATACCAATTTTTTACTATAAAATCCTCCGTCTTTTCGCTGGAATTAAAATAAATGAATTATTTTGCACAAAAAAATTACATTTTCATTAAAAATTGGAGTAATTTGGGGTCCATTGAAAGCACTTTTGTATAATAAATGTGGTAGTAGCAACGCATGCCAAGGTGAATAGTTATTTAATATTTGTTGTGTTTTAAACATTTACGAATACTAATTGCCGTTTTTATACCCTTACGAACGGAGTAAAGGGTATATTAATTTTGTTTTTCTATTTGTAACGTCTATAAGGAGGCGTGGTAGGTATAACAATCTTATATATAAAAATGAATCGATGTGCAGTTGTCTCGCTAAAACTCAAAAACGGCTGGACCGATTTTCAAAATTTTTTTTTTGTTTTGTTCGCTATAGCTTCCGGATGGTTTAAAAGGTTTTATTTTTTCCAAAAGTGGGCGGCGCCACGCCCCTTTTTTCAAATATCGCTCAGACGGCTTTTCTAATAGACCGATTGATACAAAAATTTTACCATGAGGTACTGTTGACCTGTAGATAGTTCCTGACTACATTAAGATGTAATTGGATAAAGAGGCGTGGCACCGCCCATACAACTTGAAAATTAAAAAGGCTATATTTCATAAACTATCCGAGGTATGAAGATGAGATTTGGTATATATGTTGTTCGTACAGTTAGAATTACAGACAGGGTGCAAGTGGGCGGTGCCACGCCCTCTTTTAAAGAATCACTCGAACAGCTTTTCTAATAGACCGATTGATACGAAAATGTTACCAAGTGGTATTGTTGACCTGTTGATAGTCCCTGGATATATTTGGTTGTCATTGGATAAAGGGGCGTGGCACCGCCCATACAACTTGAAAATTAAAAGGGGTATATCTCATTAACTATCAGAGGTATGAAGATGAGATTTGGTATATATGTTATTGTAGCAGTTATTTATTACTGCCAGGAAGTATTAATTACTGACGGCTTTTCTAATAGACTGATTTATAAGATAATTTTAAAAAGTGGTACTGATGACCTGTTGTTAGTCACTGGCTGTACTTGGTAGTGATTGGAGCGTGGCACCGCCCATACAAATTTAAAGTAAAAAAGACTATATCTAATGAACTATTAGATGTGATTTGTGACATATGTTGTTGTTGCAGTGTGAATTACATTAATGGTGGAAGTGGGCTGTTCCACACCCCTTTCAAAACAAACAGTAATAACTGTAAAAATTCCACAGAATATTGCTGTTCGCCTAGAGATATGAACAGTAAGGTGGGGCAATTTTTTTATTCGCAAAAATCGTAACCAAAATCGGAATCTACGAAGAATTGTAAGAAAATTTCACCAATAAACTTTGTGTCTAAAACCAATTCCTAGCTCGCGCTGGGAAGCATAAAGATTTCTGTTAGAGATTTTTTTGTTGTTTTTAAATGAGCACAATCCGAAAACTGCAGATATATATTTTTCGAGACCTTCTGCGTAAAACTAACTTCCCAGCAAACTAAATGAGATATTACAGAAGCAAATCTATCTATTGGTTAAAAAGTTATGGCCTCTGAGAGTTGGCATACTGAAATTAAGTTTTTAAAAATCATTTTTCAGAATATTGGGCGGAATCCAAAACAATGTCAAAAATATACTATTCTCTTCGTCTTGGTCTTCAAACATCGGAATGGTAGGTCTGACGTAACTGAAAAATTGCTAGAAATATATCTCAACCTGAAATCTTCATGCATATAGTTTCTAAGTGAATTTTCTAAGAATTTATCGTACATTTCGATACTGGTATACGATTACCACATTTTTTAGACGCGAACAAATTGTTCCGCCCTAATGAACAGGCTAATTGGAACTTTAATAGTTAAATTTTTAAACTGTATCAAATAATGGTCCGTACAGCAGTTACTTTTCATTTACTTTTCAGGAGAGTAAATCGGTAATAAATCATACATATAGACAAATAAAGCAATATTCATTGTAGTTATAATCGAAAACACCTTTTGTTTTATTGGGGCACAATTTAAATTTTTATAGTATGTCAGAGGTAACATTAGCAAACATTTGTAAATCACCTATGTATGGGGTAATTTTTTTTAACGTATAAAATCCATCTGAGCAGCTTATAGAAGCCATCGACGCTGTAGACGTAAGTGTGACAGGGGACTCGAATTTATCGAACCAAAGTCTTTCTCAGAAATTCGGTCTCTGCAAATGCTGAAGAAAGATCTTGGCCTACATCTATATAAGATCTAACCATCACTTGGTTAAGCCAAACGTTGGTGACCGAAGTATCTCAAAAATGGTAATACGAGTTCAATACAAAAATAGTATTCCGGATTGTTCTTGATCCGTGTGAGAAGAAGACATGACAAAAGAAGTTTTTATGGCTAAAGGCATGAAGCTTCAAACGGAATTTTCATTTGCGGTCAATAGGAGAAGGCATGGCAAAAATGTTTTTTTTTATGACCAAAGAGATAGTTAGTATACAGATGGTTCCCGCTACTACGGATCAAAATAAATAATTTTGATCTTTAGAGGAATGCCTGTTTCCGATTTGTGGAAGAAGTGGGTTTTCGCCCTACATACAGAAAAAACTTAATCTACATATCGGCGCTATAGATATGACTTTGCTGATGAACTTTTTATTAGCATTTACAACAATAAAACGTAATTGGTTAACTTCCATGTTAAGGAGTTACTTTAAATAATTTACATAAGTAAATAAACTCAGCATATTATTGTCGAGCTTAAGTACCGTTTTTAAAGTACTTTGTAGACCAAAATGTGAAATATATTACAAGTTAATATGCAATAGCGAAGCATTGCCGGGCCCACTAGTATATGTATATAAATGATCATGAATTCTGCGTCGATTTCTAGGTGACCGTCTGTTCGTCTCTCTGTTCACGTGAGTACAGCTATAGCTATAAGGCTATCGAGCTGAAATTTGGCATGCAAACAACTATCCTCTAAGTGGAGGTTAAGTTTTAAGATGGGCCCGAAGGGGCAAAAAATACTCCCACCTCCCATACAAACTCACCTTTTTGAGGGTCTGTCACTGCGGTTACAGTCACAGTTTAAGGGCTATCATCTGTCTCTTTCAGCGATTATAGTCTTAATTTATATGCTGTTGATCGAAAATGAACTATACAAGCTTTCAAAGTTTAATTAAACATAGTTGGAGTGAAAATAATCAGTTTTATCAAAATTTTTGCAAATGATGGGGTTAGAAGCAAAGAGATGCAAGTGATAAAAAGTTCATTTCGAGATATTCACCTTCAAAGTTTTAAATTCTAATGAAAATTCAGGTATTACTTGAACTGTTTTTCGGCTAAATATCAGCACTGTTAAAAAAAGATAGTGTCAAGGAACACAAATACACACTTATCTAAATTTTTATCAATTTGTCACTTGCACCCCTTTGCTTCTAAACCCCTTAAATGGTGAAGGTGTCAGAGCATCGGCAGAGCCGAAGATAATTACCAAACTAGTTTTCCTGCAAAGATGTATTCCTTTTACAATAACCCAGTAAGAAGTGTCTGCATCCTCAAGGATAGGTGCATGACCATAATAAATGGTTGATGACATTTAGGGGACCGTCTAAACAAATCGTCGACAAAATTTTTCTAAAAATTTCGTTGATGCCAATATAAGCGATTTGTCGCCCACACAATCATACACGACCTGATGTGTGAAAATGTCGCTCAAAATGTCGTTGATGCCTATGTATGACTTGAATTAGTATGACTTTGTATAAACATTGGTGCCATTATAAAAGAAGGATTTTTAGCTGTTTTTTAACTATTTATTAGTATGACGAATTGTTAATACTTTTGGAAAACTACTGACCAAGAGAGAAGTGAAGGATATAGACTTTTATACGGCATTCACCTTCATTCAAGAGTTCAAACTATAAAATTGGTAATGCTTACTCGTCCGTTTAATAATCTAAAAAAAATTTGCGTCAGATTTCATTATTTTGTTCCCATTATCATAGCAACACATTTTTTTCCTTTGATTTTGTTGAATGTGTTTGATGCACGACAACATTAGTATTTTGTCGGTCAGTTTGTCGTCAAACGAGGGTCTTGACGACAAGTTCATTAATATTTCACATTTTGTTTTGAAAACAGTGTTGACGACAAAGTCGTGTATGACGGAACTTCCTACTAGGAATAGTACAGAATAGTCATAAGAAAGTAACTGAATTTGTTATACAATATTCTTTCTGTTCATTAGAAAAAAAACAAAATATTTTTTTGTTTAATGTTTTTTTTTGATATTTAGCGAGTAACGCTACATAGTACCTTATGTTATGTTTCTCTTTTAACACAAATAACCGCAGCCGTTTATTTTATTCTCATGTGATTCATAACATTTTTAAATATATGTTTATTGGATTAGAAAAAACTTTTGAACTTTGATTGTTTAGCTTTAGTTTAAGTTCATTTTAAATTCTATGAGGTATTTGTAAACGAGGAATAACATTTGCTTCTTCTTGAAATTGGGTTCCTCAACTACCACTGTGTAGAAAGTCCCACAAACATTGTTAATAGTTGTAAACAGCCAAGTTCTTTACATTTACATATTGTAAAAGAACTTATATATAGGATTGTGACCGCTGTTTTGTTTAACTTTTCAACTTTGTTTCTCCCTGCACATTTGATTCAATTAAGGTTTCTGGTTTACTTTAGTATAAGAACTAGATTAATATTTTGTATAAGCTCGGACGTTTTGAAATTTTACTCTAAGTTTAACAGGAGTAAAATCATAATGTGCGACGATTACGATTTCATCTCTGAATATTTAGTCGATAAAATTAAATGATTTGACATCAGCGAGAACATTGTGGCATACAAACATATGCCATTAAATAACATACAACCTATTGTAGTTTTAATAAAACTTAATATACAATAATTTTCATAAAAAAGCTAGTGATATGATTCCAATATTTTTCATAAAAAATATATTGTATATTAAGGCCAAAAAATAAATTCAATATTATAAGTTCATCAACTAAATAACATAATGTTTTCGCAACTGGTCATAATAGTTTCAACAAAAGATGCAGAATAAAATGTTGCATATACGTAACCTTTTGAACTATTGGTTATTTGGATGCTGCTATAGCAATGTGCACACACACATATAAGTACATTGCAATCACTGCGTTATATAGATTAGTTGTTGCTGGCCTGTACTATCAAAATATGCGTCTTTATGTGCAAGTGTGCGTGTGCATGTGTGTCATATGCGGTTTATTTGTGTGCGTAGTGCAAATATTGATTGTGGTTAACAACAAAAAAATAAATAAATACAAATTCAGTTTAGTTTAGTCCAGCCGGCAGTTCTGCTGTCATTTGTGGTTTTCCATTGTGCTCTTATGGCCGGAATACAAGAGTACATAAAATCCCGTTGTTGTTTGTGATAAACACGGCAAGTACAACAACGACAACAACAGAAAAAACCATGATGTTATCTATGACTATTATTCGTGGTATTTACTGATATTGTTTTTTTTGTTTGTTTCTTTTCTTTGCAGAAATATGTTAGCGAATTATCAATTGTGCGGGATTGTGCCACTGAATGTGCTGAAAAAGGTAAATATCATAACGTTGTATAAATCTAAAATATATCATATCAGCAAGTTTTTGTCGAGGATTAGAGGTGAACCTTTTTGAAATGTGGTAAAAAAAAATATAGCAGTGACCTAGATGTTTTATGACAATTGAGTTGATGCCAAGTATTTTGTTGCTGCAGAATAAAGTTTTGGAATTAGTTTTTAAATGCTGTACAGCTTAGCTGATCAGGGGTAGTTTTGATGTACTTCTGCAGAATTAAAAAATAATGTTTACAAAAAAATTAACTTATCACAGCAAAAACCATTAGTATTGTTGATTCTCTATTCTACGGAATAGATAACGATTACTAGAACCTGAAACGGAATAGAAGGTCGATAAAAAGGAAACGATTGTAGTATTTATACTATTCTCAACAAGTTCCGGGAAATTTCGTGGGAAGTGTTGAAAGTAACCTGTTAGTTTTAATATGTTAAGGAAAAAATCGTTTTCGGGAAATTTAAAGAGAGTTTTGGTTATTTTTTATCTCATACCCAGGGAAATACTAAAGATTATTTAAGGAAATCAGTTCATTAAGTAGGTACAAAGTAATGTAGTCTCCAAGTAGTTATTTGCTGACATTGTTATAATGTTGTTAGGCTAAGACATTTACCTTTGCTTTTCGTTTGAATTATTCTTCTACGACAAATGTTTTTTCTCTTCTTTTCCCTCTCTTCCATAGAAATCTGGGAAACTCAAACTTATTGCTGCAGCGAAGATGGTTGCAATGGCTCCTCTAGCGTAGAGGTTCCCACGATGGCCATTATGGTGCCCCTGATCGCCTACATCTGTAATGCCATTTGGAATGTGATTAAGGGGCGTCGTTAAGTTCAAGGTTATCCATTTAGTTTGAGTTAATGCGTTGTTTTTTTTTGATAATTTCATTATGTTTGTATGATTTTTCTTCAACTCATTGTTATTTATGCTAAAAAAAAACGAAACATAAACAAAAAACAATATTATATAAACTAAACTACTATACTTTAAAAGGGACCTAAAGAACTAATGAGAAAATGAAGCAGAGAAACAAAAGTAAGAAATAAAATGGCCTATAATTTATTAAGTCTTAAGCTACTACTAATGTTTGTTTGTTTTTTTTTGTGTTGTTACATCTGCTAATGATTTCTATGTATATTTACACAATGCATTCGAATATCCTTGAGCTTTGGTTTCTTTTGCTGTTTTGCAATTTTTCTTTTAATTATTTTCGTTGTTTTCGAAAACAATTTCTGAACAGTCTTCCCAGCAATAAATTAACAAAAAAGAAAGTAAACAAAAAAAAAAAACAAGTCAAACAAGAAGAGAATACCACAGTGTATAAGAATTGATGAATGAAACGTTGGTTAATTAGCACCAATAATGGAATTAGGGAAAACGATGGAATGAGATCTAAAACAAAGTTGGTAGGAAAAACAAAAAACAAAGAAAACACAAAAACAGAAGTAAAAAAAATCATTGACAACACAAGAATTCTAAAATTTTATTAACAATTTACAAAAACTTAAAAAATTAAAAAAAATATAACTTAATATAATGAAAAACCAAAACAAGAACCTGCAAAATAAAGAAAAAGAAAACCCGTAAATAAAATATATTAAATATTTCCAAGTATTTTTCAGTCATTATAAACAACAACAACAACGTTTACTTTAAATATACACACATTAGCATATTATATATATATGTATGAATATAGTATAAAACCTACATATATATAGATATGCAGACAATTTACATAGTATATAATATAAATATATATATATATAGAGTATAGAGATCAGCTGAGTGTTGATTTCCTAGTTCAAACGCTTTAATATTCACATATCGATCATTGGCATTACATTCTGAAAAGAGTTTCAAGGTAGAGAGAGAAAGAGAGAGAGAGAGAGAGAGAGAGAGAGAGAGAGAGAGAGAGGGAGAGAGTTAAAGAGAGATATAGAGGAGGTCGTTTAATGGTGACTAAGATGATAAATTATCAATTTTTGTCAGAAATTAACTAAATGTTTATTTTGAAATCAAAATGTATCTACTTAAAAATTTTGTAAATTCGACTATTCTAATTGTTAATTTAAAATATGAGTTAATTTTTAATTCACGATTAAAATAGTGCCTGTCCTGATTTCAGTGGATTTATTGGTAACGCATTCTACTTTGCCTGAAGTTTTCTAAACTATTTTGGGAACCGAGTACGTATGATTATTGTTTAATGTCAAGTTCACATTAATCATACGCCATATGCTTATGTAGATGAAATCAGAAGATTTTTAAATTACATCGTCGGGATAAACTGCGTAAACAGACCAACTCCACTTTTTGTGTTTCGGAGTTATTGATGATTTAAAGTTTATGGCCGCTTGTGTTTTTATACAATGACTGCAAAACTACTCCAAATAGAAAAATATTTTTTTTACAGGGCATAGAATATGACTTTTGGGGCACTTTTGCAAAAAAAATTGTCAAGTACACTTTTTGTGTTTTTGAGTTATTTAAAGTTTATGGTCGCCTATGTTTTCATACCATAGCTGCAAAACTAATTTGAATGGACATAGGATTTTTTTAGAGGGCATAGACTATGGCCTTTGGAGCACAGTTTACGCAGTATACCGACGCTTAATTGTGGTGGTCAGAAGCAAGGGGTGCATGCAACATAAAGTTCATTTCGGGTTAATCACCTTCAAAGTTTTAAATTCTTGTGCAAATGCAGGTATTAATTCAACTGTTCCTCGGCTCGATATCACCACTGATAATACAAATTTATCTCATCTCATGTTAGTTGAAAGCGATGGTATCAAGAAACTCAACTGGATACTTATTTTTTTTTGCTTCTGACCCCCACAATTGTAATATCTATAACATCTTCATATTGTTTGATAAATACAAATTTCAGACAGCGGCAGAGTTTCAGAAATCTTGCTACTGCACTTTAAAATATAAACAAAATACTAGATACATAATACTGAGTCATCTTAAAACAGTTTCAATAAATTCGAAAGAAAGATCAGTCAACATCTAAAACCATTGTCAATATATGGGAAAATTAATGAATAAGAGAACATTTTAGTTTTTGTTGTTTTTTTTAAATTGATTTTAATGAACACGTATCACTTTAATTTTTCGTGAACGGTAAAAGTAATTGAACACCATTTAAATATATCAAACAAAAATTTCTTGGAACTCATGTATTATTATAATTTAGATTTCCACTGAATATGTATAATATTCATGAGTGACTTGAAAATGTTTATAATACCCACTATTAGGGACATAAATTTACTTAATTGTGCAAAATTTTAGAAGTCATGGTTTTATTTATTTTCTAATTTTTTTCCATGTGAAAATATGCCACACCAAATATTTACTGTGACATAATTTCGAAACCAAATCAATTAATTAACGTCTCTGGATATTTCTCTCTAAAGGCATTTACATGTCGTTACTTTAATTGATATCGACTACAACTGTAAGTAAGACATGAAAATGATGATAGTTTTTCCATCTTTCTATCTGATTTCCTCACCATATACTACGCTCTAATTTGAAACTCTTGGTTTCTTTCATTCTACGCCTTCACTCTACACCGCCACATTAGTTTAAGCATCCGAATGTATTTGAAATATTACCCAATCTAGAATTTCGCATAGTTGTATTTTGGGGTATGTGAAGTTGTAGTATTCTGGTAATGTTCAAAGCATAATAAATTCACATACAAATTGTTATTACATTCACTAAGTTCTAAACAATCACATTCACATAAATTGCAATTTATTGCCCGACCGATATAACCCGATACGGTAACGCCATCTAATTGCTACAGCTGATGTAATAAAACATTTGCTATAAATACAACAACATAATAACAAAGCTACTATAGAGTAATTCCAAACTAAATACATAGTTTAAATGAAAAAAAAAACCAACAACAAGATTGAGTAGAATTTCAATTTAGAGCAAAAAGAAAACAAACCAATTGAGAAGAATTCGTAACCAAGTATCTCCTTAATAACTAACAACTACAAACAAACAACTAAAGTGTAAAACAACAACAAGCAACGAAATTATGTTTTAATTACACCCGACGACGAAAAAAATGTTAGTAGCCAAATAAAGAAACCAACCAACAGTTAATTGTTAACAATCTAGATCAAATGTGTAATATTAAGATGGCTCCCAGTTTCAAGCGCAAAACTCATTACAACACAAAACCAATATCGACTACATGCCGACACCAGTGTGATTGATCAAAGTAAATAATAGCAAAAATTAAATAAGAATGACACAACTGTTAAAGTAAATTCAAAAATAAATAAAAAGAAAACAAACAAAGTGAACATAACACTGTACATGAAATTCTAAATTTATCGATATAAAATGATAAAACTACAACAACAAAAAAAAAAACAGTAACAACAATTAGATTTACTTAGATTTAATTAAAAATTAACATAAATATATACATACTTACATATATATACAGATATATACTAAATATATAACAACAGAAGACAACAAACGATCGATATAAGTTGGCATTCAAATTCAAAAGTATGTAGCCAACACACAGACAGACAAACATTACTACTACGATACAGTGATGCGAGCACGAACAACAACAAAAAACAAATATGTTCAAAAATTTCTCAAATCAGATTAACAAATCAAAGACATTTCTTAGAGCACTTTCGTATTTAAAAAATAACTAAAGTTTATTTCTTATTTTGAAAATTATTCAAACCGAACGCAACGGTCAAATTAATTATTATAAAATATTTAAAGGCTTAAAATGAGTAAAACAACCTTTTAAATAAATTAATAATAAAGAAAAAACCGAACAAAACCAATTAATATGCAGTTATAGTTTCCTTTCGTTTGGTTAGTATTTAAGTTAGTGTTTTGTTTTTCGTCGAAACTTAATTAATTAAATAACTGCTCGTATATGATAACAGTAGAGAAAAGCAATAATAATATTTAGAAAAAATTATGGCATAGCATAAACACTTCCACTAACATCATTACAATGAATACACGCTAAACATACAGACATACAATGTGTACGGATGTCCGATACATGTGAGTACACAAACATAGACATAGTTCCTTTTATGTGTTTTGTAACATTGGGTCATTCAGAGGCGAACACATTTTACACTGTGCGACGAAAGTAAGCGAGATTGCAGTACGCGGTGTTGTGGTTTCACAATTGCTTGTAACTTAGTTAATAATATTGAATTACAATTAAAGATACATACAAACACTGGACTTATTTCAAAGTGGGCAACTGTTTAAAGCTGTGGATGCAACAATTTTAAATCTTAATAGACAAGAGAAATATGGTGAGTTTGAGTTGTTTTATTACAGGGTTTATTACATTTTTGACAGTTCAAAGAATTGTATAATTCATATTAGTTTTGATAGACGAAGCACTGAATAGCAGAACAATTAGCAGACGGCGACCAATGGGTTTTTGGTGTAAAAAATTACTATTTTTCACCACTGAATTTCAAAAATCTAATGATGCAGTTTTGTAGAGAATGTTTCAATATGAAATGTACATTTATGGTGTTGAAGAAAAAAAATATTTTATATCTGAAAAATATAAGTTCATATATCATTGGCATACTGCGTAAACTGGACAACTCCACTTATTGTGTTTCTGAGTTGTTGATGAATTTAAGTTTGTGGCCGTTTTTCTTTTAAACAATATTTGCAAAAATTCTTTAAATAGAAATGAGATTTTTTTACAGGGCTTAGAATATGACTTTGGGACACTTTTGCAAAAAAGTTCTCAAGTACACTTTTTGTGTTTTTGAGCTATCGATGATTTAAAGTTTATGGCCGCCTATGGCCACAATAACTACAAAACTGTTTTGAATAGGCATGGACTATGAATTTTGCATCATTAAATCTATTTCACAAAAACGTGGAGTTGGTCAGTTTACACAGTATACCAACGATATGTATAATTTTCCCGATATTACCATTTGACTTTAGTATATTTGAAAATAATAGCGTTTCTGCAAAATTCTAAGAAAAAGATTTGGGAATAAACCGTTTATAATATATTCCCAAATCTGTAAGCTGTCCTTTTAATAAAATGAGAGGTGGCAATGTCTTCTTTTGACAAAAAAAGAAACAGAAATTTTCGGAACTGGAAGAATTTTAAGCAAAAAAATACTTTAATTTATGCAATAAGCCATTCTGAGTTGTATGGGCGGTTGGCTGTGGGCGTGGTCGATTGTGATGAAACTTGGCATGCATCTGTTTTTTATTCTAGGAGGTGTACATTGGACAGGGTCGAAAAAAGTTGCTCTTGTCAGCCCCTGAATTTAAAGATTACATCAACGATTATAGAACAAAAGAACAATTTTTTTACGCGCAAAAAAAATTTTGTTCGAAAAAGTCGCTATTATGCATAAAACCATATTGGGTTATATGGGCACGCCGCTTTTGATGGAAGTTGTCATACATCTTTTTTATTGTCGAAAGTGAATGTATCAAATTTGAAGATTTTTCTTAGCATAGGAAAAATTTTATGCGAAAATATCGATTTTGATTGTATAAGCGGTGGGCGTGGCCGATTTTGATGAAATTCCAGGTTTTTTTTATTAATTTAGTCAATAAAATGCCCGGTGCCAACTTACAATTATCTTAGACCACTCCACTATAGTTTTTGTACAAAAATGTAGAAAGCAATGCCACTGTGCGGTGTATCAAATTTCGCTAAATAAATCTGGTATGAAATTTACTTCTATTATCGTTTGCAGATATTCTATTCGATGTTCTTCAAATTATACTGAATATATTTACCTTTCATTACAATATAAAGCTCTAATAGATCTAAGACACCCCAAATAACGTCAAGTCAAAACTGGACTGTAAAAATCAATGGTTTAAACTGAAATATTAAACAACATGTGTGTATACATCTCAGTTCACAGTTAAATCTGACAGTTATAACTGTACGCTTAAAACTGGCAGTAAAAATGCACATAAGTGGCCGGCCTTACAAATTCCTATAAATTTTTCAATATGATGTAAATTTAAGCATTTTTCAGGAAATTTCTTAAATAGTTCCGCGAATGGGAATATTTTCTAGCAAAACTTCTCGGAATGCCAACAGTTTACTACTAAATTTAAATATTTCTAAAAATATATTTCGGTGAATTGGCTTCAATGTATCATTAAGCTAAATGTGCTTCAATTCTTTAATGGTTATGAAAAAAGCTCAACCTATTTCGCTTTTGAATCCCAACATTGTTCTATTGTGAAATTTTGTTTGAAAAACCTATGCGAACCTAGTACGTATGATAGTTTATTACCATAAAATGGATATCAATCATTCGCCATGATTTCATTATAAGTACAATAGGCATTAGTTAATAATGTTATTTACAAAATTACAACAATATTAATTGTTCAAATTTCTTAAATTCAATTTTAGTTTTGGCAATTGTGTTAAAATTTCAATGACAGTGGCCAGGGAAAGTATTAATGATATGAAACAGACTAAACAAAATAGCTAAAGCTACTCATATTTTAAATAATATTGTTGAGTATCTTAAGAAAATGTAACCTTAATATATCGATGTTATATCGAATAACTCAACACTGACTTCAACTGCTGTTATGATAGAACACTTGTCGCGCAGTGTTTCTTGTGGTCCTTTCGAAATTTACCTTTTTTATTTATTGTCCTTTTTTTTACTTATTATCAAATATAATATAATGTCAACTTACATGCCCTTTTAGTGATGTTTATTTTTACCGATATTTTCAATTAAAACAATATGCAAATAAATCTGGACATTAATGTCAGTTGGCTTTCGGCTCTAATTAATTTCATTTAGTTATTATTAAAATTAATTGCGTTAAAATTTGCTAACTTTTTTCTGCACAAATGCCGGAGAAGCAGCAAAAAACCAAAATCAATATTCTGCATACTCATCTTCGTTTATTGTTGCGCTTTTAACGTTTGTTATTTTTTTTCGTAATTTAATTGAAATTTTAATGAAATTTAATTTCATTTCCAACATCAGCAATGGCAGCAACAATTACAAAAACTACAATGACAACAACATACCAGTCAATTTTTATTAAAACCATTTAGAACCTTGTACTGTTACACAAACATTCATGCATACATGTATACATGAATATACTGGTATACAGGCATAGCCACTGGCGTATGTACATTCGATCATGTATATAAACAATCCCCTTTACTCTTTTTCAAAGCAAAGAAAAAATAACCAAGCAAAAACAAAAAAAAAACAACTATTATTAACAAATTTAATTACAATAATCAATGTTAAAGGAATGATGTCCTTTACTAATAAGAACAACAAAACAATAAGTGATTTTTTAATATTTAAACTGTGTTAAATAATTTTATTCTGATTATTATCGTCATTATTATAATTGTAATTATTATTACCATATAATTGTAACAACTTATTATGCCTCCTCTTACTTGAGAAATGATTGATGCCATCATTGTACCCCCCAAAAATCCAATATAATTAACAATAACCCAAACAAATAGATAAAACAACTACCTTCAGACATTTCTGGTTATTGGCATCAACATTGATTGTATTATTATTAGTATTATTAACCCAATGAAACGAAATTAATAATTATGATACCGTTTGTATACATACATAAATACCACACACACACACACACACACACACACACACACAGTTATACTAATAACATTATGATATGATACTATAAATATTAACTAAGAAATAAACTCGAAAATGGTAACATTTATTGTTGATAACAAAAATACAAACAAAACAAAACAAAAACAGACAAAAGCGAATAATAATAATTAAAGAAACCAATTCAAATCAGCCGCAATGAAAACACAAATCAAGAGATAATTTTAATTATAAATACAAAATATAAAGATTCAGCAATAACAAGAAAACAAAAAAACGAAAAGAAAGAAACACACAAACAACATTACTAAAATGCTAACAAAAAGGACAAAACTCAAAGATGAAAATGTTTTCAAAGAATTAAATTTAAAATTACCAAACAGAAAAGAAAAATCACAACAAATTATAATACAAATATAACTAAAAGAAAACAAAAAATATTTTAATTTTAATTTTAGAAATAAACTTAAATAAAAAAAAACTAAAAAAAGTAGTTACATTTTTATTATAGAAAAGGGTGCACATGAAAAAGAGTGCAAACTGGTATGGGGTAAGTATTATTTGGTATAAAACAGTTTGGGAAAAAATATAAAATATATATGTATGTTTTAAACTAGTGGTTCTTGAGTTATGTCAAACAATAGAGCTTATACGATACTTATTAACTTCAAATCGAATGATCCAGAACTTCTTTTTTTTGGGTCTACTTTCACGTGTAGTTCTCAGAATTGAGTCCCAAAATCATGTGATGTACTGTGTTATATACCGCCTGTAGAAAAGTCAAAGTCGATATAAAACTCATGATTCATACGACGTTAATGACGATGGGTTCATATATTTTACGGTGTAATTTCTTCTCGAAAACTGCCAGAAGCGATTCATCCGCTTATGTCATTACCCAGATTCTGCGCCATTCTTCAACACTGGTACAATCAGTATCTGTTATACCTGGATTTTTGTACGTAATAGCATAAACATATTTCCAAAATGATTCTTCTCGGGATTTGAAGGCTGATGTTATTTGTGTTATTGTTGCCGATTTTCTAACAAATATTTTTCTATAAGTAGATTTAGCAGTTAGCAGGTTTGATAAGAAATCTTTTACACAATTCAAGTCTCAAATTGAAGAAAAACTACATGTCGGGGAAAGAGGCGTATCTTTCTCTACCACACGCCATCTAAATATCTATTTACTTAAAAAGTGGATTTAGCAGGTTTGCACCTTAAGTTTAAATATCGTGCCATGTGTGTTTACAGTAGCTTTCCTCATTATCATTACCATCACAATGTTAAAAAGATCGCACGATAGGCTGTCCCCTTGTTTTAGGCCTTGCCTAGTATAAAATGACTCCGTAAGGTCCTTGCCTATTTGCTAAAAACTTCGTGTCAGTCCGAATCATTCGTCAAGGGGGCACTGTGAGATCGCTTTATACATGTTTTTGCAAAAACTATTGAAAGTGATCCGAAATCATTGAAAGTGGGCAGGCAGCATTACATTGACTAAATTAAAAAATAACTGGAATGTTTTCAAAATCGTCCACGTCCACCTATACAACAACTCTGACAGGTTATTTGCTTATATGTTTTGCATAAAATTCTTCCTGAGAATTACTTTCTCTTTTAATCTAAAAAAGTCATTCCTTTCATATTATTGAAAGGGCGGCTTGGAGGAAAGTGGAGCTACATTTATTTGGTACCATTAAACATCAACAATAAGTGGCCTACAGATTTGGGCGTATCTTCTTAACGGTTTTTGATATACCATAATTATAAAGATAATATATGTGGGGACTTTACTTCATATTTTCAAAAATAGAATACAATTTTCCTAAAAAAAACTATAAATGCACATTTCTCTGCATCGGTGGTCGAACAAAAGGTTTTTGATACCAAAATCTCACTGTGAGGCGTATCACCATGGCTGGAATACCAGACTCAGCCATGTCTAAAAGTAATTTCAGCCGTATCGGGCTGTCGATGGCAGCTTTATAGTCGACACAAATATGATACGCATCGATCTGTTTCTCTTGGATCTTTTCCAGGATTTGTTGAAGTGTGAAGATCTGGTCAGCTGTTGATTTACCAGGTCTTAAGCCACACTGGTAGAACCAATCAGGTGGGATAACAATGACTTAGCATACTCGACAGGGCCTTATAGGGAGCACACACTTGGATCGCGTTTTTTAAGCACAGGACATAATACGCTATGACTTCAATATCGGGTATGCACTCGCTCTTCACAGCCGGACTTTAAGATCTTTGCTGGAAGTCCATTGACTTCGGCTGCTTTATTATTTTTCAGCCGTAATATTTCTCTTCTTAACTCGTTTAGTCTTGGTGGTGGGTAATCGACAACCAGATTCCCTACCTTGTCTTACATGAAAGGAGCCCAGTAGCGTAACCTTTTACTTTAACCTTTGGCTAGAATTTTTCGGCTTCACCTGTACCTCTATATCTTCGTGTTTCCGTTACTTCATATGACTTTTTTCCGATTAAATAGCTGGCTCGCTTTATTTTTCAGTCATCTTGTGCCGTTCCATAAAAGCCCGGGTTACAATTAGCTGTAGTGTTGTCCTGTAAGCAGCATCCTGTTCCTCACAGGCTATACGGAATTCTTTATCGTACTAGGGTTCATCAGAGAGCCGTTGTCACGGTTGTTGCATATGTAGCCATGGAATACGCTTTTTCTTCGATTGACGTCGGGAACGTCAGAAGATAAGGCGTTGTGTCGTAGTAGTTGGGAGTGCTGGTATAAGTAGGCAGTGGCTATCTATGGGGTTTGCAGCTTCGAAATATCCTGCTTTCTTTGTGAATATTTGGTGTTTTCATTGGGGGATATCCCTGTCTTTATCTTCCGTAGGGGCATGTGGAAAAATCAGTGTGATGTAAAGATATTTCGCCTTGTTGCGGATTGTGACTATTCGATCCCTAAAGGATTTGAACTGCGAGACAAGATTTCTGAGTCTCTGGCCAATTAAAAATCCACTTCCAAATTCGTGCTTTTCCGCATGGCAGCTGTTATAAATGCCACAATTGTTGCTTTGCGAGCAACCTTGTCATCTCCTGGATGATGGTGATGTCAACCTTGTATTTTTTGAGAATAGTGGGACATTCTCTGTAGAGTTCCCGTCGTTCCAGGTGTATATCTTTAAATCATAGTCCTTATTTTGAGCGATTTCATTTGTTACTTTTATTCTTCGTGTTTTTGTAGGCGGGTAGCTAGCCCAACCATGAGGGTTCTTCGTTCACTATCTGCCGCTATTTATGAAAAAACACCAATTAAATAGTTAAACACTACAGTTTACATAAACTGGCAATTTATATCTGAAAAATATAAATTAGTATCATTCACTGTATTTGTATATTAAGAAACGAGGCACATAAAGAGCAAGAAGCGACTATGTGCTGACTATAATGTAAACGGTAGAACTTTACTTGCAGTATTACAACCAGCAATCAAAAGTAAATTTTCAATGTAAATGTCGGGGCCGTATATGTAAATGTTTGGTTTTACTAATGAATTTGTAATATTCGAATGGGAAATAACTCCATATGGTTTTTTTTTGCACTGCACCATTTTTTTGAGATAAATAAGTACAATGAATTTGAAATTTCATATTTTCCAACAAGCTTCAACAGAATTCTTACGTTATGGCAATTTTAATATAACCAAATTATAAATCACCCAATATGCTTTAAAATTTTCACAAAAATTATTACTAAATGGCAATATGAGACTCAGAGCACAATAATAGTGAAACTGCATTCCCAAATACAAAAATATTCGTTTCATGTTTAATTAATGGTATTGTGTGTAAACACTTTATGTTTCTGGTTTTTAATTCCGTTGGTTACAAATGTGTCCTAGATCCAATATTAATATAAAAAGATGTTTACGAAGAAGTGCAATGATGCCATTAAACGCATTTTACTTATTCAATGATGAATGTTAAACATTCAGTGTTTATTGCACGCAAATACTTTTTAACTGTGCAAAGTAAAATTGCCAGACAAACAAGTAGTGCTATTGATTTATTAACATATTAATAAAATGCGGATGCCAATGTGCAGTAGGGAGGCTCAATGTGTAAATAAATATAGACTCTAGTCAAAAAAAATTTTAGTCCGAAATAGTACAGTTAAGTCATATTATTCGTTTAATATTAATATTAAAGTGATCTGTTGGAGGTGAAAACATTATTGAAATGGAATAGCGCGATAAAGTTTATATGGAAAAATTTTACTTTATATGTAAAAATATTATAATTGCTAAAATTGTGTTCTGTTTACTAAATATGATTGCACAGGATACTTAGATTTATCATTTTATAGATAATTTTTCAAGCTGCAGCATTTAGACATTGCTCGATATTTTATGCTGCATAAATTATTACTATGTTAATTAATAAGTTTTTTACTTTACTTTATACAATAATAAAAAATAAAAACTAGTAAGGCGGTTATCTTCGGCTATGCCGAAGCTCAGATACCCTTCACCATTTGTAAAAATGGTGGTAAAACTGGTTATTTCCACTACGACTATATTTTATTAAACTTTGTACCACAAAACAGGGGAATTGGTGAGAAGTGGACGTTACTTTTAGCTTCACACATCCATTTTGTATGTAATTTTGTATAGATTTTATTCGATTTTATGAATTTTGTAACTCCCCAAATATGGGAAGTTGTGTGGGATGTGGGAGTAGTTTAAATCCGATCATGCCTATCTTAGAACTTAACCTCTGCTTACATACCAAATTGCAAACCAAAAGCTCATAAACTATAGGGATATACAGACGGACACCCCCAAAAAGGGGGAAAATTGTATGGAAGGTGGGAGAAGTATTCGTCCGATATTGCTCATCTTACAAAGTAAACTCTTATTATAGGATTAAAGCTTGCATATACAATTTCAGCTCAATATTTTCTAACCTACGGCTATAATCGGGAGGCAGTTAAGCAGCCACCCCAAAAAAATTTTGTTTGAATGGGAGGTGGGAATAGTTTTTGACCGACATTGCTTATCTTAAAAAGTAGCCTCCGCTTAGATATTGAATCTTACACACACCCCCAAAAAGAGGGATTTTGTATGGGAGGTGGTAGTAATTTTTGACCGATCGGTTTCATCTTACTACTCAACCTTCGCTTAGTGTAGGAAAGCTTGCATACAAAATTTTAGCTTGATTGCTCTTAAACTACAGCTGTAATCGTAGGGATAGACCCCAAAAAGGGGGAGTTTGTATGGGAGGTGGGAGTAGTTTTTGACCGATCGGGCTCATCTTAGAACTTAACCTCCGCTTTGATGATAGAAGCTTGCATTCCAAATTTCAGCTCGATATAACATAAACTGCGGCTGTAATCGCGGGGACAGACAGACGGACGGACAGACGGACGGACGGACGGACGGACAGACGGTCACCCTTAAATCGACTCAGATTTCGATGCTGATCATTTATATATATATATTGTTATACCTACCACGCCTCCTTATGGGCGTTACAAATGGAAGAACAAAATGAATATACCCTTCACTCCGTTCATGCGCATGGTGAAGGGTATAAAAATCAGCTGGTGTAATGAGTTACCTCATACATATTTATACTTAAATTTATGTCTTCGTTTATCAGCCGCCCTACTATGCACCACTAAAGACACACACACACACACACAGGAACACACTCACAATATCTGCGGGTTTAATCATACTCATCCATTTAAATGTGAGTGCTATGGCTTTTTATGGATATTAATTCAACATCGATGCATTTTATTGGAGATATTATTCAATTATTAACATGTGAGAAATTGCATTTTAATAAATTTCCTCTTTTTAACCACACTCACGCCACTCACGCACACATTTAAACAGTCATAAACAATATCACGATTCACAAATTGGTTGAGCAGCAAAACCATCTGAGTGTAGCCCATTAGCCGACCAATCACGTTAGCTCGAGGTGGTAAACGTGAGCATGCACACGTACATAAAATGTGTTTATATTGTATATGAGCGTATAAAGTTTATTTGGCAATTAATTTAATAACTGTATTAAATTTACTAATAAACTGTTCAACTGTTCACAGCTCGGTAGCCCCGAAGTATCAGAGCATAATTAAATATATTTTTTAAGCAATTACATTAATATTATTGCTGGCGCTGCTAACAACTAAGAGAGGTTAAGCTAAGAGCTGTGAAAAAAAGAAACCAATATCGGATTTTTTTTATTTAGAGACAGTTTTTTAGTGCAATTTCGTAGGCCCATTTACTTTTGTGATCAGGTAGTGGTTTGAGTCAAAATAGACTTACACAATGGAGCCTACAGCTAAACGATGAATCCTAACATCATGTTTTAAAGAGCTTTAGCTAGACTTGTTTATTTGCTAGGTAACATCAAAGTTACAACATTGAGGGGCCGCCGAACAAAGATTAATATTGGAATTTTTCATTCATGTTACCTTGTGATGAAGACAACAACATAATTTTCCTTTAAACCCCTAGAATGAGCTATGTTTTTCAAGTTATTGTAATAAATACGCTTCTATTTTTTAGACTCAACCAACGGGACCTACATTTCATAAACAAATCTGAACATCAGCTGTTTGAGAAGCTTTTTATATTAGAAATGTAGATGCTTGGGACAGGAATTAAACGCTGGTCACCCTTATGACAGTCGCGTACTCTAACCATCATGAAATGGCCAGTCCTATCATCATTCGAGTTTGCAAATTGTAAGGTTGTTTGAGGAAATAAGAATATTTGTACACACATGTATTTCTTTTAGTAATAAAGTAGATCAAATAAATATATTCCATTGCCAAATTACAAATTTGTGACTGTATTGTAGCTATCTTTAAATCGCTTAGATATGATTTTTAATATGTCTGTTCATTGATTCCCTTTCCTAAATGCGAACTAAAAATAAACTCACAGAATTGGCAATGTCAGCGATTGCCAGACCTTTTCCCGGCTGCCCTCCACAAGGATTGGCTAAAATTGGTTTGCTTTTGCCGACGGAGCATAAATAATTTCATATTTTTTTTTCATTCGTTTTGTGAAATATTTTAACTTGTAATATAATAATGTATTTTATCGTGAACTTTCTCTTTCCCATATTATTTTGTTACGTTATAATGCAAAGGGAATGGAGAGAAAAGTACAAAAAACAAACAAGAAAACATAACACAAGATTCAGGCAGCAATTGCTAAAAGCTAATCTGCGAGTGCGAGTGAGTACCAGAAACAGTCGAACTTTTTGACTTTGTCCGTCCCATTCCTTTGGCAACATTTTCAATTTCTCTTCATAATTTGTATGAAATTTAATGTTGTACACAAAATGTTTGAATGAAATTTACATAATTTCTGTATTCCCTTTTATTGTATTTCAACCTAAATGGGACCTTTGGAGATAATTCTCATAAAAATTCAAATTAACTTAACGACGGACGATGGACATTGGACGTTGGACTTATTCATCGACACTTGTGTGCGTTATTTTTGTTGAGGGGGAACTTACGGACGGAGGCTGCACGGCCGCCGGGTCATTTATCCATTTGATTTATGCGGGATTTAAGTTTAAATCACAATTTACAAAGTACTAAACACACAAATTAATACATCATTGCCAGTGTGATGTGAGGCGTAATCTATTGATATTATTGTTTGGAATTTATTGGCAAGTTATGGTACGAATTACTCTTTGGCCGCGTTACATGTTTCCGACATCTGCATTAAAGATGGCAGAAAATCCATTAACATAGAGATTAGCAATTATTTATGGTTGCTGGTATGGAAAAAGTCGAAACATTAATTTTGTAACTGCTCTAGGTGGAATGTTGTAATACAAATACATACATATAATGAAATATAGCTTATGAGGGGATTATTCAGCAGCTTATATGGTTAAAGGAAGGGAAAGGAGGAAATGATTGAAACTAAGAGGTAGTTGTTAGTTTTTGTTAATGACTTTGTGTAAGGCAACATACATATATGTATGAAATACATAATGCGGTATTTTGGTTAGAACACGCTACTGTTATTGGGGTGACCCACAGGTTATTTATGCTAACAAATAATCCAACTTACTAATCCACCACAATCGCATTTAAATTCCACCGTATAACCAATTTATGTTTTTGGAACAATTTACCATACACCTACACTAATTGTATCAAAATATAAACCAATTATCTTAATAAGCCCTTTTAACCAATGTATGTATTTAGTACAATTTACCATCCACCTACACTGATTGTACCAAAATGTAAACCAATTGTCTTAATCTTTCCCTTTTAATGGGGATACTTGAAATATGTGTACTAATTAAGTGCTTATTTAATCTTACTCCCATCTTTCCTATTCTGCCCTCCATCATTATAACACTATGTTCATATTTATTTTCTCGGAATGTTAAACTCGAAAGCATCTTTTTGTTAAACCAACAGTTTTTTTGGTGCAAGTCCCTTAATATTAGTAAAAATTAATGTTTTCATAAGTTGTAAAAAGGATTCTTATCCTTGGGCCAATTCAACCGATTCAAAATGAAATCTACGGACCCTTAAAGTGATTTATGACCATTTCGTTCATCTGTGTTCTCTTCTCGCATCTTGCGAACTCTCTCATATTTTCAAAGTAACTAGAAACAAATCATAATTTGTGCCAAACTACATTATTGAATTTCAATCAAAAGACTTTGTAAATTTTAAGGTTTTCTAATCCCCTTTTTGGGATTAAACGCAAAAGTTTTGTTAATATTTTTCCCAGCCCAAAATTATACCCCAGAGGCAATTGTGAAAAGGAAATTTAAAGCAATTGTTACGAGCGTCTCCAGGGAACAGTGATACGCAACTAACACTACATTGTTGTGGATAATTGGTCTGATAGCCCCATATCTGTCGGCGAATACATACATAGTTAGAGTTATTCCCACGAATGAATGCGTAACAAACAAAACAAAACAAAAAGTGTTTGTATGGAAGCGGCGAAAGAGAAATGTTGGTAATAAAGTCATTCAAATGATGACATTTAGCTATTTGTGAGATGTGAAATGGTTTCTTTCAAAGGCTGCATAGAACAGAACAGTGCAGAGCAGCACAGAACAAGAAACAGCTCATTTTGTGTAGAAAACAAAACGACATAAGAGAAAAGAAAAAGCTATTCAAGCAACAATGAGAAAGACGACGTACAACATGTCAAAATCGTAAGACATGGTTAAATACGCTACTACATAATACTGAGTACATAGTCCGACATACATACAATGGAAATAGCAAAAAAATGAGTACAGAGCAAAAACAAAAAAACATAACATTTTTCAAGGTTTTGCATGTATTTCTGCTTAAACAATCCTACTAACGCATATTTGTTTGTATGTGTTTATGTGTGTGTGTGTGTTGTGTAAGAGAAAGTTAAGCATGAACGAGTGAAAATGGGGAAAGAAAAGAAAACATTTATATCAAAAACATTTTCTTATGGTTCATCAAGTGTAATCTAGAATTCACGGCATTCACCAAAAACACAAACTAGCGGTTGGCTGTCGCTAAACGCGCCAGCGAAAATTGTATAAAATTTAAAAATTTTTAGGTTAATAAAGCTGCTTTCTTTATTTTCCCGAAAGCTAAGTAAGTGAGATAACTCATAATCGATAGACATATTTTGAAACCCTTTTAAAATATATTTCGAATGCTATATTGATGAAACCCCCCAGTGGCTATCAGATAACACAGTGCGGAAAACATACTAATGACCTGGCAAATGATACTAGTTTTCTGTACCATAGTAAATCGTTGATGACACGTAGGGGACCGTCCATACAAATCGTCGACGAAATTTTCATACAAGTGTCCGCTTTGTCATGCACGACCTGATGAGCGACAATGTCGCTCAAATTGTCGTTGATGTCTAAATAAGCGACATGTCGCCCACACAATCATGCACGACATAATGACCGACAATGTCGGTCAAATTGTCGTTACCAGCGCTTAATAATTTAAAATAACAAATTGAAGTAGTTTTATTGAAAACATGCGATACATGAACCGTCACGCACTGCTGTTTCCAACAAACTGGCAATTTTTTACTTCTACTTTTCTCTCTTCAATTTTATGTCGTTATTGTTCATTGACATTGAATTTTTTTGTTTGATGCACGACAACACTAGTATTTTGTCGGTCAGCTTGTCGTCAACCGAGCGTTCTGACGACAACTACACGCACTGCTGTTTCCAACAAACTGGCAATTTTTTACTTCTACTTTCCTCTCTTCAATTCTATGTCGTTATTGTTCATTGACATTGAATTTTTTTGTTTGATGTATTTTTGTATTTTGTCGGTCAGCTTGTCGTCAACCGAGCGTTCTGACGACAACTACATACATTTTTCACATTTTGTCTTGCGGACAGCGTTGACGACAAAGTCGTGTATGACGATACTTCCTACTGGGTACATACATGATTTAGTAAAAAACCGGGTTAACCGGTTACGTACGGTTTTTTGGAAAATGTAAAAAAGACCAAATATTAAATATGAATTAAATATGCAATTTTAAAGTATACTAAGTCAACATAGCATGTTTTCAATAAACTACAGCTTTTAATTTCAGGTTGCTCATAATATATCCTATTTAGGTCTCAAAATGACCAGTTCAACCAAACAGTAGTTATTAGGATATTATAAATGAGCATATAAGTGGAATCTATAGTACTCATAAATTTTGAATTTGTTTCCTATAAAACTTACATTTTACAGTTAGCATGGTTTAGAATTAAGGAATAGTTTTGAACACAAATAAAGCCCCTTTTTACTATTGAGAGCTTCGTATAGAAGATGAAAACACATTTTCATATGAATATCGACGGCATCCCACCCATTTCGAGTTCAGATTTCAATCTATTGCAAGATGAGATCGCAACTGTATCTTGGTGATTTCTATCTATTGTATATTGATCATAAATTAAGCTCCCATTTTGCGATCGGCCACTTAGTTTAGGAAATCCCAGTCATTGCAAGGGGAGATCCTTACTAAATCTTAGTATTTTCACAACTACTGTATGGTGATCACAAATTAAGCCTTTTTCGCTATTGGATGCTTAGGAAATGTTTAGGAGATAACGACAATTGAAAGTTTTTTTATGAATACGGACGGCATCCCACCCATTTCAAGATGAGAGGTAACTAGGGTTGCCAGGCACTGAATTCGAAAAGTCGGGAAAACCGAGACTAAAAAGCGGAATTTGTCGGAACAAATGTAAAGATCATATTATATAGGTTTTGACATTTTTTATTAAGAAATATTATTAGTTGTTAAAAATGACTAGAATTCCTGACAGATTTTATCAATATTCAATCTTATGATTAGTTCAGCCTTTATAAGATCAAAAGACATTCGTTTCTATCTTTCGTGTATATATTGTTTAAAATACTAAATACTTTTTCGCAATAAGCGTTACTTACATATCTCTAAAAAAAAATATAAATGAGATTAATTTAAACAAATTCAAGTGACCATAAAAACTGTGATCATATTTTGTCATTTAGTATATCTTTGGGCAATTCTCAATAAACAGCTCGAAGACTACAGTAGTCGCTGTACAACATGTCATTGTCCACTCCATCGATATTTGTAGAACTTTGGAAATTTCTCACATGTCAATAGTTAGTCTTTTAATTTACATTTCTTGAAAGTCGTAATGTTATGGGATGGGAAATAGATTAATACCCATGGAAATGGGTAAATGGAAAAATGTTAAGTGCACACAACTAGTTCATAAAAGAAAAGTATTTTTTTGTACCTTTTTAAATATGTTGTTTCTTTGATTATTCTAAGTATAGGTAGTAAATACACTATGTCACAAAATTTCAAAAGTTTCTGTATCCGGGAAATTTAATAATACATTTTAATGTAAAATTTTAACGTAAATTCAAATCTGCTCTCAGATATATGGAAAGTAGAACAGATTTTGAGATATGGTTCCATTTTTAGTGTTTTGAAAAAAGGTAGGTCTACTAAAATGCCATTTTCTCTGGCTTTAATTCACCGATTTTACTGAACTGTGACAAAAATAAAAGATAATAAAATTATTTCTTAAAAACATGATAATTGATTAAAATCCAATCATTAATGGCGAAGTTATGGCACTTCAAAGTTGGATTTTTGTAAAAAATTTTATGATTTTTCAAGTTTTCGCTGCCTTTTTTTTCCGTGTTTCCGTAAAACTTGCTCTTGTTTCAGATTATTGCATGATAGAATAATATGTTACAAAAATTTTTTGCCCTTGGTCATCAAAAATGGAAATTTGACCATATCTCAAAATCTGTTCTACTTTCCACTTATCTAAGAGCAGATTTGAATTCAGCGTGAAATTTTACATAAGGATCAACTATTTAGAAGACGGGATCAAAAATTTGTTGCATTGTGATATTAAAAAGTCGGGATTTTCCCCTGAATTACTTCAATACTCGGGATTTTTGCAAAAAGTCGGGAAAATCCCGACTATTCCCGACCATCTGGCAAGCCTAGAGGTAACAGACAAATTTTCGTATTCTATAAGGAAATTGCAATGAAGCATCCTTTGTTCTGTGTGAGAATTGGGACTATTTTTTGTCCGATTTTGCTCACCTTATAGCTAAACCTTCGCTTAGAAGATATATGCTAGTATACAAAATTTCAGCTCAATACCACTTTAATTAAGTTTAGAATCGGACAGACGAACATCCCCAAAAGGGGGGAGTTTGTATTGGAGGTCGGAGTGGTTTTCGTCCCATATTAACATAACATTAACATAACAACGTAACGTAACCTCCGCTTAGAGAATAGAAACTTGTATGCAGAATTACAGCTCGATAACTCTTAAATTAAGTTTGGCATCGCACACTGTGAGATCTCGAAATCTGGCATCTCGAAATTAAAAAAAGAAATGTTTTCGTAACTCGCTCATATTTTTTTTTACGTGAGAAGAGACCCCAATTGTTACGAAAACAAACACAAAAGAGAATAAAAAAATGTTATTGGCGTGATAACAGCTATCAAACACGAGCAATTTCATAGCATGCAACAATTGATTTTCAAGCTTGCATTGATTACAAAAGTTTGAGTGATCAGGTCGAAGTTGTGAGTGTTTTTTTTGGCCTAAAATATTTTTTGTATTGAAGGTTATTACTTAAACTTAAAATTTTTGTTTTATTCAATATTTATTTTTGCACTCAAGTATTTTGAAAAAATTGTTTTATAACCACCTAAAAGGTAAGACAAATTTTAAAGCTTTCAAATCTTTGATAGACTAGAACTTCCAAGTCCCACGGAGTTCCGTGATGGGAATGCCAGCAGAATCTTTGTTAATGTGCCCAAAACAAATTTAAAAAATAAAATCCTGCCCATTTTTTGCCTTTTTTTAGTATGATTGAAATATCGCGAGAGGAGCTATTTTGGATTTGGTTGAGCAAGGTGAAAATAGAAAAAACAGAAGCGGTCGAAAAGCACGTTATATCAATTTTTGGACCAGATGTTGACGATACCAAAATTAAAGATCGTATAATCGCGATGGAGCAAATCGCACCGTGATAAAGCAAGATTTATGCATGACAATGCTATTTGGCTAAGTTCAAAAATTTTTGCTGTTGATTTTGCTCTTGATCACGCACCATCAACTTCAAAACAAATACCGCAACGCGGAAAGCGAGAAAAAGAGTTTGCTGAAAGTGCTTCGAGTACACAAAAACGGAAATGCAAAGAGTTAATATCTTCATGCATTCTTCCCATAGGAAACTTTTCTGAAGAAGCGCAAGAAGCACGCAATAAAGAGTCGATACAGTATCGCGAACTGTTCACAAGAAAAACGTCCCGAGTTGACACCAACATAGATTTATTGCATAGGTTGCTTATCACGTCAGACCCTTTGATTGCAAGTTTACGTTTGCTCCCAAAAACCAAGCGTTCTACTTTACCTTCTGAGGTCATTGCACTTTTGTCTGACACCCAACTAAATGATGAATTTGATGATTAAGCATAAAAAACTTTGCTTGCAGCTCTCTGGAATTTTTATTTTTGTATAAATTCCTTTTTTTTTATTTCTACCTTTCGCTTTTTACTTTTGTATAAATTGTATATAATTTCTTTATTTTGGTTTTTGATTAATATC
The DNA here is from genome assembly GCA_964034835.1 of Muscina levida. Lineage (NCBI taxonomy): Eukaryota > Metazoa > Arthropoda > Insecta > Diptera > Muscidae > Muscina > Muscina levida. The sequence continues at coordinate 189,985,854 of OZ035880.1, read as the reverse complement.
TTATTTTGAATATTTTCCATTCTTTTAAGAACTTTCGTTGAATTTTTTAGTTTTTCCTCTTTATAATGTTTTAGATATCAATAAATTTAACATTGAAATAACATTAACTTTTTATTTTTCTCATTTGCAAAGAATCATCGAAAACTAAAGTTCAAAACTTGAAGCATTTTATAGAAATAGTTGTATGTGGGTACTTATATAGTTTTCGTTAGATGAGAAAAAAAAGAAGAAATATTGAATATAAATGTGTAAAAAAAAATTGTCCCCAACTAGTGTTTTTGAGGATAGTTTGGAACTAGTCCCCTTTGACATTAGTTGGAACTAGTTATCTTTCACCATATTAAAGCTTATAATCTCCTTAATGATCGTGCCAAATTTCAAGTTGATATCTCTAAATCTTCATATAAAAATTAATTTTGAGATGCTAGATTGACTAAATCTCACACTGTGCATCGGGGCGGCAGACAGACGGCATATACACTCCACCCACTGATCCAAAATTATATTATCGTCTGTATTCGCCATATTAGTTTAGCCGAGTACTATCTGTGTACCAAATTTTATCTCCCTAGCTCTTAAAATATGTTTTGCCACGCCCACTCCGCCCACAGGTCCAAAATAAAAATGTCGTCCTCATATTCATATTCGTGTGGCCGAGTACTGTCTTTGTATCAAATTTTATCCACCTAGCTCCATAAAAAGTTTTTCCAAGCCCACTCCGCCCATTACATCAAAAACTAAAATTTCGTCACTATATTCATATTCGTGTTGTCGAGTACTATCTGGGTATCAAATTGTATCTCTCTAGCTCAAAAAAAGTTTTTCCACACTCACTACGCCCGTTGGGTCCAAAATTAAAATGTCGTCTGCATATTCATATTTGTGTTGTCGAGTACTATCTGGTTATCAAATATCTCTAAAAATATGATTTGCCACGCCCACTGGTCCAAAATTAAAATTTCGTCCACAAACTCATATTCGTGTTGCCGAGAAGTATTTGTGCATCAAATTGTATCTCCCTAGCTCTAAAAATATGTGTTGCCGCATCCCATCCGCCAAAAACTAAAATTTCGTCCGCAAATTCATATGCGTGTTGCCGAGTACTATCTGTATATCAAATTTTGTTTTCCTAGCTCTAAAAATATGTTTTGCCACGCTCACTAAGCCCACTGGTCCAAAATTAAAATTTCGTATGCATATTCATAATCGTGTAGTCGAGTACTATCTGTGTAACAAATTTTATCCCCCTAGCTCTAAAAATATGTTTTGCTACGCCAACTCCGCCTACTGGTCCAAAATTAAAATTTCGTCCGCATATTCAGATTCGTGTTGCCAAATACTATCTGTGAATAAAATTTTATCGCCCATATGGTCAAAAATTTAAAAAAAAATAATAGCCTACGGCAATTTTCATATAGAACACTAACTGCCTTCCAAATTTCATTGAAATCGGTTCAGCCGTTTAGGCGTGATTGAACAACAAACATACAAACAAACAGAGAGACATTCACATTTATAATATTAATAGGATAGGATTTGTTTGGTCATGAGAAATTTTTTTTTGTAGAAATGGACTTAGTAGGTGGCGCTGGGGAGTATTTATATGAAAAATTTACTGAATAGGACAATTTAAGTAAAATTTAGTATTTTTTTTTATAAATTGACCCGGTAGGTGACGCTGGGGTGGAATTATTTTGAGGTCCGTAACTGGCGACGACAGCCTTCCCTACAATCTACTTAGTGTAAATCTACTTAGAGTTACAGATTTTAAATGTGCTAAGTGTATACGATTCGATCTTCGCCGCCAGTCATCTACATTTTTCTTTCATTGCCGGCCCCCTCGATGTTGTCGACAGCAACGTTGCAGCATAAGTGTCGAGATAGTCGGCATGTCTGGTAAAAGCTTCTCAAACAGTGACGTTCGCATTCGTCGATAAACAAGTAGGTGCCGTTAGTTGTGAATCTAATAATAGAAAGCGTGTTAATTCACAACAACGCGAGAAGCTATCTCATACCTCATGCATGGGGTGTTAAGGGAAATTAAGTTAAGTATACGAGGCTACCATTTTTATGTTCTTGGACTACTTAACCCTACGATATTTTCCATTTGTGTCCTTAGAGCTCGGTACATGTCATAATTATTTATTTAAAAATATTTTAACATATAGTACATAAACTAATTTTTAGCTTTATGCTCTGATACATTAGGAGATCGCAAATATGAACTTTAATATTCTAAAAAAAAATAGAAAGCAAATATATTTTTGTGGAAACTGCATGTTGTTTGTATTATAGCTGGTGTGTTTTTGTTTTTATCGGCTTAACTCCAAAATAGTTACTAGAAAAATATTGCACGATGGAACAAGAAAGTAAAAATTAAAAATAACATCTATTTAAATGCGTTTCCATGTTATAGTAACTTAATGAAAATGTAGTAAGATTATAATCTCAGATATCCTTTACCATTTGTACAAATGGTGATTATAATATAAGGGTATTTTGAAAAGCAGTATTTTAGATAAATTTAGTATTTAAATTAAGCTTCGTATTGCTGGAGGTCGACTTGTACCATAGTGTACAGTAAAGGAAATGTTGTAAATACTTGTGTATTTGCAAATGTTCCAACGCATAATATTTGATCTCTTCTGTGTGATATACATATGTGTTGGTGTGATAGCGTTTAGTTTTGTTCTGGTAGCCGTTGTAGTACTTGATATTATTGTTATGGTTTTTTATTTTGGCCATGTTAAAGCGAGAACGTAATAATTTGCCCTTCTGCCTTTAAATGCTGACGTAACTAACTGCTCTTTCGTGGTCATTAATGTAAACGTATAATGCACACAGACATAGTCACGCGGGCTTGTACATAGTTTCCATAACTTTAGCTCAGTTTCAGTCCAGCCAAATCCTTTTTGATTGGCTTCTTTTTTTATTCCTAAAGCCCAGTTCATTTCGTTTAGCTCAGTTTTTAAGTTCATTGTTGTTTTTTTCTTTTACTTTTAGTACTTACGAGAATTTTATTATTTTCGTTTCTTTGTTGTAGGCTTCATTTTCTTGACTTTGCTATTTGTTGGTTTTCAGTTTCTACTCTTTGTTTGTTTCACTGCCATTATGTTTTTTTTCTCAGTCTTTGGTAGTTTATTCTTATTTCCAGTTTTCCGGTTTTCTTGTGGCGTTTATTACACACTTTCTCGGCAATTTTAATTTTAGTTGTTTTTTTTCGTTGGTTTTTCTCAGAATGTAGTGTTTTTCTTATAAATGCAATGGTTATATACAAAACGATGAAGAAATTTTACTACGTAAAGTTGAGTGAAATAGAAGCAAAAACTATTTAATTTATACGAGGGACAAAGTAAAAGTCTGTTAATTTTTTTTGTAAACAGTTTGGAGCTGTCGGTATATTTTTTAAAAAACGAGAAATGTTTGTGGCAAAAGTTGTTCAAAATTGTTTAAAGCGTTGTTCTTCGCAAATAATAAAACCGAATCACAAGTGTACATTAAAAATGCTTAATTAATTTGGCGAAGTGTATGCAAACCAACACTCTTATGGAATACTATTAGGGTGAGTAATGGAGTAATTTGCATTATATTGCGTTATTGGCCAAAAAATGGGCGTGATCGGACTGGTGAGCGTGGCACCTCCCATACAAGGTAAATGGTATGCAACATATACATATCTGGTGATTTGTAATAACATTTTTTCTTATGTGCGTTATGCAATAATTTTTTGCTCACACATTGCCAAAATGTTAAGACACAGCCTCACTTTGCTTGCAGCCATCGTACGTACACGTATATCAACGTTGCTAAACGTTATTATGCATTCTCCTCTGTTGTGATGTGTTCTTAAGGGCTCTAGTGTAAAGTGTTGTTAATTAAAATAATAATTTGGTTAATTATGGGCTTTCGTTATTTGAAGGCCATTTTTTTAGCCTTTTGCCACTTATTTTTCTAAAGGAACGCTCGTTTAACGAATTTTCCTCCGTTTTTTTTTGAGCACAGCATAGCGTGTACTTGAAATTAGCTGCAAAGGCTACATGTAAGGCAATTCCTTCGAGCATGTTAATGAATAAAAATTATGTTTAGATTTTTTCCTATGATACAAAGACTCTCATCTGTACGTGTACTTGGGCGCGTATGAGTTATACGCATCCATTCGTATGCATTTGCCGGTAATAACTCTTCGGCAGTGCCTGAGAGAAAATAATAATAATGGTCCTTGCCATAAATCACAAAAGACATTTGCAAAGATATTAAAAATTGGATTGTTTGATTTACTAACCATTTGTTACATTCGGTTATTATTTTGAATAGTATCCAAATGGCAAAGAATGCTATAAATTTAGTAAGGAAATTATATGCTTCTGTCACAAATGTGGAAGTTATTTGAATCTAATGTCCATTGGTTCAAAATTTATGGGAATTGCGAATATATTTCAATTAATTGTGGAGGGGATAGAGATGATATATACATATATGCAGATAGTCTGAAGCTAAGAAATTAAAATATCATGGGACATAATGAAATGTAATTTACATGCGAAGTCAAAATTTACTGAATCTTAAACTAGTCAGCGTGTTGTGATAAATATCCAGCAAAAAAAGCGGATGTTGTGAAAACATATAGCAAAAAAAGTGGATGTTGTGAAAACATATAACTTATTTGTACCATGCCTCAATGATATTGAAACCTTTTATATATCTCTTTGTGGGTTTTATCCAATTTGGGACATAAAAAAAATATTTTTTAAAATATGCACGAAAAAACTTAAAATATGCCCTTTAGATAAGCACGAAAAACATTAAAAAAAATGCCCTTAAAACCAGACATCCGATATTAATACCAAAATACGGTATTTTTTAATTTTTTCCTCATGGGTAATTCCAAAGTAAACGACCCCTACAGCTTAAAAATAAAATTATTATTTTTTATGTATTTGTCCGCTAATATTACACAAAATAAATGTATCTGTCATTTTCCGAAGGATTTACTTTAATTTTCTTTATACTAACAAAAATATGTTACTTTGAATTTGGTATTTGGAATTTTTTTTTTCCTGTGAATTGCAAGGCCACTTTTTAAGCCCTTTGGCAAAACTGTTCTAACGGTTGTTTACGAACAAAACAAAAGCCAGTTGAAAGCTGACAATGTTCTTCATGCTTAGTCACAATTTTGAAGGCGAGAAGTTTAAATCTAATTTTTTGTGAACAGTTCAAAAACAATCTCACCGACTGTAACGACCGTTACCCCAAATGTACAAAAGTTTGATTTTTTCCTAATTTGTTCAAACGATTTAATTTTTTAGTAGCGGAAAGTTAGAAGGTAAGTAACATAAAGAATTTTGTATGGCGAAATAAGCATCAAAAGTCTATTTTATATATGTATATAGTATATTGTAACGACCGTTACTTTTTAAAAGAATTTTTTTTTGATAAATAATTTTCTTTGATTTGAAAACAAACCTATTACTGAAAGAAAACATTACAAAGAATTTAATCAGATTTTTTACTTGACACATCCTTTTTAAAATTACAATACATGATATTTGTTTCCGAAATATGAAAACAGCACATTTATAAAGTAACGACCGTTACTTTTTTAATGGTCAAAAATAGTACTGAAATTAGATTTTTTATGAATGCTTTCGGCTGCTACCGAAGCTTGAACTTTCGTAGGATCAAAATTAAGCAATCCTCGGGACATATATTCTCAGGGTGGAATTTTATTTAAAAAATCACAGAATATCGGTAACGACCGTTACTTTGGAAACACCCTCATAAAAAAACAAACTTACAAGTTCAAAATCAAATGTTTATTTCAATTGTTCAATTTGAATTCAACAAAAGTTCAAAATTATATTGAACTCTTCTGTTCAATAAAAAATTTTCAACCGATGAAAAAACTACATAACGAACAATTGTTCAAAATAAAGTTATTTGTCATTGTTGAAAAAACTATTTAACGTTCATGTACAAAAAAATAATGAACTTTTAAATATCGTACCGAAACTGGAATACCATAAATATTGTCTCGACCAAATTAAACGCAAGAAATATGTTTGTATTAAGATAAGTCATAACTATAACCATGGAACACAGCATCTTATGAATTTTAACAAACATTTTTGGGAAAAAATCTAAAATTTCAGAAAACTCTTAGACCTATGTATTTTCCCTTACATCTAATGAATGAGATATGATCGATACTATATCATCGCCAATAACAGAGGCCAGGTATTTTGAGTTTTGCTGATTACTGTGTAATAATCAACTTGATGCATCTTTATAAAACCCATCGTCAGTTCTTTCATGTATATATAGAAATATATATTTATTATAATTTGAAACGAACTTTGTTCGAAAAGATTTTCAACTCTAAAGTTGGAAAAAATATTCAACTTGAATGTTATTTATCTTTGTTGAAAATAAAAATTTTATGGTTTTTCCATCATAGTTCATTATTTATTTTGAACATGAGAGTTATGTTTTCAAACAAACATTGTTAGAAAACATATTGAACTCATGTGTTGAGAAATATTTTTCAACTTCTAAGTTATTTATTTTTGTTAGAAACAAAAAAAGTATCGTTTTCCAACCCTTGCTTAAAACTGATAACAAAATGAACAGTAAATTTATATTCGTAGTTAATTTTATTTACTGAATACGTTTAATTTTTAATAAAAATTAATCAAAAAGAATTGAAAATTAGATTAGGTTTTTTTTTAACATTGCATTCCTAAGATTGTAACTAATAGTTTATTACTCCACTGTTAACTAACAGTTCTGTATATTTCGGTCGTATGGAATTCAATAGAGTACTTAATCTTTTAATCTATAATAAATGTTATGTATACGCCTTTTAAGTAGCTGTTTCAAATTTATATGGTAACTTTGGATGTGGATTTGTTGTTAGCAAGAGACTGCGACATAAGAGAAAAGCGGTGAGGATAAAGACAAGTTCTACGAGAGCATAGAAAATAGGCAGGGAGATCGAAACTTAGAACAGTGGCATCAGACTGATTGATTTTACTGCTGCAGGAAATGTGGTACTTAGCAGCACTTGATTTGACCATAAAAACATTCATAGGCAACATAGTTATCCCCAGATCAATTGGCGAGGAATTTGATATTCACGTGGTAGTCGATGGAAGGCATGCATCGAGTATTCAGGACGTACGAGTGATCAGGGGTGAGAACATTGATTTCGATCACTTCCTTACCGCAGTTAAGGTACACACGTGGCTAAGCATAGTGGAAAAGATACGTAACCAGGTAAACAGCGGACCATAGAGATAGCGGACGTCTACTCCAACCACCTGACACAACTGCTGCGGAATGCTCAAACCCCTGATAATATTACCATGCAGTTGCAATATATAGCTGAATCCATAGAAGTGACTGCGAGAAGCATACTTGGGTACTCAAAACCGTCTCAAGAAGATGCCTGGTACTATGAAGAATGTCGCAATGCCACGAATAAAGACGGATGCTGTATACAGGTCGAAACTGAAGCCAATGGCAACGCGAGCTGTTCGTGCACGGCACAGGAAAAAGAGACGAGAGGCAACTTGTCCTTCCGGAAAAGGAAGGAGCTAAAGAAAAGACAGGATGAGTGTACAGAGTTGCTCCGAAGTAGAGGTGAAGCCCGGTGAAGTAGAGTTGAGGCGAGAATGCGTGGAACAGGGTTGCCCTCCTGTAAGGACAGCGATGGCCAGCTAGTGACGGACCCGGAAAACGTTCTGAAGATATGGATAGAACATTTCAGAAATCTGCTGGATACGCACACCTCTCCAGAAGTCCCCGCTCCAATCCATGATGATGGTATTAACGCTCCACCTTCAAGCCAGAGAGGGATACGAGAGGCAATATCTCGCCTTAAAAATAACAGTCTGTTATGTCCCACATACAAGAAAGGAGATCGTTGTGAGTGTAACAACTACCGTGGAATAAGCCTTTTGCCAATTGCGTACAAAGACCTTTCGAGTATATTGTGTGAACGTCTAAAGCCAATTGTAAAAAAACTAATTGGACATTATCAGTGCACATTACGACACATCCTGGGAAAAACTCATGAAAAGCATATCGGCACCTACCAACTCTTTGTCGAATGCAAAGCTGCCTCCGATAAGGAATAGGCTATATGAGGCCATATCTGAGTTTGGCATTTCTGTAAAACGAATTCGACTTTGCAGATGTTCCTTGGAAAATACCAATCATCCATTAAGATTGCTAAGGATCACTCTGAACCTTTTAAAACGGAAAGAGGTCTCAGACAGGGCGATAGCTTGTCCTGTACACTATTAAATATAGTTATGGAGAAGCTGATGAGAAAGGCTGGTGTCAACATGTCTGGCACCATATTCCACAAGAGCAACATGCCACTAGCCTATGCCGATGATACAGACATCACTGGCTGAAATCTGCGGGATGTTACTGCAGTTTTGGGTTTAGCGGTCAACGAGGTCAAAACTAAAATAATGATTTCGACGAACAAAGAGTTCTCTCGATGGGGACGCAGCGTCAACGTTAAAAATTATTGTTTTGAGGTAGCAGATGAGTTTACCTACCTCGGGACTTCCGTCAACAAGAAAAACAATGTCAGCCAAGAAATTTTGCGGATAATAGTGCTAGCCAATAGATTTTATTACGGACTTTAGCAGCACTTTAGTAACACCAACTTATCTCGAGATACGAAGAAATAACTTTACCAAGTGTTAATTTTATCCGTTCTGTTGTATGCCGCCGAATCGTAGGTGATTACGACAACGGACATAAAAAACCTGGGAGTATTTGAGAGAAATGTACTCCGAAAAATATATGGAACTATCTGTGTCGACTGCGAGTTTCGCCATATGAGCTGTATGAATCCAACGTCTTCGATTGCTGGGAAATGTTGCCAGGATGGATGTAACTGCTCCAGCGAGAAAGGTGTTTGAAGACGAACCTGAAGGACGACGCAGAGCAGGCAGACCCAAACTTCGTTGGAAGGGCCAATGGTAGGCGACGTGCTACTATCTGGAAGAACTTACTGGAGAACGCACAAGAAAACCGAAGAATGTGAAATTATTTAATACTTTAGGCCTCTATCTTATGAACCACGTTCGTAAAGTGGTGGGCCACTTAACTAAGTAAGTACTTAGATTTCTGAGGGAGTTCGAAAGTCCTACTTTTAGTATAATGTGTGTTGAGTGTTAAAAGTCGGACCACCCATTGTTTAACGTCATATTTGAAAAGTTAGACGTTAATTGACTATTTCTTTTTAGAAGTATTGATTTTTTCAGCCTCCTCACTGTTACACTTTACCACATATTTATAACGTCCTTCAAATAGTACTGTGATAGTTTCTGCCAATTATCCCAACAAATAATGAATGGAACTGGTAGCAACGCAACACTAGGTAGAGCTCATTGAAATTGTTGAATTGATGGAATGGATCCTGAGTATAAACACAAAAATAATAACTAATCAAAATAGTTAGTACCGGAAATACATACCTAAAAATTGCAGTCGGTGTAGAAGATATTAATTCTTTAACAAAACATAGGCAAAGCCAGTTCTATATTATAGATACTATCTTCCCACCTTTAAGAAATAAGCGGGTTGTCTATTAGCCGGGTCAATTTGTAAAAACAAAAATATATCGATATTGTGCCATCGATAGCTTTTGGCACGAGAAAACAAAGATCAAACATATCGAAAAATTATTTTGAGGCACCCAAATTTAAATTTTGTTGACTTTTCCTCAATTTTTATATTTATTATTTTTCAGTAGGTAATAAAAAAAATTGGCTTATTTATTTTGTTTTAAATTAAACAAAAATTTAGTCTCTTTAAAAATTTATAACAAATAAAAATCACTGTTATGGTCTAAAATAATTTACTTCAATATATTTTGAATGAAATCAGCTTTATTTCATTGAAATCGGTGCACAACTTTTGATTTTGTTCACAGTTTACTGATAAAACTGAAGTGTTAAAAATCGCGATTTCCATACAAAAGTAAAGAATTGCTATGAAGTTCTAGTCAACACAGAAAACATCAACTTTGTTCCCTTGTGTCATTTTTTCTATTTTAAAACTTAATATAGAACAGTTCTGACAAAAAAATATATACGTATACGTAACGCCACCATACTACCCTCACTTAGTACTCATACGCTCCATATAACAGAAATATAATAAATTCTGATAACAATTTTTGGCAAATACTTTCTTGTCTGGCAGTTGCAGTAAATTTTAATTATGTTTTTGTGAGAATAAACTAAATTAATATCGCCAACTATTTCTCATAATGTTATGAAATCGAGGAAAGGAAAAACTAGAGAGCAACTGGCGGCAAGAGCAACGGATACTCAGTGGATGTGGCATCGAGGCATGGGACACAAATGTATTTTGACATTTTTAATCAGACACATCAGCACCCGCAATGGAAACCAGTGGGTGCAGCAACAACAACAAGTAGAGCAATGACAACAACTACAAAAGCAACTTGCCATCTCGGCGTGTGTGTGTGTGTGTTTGGTTGTTTATTTGTTTGTAAAAGGAAGGAATCCCCCACCCCCTCCCATTACATGAAAACATTAATAAATTATACTTGAAAGGCGACAGTCAAAGTGTAATAAGACCAGCAAAGAACGCTTGCAGATATAAAAATAGCAGCAGCAGTGATTTCGATGAAAGCAAAAGGAAGGCAGCTGAAATAACCTTGAAAATTTAATATTTGCCTCTTGCCACTGATACATGAAATCGACGGAGAGCTATGCACGGACGTTGAGAGTATCTTAAAGATAGTTGAGGTTAAAGATGAACATAATGTTTGTTTATGCAGTTGCGTGTTGATAGCACAACGCCTATGTACATTATCGGATAGGCTCAGAAGTAGAAAAAGCTGGGAAAATGAGGAGACCTGTCCAGAAGACCATAAATAATATGCTGCGAAATGTCACACGAAATATCTTGTACAGCTTAAAGTGTAATTGGTGTGCGGGTATGTGAATAACGTTTATCGATTTTGTTGTCATTAATTATGGTAACAGGTTGAACCACTTTGCTGTAGCCTATAACTGCGTATCATATTAAATCAGGTTTGAGTGACTATTACAAGAAACTCTTGTTTAGTCTTGACGTTTCCATTTTAAAATGTAACATTTTATTGAGAGTCAGAACTATTTAGTATTATGAAAAATTTGTGCAAAGTAAGCTATATTATTATGGGGTCTTCATATGCAGTAACGTTCGTTGGTATTATACTTATCGTATGTCAACAGTGCCGAAGATCCGTTGTGATTGTCTAGTAGTTCTATATAGCTATATTTTCTAAATTAATAAATCCATTCCTACATCATGTCAATTATACCAACGTGTTCAAATAGAAAATATCACATTGCATTACTTTCGTTATCCATAACTGTATAAATATTCCAACAAATCGCTTACACTTCAACGCTTGCCAAAACGAACGATGTTGAAATAAATACAAAAACAACAGTTGGAGTGTTGAACTATACTTAGTGCAAACTCTTTCAATCTCTCTCTCTTTCCCTCACTCTCTTGCTGTCTACGTTGAGCCCAGTCAAACAAACACGAGAGCATCAGGATTCGAGTATCATAATTCCAATGAGCTTTGCGAATTTATTTTGTATTCAGCTCATAACTTGTTAAATCCAAATTACAAAAACAGAAAAACATTCACAATGATAAAGATGTGAAATTTAATTAAAGAGAAATGTACTTTATTAAAAAACAATACACAATGCTGGTGCACTCACTCAGATGCAATCGCAGTCTCAATTTCATGTGAAATTGTGCCTTTGACATGAACTCTTGAGCCTTTCGTTTGGTTCACGCCTTGCAACATCACCGATGCTGTTGCTGTTGTTTGTGTTAGTGTTATTGTTATTGTTGTTGCTATTGCCATTGCTGGGACTATTTACAAATTTTTCCAAAGCAGCAAAGGCACATTAAATTACACTCGCACACACACTTACACACACGCAGTTGCACAGATGCAGTGGCAGTTGCATATATAGTATATGGTATACAGTTGCCTCTACTACCGCAGTTGCAGCTGCATTCTCAGATTCAGATTGAGATTCAGAGACGGAGATATATATAAGCACACAGAAAAGGAAACTAAACGAACGTCACATCAAAAGAAAGCGAAATTATGGTCGTAATAAACAGAATATTATATACCTACAACAACATAACGCAACGAGGCGGAGGAACGTCGAAGCAGATACAAAACAAAATAACAAAAATGCAAGAATGATAGTTGCAAAGAGATATGGCCACGTTACAAGGACTCGTAACCCGTATGTCGGCATCAGCCAGCACTGAACTTACAGGATTTAATATTTTTGTTTTAGCTTTTAAACAAAAACGACGTATGTACGAAATGAATCTCTTTATCTGTGCTGCTGTTTCTGTTTTTTGTTGGCCTTATATTGCATTTGTGAAATATTATTATGTAAAGGAAGTTAAGGATGTGCTGAGGAAACTGTGTCTCTTTATAAACACTCCCAACTAGCAGTGGAGCAATAAATAATATGCCCAGGATGTCATATATTCAACTCGCTTGTCCGTCCTTCCGTTTGTCAGTCACTCAGCAGCAGCTCTAGTCAGCCGTAGCAGCAGCAGCAGCAGACATATGAATCCACATCCGAGGACATGATGGCTGGCATAGAGAACAATCACATGGCATATGGAGCCGAATGTGCACACAATAAGTCCGGAGGACGACTGCAGGCACAATTTGCATATGCACAGATATCTGTCGGAGGATTGTGTTTCGGTTGGCTCAAACATGACACCAGGTTACGAAATCTTTCCCAGAGTCAGAGATAAATATACACACACATCTATATACAATATATAGAATTATGCATACATTCATATCGCTTGGTTGGCTATTCAAGGAGCAAGACGATGCAAATACAACTCTCGTTGAGCAGGAACCGAAGCAAGCGTAGATCGTGTGTATATATCGATGTGTGTGTTTGATATAAATGAAATTGTGAAAATGAATGAATGTCAGGTGAACATGAATGGATGAATGCAAATGTCTCTGACGAACGAGTATGATTCAATGATTGCTGCACCGATGGTTGTTGTTGCTGATGTCGACACTGATGACAATGAGCTTAACAATATCATCTGTGATATATATTTGTGAATATATTTGCATATTTAACAAATGATTATGATAACAATGCACAATGCATCTATAGATGTGTGTGTGTGTGTGTGTGTCAACAATGAATGATGGTGTTTAAACTTTAGCATGCGAGGACAAACAACAAAAGAGCAAACGTGTAATAAATTTAATGAAAATGTGATATAAATAACCCTCGCTAACAGGGAACGTCAAAGCGATATGTTTAGATTAGAACAACAATATGAATTAATTGAATTACTAGAAATAGTTTGCAGTTATGTTGTCTCACAAATATGATTTATGGGTACTAAATTTAATAGGAGGTGTCCTTATGCTGGTTGAGTATGTAATTGATTATACAAGAGAGCATATATACGTATTTCTACTGCACACGTATAAGTACATTATAAAATTTTGTTTATAGTTTTATTAATAATTGTTAAAAATAACTTTTATAACTTTTGTGTTAATGAATATCGATCACTTATTCCAACGATGTGTCAAGAGCACGATACGTGCTATTACAAATTACCATTCGACGTGTGTAAATAACATTTTATTATTACCAGGGCTTATTTTGAACTTCCATTGAGTAGTATTATTGCTTTTTAACTATCCATAAAAATGTGTCAAAAGATGTCATATAATTTGTTTTGTTTTTTAATATTTTGCCCTTATTCACTCATGATTCTAAGATTTACATAGATCATACGGTAATAAAGGACTTTATTCCTTATATTTACATAGAATGGGAAGGAAACTAAATCTTAATTGGTTACTTTTTAAAAGTTATATCAAATTGTAAAAAATCTGGCATATGAAATACCAGTTACAGTAGCGACCATATATAGTAATGGTGACGGGTGATTTCAACGCACAATTGGGCAATAATAACCCAAACTGTGAATGAGCTATGGGAGAACATGGTGTAGGAAGAATGATCGAAGATGGCGAGCTGTCTTTCCATACAAAAAAAGTCCACAAAGTCCCATGGGTATCACCTGACCATCACACTGAGATCCAGTGAGATAAAAAAAGAGATAAAAGCACAACTAAACAATGCCAGAACCCGTATGGAAAAACCAGATTAGAGGGTCTCCACAGTTCTGATAAAGAAATAAAGCGTAGCTCTGGGAGAACCTAGCTGATATGTACAGAAGACCAGGCAATAGAAGCACAAACGGCAGCCGATAAGGCACATTTCGCGACTTACACAGAATACCGAAAAAGGTCACTAAAAAAGTTTTACCTGGTCAAATCCGTTACGAAACCACAATGGAGATCATCACTTCAAAAAATGGTCAGCTCTATATTTCGATATCACATACCGCAACCATTATGAAACTGTAATGGAATTATCGAAAGAGATGATATATTTACAAAAACACCTACAGTAACGGAAATAAAAAATGCTATTCGAGCCCTTAAACATCAGAAATCTCCCAGGCCTGACAATATCAATCAAGAGCTGTTAAAAGCAGACCCCAAACAAGCGCATTTCAGCTCCAGAATATAGTACAAAGGCTATGGGATAATAATGAACTTTCTGATGAACTTAAAGAGGGCTTGATCATCAACATTCCTAAGAAAGGTGATCTCACAGAATGCAAAAAATGGAGGGGAATCAGACTATGGAGTATGATAAACAAGGTCATCGCGAATATTATCAACAGAACACTTTCGGATTCCTTCGTCAAAGAGTTTCGTTACGAACAGTCTGGATTCAGAGCTCAAAAATCCTAAGTAGATGATATAAACATCCTACGCATAATAATCGGGCAATCAGTAGAATGGAGACCTCGACTTCACTATCGACACACTTGCTCATAGTGCCATCTGTGCCATCATCTGTAAAGGCGTAACAAGGAAAGTAATAGCGATTATCTAAGAGTTATATAGAAACGCAAACTATTGCATAATCCACCCAAATTATATAAGCGATAAGGTATCCGTTATAGTTGGTGTACGAAAAGGATGCATCGCCGTTACCCTGTAATGTTGTGTCGGATGTTGTTATGAAAAATGCAATAAACAACAACAGAGGCATAACATAGGGACTAGGTGGTCGTCTTGCCGATCTTGATTAAGCAGACGACACACAGTCCCTCCGACATGGAGGTAAGCTTAAAAATGGTGGAGATAGAAGCTGCAAAGGCCCGCCTCAGAATAAATATTAATAAAACGAAGGTAATGCGAATAAACGCAACTTCCAACCGACCATTTTCTATCCAAAACATCCAACTTCAGGACGTGCACCAAATAGCACCATGAAAGCTCGGCAAGTTTTTGGGCAACCCAAAACAATGTGGAAAACACCATTAATCTCCAGCCGCACTATAGTAACGATATTCAACTCGTGCGTGAAGTCAGTTCTTCTCTATGGTTGCGTAACTTGGAAAATGGCTGCTAAAGACGTAAACAAGCTTCAACCTTTCACCAACAAGTTCCTTAGGCCCAACAGAACAACGAACACATGCCTTTGGGCACGCACTTGTCAAAGCCAAACACAGTCTGAAGTATTGAGAAGGATATGGCGATGGATTGACCACGCATTACGAAGACCACCCAGAGATTTAACCCGTAATGCCTTTGACTGAAACTCACAAGGCAGCGGAAGGAGAGGATGGCCTGAACACACAAGACAGCTAGACTTAGAGGCATCGCGAGCAGGCAATAGCTGGAATGAAATAACAAATCTAGCATCAAAGAGAAACGATTCGAAAAATTTTGTTGAGGCCCTATGTTCCTTATAGGAACCAAAGGAAAATTAATTTTTTAAAGGACGTGGGATGTGCAAGTTTGAAATAACTATTTCTGTAATTTCCATATTCGTACAATAGTTATATTGATATCAAATGAAATAAGACAATCTCAGCTTTTTATACCCTTCACCAGACCCACGCTCGGAGCAAAGGATATATACAAGCATCTATCCTCTAAGCGGAGGTTTAATTGTAAGAAGAGCAAATTTTCGGCTAAAATTACCCTCTAGTGCAAACAACTAGTTTTATCACCATTGTCTCGGCACAGCCAGATTGGTCCTAAAAAAAAATTCAGGTTGGCACTATGCAACACCATCGATAATTTGTTAGCACAACTTTTATTTTACATTTTTTTGTGATACAAATTTAGATAATTTCTTCCGGCCGCCAACTTCTGTTTTCTTTGCCGTTCTGTATTACCAAAAATTATCAATTACATTAAATCGTCGAATTTTCTTAAATTTATTTTTTACGCTCTGCTCTAGACCCTAAAATCTAATATGTTTTTTTTATTGATTTTGATCGAAAATGCAAAAATTTCAACGAATTCAAGACACAAAGATGAATTAAATATTTTTGGAGGTGAGAGAAGAATAAGCGCAATTCACAAAGACGCATTAAACATTTTATAAGATGTTTCAATAATCTTAAGATGGGTATCATTGCCCAAGTCTCTACAGGATTATTGGCGCAAAATTATTGTTGGTTACCTTACTTTGAACATAAAGTGCTCGCGACACATGCTCTTCACCTTTGTGGTTACTTTAATTGACACGGAGAATAAAACAAAAAAGAGAAAAGAAAAACACAACAATTTTCTTCTTTTCGCTCGTGCATTACTCATAAATTATTCAGCCATTTCATAGTGAAATAAAGTGCATGAGAGAGAAAAACTAACAGACTTATTTTAAGTGTGTATTGATTGTATTCTCCGGAGGAAACACTTACGCGCTTAATAGCACAAATGTCCCTAGGATAATCATTCATAGATACAGTGTGTTACATAAAATGGGAATGTGTGGGGCGATAAAAAGGACTATAGGATGTTTTTCTTGACTCTTTAAAATTTCGAAAAATCCACAAGTAGAAGACAGCGCTATACACATGTAACAATTCTTTAAATTTTGTACTTAACCACACCTAGCAACTTTTCTCCTTTTACTAAATTATGGAAATACTTCCTTAAGGGTTATTAAGCCATTAAAATTACAATCTTGTTCCCGACTCAACTATGTTGCCGGCTCTACCTCTCTCCTTATGTTGCTATACCAATCTTACTGTCTACACTTCCTATAGGACACACTGTTTGACAGGATATTCGTGTTCTACTCGCCATGGGACTCAAAAAAGCAGCCGACAGAAAACAGTGACAAAATGGATGTGGGAATAAGAAGCAACGACGCACAAAGTGAATATTAATTGGATAAACGAGCTCCCATTGTGTGAGATACGTATATGTATGTGTGTGTGTGTGTGCGTCTGTGAGAAAAAATTGATTTAAGAAAAACAGCAGGAGAAATTAGCAGGTTCCTTCAAAATCCTGTGGGAATTTGGCTACTTTGTATTACATTTAACGTTCAATTAAAAATGGTCGATTACATCGAGAAAACAAAAGTCCACCCGGTAATACAGATAACCTCTGTAAAAAGTAATTTCTTATTTTACGGATTATTTGCACACCGAAACGCAAGAACGAAAGAGAGTATGCAGCATACAGCATGAGAATAAAATTAAGGACATTTTAATATTCAATTAATTCGTATGAAATCTTTGACGTGCAGTAACTTTTAATTAGTTGAAGGACGAAAGCCAAAGTAATTGAAACTTGTCCCATAGGGAATGTCATGAAACTTTAACTACCAGAGTTGATCAACATAAAGTGTTGAAATTTTGTTCTTTCTCCACATCGGACAAAGTAATCAAACAATATCCAATGAATCGTTGAGCAACTTTAAGTCAACTTCATGGCAACTTTATTTGCCTGAAGAAAGAATTCACATTTACAAATTCTTGACCAGCATATTAATTGAGACTCTAACGTAGACTATTGTCCAATGTTAACTTTACAAGAGTAAACAGAAATCACTTAAACTAAATTGGTTGTTATCTTCTTTTACAATGCCACCCCGTCACGCACTAAAATGTGCCGTAGACAGGATTGGATTCATAGGATTTTTACTCGGTTTTTGAGAACGCAAAGTAAAGCCAATGTTACATTATCAAATAACCGAAATGATCCATAACTCACTCAAGTGTAGACGTTAATTTATTGAGCATATTACAGTGGCAAAAGATTGGTTGGTTGGGCATTGTCACCGCCACTTAGTGACCAAAGAAGATATATTGGTATTTAAAAGTCGCCAAAATAAAAATGCGGAAGATAATGTGTAACATAGAATTGTATTTATTCACAATGGAATACACTGCATCTATATCATGTATGGATGGAAATAACGATCTTAGAATGCATGCAATTTAAATCAATATGAATACTCTTCGCTTTAAGATGGACATCTTAAGTTTGTCACAGCGTTGGCAATTTCTTCCAAAATGTATAGGAAATTCTTAAAACTTAACCTCCGCTTAGAGGATTGATGCTTGTGTATCAAATTTTAGCTCGATAGGTATTAAACGACGGCTGTAACCGGGTATAGAGACTGATGGATACTCCAAAAAGGGGGGAGTTTTTATGGAAGATGTAAGTAGTTTTTGCCTGATCTTGTTCATCTTGGAACTTAACCTCCTGATAGAGGATAGAAGCATTCATATCAAATTTAAGCTCGATATTTTCTAACACACGGCTGTAATCGCAGGGAGAGTTAGACGGACACTCCCAAAAAGGGTGAGTTTGTAGGGAAGGTGGAAGTAGTTTTTGTTTGATGTTGATCATCTTAGAAAGTAACATTCGCTTAGAGGATATAAGCTGGTATACCAAATTTCAGCTGAAAAAGCGGGACAGAAACCCGGACTGGACCGATTTGGCTGATCTTAGAGTTTAACCTCTGCGTATAGGACATGAGCTTGCACTCCAAATTTCAGCTCAATATCTCTTATACTACGGCTTTAATCACGGGGACAGACAGACGGTCACTTTAAAATGGACTCAGATTTCGATTCTGATAATTTTTATATATATTTATATTGTCATGCATACGACGCCTCTATATGGGCGTTAGAAATGGAAGAACAAAATTAAGTTACCCTTCTATCCGTTTGTGCGCGTGATGAAGACTATACAAAGAAAATGCCGCAATTATTTCATTATCCATTAAAATCCATTTAACCATTACAAACTTATTGTTATAACCGTT
The DNA here is from genome assembly GCA_964034835.1 of Muscina levida. Taxonomy (NCBI): domain Eukaryota; kingdom Metazoa; phylum Arthropoda; class Insecta; order Diptera; family Muscidae; genus Muscina; species Muscina levida. The sequence goes on along the minus strand of OZ035880.1, from coordinate 189,966,625 downwards.
TATATAACACAGTACAACTCATGATTTTGGGACTCAATTCTGAGAACTACACGTAAAAGTAGCCTCAAAAAGAAGAAGTTCTGCATCGTTCGTTTTGTCAAGTTACATGCCATATTAATTTAATATCGATTTGAAGTTAGTAAGTATCGTATAGGGAAATTTGTCACGTTTTAGGTTTTTTCGTTATATTGTTAAATTGTGGCGTATGATTATCACAAGTAAGATAAAACGTAAATCATATACCACGAAGTACAACAGTTTTTTTCTAACTACTACAAAAAAACATATCAAAATAATTTGATGAATGGAAATGTGAAACTGTTGCTTATGTAGGGAAACGTTATATGAACAGATTAAAGGAATTGTAATTTGTATTTTTTTTTAATTTGTTTCAGCTAAATCGGACTAGTGGTTCTAGAGTTATGTCAAACAAAAGAGCCGAAAACGTGACAAATTCCCCTATACGATACTTACTAACAATCGATATTAAATTAATATGGCATGTAACTTGTTAAAACGAATGATGCAGATCTTCCTCTCTTACCGTTCAGAAATGGAGTCACCATAAGAAGTCACCACCTTCCTACAACATATATTACTATTTACACAGTACATCATTTTTTAGCTCATTGATTTGGGACTCAATTGTGAGAACTGCACGTGAAAGTAGGAGGATAGGTCGAGGAGGCTATTATGGGATGTGGAATTGATACTAGCAGACGGTTGACCATATATGTGGATAGCCAGGTGGCAATAAAGGCAGCCAATTCTACATAGTGTAAATTATATTTGGTGAGGAACTGTAAGAAGTTGGATGGACGAAAGCCTTTGAATGTCAGCCTATGTTGTGTTCCAGGACATTGCGAAATTCCTGGTAATGAATCAGAAAAGCTACTGACCATAGGTGGCTGTACTATGTGTGATCATGACTCTCTGGAAGGTGTTTACTAGCCTATTTGTTACATTTTTGGCTAAGTGGAGTTTTTGGATGTGGAAAACAACCAGCAGACGTTAGATCTTCAGAACCGAGTGTATTACTGGTAGATCTCTGTGGCCTGAATACAGAAGATCCCGAAAAGCGTACATGGTTGGCATGTGCAGGAGTGGCCTGACTGGCCTGTGGAATTATAACAGGCCATTGCAATATCAGACACCTGATGGGCATTTGGGATAAATAACTGCCCTGCTCTAGCCCGTTGGAGGCCTGGGGGAGAGTATTTCTGTTCAGCCCAGTAGCAGATTGAATAGGTTTTTTCGGTGCCTTCCATGACTAACTGAGCCAAGATAACAAGTGGTGTTCCTTCCCACGATTTTCTATCCCTTCTCGCTATCCTTCTTTATCCTCCCCTTCTTTTCTAACGGACCATCACAATGGATCAAAGATCTCGTTGTTTAGTCTCATCCGGTTTTTATCGTATTACAAGGAAATAATGCTTGAACTGTAGTTGTTTGCTAAAGTTTGTGCAGTTATTTTAAACAAGAAAAGGTCCAAGTTAATTACAAAGATAAAAATGATAATTGCCAATTTTATTTGACAAATTTCTTTCTTTATTTCCCAATGTCTAAATAGTAAATTCTATAATAAAAAAAATGTTAACCCTTAAAAAAACTACACAAAAACAGCGAATAAGAAACTCTTGTGCAGGTAAGACATTGGTTTTGTCGACTTTACATACATGTTTTCTATATAAGTTTGTATCGTTATATATAATAAATTGGATTATTTTATTTTAATGTAGCAATATGTCGTACCAGTTGTAGCGTACACCTTTACCTTTCATTGGATTGAGGCCTCTGCATTTCTATCTACCCATTCCTCAGATTTAATGTGATTTAATGAATTAACATCTATAATTTTCACTGAGAGGCATAAAACCATGCACTTTTCTCCCGTTTGATCCTTCAATGCCTTGGCCAGCCACACTGTCACAGTTTTGTGGTGGCATGACACAAGCACAGCCTCCCCAAAAGACATTCACATTCATTTGAAGATTTATCGCTTTCGATACTACCAAACCATGCCACAGGCACATAGTAGCCACAGACAGGACAGGACAGCAAGCGATTTGAATTGTTAAATGTTCTTCGTTTGCCTGGGTATGGTACACAAAAATCATCACACGTAAGAGGACAAAGCTGATTAGATGAGTGCAAACGATAGAGACAAGACAAAAGCAAAAGACGAAAAAAAAATAAAACGGAAGCGAGATATAAAAAATGTAAATCCGGCTATCGGCAACACAATAACGAAACCAAGAGTTACAGACAGTACTATCACTTAAAGCTTATAGTCTGAGTGTTAGTGAGGCACAAGTATAATGCTACAATAGGCAACGGTCCAATTAGACACACACACACACACAGCACTGTAGCATTTTCTGCCTCATACCAGTGGCGACATGACAAATGACTTAGTAATTTTATAATTTGTATTATTAACTTATATTCATTGGTAATTTATTGTCATTACAGTCAAATAATCTAACTAGGATGGCGAACCACAAGGAATCCTCATTGCCTCTGCTGTACACACTGCTTCCTGCTGTGCTAATAACAAGCTTCTTATGATATTTATTACCGACTTCATTTCGTTGGGAATGTAAAAAAAAGTTTTCTGTCTTGAATGCTAGATGTTTGTTGGGCTCATTGTAGGAATCTCAAATGCCTTTCTTTGTGCAAACTGTGCCCATGGTGTTCTTTGGCATTTATTTTTTAGCGGAAATGCTGCTTGCGAGTAAACACGAGTAAAGTTTCCGACAATGATTTTCCATTAAAGTTGGTCCACCGATCAGTGTTGGAGGCTTTGCAATGCTTGGATGGGCGTTCTCCACACATAAAATTCTTGGCATGCCTTACAAACTTTAAACATTTACAATTAAATGAATATTTAATTGTTTGCCAAGAAATTGTAATTACCAAATAACATCGATGCTGCGCAAAGTGTCTGAAGATGACGACTGGTGATTAAGGCGCAATTTTTGGGGAGGACATAGTTAATGGCTTTTGTCGGAGGGCGGCGGAAGACCATAATTAAAAGTAAAATTTTGTAATTATTTGGGTGACACATTTAAAATACATTTCTAGTTGTATAAAGTTACAAATCTATAAACATTCATTTGGTTCGATGATTGACTTATACAATTAAGTAGAATTTGAATGTTGACATTTACAGTTGTTGTGTTAACAAATTGCGGCATGAAAAGGAGGCGTAAAAGAGAAATTGTTTATTTACTGTGTGTATAATCATTAGTCTTAACAGAGTTAACCTAATACCACAAGGGTTTTCTTGGAATTAATACAATGTATTTATATTAAAATAGTTTGAATGTTTAAATTTAAATTATACAAAGTATTCAATTTGCCACAAATAGTTTATAAAAAGTTAAATTTCTTACATTCAACATGGATCGTGGATTTTTAGTCTAAAGCCGCACTGATAACGTCCAATCACAATTGGCTTTAGACGTCCACACAGTATGCTAGAGAGGACCTTATATGCAATCGGTAAGAGGCTAATTCCACGGTAGTTTTTATACTCACTACGGTCACGTGTTTTGTAAATAGGACATCGCACCCTGAGATTCCAACCCTCTGGCATGCTCTCCTGAAGCCAAATATTCTCTATGAGCTATTGTATGCTTAAAATAAGCTCATCTCCACCCACCATAAACAACTCAGGTGGAAAACTATCGGCCCCAGTGACTTTGTTGTTCTTTAGGCGGGATATGACACTTTTTGTCACATCTTGGCTCGGAGGTGGACATTCAATGTAATCATCTCGACTTGGTACACAATCTTCAGCAGCCGAGTTTTCAGACATCAGTAGGCTGCAGAAATGATCTTTCCATATTCTCAGTACGTTTACGGAGTCTGTAACGAGATGAGCATCCTTGTCTTTACAGGAGGGAAGACCTTTTCCATGTACCCTACCATTGTTCTTCTTGTACAATTTTTGGGTTTCACCTCTGTTCCTGTATTCTTCAATGCACACATTATTCTGCTCCTTTAGCTCTCTTTTTTTCGCCTGAAGAGTCGGTTCGCCTCCCGCCTTTTATCACTGTACTTTTCATGAACAGCTCCCTTTGCCATTGACTGCAGTTTGACCCTGTATGCAGCATCTTGTTCCCGGGTGGCATTGCGCCATTCATCATCGTACCCAAACCAGGCAATATCGTTTAAGGACTTAACATACCCAAGTACGGACCGCGCAGTCCTTTTCAACGAGTGGACAATATATTGCCATTGCGCGCTATTATATTCGGGAGTTGGAGCATCTCGAAGTAGTTGATTGGGTTGGTTGGAATATGCGTTGGCTATCTCCGTGGTCTGCAGTTCAGCGATGTCCAGTTTTCTTTGTGCCTGGTTACGTAGGGTTTTCGCCCTGCCTAACCTAGTACGCACCTTCACTGCAGTGAGGTGGTGATACAAGTTGATGTTCGCACATCTGATCACTCGTACGTCTAAGACACTTGACACGTGCCTCCCATCGATTACCACGTCATCTATTTGGTTTCTCGTAACTTGATCCTGAGATATCCTGAGATCCACGTTGCCTTGTGAATGTTTTTGTGGTCAAATCTGCTAATTACCATTTTCCTTGCTGCGATGTGTCAGTATGCAAACTAAAGTTTCCGACTGTTGGGCCTAAGATATTCTCCCGGCCTATTTTTGCTTAAAAATCCCCTGGCATGATTTTAACATCATGGCCTGGGTTACGGTCATATGTTTCTTCAAGTTGGGCGTAGAATTCGTCTTTGACCTCGTAACTTTTCTCCTCCGTCGGAGCATGACCACATATCAGCGTGATGTACAACAATTTTGCTTTCACTGACAGGATTAAACCTAGAGACCAGGTGTCGTAGTCTCTTGACAACCACAAATCCACAATCAAACTAATGCTAATCCGCTTGGCAGCTGTAGTACACGTCACATATAATCATCCGCAAGCATTCATATCCAGTCCACCGGATTTCCTGTATAGCAGTAAGGTCAGCCTTATACTCTTCGAGGACATCCGCCAGTTGAATAGAGGCACCTGGTCGGTATAGAGTTCTAATATTCCAAGTGCATATTCCCAAATCATGGTCCTTAAAATGTATGCGGTGGTCGGCAACATTTTGGGGGGTTTTTTTTTCTCTTATTTCTCATATTATTTACCACCATTATACTGGTGGCGGATGGCAAGCCCAGCCCACCAGGTTCTGCATTTTATTCCTACTGCCAGGATTCATTTCAACAGCTCTTTCTGAGACAAACCTTGAAGCCGCCCAAAATGAAACAGACGCTACGGATTTTCGGTTTAACTCGGGGAACCACGGATACATCACCCTTCTATTTACACCTCTTTAGAGGACACCCCAAGTGGTGATGCTTATTTAATGGCGGTCAGGACTCACCATACCATAGATTCGTCATCGGGCACATGTACCCTATTATAGTAAGCCCTCGGTCTCTACCGCTCTGTAACAAGTATGTGCCGAAAGTTACAAGTGAATTCAAGGCCAAACAGGTAAGACATTTGTAATCTAATTAAAATTTACGAAATTTATCATAAAAGCAAAACTTCCGACCTAGATAAATAAGTCTTCCAAATTATGTTTGTACATAAAAATATTGATATTACCTCCAAACATGCCAAAAAAGCATAACTATTGCACTATTACTTATACCAAATTAGTATTACAAATTTTTTTTTTTGGATTGTATGAGAATATTATAGTAAAGCATTCTTGGTTCTTTCTTTTGTTTCTACCTATGTTATCTATGTCATGTTTGTAATTACAGTCTGCGCGAGATCCCTAAAGCTTTCGTATTCTATGAATTGTATCTCCAAAAGTAATGATTGACTTTCCATTTGCCAAATTGATAATTTGTTCGTTATCTTTATGTCGACAGATTGTAAGTTGATTTTTTTGCATAACTTTTGATGTTTTTTTTGCTTTATAACTAAACTCTACCTCATCCTGAAGTAAGAATTGTTGAATGTGAAGCGCTAGCTGCGAATGCAATTTATCATTTATTCAGTTTCCCTGAAAAGAATTTTGTTTCATGGAGAACAACAGCATTTTCCCATAAATTGTAATTGATTTCCTGTAGTTTTTTTTTGTTCTCTGCAACTCCTCAGGCGGAAACTTTATTTCAACAATTTCTTCTAAACCAATTCACAGAAACCTTAAATGTTTTTGTGCATTGTGAAAGTAAGTGAGTGGCAATGACTTTATGACTTCGAGGTATTGCAGCTAAATAGTTGCAAAGTTTTTGTTTGAAATTACAAAAAGAAAAAAAAAAATTGGGTTATTCAATATTGCATATATTCTAATGTCTGATGAGATCATAATGAATTTTTAGAAAATTTTTTGCTACTAAAATTGCATTGTAGTAGAACACTATAAATTAGGGTTTACAAAAACGACACCAAAAAACAACAAACTTTTTTTTTGTAGAATATAAATTTTTGAATAATTTGTAGTTTTTTTTAACTTTTTGAAAAAATAAAAATCACTATATTTAGAGGGTTTTGTTAGATTGGGAGTATATGCGTAATGTAAGATATCATTTTTAATCAAACGTCATTGAAAATTCTTAACTTAACTTTTTTTCAAATTTATGTTATGGCCTGAGCGCTGCACAGTGGTGCGAAATCGCCGAAATCTGCCAGGATTTTTTTCAAAAAGCGAAAAAAGAAAAAAATTCTTTCAACAGTTATTACATTTTTATTATGTCTTAAAACCATTTTCATGTAGATGTATATAATGCCAAATTTAAATTATTTTAGTAAACTGCTGCTCCGGTAGAACCAATCGAATATCCCTAGGGTATATTTCATATGATACGATAATAAGTGTTACGATAAAGGAGACGTATTGGATCCCAAGATTTTTTTCGACTTCATATGCGGACTTAATAACCATAACGTATGTAAACATTGATGTCACAAATGATGACAGTGTGGCTATTTAAGTAAAACATGTCGAATTTTAGAACATAATTGTCCCGTTTTTAGAATCAAGATATTCGATTAAAAAATAGCAATGTTTTGATTTCAGGAAAATTTTATGTTTATTATTTCTCAATTGAGTTTTTTAATTTGAATAAGATATGTTTTTTCTCTTAAATTACCCTTGAACATAATTTGTTTCAAGCGGGATTTTTTCAAAATTTTATAGACTGTATTCTTCCTTTTGTATATAAGGTATAGCCTACGTTAAAGTTGCCTACTAACGAATTTTTTTATTTCATAAACGTAGAAAATAATTCGTTTCAAATGGCAAATTTTGTGTTTTGTATAAAAACAAAACAAAACGCTTTCTCGTCTCCCCTCTAATATTTGTAAATAATGTTCTTAATTTTACATGTGCAAACTAACAATATTTGTTTATTTATTTATATGTATGTATATCTTAAGACAGCTCTATGGAATTTATAACAGGATTGGCCTTTGTAAATCATTATACAATCACTTCTTCTTCGACAATATTGGGATGGCTAGCTTATTGAGTCCAAGATAGATTTTACGTCCATTTCTATCTTGCAGACCGCGGAAATTGTTCACCAATGGATTACCATTTGGATCATTCAGTGTACGGAGTGGTTGTATTTGAGATGATCTAACTGCCAGAGGAATGGGGTATATAATCCAGGTCACTGCCTCCGAACACGGTGGTGTAGTCAATGACCCTTGGTAGGTGAAATATGTTCGCTTATCTCTTGTATTGACACCACCTAGAAGTGGGGACAATCTAAAGTTTGCTATGTCAGTGTGAGCATCTACTGGCATAATATTTGGCAATGCATCACTGACACTCTGAAAACCAGCTAGGCCTTGAGTGGGATTCCCTTGGTAGAACACCGCTATGACGGCAACACCATCGGCATGTTTAGTGGCCTCCTGCAGGGTGCCATACTTGAGATTGTAGTGCACCACATGGACTTCGACAGAGTAACGCTGGCCATTAATGACGTGTTCGGAGCCCACAGAGTCGTTGGCGCCCCAGTGAAAGTGAACATTAGCTAATTCGTACGTAGCTCCACTCTCCAATGGACCGCCTGAAATTTGGGGTTTCACACTCTCCTCTGGATATTCGACTTCAGCAGTTTTGCCACCAAGATTTACAAGCATTACGTCCTGATTGTTTTCATAGTTGGTAAATACTATTGGATCGTAGGATTTCATTTGAGTCTAAAATGTTAGATATCATTATTAATTTTTTAAGAATAATGCACAAAGTTGTTTCACATGCGTCACATATAGCAATGGTAATAAGAAAAACAACCAAATCCTGTCGAATCTTCCAATCTGCTTATACATAACAAATACGGATAATTTTTTTACAGGCCTTCGATGTTCGTATTTGGAATACTAAAAACTTTGATGAAAAAACACTGATCATTCAAAGCTTTGTTACAGATATTTAGTTACATTCATTTAAGCTACAGTCAATGACGATTTTCTCTTCGATTCGTAAATCAAAATTTAAAACAAATCTTCAGAATTACCTGTAAAGTTCGTAATGAAAAACAAAGGCAAATGATATAGACATAAAACTATAGTCACGCGATAAAAAAAGCCTTACAACACTGGATATTTGTTGCATAAATGTTCATACAAGTGACAGTACAATAGTGGAACAAAGTTTCCTAAATAGAAATATATTAAGTTTTTTGAATACTTTTTCGAAAAAATTTTTGTTAAAAATTACACATAACCTTGGTTTTTTTGGTTTTAATTCGGTTGTTTTTGTTTTCATTCGGTCTGTTTGTTAGAACATTGATTTTAAATTCATTTCAAGCTCAAGACCAGTGTTTTTGAAAGAAGTTTATTAGCAGAATAATATTTTCATAATGCCAGGCATTCTGTAGAGCGGTTTCGGATTCAGACACGAATCCTCATCTGCGGATTTTGGTATAATGATTGCAAATTATTCATCAACTTCATAACATTATCTACTGATCATTTCCTTACTACCTCCCTACCAAAACCCGCTTTTGAATCAATATGAACAGAAAATCTAGAAACAAAATTTCAATTTCAACAGAATTTACCTCTGCTGTATTGATGGCAATTGGTGACTGTTTCATTCCGCTACACATTGGAAAGTCCTGTTTCCATGCCTCCTGATCATTGTAGTACCAATTTTGGGCTTTATAAAAGACATGTTAAAATTACAATTTATCTTGTTTATAAATTTTGAAAATTAACACATTCAAACTCACGTTTAACGGCACAGGCAGACAATAAAAATACTAAAAACTTGAAATAAGTCTGCATTGTGTTATACTTTATTCTAAACTTTTCAACTGAACTTCTAATGCAAATATCGCAAATCGTTCTGAATAAACTTTGGAAAACGGTGCATGATTTTATACTTAAAATGGTTGAAAGAGGGATTGAATATACCCTTAACATATTACACCAAGAATATCTTTATCATTTTTGCAAAAAAAAATTCTTTAATTGAAATTAAATGGCAAGTAATACTCGATAAACTAGTTTTGGCAAGACTAATTGGTGTACTCTGATAACAGAAGCGTATTGAAATAGGTTTCCATTTAGTAATTAAGTGTCGTAATCACCCAATAAACTTAATTTATCGCTAGAATACAACATATATAATATCAATCAGTTTCATTTTTTTAATTAAACCGCCTTTGATATAATTAAAGTAATTCTTAGCATATATGGAATTGTACGTACTAAATGTTTTCGAACAGGTGAACATTATTTCTTATAGAGCTTGAGGTTCAACAGCGAAGAGTTCTACACAATTCCGAACAAACGCTGTTCTCGCCCTCTTTAGTTATGTACTTTTGTAGGCCTCGTCGCTAAATATGCATTTGCAAAGGTGCGTTTGTACTAATAAACAATCAATTTTTATATTACAGTTTTATTATTTAAATGTGCATGCTGAAAACATAAACAATTAAAGCGTAGTATTTGAGAAATTTAATAAAAATTATTGACAAAAAAGGACGTGGCAGGCTAAAAGTAACGTCCAACTCTCACCATCTTCCCTCTTTTCGGTACAACGTTTAATAAAATATAGTTGTACTGCAAACAAGTTTTATCAACATTTTTAAAATTTTTTTTCGGCATAGCCGTAGTTAATTACTTTAGTTACTAGTAAAAGCTTAAAACCAGTACAGAAATTTCAGTCAGGTGACTGATAATACATATGTAATAATATTTGTCTACTTGTGGAGCGTAAACGCTTATGGATTGGACTTTCGTCATAATACCAGCGGTCTAGACACATGTAGCAAAATCCTAAAAATTTTACTAATACGTATAGGGGCAGCACTTTGACAGCCTGATACGGCAGAATTTACTAGAAGCCATGGCTGAGTTTGGTATTCCAGCGAAGCTGATACGCTTTTACGGAATGACGCTGACTGACACGAAGTCTTCAGTGAAGATTGGCCATTCTATACCAGACGAGGCCTAAAACAAGGCGACGGCCTCTCGTGTGACCTTTTCAACATAGTGATGGAGATGATAATGAGTAAAGCTGCAGTAAACACAAATGGCACAATTTTCAACAAAAGCCACATGCTACTCGCGTACGCTGATGACGTTGACATCATCGGTCGAAAACTGAGGGATGTGACTGCAGCCTTCTCAGGTATACAGAAGGAATCAGCGAAAATGAGTCTAACGGTGAACGAGGACAAAACGAAGTTATTAGTTTCAACGAACAAAGAATTTACTGAATGTTGACAACTATAATTTCGAGGTGGTAGATAATTTTGTCTACCTAGGCTCCGCCATCAACAAAACAAATAATGTCAGCCTAGAAATCCGGAGAAGAATCCTGCTTGCAAATAAATGTTACTACGGACTAAGCAAGCGATTCAATGACAGAGCTCTCTCTCGACGAACAAAACTCCTGCTATACCAGATACTGGTTCTACCTGTCTTAATGTATGGCTCAGAATCCTGCGTTATGAGACAAGCGGATGAATCGGTTCTGGCGGTATTCCAAAGAAAAATACTCCGTAAAAAATATGGGCCCATCATCGTTAACGGAGAGTATCGGCGTCGTATGAATCATGAGCTGTACACTAACATTGACGTGGTCAGACGCATTAATGTGCAGCGTTAGCGTTGGCTAGGTCATCTGGTACGCATGGACGAAAATGCTCCAGCTCGAAAAGTCTTCGACAATGAACTAGATGGACGGCGCAGAAGACATCGACCAAAACTCCGTTGGAAAGACCAGGTTACTGAGAACCTTACAGAATTTGATGTGACTATAATATTTTTCTACGTGCGGTATATAATTCAATGGGATTGCAAAGACGTGCTAGCTAATAAGGAAATAAATCAATGCGATTAAAACCGTAGTTTAAGAGAAATCAGGCTGAAGTTTTGTATGCAAGCTTTTCTAATTTAAACGGAAGTGGAGTTTAAAGATGAGCCACATCGGTAAAAACTACCCCCACCTCCCATCTGTCTGTCTCCCTTATCCTTATCACACTAAAATCTTGACTAACGGTACTTGTAAACTTACGACTTAATTATATCTTAACGGTTTAGAAAAGAAGAATCTCAAACCTTGTCATGTTGTACTTGACCATACCTACAACATACACTTGGACACTCCTCAAGTTGCTTAGATTTTGTCCACTCTGTAACAAGGTGTACTTCAAATTGCCCTTTCAAATTATTTCCTATGCCCAGTAGAATTAGAATTATTTATTACTTATTTTCACTTTAAATCCCATGATTAAGATTTAATAGCAATAATATTAAATTTAAACGTTTTAGAGAATAATAATATTACATTTAAAAAGTTTAGAAGCGTTTTTTTATATACATAATTTAAAATATGTAATATGAGTATCCTTAATTCCTAAGGCAATTTTAAATTATTTCTTGCACTTCATATAATATTAGATTACATCCAAAATAAGTCAAAAAAACACATCATATTTCAAATCAAGAGACTTTTCCCCATAGTCAAGTAAAATATTATTGGCCAATAAATAAAAGTCACATGAACTTTGTCAATTTCATCCATTTGCCAATCGCTGTGCATCTTCTTTTTTTTTCATCTGCCGACAATGATTGATGATTTTTGGCATGACAAGGTTGAAATTTCATAAATGAAAATGTGTTGCATGCCACCACAACGAGCAACAAAATAAAAGTTTCTGTTTTTGTTCTGTCAAACAACTTGGCTTTGTTGTTTGGCCATGTTGATACAAATTGGTTGATTTTGTGAGATTTTTTCTTTTCATGTTTCCTCCTTCCTCTTGTCGGAAAAATTGGGAAATCGTACGAGACGATTATGGTCCATAATATTGGAGATTGTTGCCAATTTGCCAAATACTTAATTGTAATCGACAATAAGAAAACTATGACAGCTCAGTAGTTAATTTTTGTGTTTCATTTTTTTTTGTAATTTGTTCATGTGAAAGTTTGAAGCAACACTTCTCAGTTGTAAGACATGACCAATCATTTTGTTTCTAAGTATATAACGAAAACTAAAGTTTTGTTTTCTATATAGGTGGAATGGTTGCTCTCAGGGCATTTTATACCCTACATGTTGTCTGATGGTGATATTTTTGCATATCTATAGTTTTGTTGATGTCTTGACGTGTTAAGTTGGATCTATATGGTGCTAATTAAAAATAAATCCAAAGTGAACAAAATAGAAAGGAAAATATTACAAAACTTAACAGCCCTTGAATTAAATAATATGTTCTGAAAATTTTTTTTCATATAAAATGTCACAATGGAATTTCTTTATTTTTTTGAAAATTCAAAAATTTTTTATAAACGTTATTTATTAAGTGATGCGTTGAAAACAGATAACAATACAACTTATACAACTATTCCAAGCATTAAATGTATCTAATGAAACTTTATGTACGTCATGTAATGCATTTGATGATAAAGTAGTGATGTAGGTGATGTAGTCGTTTGCCTATGCCTTGCTTGGGAAACTCTTGATATGCACGCTACACTTAAATGGACATAAAAACCCAAAATACTAAATTGGAAATGTGAACGTGATAACTTGCACGTACAACAAGCGAGTATTTCACGCGTTAGTCAGTATTTCAATCCTGGTAGCTGCTTTGTTAATTTGATGAGAACTCGTAGTTAAATGAGATCGACCGAATAAGTGTTAAAGATGGTTGATGAATAAAAATAGTAAATAACACATTATGTATATAACATGAGTCTGTGATCTTAAACCAACAAGGCCTCCTCTTTCCTACTCCTACCAAGTCATTGATTTCTTAAAAAATTACCTATCGTTAACAATTACCTATTCTACGGAATAATCAGACAAATTTAAATAATATGTCGCTTTTTTAATGGCTACAACATCAGCTGCTGTAACCACCACTTGTGCAACATACGCTTGTATTGTCATTACACGGCCAAACTTTTTGCCAATTGCTGCGCATCGCCAATTTCGACTGAGCCTTAACAGTGGAATCAATTAAACTTTGGGTAGTGACAGTTACAGCAACGAACAGTAGCTGGAGCAATGACAAACAACAGCAACAATGTGTGTGCGTGCGTGTGTGTGTAGTTTTAATTAAAGTTTTCTGTTATTGTACGAATTATTACAAAAATGTTGGCGAATTATATATGAAACAAATAATACAGAAAAACAGACTGGAAAAAAAGGACATGACTTTTATATGAATGTATGTTAGTATGTATGTGTTTTTGTTCGATATTCTTTTTTTTTGTGTTTGTCGCCTTATGTTTTTAGACAAAACCAGAGAACATGGTACTTTTTGTCATAACATCTGCTGAAACAAGAACATTATTGGTTTGTTGGTCCCATTTCCATTTCTACACACATCCATACATGTGTGCCTGTATAAATGTACAATAATGCACAGGTTTGACTGTAGTCAGAATTTGTATGGACGCTTTATGTTTTAAATGGTGTGGTTAGGAGTTTTATATACAAATATCTAATTGCCTATGCAAGTGCTGTGCGAATACGTTCCGTAATTTCACTTAAAGTTTTGAAATTATTCACGGCACGCCAAACAATATAACGCAAATAGTTCTTAATGGAGGATTGCTACTTGATACAAATAAGTGTGACTGGCATTGCAGTTAAAATTCCTTGGAAGTAATAAACATAATTTCAGATAATTTTGCGAAATAGCTGAGATCTCTTAGAATTTTACAGAATTGTGTATATTATTCCATCTTGTTTAACGAAGTTTGTTTAATATGTTATCTTTCAAATTACAAAGCTGGTACATTTAATTTTTGTAATAGCAACTTGAGGTTTATTTAGCATTTCTATGAAACATTGAGAATGCAGTAAATTTGTAGAATACTTGAGTTTTGTTTACATTAAGTTGGGCGAGTAAATTAACTCGGCGTAATTTGGAGAGAATTCGTTTTTGTGGATAAATTGTAAATGACTAAATTTCTACTAAAAAATAATACTGGAATAAAGTATTGTATAAAAAGTATATAAGTATAATTCTATACGCCCGCCAGAATTGAGGCGTATAGGCATTTTGTTCTACCATTTGTAACGCCCATAAGGAGGCGTGGTAGGTATGCCAATATATCTATTTATACAAAAGTTAAAACCTTGAAATTTGGAATGTAAGTTTATTTTATGACGTAGGCGCGCACTAAGAAGGGATTTGTGAATATTCTGACTGCAAGGGGGTAAAGGGGTCGTGGCACTGCCCCACACTGCTCGAATTTTGAAATGGCTATATCCTATTAACCATCATATACACGAAGTCGAGATTTTGTAAATATAGTGGTCGTACAATAAAAATTACGGTGTTTGTGGAAAGCGTGCGATGCCACGCCCCAATTTAGAATATCGTTAATGAACCGATTGCAATGGAATATTGATGTATATTGAATATTGAAATTTGGCATGTACGTTAACTTTATGACATAAGGATAAACGGATCAACCAAACGGTTGAAGCTGCACCAGAATTTGTGGTAACTCATGGAATTATTTATATCTCCCCTTTGATAGAAAAAAACATTTAGTAAGAACGGGAGAGCGTTGAATACCATAAGTTGTAATTAATTTTTCCCAAGAATAAAAACTTTTTTTTAACAGCCGGAAAAGGAGTAAAGGAGAGAAAAATTGCAAGAGTTCGAAGTCAGCTGTATTCAGGGCCGTAGCCAGGATTTAATTTCGGAGGGGGCCAAAACCAATTGGAACAAAAAATAATTAAATTTTACACATATAATTATCAAATATATATATTTTGGTGTTCCTTATGTGGTATTTTCGGCAATTTCGTTAAAAAAGGAAGTGGTAGCTGTGTTGGATATCGAGCTCCAGAGTGTAGAGTGTGCCGCAAAGAGGTCAAAGTTCAATTTTTTTTCAACTTCCTGAGAAAACAATGAAAAATAGATGATTGACATTTTGTTATGTGTTCGCTTTTCATGTGCTTAATTATATCAAGTTTAAATACATTTATTAACTCAGTTTTATCTTCCAATTTCCAGCTAGAACCTATAAAACTTTATAATTTCTGTAATTAATTCAAAAAAATGTATATATAAGTAGAATTTCAACTCAAATTGAGTTGTTTTTTTGCTTCTTTTTTCTTTAGAAAAAGACTGATACAAGAATGTCAGATGTGTTTGGTAAACTATTCAACTAATGTAATGTTATACATTTAATTTAAAATAAAGTGTGACTTATAGTAGAAATTAATCGTAATCTCTATATGTAGAAATAAATCTATACAAATATTATAAAGAGAAGCAGTTTGTGAGTTTATTTGTTGGTTTGTAGGAAGCAATCTTCTAAACTAATTTCCGATTTTAAAAATTTTTTTACCAGTGGATAGCTACGTTATCCCTAAGTGCTATAGGCTATTCGATTTGTACTTTTAGGGATAAACCGCCCAAAAAGGGGATAAAACTGTTACCACAGCCCAGACGAAACGGCTGAAGGTAGTAACGGTAAAATTGGGGTGCATTTTTATTTTATAGAGTCGTTGTGCGATACAAAGGGACTTTTTAAAATTCGTACTTTAAAAAAGGCCGAAAAAGGGATAAAACTTGTACCGTCACCTAGACCAAACGGCTAAAGGTAGAAACACGACAATTGGAGTGCGTATTTATTTTTTAGGGTTGTTGTGCGAATCAAAAGTTCCTACCTTTTGGGCTAAAAAGGCCCAAAAAGAGATAAAATTGGTACCATCACCCAGATTAAGGTAGAATTGCGAAAATCTATATGAAGGGATTTTTGGAAATTTGTACTTTAAAGACCAAAAATGTTCCAAAAAGGGATAAAACTGGCACCATAACAAAAATCAATCGGGTAAAGCTATAATCACGAAAACTTATATAAAAATATTGAGCTGCATTAAGGTATTTTTTACAATTCGTACTTTTAAGGCTAAAAATGGCCAAAAAGGGATAAAACTGGTACCGTCACTCAGACCAAACGGCTAAATTTACAATCGCGAAAATCGCTTTAGGCTTGCTTAGTATTAATTTAGAAAGCTATATTAAGGGATTTTCCAAAAATCGTACTTTTAGAATCAAAAAAGATTCAAAAAGGGATAAAACTGGCACCATCAACCGGACGAAATTCCAAATTTGAACCTTTGGGGCGAAAAAAGAACCAAAAAACAAACTGCACAAGGTAAAATCGCGAAAATGTTAGTGAATATCTATTTCAGCGTTGAGCGCTATTAAGAAATTTTTTAAATTTCAAAATTTAAGGAAATAATGGGCAAGAAATGGGATAAAACTGGTACCATTACTAAGGCCAACTGTACAACTTTGAATCACGAAAATAAGTTGTAATTCTTATTCTATTGGGTTGTTGTTTGCGATTTGAAGGGATTTTTCGAAATTCGTACTATTAGAGGCACAAGGCCAAGAAAGAGATAATGTAATATAATACACACCAAATGATTAAAGGTAGAAACGCTAATATTGGCGTGAATGTTTATTTTGTAGAGTAGTAGTGCGATTTGGAAACTCTTATTTGGGGCAGTAGACATGGTTGTGTCACTAAATCAGACTAAATGTGATTTTGAACCAACGCGTCACACAAAAATCTAATTTGTTGTGAATATTTATCTACCATTAGCTCTCTTTAGCACCCTAATCACCTCAAGTAAAGAATATACAATTTAGTGTGGTTTTCCCCTAATGAAGTAGACCTCAGCTAATAAGGCATCATTGAATGTCTAAGTTGGGGGCGGATGAAATAGCCAAGTCACTAAATCAGGCCAGCGAGCATTCCGATTAAACGAGTAGATGTGGAAAAAAACTAAAAAAAAAATTTAATATATGTCTTACGAAAGGGTGACCAGTGTAAAGGACCAATCGTTACAAAATATAACAGTACTCAAAATCTTTATCAATAATTTTGATAAATCAAACATTTTATTTGATTAAGGTTAAATCACTTCGCTCTAACACGGTTTATTTTTTGGTGGCCTCACCCAAACATGTTTCAGGAAAAAAACTAGGAGATTTTTTTGTTTGCTTTAAAATGCATTTTATGAAAAAAACACATTCAAATTTTTACTGACATGTGTTAGTTCTTAATCGAAATATTAACTGGAACACCATATACTGCTTAATGGTATTATACTGATTCCAACCAAATTGTTGATGGAGTAGAAGTTCAGCGGCATACATATTTAAATTCACTGGCTTTTTGTTGTGTTTGAAAATGTAATGATATAAGGAATTCCCTATTTTAAGTCAAAGTGATTGTACAAACAAAATTGAAAGGTTATTCAGCACATTTTACATCAATTAGTGATGAAGAGTAAATTTAAATAGCATTTTGTATTTTGGTAAATATTGAACTCTTTTAGTTGTTTTTATTATTGTACTTATTTTAATGTACTTTTTGTACTTTTTTTAATTTCATTTAACACGGTATTTTATGGGAACTTAACCACCGTATTAAGCCAGGTCTACCTTTATAAAGATATTAACACATCGATGTTGCTCATCAATTCGCTTAAACTTTATAAGTACCAGCCTTAAAGGAAAACAAAATATTCCTAAAAATTTCTGTATGAAAAATACTCAAATGTAAATATATATTGAAAAGATGTTCACATATATAATATATTTTTAAAATATGATTATCGTTTTTTTGATTTGAATTAAATTTTTTAATTTATTTCAGCAATAGAAAGTGATCTTTAAAATTGCTACGGTTTTGTTTTTATTTTAAAACGTCTTCTTATAATATTTGTTTAAATGAAGAACATTTATTGTAAAGAGAAAAGTCAGCGCTGTAATGTATTCCTAGAAGTGAATAATTTGTTTATTTCTTACTTGAAAATATTGCGTATATGATTTTTTTCTCAATTTGTATATTTTATATCTGTGGTTTTCACAAGTAGCCGCTTATGTCACTTTTTGTAGATTTTGAGTTAATGATGGGATATTCCATTATTTTATTTTAATTAGTTCCCCAAAATAATGTACTGTTACGAAATTTGTTATGCTAAAAACAATATAACTTCAACGTTTTATAAAAATGTTTTCATAACACCCTTCTACAGAATGGAAAAGTTTTAAGGATCTTGGAGAGTGACCTTGTGCATGTTGTAGGGCTGGTCGAGTTCAACATAAATATGTATACCTAAAACACTCAAATTCTTGACATCCGGTTAAAAAACATGTTTTTAGTAAAAACCACAGATATAAACGATATAATTTTTTATTTAAAAAACTGCAACGTACGTCAGGTCGGCTGCAACATTCTACTGTTGCTTTTATGAATGTTATCTACGTCTTCCCCCCAAAGAGAGAACTTTATAAAGTATTCGAAAAAATAACGGAATGAAATGCATCAAACACTGAAAAATGGTATTTGTTCAGGGTTCTTATTAATACTCCACGTTATTTCAGAACTTTATTGAAGAGGGTGACATATTATAGATACAAAAGTTTGGTAATATTTGCAATATTTTATTGTTGTTTTTTTTAAATATAATATATATTTTACCTTAATGTTACATACTGCTTTTGGTTTCATCATAACATAGATCAACCTAGTGAAGGGAATCGTTGTTCCACTGAAAGTTCGAACTATTCTTATTGAAATAATTAACCGAAAATCAATCAGCAGACGCACACATAACACAACGCACCGAACACAAAAAAAAGAAACCCTTAGTCGCCGACCGTGGAAATTTTGGAGGGGGCATCATCGTTTTGCATTTCCTCTTTGTTTCACCGGCCAATGGATAAAATTTTCGAACGAAAAACACTTTTACATTTTACAATAATTACACTTTAACGCAATTTTAATGTTTTTGTTCATGTTTCTTTCACATTACTATTGGCTTTTTTAGGAAACTACTTATTTAACAACTATCATGCACCGGCTAGAAAACAAAACTATGCAATTAGAAATGTCAACAGAGACACCATTGCACTAAAAGAATGCGCCAAAATTATCTTCATATTG
Source organism: Muscina levida (assembly GCA_964034835.1). Lineage (NCBI taxonomy): Eukaryota > Metazoa > Arthropoda > Insecta > Diptera > Muscidae > Muscina > Muscina levida. The sequence continues at coordinate 189,947,202 of OZ035880.1, read as the reverse complement.
TTGGCAGATTAGAGTAGCGATTATAATGAGAGACAATTTGACTACATATCTTTGGTAAGAGAGATGACAACGCATTTCATATTGGCAAAGCCATGAATGACAACTGACTAATTTTACAAAAAGATGGCAATGATCTGGTTGCAATCTCAGCCATGAATCGTACTTAGTAAGGACATAAACCAACAGAATATAGTGTGAACACTAATATTAGTCTGGGGTGAGAAATTCTTATTGCAAATCGAGGGTCATGAAGTCGACTCATGACAAATAAACTCGATATCTGATTTTGCAATTTATATTGAAAATTCAGTGCGTTTTGTTTAATTTTCTTTTTTAGGATTTTAGATTTTCTACTGTCATACATATGTATGTACATATGAATGTACATAGAGAACACACAAGCACAAGTGTTTGTGACTTGTCCGCACTACTCTTAGCTGTGGCGTGGCTACTATAAAGCTTACTGCCACCTTTTTATAAAATTGATAAACTGTCGTTTAACCGCCTACCAGTTAGAATTTTTCACATCAGTCTCTCAACAGAATGAGAAAGACTATTCTCTCTGTAAAATTCAATTTGCATTTTGTTCTCTATTCGGTGCGTGGTTGTTGTAAAATAAGTAGTTTCCTGCCAAAGCCAACATAAATGTGCAAGTTGCCCAAGAAAGTTATTCAAAACCATGTAAAAGTGTAATAAATGTAAAGGGAAAGTATTATTTAAACTATTATGCGGTAAAATAAAGAGAAAATTCAAATTACGTCGTTTGGGCGGTGCCAACTGTCAAAATTATTGTAAGAAGTGTCCGGAAGTTGTAGTAACAAATGTTATTTTGTTGTAATTAATGAAGGTCTTGCAGTAATCTTCAATTTTGTAAATGTGTTGCCTCTACCGGCCGGCTACTATGCAATCTTTTGTTTATGCCATTGGCCAAGTGTTCATTTAGCATTCTTCTTTATTTCTGTTGGCTTCGTTCGGTTTGTTGTATTGTGTGTGCATCTGTTCGGTTTACGGATTAAAAAAGCAATAATCGTTTGTTGAGTCGGTGGAACAGAGGTTCCGTTTGGTAAATCTCAGTTATGATAACAACATAAGCAACATATCAAAGGTAAGATTTAATTATTTGTATAAAAAAAACCAACATAAGGCGAGGGTATCGATTTTGTGACATAATCGTGAAAATTTTATATTTAGCAGAACAATTTTTTTTTCCTAAATGTTTGCAGCAAGGCAAAGAATGAAAAAACAGATCCATTCATATATGCCATCCTCTTCAATTTGATATTCAGACAAAGAGAGTTATGTTCAGAATTAGGGCAATGTTCATGACTTCCTCTGGTTTGCTCAACAGTCCAACATAACAGTGTATTTATAATATGATAAATGTTATTATACATTTACTTAAAATTTTAACTAATATTCTGGATGTCGTTTTAAAATATAAAAAAAACCGAAGCAATTTTTCCCCTAATAATTAAAGCTTTTTAATATAGCTGAAAGAAATTAAAATGAAATTCAAATCAAAAAATCGGTAATCATATTGTAAAAAATATTTTAATATTAATTTACATTTTAGCCTTTTTCGTACAGAACTTGTTTTTAGAATGTTTTGTTTTCTTTAAAGCTGGTACTTATAAAGTTTATACCAATTGATGAGCAATATCATTGTGTTAATATCTTCATATTTAAAGTAAAGTATTCTTTTTGTGCAAAAAATTACTTAAAAAGAACCGGAACATTTCTAGTGTGCCAAGAAGTACTTTAATTCTGTCGAAAATTATTTTAAATGCATCAAAAGGTTATGTTGTTGTACATAAAAGCTAGAAATATAATGGTTTTGGCATAATTTCTTGATGTTTTTAAATTTGATTCACAACTAACGGATCCTAACGGCCATTTTTACTCTTAAAAGTACGAGTTTCCAAAAATCAGTTCCTTACCTGACGTTTACTTGAAAAGGGGAACAACCATCTCAAATTTCATCCTACCTACAGCAGTTTCACCCAGCTAATCACCAAGCAACTTTAAATATATAATTTAAGAAAATTGTATGTATTACAATCGGTCCACTAATATGACAGACATAATGATTTTTTAAATAGGGGCCCATCGAAGAGAAGACAATGAGTGACTTTTTGGTGCGGGTCATCGCTACCATCGATCTTGAGTAGTCTCGCAGCTAGATAGACTTTTATCTCTATCAAACACTGGTTTTTTTTACTGAGAACTTTTTTGAACTTTTATTATATTTTAATTTTATTTTGCATAACAAAACATATCTATCTATCTTGTTTTGTCAAAATGGGAAAAATTTTTAAATTAAAGTCAAACCAACTCACCTTTTTGTGTTTCGGAGTTATTGATGATTTAAAGCTTATGGCCGCTTGTGTTGTTATACAATAACTACAAAACTACTTTAAATAGAAATGAGATTTTTTTACAGAGCATAGAATACGCAGTATACCGACGATATGTTGAGTGTAGAGTTTGGGTGTTCAATTAAAATTATTCGCAGTATACCGTCGATATGTTGAGTGTAGAGTTTGGGTGTTCAATTAAAATTATTCGCTTTTCATGCAGGATACTGAATTAGAAACTCTACTATTAATAAAATTCCTAACATAACATCTAGGATACAACATAACAAAAAAAAAAAAACATAGTCCCTTTGATTTAATTGTTCATTCTTTGAGGAGTAATGGAAAAACAATAACAAATGGTATCATAAAAACTTTTAAATTTTTCGCCCGAATAGTGTAGTTACTACGATGTACACAATGAATTTTACAAGCGGTTGACGCTTTTCTTTCAACAGAAAATATTTCTTTATATCCTTTAAATATAGATGTGAAGTATTTACAACAATGAAAAGACAAAACAAACTCGAACCATTTCGGAGTGCAGTGCAACCAATCTATATATATAAAAATGGTGGCAAAAATGTATAGTAATTCATCAATTGAGAACGGCTGGGCCGATTTTGATCAAACTTTTTTTCAGTTGTTCGTTATTGCCAGGAGAAGGTTTATGTGAAAGAAAATTTTGGGAAAATTTTCCGGAAAAGTCGGAAAATCGGAAAATTGGAAAAATCGAAAATTGCCTTTTTGTATGGAACTTGTGTGCAATTGTTACAGAATGGCTTTTCGAATAGAAAAATGGAAAATTTTTGTTGAAAAATGCGGAAAATTCCGGAAAAATTCGAAAAATTTAAAATTTTTTTTACGAAATTTTGCATATTATCGTGTGAGTTTTGGACGATGTAACAGTAAAAAATATCGGATAATTATTCCGAAATGACTTTCCGAATGGGAAAATAGAAAAATTCTCGGTGGAAAACTCGGAAAATTCAGGAAAAACTCGAAAAATTTGGATTTTTTCGGAAACATTTTGCACCGCAAATTGAATTTTTGCATTACATTTTGTGTGTAATTGTTTCGTTGTGGCTTTCCGGTTGGAAAAATAGAAAATTTTGGTTGAAAAATTATGGATTTTATTATGTAATTGTGAAAAATTCGGATAATTATTCCGAAATGACTTTTCGAATGAAAAATTAGAAAATTCTTGGTGGAAACCTCGGAAAATTCCGGAAAAAATCGAAATTTTTTGATTTTTTCGACGAAATTTTTCATTGTATCGCTTTTGATTTGATGATTTTAGACGACGTAAAGATGAAAAATTAGTTATGATGCTTGAAAAATTTCGGAATATTGTGAAATTTATTATGTTAAAATATTAAATGCAAAATGGTAGAACAATTTTAAAATCTTCTGCATAAGCATAATGCATTGGTCCGATTGTTCAAAACCACATTGAATACAATGCATTATGACGTCCACAAAATCATTATCAGAGAAGACAAGAGACCCTTTGGATGCCATGTAAGACAATTCAATGCTCCCACTATAAATGAAGACGGAATTGTTCTCAAGCTTCGGGATGGTGGACAAGTTGGACGAAATGGCTGACGACATTTGCACAGAGTTCGCACGACAACATCCAATTTCGATCTTGAAATTATCTTCTGATCAAAGACATTTGCGTGCTAATGTGTGGCAGTCTACTGTCGAAATTGGGAATACCAGCGCAAAATCGTTCAATGCTTGATGCATTCAATCGCGAATTGCAACAAGAACAAGACTTTGATCGCGTTGAGCTGACTGAAAGAGTCCGAACAAATGTGGCGCTCTTAAATGCCGAGCAAACGAATGTGTACGATTCAATGATGAAAGTTGTTGACATTGGAACGGAAGCATTTACTTTCTCGATGATGCCGGTTGGACAGGCAAGAGATTCGTAATTTCTTTGATTCTAGCAACAATTCCGTCAAGATCGCAATAAAGTTAGCTGTTGCATACTTTGGTATTGCTTCCACAATCGAACTGCACATTCCGCTTTCTTCTCACGGTTGACAACACAACGTGTAGCGAAATTGTTGCGAGAATGCTTAATCATTATTTGGAATTAATGCACGATGGCGCATAAACGAGCATTGGAGGCAGATGACCTAATGAAGAAAAATTTTCGAGGTCATTTAACGAGAATGAGGCAACCAACTATTTGACAGAATATTTGAACACTCAAATGTGCCAGTTGTGCATAATTTGCAGCTGATTGTGGGATCGATCATGATAATTTTACGGAAACTGAATCATCCGAAATTGTAATTAAAGCGACGATCATCAAGGGCATAAGCAAAGGAGAGGAAGTCCTTATCCCTCGAATCTATTATTCCAACCGATCTTCCCTTCGAATTCAACTCCCCATTCGATTGGCTTTTGCGATAACAATCAATAAATCGTAAGGCCAATCATTGGAAATTTGTGGAATCAACCTCGAATTGGCAAACAGTCTTCTGTGTTTGTTTTTACGCCGGAAACAAATCGGAAAACATTGTATATTATATCAGATCGCTCTTCACAGATTTCGATTAAATTCAAGTAAATCAGATTAAAACTTGAACTATCTGTGTTTTACTATTATATAAAGGCGTTACCTTAGGAGCGAGACGAAGTTTGCCGGGTCCAAAGTTGTATGGCAGAACAACGTTTGCCGGGTCAGCTAGTTCTTGATATTATTTGCAAAGTTTTCTTAGATCCAACCTCATTTTATTCATATTCTATGATATAATTTTTTCCACTAAAATACCGTTCATTTCGCGCCGCAATGCTGACAAATATAACGAGCAAAAACTTCTAAATTGTAAAATTAGCAACTTTTTTTTGTAATAAGATAAATCTTATGTTTTTTTGCACTGTCAACTTTTTGTGTGTTAAAATTTTTATAAAAATAACCAATGGTTAAACCGACAAAATCAAGGTCTAAAATTAAAAATGTCTAGAAGTGCGAATGTAGCAATTTGTTGCTCCAGTCGTCCTCACTGATAAATAAAAACACAAAATGTTTCTCTTTTTTTAAAATTTTGTTAACAATTGTTACTTTTTTTTTACTTCCCTCCATGTGTTTCAACTTGCTCTAATATATTGTAATAAATATAATGTTCCCTTTGTATTATGGCTTACTTATATAATTGTGAGGCGATTAATAAAAATAACAATGAAATAACAGTGATAAAAATAACAATGGCGTCATGATTAACTTAATATGCAGACATATCAGACAATTTAACATTAACAATGTCATGTATAAATACAGACCAAACGTACCAAAAGGTATCCCCTCCCTTCGTTGATGTAACTAACCTTTAGGCTGTTTCTGACTTGCTGATTTTAATTGTTATCTGGTCGACAGAAGAGGCTAAAGAAATGTGTAATATGTAAATTTCGTAAACAAAACGACTTACATTTGGATAAAAAATTAAACAATTTACTACAGAAAATCTCAATGTCCTTTACAAACTGGCCATCAGAACATTGAGTATATGTCTGTATGTATGTTTAAGCATATACATACATATATTGCTGGGAAGGTGGATCGGGAATGTAAGCTAAGCATGTAAGCTGCACACAAGTTAAGGCTATTTCTGTTGTCTTGAGTTGTTTGTTCTGGACAAATAGAAAAAGTATTACATGACGTATGAGTTATATGTGTGCATAAAAACATACAATGTGTGTTAGTGTGTGTGTGTATGTGTATGTGTGCGAATGCATAGGACCTTATTCTAGTGAGTATGGGCTTGTGTCTGTGGCTATGGAATGGCCTTCAGTGATTAACATTTTTGTTATTTTAAAATAGATGGAATACACATACATATGTGCATTATGTTGTGCTTGTAAGAGTTCTGTAGGTTATATGTGTTGCGCCACGAAACCAGATGAACATTTCCAAAAAGAAAATTAGATCTGACGTTGAAAACATCAACATGAGCAGCAGCAGTGAGTGACCAACAGAAATATGGAAACAAACAAATAAATAAGAACGTACATACAAAACTGAGATTGTTTCTGAGAGGAAATATTAATTATTTTGTTTTCGTTTCAATGTTTGTTTGTGTGTGTTGTTGGCATTGCTAAGTGACAGTAAATATTCGAATAACACAAAAAGAAACATAATTAATTACACACATAAACACTCGCCCACAGGCAGTCAACCCACTCACTGCTTTTAGGTTCCCTAAGTCCACCCTTGAAAGTTTATTGGATTGAAATAAAACATAAATCATTTGTTTGGAATGCGATGCCAACAATGGTCGATCTGTATTTATCCTCTTTCTCTATGCGAACGAACACAGCAACTAACTAATTGCTGCATTCGCACTTTTTGTAAACTTGGTCAACGGTCGTTTACCAAAATGTTTTACGCACAAAAAGTTGAAAATGTGGAAAACATTGAATTTATCTAATTACAAAAAATGTTGCGGATTTCACAATTAAGTTTTTGTTGCTTTTATTTTTCGGCAAGCGTAGCATATAAATGGTGCCTCAGCGGAAAACATTATCTGTTAATGAATAAATTGTGGTTGATATCAAGTGAACTTTGCAAATTATAGCATGAATTGTTTGCAATACACTACGAAGTTTTTGAATATGTTTCTATTTGATGGTTGTTTTGTGAATGAAACAATTCTTTGGAATTCATTTAAACATTTTTGTTTAGTGATTTTGATATAATAGTATATTGGGTAGAGTATCCAATTAATCGGGTTTAGATTTTGTTCGATTAAAAAATTAATCGATTTTGTGATTTTTAATTTGTTCGATTAATCGATTAAGTTTTTTAAATTGCTCGAATAATTCGATTAATCGAATAAGTCGAATAATTTCTGTATATCTGTATACCTAACGTGAAAAATATACAAATTTAATGTAGGCGTTAAATTTCATTAATAAAAAACATAAAAATAATGTTAAAACGTAAAAACAAACGGAAAATAATAATTCACGTGAATTCAAAAACGTTTAATAAAAATAATAATTAATTAGGTTCATACAAAATGAGATCTTATTTTTTTAAAAAGATTTTAGTCACATCTTCTAAAATAATCTTTTAAAAATAATATACAATTAAGATGTTTGGCTTTTAGTCGAATTTTGTTTCGTTTTAATGAAGCTTGACTTTGAAAGCACCCTTTCAAAGCAAAAGTAGATATTGGTGAAACTGAAAGAATTGTATTGAAAAGTTTTTCTAGTTTTTCTGATCATTTTCTTGTATTATCTATTTACAGAAAATCAGCAATTATATTACAGTTTAAATTCGATTTTTTCAAATTTTAAATACTTTTTTAGTATCGTTAAATTTCAGTAAAAGATTATTTTCATTGATTTTAATCATTTCATCTTCTTCTTCCAACACTATATCATCATCTGATATATTTTGTATAGCTTCAGTGTGAAATAACCGATCATACATTTTCGAGGCAAAGTCTATTGTTTCCGTTTTGGAGCTATATTTTAGAAATTTATCATTTATGGGGAATGTTCCCGGGTTAAGGTAAAAAACAAGTGAGTTAAAATACTTTTATTCGTCTATAATTTATTCCAAACTTAAGGTGAACAGTCAGATCCTTTGAAAACGAATTATTTGCCTTGTCCAAATTGTTAATTAAATTTTTTTTATTTATTTCAAAAAAAAATAATTTAAATCGATTAATCGGTTTAAATTGATCGATTATTCGTTAATCGAAATTTACTATTTTTTCTTAATCGAAAAATTATTCGAAAAAAATTCTTCGATTAATCGAACAACGATTAATCGATTGGATACTCTAATATTGGGCGCAAGGGATACTAATGTCATTTTATGACACTGATTTTGGGTATTTTTTTTACTTATAATTTTAGCTGTACATATGTTGTCTAATTAATTGACTAACGTTTTACTATGCTTTTGCCCATCATCAAAATTTACTTTTGTGACTTAAGCCATTTTGACAATCTCATTGTTCTATCATGACATATTATTATCGCAAATAATGCAATTAAAACATTGACAGTTGACCGCTCACAAATCCAAGCTCAGATTACACTATCATCGTTTGCTATGGGAGTTCCCCCAAAAGCAAATAAATGCTTAATGTCTATAAAAAACTGTACTAGCATCAAAGTAAGATTAGCAAACACTCTGTCCGACAAAAAAAACTGCAATTCAGCACAAATTAGTCTAAGGAAATTTTACTTTCATCTTATCTTTACATCTGTTAAAAAAAAATTGTTTGCGCTAGGTTATGGATGCCGTCTGTATTACCTGGCCTTATCTTGTGTCGAACTTAGATAATAATGAAACGAATTGCAGCCGACTGCCACAATGTTGACTTTGTTAAACTGTGTCATTAAATGAGTAAACACAAGCTGTGAATGGATTATTTCACATTTTGTGATTTATACAATTTCTCATGAACCTCATGAACTTTTTCTAATCTTCTAGTCGAAACCAGTTCGCATGGAATCTGCAATTGATGCTGCATATGTCTGATGATGATACCCTACAAACTGATAGCTGTAGAGAAAAAAATTAATATGGTGAAATGGGTATAATATGTGAAATATTCCCATAATATCCAGTCTTAGTTTCTAAAAAAATACCAAGTTCTTAGGATTTTACTGAATATGCTTTATGATAGGCAGACTACGTTCCAAGCTATTTGAGTACTTACTTTCGAACTAGTGTTATTAGTTTATGACAGAACCACATATTAGATGTATGGATAATTCCAATGTGACGGGTGTGACCGTGATACTCATATTATTCGTTTTAATTCGAAAATATAAAATATATTATTTAAAAGTCTGCAATTCCCAAGGGTGTTATTCTTAAAAAAGATGATATCTGCCCAAAATGACCATTAGAGAAATGTGACCTTATCAATTTGAGATATAAAGAAATATGACTTTCAGATTGTATTCTGTAAAAATTTCCGTAAAAGGCGCACAATTATTTTGATGTAGATTATTTTTAAGACATTATTGATTATTTACTGCGACGGTTGTCTTCTTCTTAATTGGCAGCAGCAACAGAAATTTATCTATCAGTAGCCGTACGTAGAAAATAATTCCAAGCGATTCAGTCTTTTGCGCTCCGTTGATAGTTAGTCACACCAAGTGTAGATAACAGCTCTTTCACCTGGTCCATCCAACGAAGTTTTGGTCTCCCCTGTGACGGGTGTGACCTTAAATATTTGAGATTTAAGAAATTATGACTTTCAGGTTGTATTCTGTAAAAATTTCCGTAAAAGGCGCACAATTATTTTAATGTTGATAATAAATACAAATTGAGAGGGACATCTTTAAAGAGTTTCTTAATAACAGCAATTCTTTTTGATGACCTTAAGGAAACCTATGTTTAATGAAAGCTGTGATTTAATCTACCAAGGTTAGACGTACTCAAAACGTTTTCAATTAGTTTTCATCCTATTTTCGATTTTCTTCACTTTTTTTATTCTTTGTTCCAACTGCTCTTTAGCTATTATCATTTTTTGGGCATCTTTTCTTTTTCTCTCTATATAGTCAAATGCAGTTCATATTTGACTTTATTTTCTTTAAGTATCTATCTGTTGCTTGCTATTTTAAACATCCATTGACAAAGTTGCAGTCATTGACAAATTTGAGTGATTTGAGTGACGGGTGTGACCAAATATATTTTTAATAAATTTTTTTTTTCACAAATTTTCTCTATATTATTAGTTGCTCTTACCTTGTTATTGTTGGAAAGTTTTTAATAAAATTTTTTTTTCACAAATTTTCTCTATATTATTAGTTGCTCTTACCTTATTATTGTTGGAAAGTATAAACGGTTTATTATCTAAACTAACAATTGTTTTAAACTTTTTTAATTTTTTCTGTGACGGTTGTGACAGAAAATTAAAATTATTCTACTAACTCACAAATCTTTTATTATAAAACTAGCTGACCCGGCAAACGTGGTTCTGCCATACAACTTCGGACCCGGCAAACTTCGTCTCGCTTCTAAGGTAACAAATTCGTATAAGCTCCAGGGGCAAAGTAAAATTTGAATTTAATCGAAAGTAGTAAAGAGCGGTGAAGAGCGATCTGATTAACAATGTTTTTCGATTTGTTTTCCGATCTTGTGAAAAGCAGGGAAATTCGAGATTGATCCCAAAAACTTTCCTTGATGGGTTTTGCGATTTATTGATTGTCATCGCAAATATAATGGGGAGTTGAAATCGCTTGAATTTGGAAGGGAAGATCGGTTAGAATAATAGGAATTCGTGGGATAAGGATTTCCTCTCCTTGGAATTTGCCCCTGATGAACGTCGCCTTAATCACATTGATAATCAGTTTCTTGACCGACAAACGCGTACCGATGATTCAGATTCCGCAACATGCTTATGATCGATCCCACCGTCAGCTGTAAATTATGCGGCGGAGTTCCTGACACATCTAAAAAGTTCAGAAATTCTGTCGGGATAGTTGGTCGCCTCATTCTCGTTGGTCACACTGTCAACGGACTTGTATGAATACAGTTCTCCATCGTTTCGACTTTGAATAATAACATTGAAGCTATCGACGACCTTATTCTTCGCTGCTACTATGGCCCGTTCACTGGTCCAATTTAGATTTTTATAATTTTTGCAATGCCGGGGAAAACTTTGGTGATGAGTTCCTCCCTTGACGATGTAAACTCGAAAAAATTTGCCGGGAATGTGATCAATCATCAATACCATAGCCACACCAAATCGTAAACGTTCGGTCAACTGCCTCCAAAGCTTTTTTATGTGCCATCGTGTATTCATCCCAAATGATGATTTTGCATTCTCGCAACAATTTCGCTGCACGTTGGCTTGTCAACCGCGAGAAGATTCATCAGCAGCTCCAAAACGGAAAGTGCAGGTCGACCGCGTTTCAACAATGTGGCAGAAATACCAGCGGATGCAACAGCTAACGGAATTTGTGATCTTAACCAAATATTGCCAAAATTAAAGAAATTACGAATGTTTTGCCTGGGAGAGCATCGAGAAAGTAAATGCCTCTCGTTCCATCGTCAACAGCTTCCATCAGCGAATCGTACACATTCGTTTGCTCGGCATTCAATGGCGGCACATTTTTTCGGACTCTTTCACTCAGTTCATCAGTTCGATTTTGTCTGCTCTGATATTGATTTTGTGGTCGTCGGAATGCATTGTATTCTCATGCAGATGATTTTGAAATTGTACAATCATTTCGTGTTTAATCTTTTAACATCATAATCCCAAATTTTCCAAGCATCATAACGTATTTTCCATCTTTACGTCGACAGATGTCATAAAATCAAGCGAGTCAGTGCAAAATTTCTTCGTAAAATCTAAATTTTTCGAGTTTTTACGGTATATTTTGACTTTCCCACCAATAGTTTTTTTATAATCAGAAATATTACAGATTAACTTCGTCCAAATTATCAATCAAACGAAAAAATTCAAAATTTAGTCTAAAAAAAATTTAATTTGTTGGCATTTTTCCGTAATTTTTCGACAAAATTTTTCTATTTTTCCATTCGTAAAGCCGCTACGGAACAATTGCACACAAAATTTTAAACTAAAATTCAATTATCGATTTTTGTCAAATCAAGCGATACAATGCAAAATTTTGTAGAAAAAATCCAAGTTTTTCCGGAATTTTCCGAGTTTTCCACTAAAATTTTTTCATTCGAAAAGTCATTTTGGAATAATTATTCGAAATTTTTCACAGTTCCATCGTCCAAATTTATTAAATCATACTATAAAATGCAGAATTTCGTCGAAAAATCAAATTCAAACTTTTTGAATTTTTCCGAAATTTTCCGTATTTTTCAACAAAAATTTTCCATTTTTCTATTCGAAAAGTCATTCTGTAACAATTGCACACAAAATTCCATACAAAAAGTCAATTTTCGATTTTTCCAATTTTCCGATTTTTCCGGAAAATTTTCCCAAAGTTTTCTTTCACATAAACCTTCTCCTGGAAATAACGAACAACTGAAAAAAAGTTTGAGCAAAATCGGACCAGCCGTTCTCAATTGATGAATTACTATACATTTTTGCCACCATTTTTATATATATAGACATACAATGCCGAAAATTCACCGAAATCCAAACTAGTGTTCAGTCTTTTCAAACATAAAGATTGTAATAAATAAAGAGAAAAGAAAATATGTATAAAAAATGTCAAAGTAAATTCAAACATATAAGAAAGGTGAGCAGAGTGTTTGGTATATGTCCTATAACCTGAAATGAAAATATCTTATATTTTCCAAAATTGTTGTTGGTATTGAACCAAATTTGCCTCAATATGTCTCTGATATATTTCTGACAACTGTGTTAAATTATAAAAAAAATTATTTCGAAAGACACGCCTTCCTCCCATATATCCTGAAATGGAATAAAACTTTTATTTTCCATAAATTGTTGTTGGTATTGAACCAAATTAGCCTCAATTTGTCTGTGATATATTACAGAAAACTGTGTTAAATTATTATTTATTTTACATAAATTTATTTATAACCGCGAAACTGTTGATTATGCAATGAAATCATATATGAACAGATTAAATAAATTTAAAAAAGAAATTTTTGGAATTTCGGATTTTTCTTTCATTAAAATTGAGCTAGTCGTTCTTGAGTTATGCCTTTCAAACTTGTCTGTAGGATCTTAAAAGCTTTAAGTCTATAGTTAACATACTCCAATCGTGCACAAACTTTGGCTGTAAAATCTGTAAAGACATCATTTTTGGGGGGTGGCACCGACAAAATTCTGAAATTTTTTTCCCCATACAACTTCCGACCAATCTAATGGTCAGTTCAAAGTTTTGAAAAAGCGATAAAAATAAAAAAAAAAAAAATTTTCCATCTGTCAATAATTGTCAGTTTTTTGCAGACGTCCATTGATCAATTTTTATTAAAAACTAGTGGACCCGGCAATGCTTCGCTATTGCTTATTTGACGAATACGTATAATATGTTTGGCACGCCTACTTAAAGGGCTACGCTTAAGCGTCGTTCTTGTACGCTCTGTAAACAATTCGTTAGCCTAAGTTACTCCTTAACCTGATCAAGCTAACCACGTCTCACTAACCGATATTAAAACATCCGTCTGCAAATTCATATCTATAGTACCAAGTACTATCTGAGTCACGTCGAATCATTGTTGTTTTTAAAATATGGCATTGCTGATGTCATGTTCTTTTTCATTAGATTATAAAAAAATTCTCAACACTAAACAATTCTGTTAATTATTACTAATTTAAATCAAATAAAAGAACAGTCGAATGTTGCCGAAAGTCGACTACGACATATGTAATAAGGGGAATTACTTTATATAGTCCCAAAAACATTTTACCCACCTTCCCTTTTGCTGACCGACCGGAAAAAAATATTCATCTTCATATCCCCGCCGGCCGAAAATATATATGTTGTCGGTATATTCATGTCGACATTGCCGAGTACTATAAAGACATATTTACACAACTGATATCATTGTCACTATTACCCTTTACCCTGTGTCAGCATTTACCTGTCTACATAACTGACGCAATGTAAATAGTCCTTAAAGTTTACTGACACAACTCTGAAAACAGTTTGTCAAAAGTGTCAGCAAATAAAAGTTAAAATTACAAATAATGAATTTAAGAAAAAACTCTTAAAATGTCGTCTGCACATTAATATTAGTGTTGCCGTGTGCTATCTGGGTGTCAAATTTTATCTCTCTAGGGCTAAACTACAGTTTTGCAACCCCTACTCGGCCCGCTGATTCAAAATTTAAATTTCGTCTACATTTCCATATTCGTTCTGTCGTGTACTATATGGGTGCCAAATTGTATCCCTCTACGGCTATAATACAGTTTTTCCACGTCCACTGATCCGAAATTAAAATTTCGTTTTCATATATATTCGTGTTGTCGAATACTATCCTTGTATCAAATTTTATCTCTCTAGGGCTAAAATACAGTTCTACCACGCCCACCTTCCCCAATGATCCAAAATTAAAATGCCGTCCGCATATTCATAATCGTGTTGTCGAGTACTATTTGAGTACCAAATAGGGAGCTCCAAAAATATGTGTTACCACGCCCACTCCACCCACTGATCTCAAATTAAAATTCTGTCTAAATTCCCTTATTCATGTTGCCGAGCATCTTCTATGCATCAAATTTTATCTCCCTAGCTCTAAAATTATGTTTCGCCACGCTCACTCCGCCCACTGGTTCAAAATAAAAATTTCGTCTGCATATTCGTATTCGTGTTGTCGAGTAATATTTGTGGATCAAATTTTATCTCCCTAGCTCTAAAAATAAGTGTTACCACGCCCACTCCGCCCACTGATCTCAAATTAAAATGAGGCATCTGCATTTTCATATTCATGTTGCCAAGAGTCAAATTTTATCTGAACCGCCCACTGGTTCAAAGTTAAATTTTCGTCCGCATATTCATATTCGTGTTGCCGAGTACTATCTGTGTTTCAAATTGTATCTCCCTGGCTCTAAAAATATGTTTTCAAAATTCAAATTTCGTCCGCTTATTCATATTCGTGTTGCCGAGTACTATCTGTGTATCAAATTTTATCTCCTAAGCTCATTAAAAAAGTTTTTCCACGCCCACTCCGCCCACGGATCTCAAATTAAAATTCCGTCTGCATTCATATTCATGTTGCCGAGCATCTTCTGTGTATCAAATTTTATCTCCCTAGCTCTAAAATTATGTTTCGCCAAGATCACTCCGCCCACTGCTTCAAAATTATAATTTCGTCCGCATATTCATATTCGTATTGTCGAGTACTATCTGTGTATCAAATTTTATCTCCCTAGATCTAAAAACATGTTTTGCCACGCCCACTCCGCCCACTGGTTCAAAATTTAAATTTCGTCCGCATATTCATATTCGTGTTGTCGAGTACTATCTGGGTATCAAATTTTATATCTCTAGCTCTAAAAAATGTTTTGCCACGCCCACTTCGCCCAAAATTTAAATTTCGTCTGCATATTCATATTCGTGTTGTCGAGTACTATCTGGGTATCAAATTTTATCTCTCTAGCTCTAAAAAAAAGTTTTGCCACGCCCACTCCGCCCATAGGGTAAAAAATTTCAAAATATATAGCCTATAGTAATTTCCATATAGTACACTAACTGTCTACCAAATTTCATTGAAATCGGTTCAGCCGTTTAGGCGTGATTGAGCAACAAACATACAAACAAACAAACAAACAAACAGACAGACATTCACATTTATAAAATTAATAGGATAACTTAATAATATTTTTTCTGTTTAGGGTCGTTTTATGTTTTGTCCATATCTAAAATCTCTTTTAAAATTCATTTTGGAGATGGTTATTTTTTACCTTCTTATATTAGATTTTTAATAAAAAGAGTGCAAATTGGTTAATAAATTTGCCTCTTCTTCATTTTACAGTTGCTTAGGCAGCATTTCAGTTGTCATAATTCATTGCAGAAATTTTATGAAAACAGTTATACTACTTCAAGGTAAAATTAAGGGCCCAAAGCAACGTTTTGAGGAAAATTTTTTTAAAAGCTGACATGTTTATTATGAATAGAGGTTTTATGACATATTCTATTGATACAATTTTGTGACATTTACACCTTCACACCTTTGTGACTATTGTAAACCTAATAAATGCCGGTACGGACCAATTTGCTCATTTACTATTTATATATTTCACAATATGAAAATAAAAATAGCAAACTAATATCACAGCAAGTCAACAAGGAATCAGATATATGCAACTTTTATTGTAAATTTTTTCTAATTTGTGGCGCATTGGAATTTTTTTACATCTGCATAGAATCTACTGAAGTCTTTCATACTTGATTACAACGACAAAGTTTATTACGGTATTGTGACAAAACCTAAACAAATGTGACACTAATAAAACTCTCATTACCTTTTAGAGTATATTATGAATGGAAACTTAAAATCTTTGTATATTATTATCATTTTAATAGACTCCATTAGAAAACAAAGAAAAAACACTTTTGTACTCGTTAGCACTTCTTCTCTACTGATGTTTGTAGCACAATGAAAATGCTTCAAATGTACAATTATCTTTGACTTCTTGTGTATACCAAAACAAAATAAAATGACATATTTGTTAAGCTTTCACACCGTGAAAGTTTATTGATGGTGGCAGGGCGTCTTATTGCCGTCGTTAAATTCATTTTGTCGGTTTATTTATTTCAATATGTATATTTTTATGATTTAAAACGAACTAATCGCGTTATATTTTGTTTTCGATTAAATTCTGATTTGACATTTCTTTTGTAGCTTTATATAAAATCACTGCAATTGCTCAGAATATTCAGAGTATCACAGTTGTTGTCGCGAGAAAGTAATCATGAATTTCTTAATTGTTTTCTATATATTTTGCATGACTGCAAGCTTTTCTACAGGTATAGTAATTATTCTTTTTACTCAACAATTGAATAATAAAAAATTATCCTTGAAATGTAAAAAGCCCAAAACTGGAGTTATCAATACCAGGCCGAGTGGTATGATAAATTCGAGGAGTGCAGTTTAGCTCATCAGTCGCCAATCGAGATCAACGAGAGAGATGTAAGTGATATTGTTTAAACATACTAGGAAATAGACTTCTTATATGTTTCTATATTAGGCCATTGTAGCGTATTTTATACCTCCTGTTCAGTTCTACAATTATAACGTGACCTGCTCCTGGCCAGCTGAAATTCATAATAATGGTTTTGGCGCAGCCGTAACCCTATCATCAGAGTGCAACAAGCCGCAAATAACTGGAGGACCTCTGCCTTACAACTCCAGCTATGAAGCTGAAGGATTTCATTTCCATTGGGGATCGATGAATCATCATGGCTCAGAACACTGTCTAAATTCTCAACGCTACTCTATGGAAGCGCACATAGTCCATCGTAATATGAAGTACTCAACAATAGATGAGGCCAGCCAACACCCCGATGGCATTGCTGTACAAGCGTTATTCTACAAGGCTGAAGTAAAAAATTCTTTGTCTTTTAACTTTTCATATTACAGCTAATGTTTATTTCCTTTAGTCAAATTGGCACACAGATTTTGATGGCTTGCAAAATGTTGTTGCCGGCCTGAAAGGCATCACCCAATGGAACAGCTCTGCTCTAATTGAGAACATCACTTTGGCTGCGCTTTTTGGCAACATTGATACCAGTCAATTTTATACGTATCAAGGCTCACTGACCACACCACCGTGTTCACAGGCCGTGACATGGATAGTGTTCCCACAAGTAATTAATATTAGCCAAGAGCAGATGGAACAGTTTCGTTTGTTGTCAGACTTTTCTGGTGCTGCTCTAGTAAATAATTATCGTTTCATACAACCGGTGGCAGAACGTAGAGTTTACCTCAGGCGCAATATGATAACATCCGAAGGCCCAACAGTAGGTCCATATTATCCTGAATATGACTACACTAATGAAATTTAATGTGATTCTATTAAGAGAAATCAATTAATAACTCGTCATTATACGTCTGTGAATCGTACATTAGATGATATCATAATATCAGAAATCTAAATGTATTTTATATAATAAAAATAACTCTTTTGAATTAAATAAATATATATTATTTAAATTTGTTGAAATTAATATTAATTAAATCTAAAGTGCTTTAAAAATAGGAAATAATTAAGGAGAATGTATTTACAAAACCGGGACCGGCCATGACAGAGTGGTAAGAAGGTGCGGCTACCATGCGGGAGGTCTGTGGTTCGATTCCAGGCTCCAGTCATCAACATTTTTCTTTCATCACCGGTCCCTTCGATGTTGTAGACAGCAACTTCGCAGTATAAGTGTCGAGCCAATCAGTATGTCTAGTAAAAGCTTGTCAAACAGTGAGTTTGTTGTGAATATAAGAAAGCATGTTAATTCACAACAACGCGAGTCGACAAGGCGTCATTTTTGACTTATTATACGCTGCTTTATGACGCAATTGAATCGACCTGCAAATTAATCCTCTTTCTCTTTTCATCTCCCTTCTCTCAGTGCATTTTGTCTGTTGCCAACACTTTCACTGATAAACTAGTAAAACACTGGCAATGTCAAAAAAAGGAATTTATTGAATTTTAAATGAATTTGCATAAAACACTGAACCATAAATCGTAAAAAGCAGCCAAGTGACGACAAGTATTAGTTATTTCGTAGTGGCGGAAGAGCGAAATGTTCGCCATTCCCGGTTAAAAACAATTCTTTTTTATTATTTATAAATTGCATTTTGTTGCCGCCGCTCGACGACTGAACGTTTACAAAGTGTCTTTTTGTTCTGTTTCCGCCATTGAAGGGTCTTTCGTTTGCTAAATTGACATCATTATTTCTGGTGGAGAACATTTTTGGCATGGTCCCGAATATTCTAATTTGCGAGTGTAATGGGTTCCTTCTTCTTCCAGCATTAACAGACAATATTGTGTTCATGGCCATAGCTTTTGGTTAAGCTTGTCTGCTTTTGGCACGATTTAAAGGCAATTTGGTCGTTTGCACCATAAGCGCAAACAACATTGCGACTAAATGAATTTGAAATTCATGGCCAAGAGATTTCATTCCACAAGTTCCGTAGTGTTAATATGGGGCCCACACGGGGCGGGATAGGGGTGAATGCTGGACACCAAAAGGAACCCATCTGGAGATTGTTGGAGTGTAATCTTTAGATAAGCCACATAATAAAATTCCATACTGAATGAGTGGTGGTGGTGTTTCTTTGTTGTTGGGTTTCTATTTAGTTAGCGTTGGCTAAATGGCCAACCATCTCGTAACTGTTTTTTTTTTGTGTGTAGATATTAACGAAAATTAGACGACCAAGGACATAATTTGAAAATCATAAATCATGAATGTTGGGTAAGCGTGGACAGGTATATTTCGACTAATCCTAACACAATTCATGTTGTTTGTCTCAAGCTGTGATTAATGTTAATTTATTATGCATTGTTCTTTTACTGATTACACACGAAGAGAGGGAGAGAAAGAGAGAGAGGGAAAGACAGAAAAGCAATGTTGACAAATGATTTTGCATGAAAAGTTTAATATTAATATAATTCAGCGGCAGCATTAGTGGTTTCTGACACACCGATCATTATTTTAATCAAATGGAAAATTGTTACATTAATTTTGCTAATGAACGCAAATTGACCTTCGATTCAAGAGAGCCGTATTATTAGATAATTTAACTCAAAGCTTTAACAACATGCATCAATAGTAGTGAGGAACTTAACATATTGAAAGAATTGTAATGAAACATTATACTAAATCGAAATAGTAGCTTTTGTTATATATATTGTTTATATATTTATATATTGTAATGTAAACTTGTAAAAATTGTCAAGGTTATACATGGGATAACATCCCTGAAACGGCGAAAATGTCATATTGTGCTAAAAATTCATATTTATATTACTTTATTCGAAATCATAATCTAGTGTTATGAACATATTGACATTGAAAGAGGACAAGGTTACTGAAATAACTGAATAGCCCCTCCTCCTTACAAACGAGACCGACCATGGCATGACAGTTACAGATCGAGCTATATCACAGTCATCTGCATATCTTTGATCGGTGGTACCATCTATGTTTAGACGAAAAGCCGTTAAAAAAGCTGACAAACAACAGATTCGTTAAATTGTAGATTTCGCAATTTGAGTCTTATTATAGAAGCATGTTAACTCACACCATTGCAAGAAGCTCTCTTATATCTTATTTAAGTAAGTAATGTACACTTTTATCTGTTCTCTAATGGATATTCAAACTTTCGTCGGCTGATGTGTATGAGAGAATAAATATTTATACATTTAACGGTTACCAATATACCAAACGAGCTAGATGAGCTAAGCTGAGTGTATGCAAAGCTCTTCAATTGTAGTATCGCATTTAGTTGCTCGTACAATATAATATCTACTAAAATTGTTTTTATGTCACCTCATTAAACCCTTTGGAAACATTTTCAAGTCCTCGTCGTTGGGTTTTAAGTTGCTCGGCAATGCTGTCCATTAGAACTCATGTAAGCAACCTCATTTTTCCAACAGGATATTCTTACATACACATACAAAAATATATACCGACGTAATCACGTGCAATCACAATAACGCACACACTCATATACTTGTGCACAAATTGTGTAACAATTTCGGGACATTGGGGGGAGGGATATTGATGCTACAGAGGATTCTTTCGCTCATTCATTATTACAACACATACAATCAACACTAAAGTTGGTGTCAATGTTGGTGACAAGTCGTTACGTCAACATTTTATCTATAGCCTTAAATGGGTGAGAAGTGGAGAGGGCTGGGTGTTTGCTAATAGATGGATCGACTTTTAGATAGACGGATGAACAGTTGGTGGCAAGTATCTATTGCTGCCTGTATTGTTGTTGGTGTTAAGGATGAGATTGTAGATGTTATATTTGCGATAAATCATTTAGCAACAATCTAACTAAGCATTTCGTATCAACAATAATTTCTTATATTCAATCCCAAATATTGTGAGACCGTAGGGTGGTAGTAGCAAAAATTCTGCTTTAAAATTTTGAATCTACTGGAACATTAGTTGGTACAAAGTTCACTGAATTCGTATCTATGGCAATCCTTTAAACATATTTCCATATTCAGTATTTGTAAACTTGAAGACCATATAGTTTAAACTTGATATAGATATGCAGGGCACAGGACTGGATTAAAATAATAAATTTTGGAAAATATGAAAAATTTCATTAACTTGTGGTTTTGTTTGGCGGCTCTCATTTAAAAATTGGTCGGATAAAAAGGCTTTTGGATCACCGATTGACTCTATACCAGTGACAAACTTACTTTTGTGCAGAAAAGATCCAATTGGACAGAAGTGTCTTCAAGCTGAAGTGCGTAAGCTTCCAATGAGATATAACACGAAATAATATTTCTAAAAAAAATAAAAACGGAGATAAAAAAACAAAAAATCTTATAAAAAGGGTCAGCTAGGATTATGATTCAAATGGATGTTAAATGTACAATTGACTCCTAACAATACCCCATTCACCGCTTTTGTAACCAAAATAGAATTTGATGACAAATTTTGGGAATAATAATTCAAAGTAGCTGAATTAACCCAATAGTGACGACTGTTTCCATATGGTAACGCTGATAGCGTTAGATATTGCACGCAATAAAATAAACATAAGAATAAATGTCAAGAATTTTCTTTTTAGGTTTCATCAAAGCATGCTTTGATCTTCCATTCTCGATTTACCGTTATGCGATTGGTCGTCAGTAGCGAGCGTGGGGCATCATTTAAAATAGGTGTTTTTCACATGTGCGCAAAACAGCAATATCGAGGGATATAAGAAGTAACTCCATATTAAGAATATTTTTTGGTTGTTTAAATACAGATATATTAAAGACTTTTAGTTTTTGTTATTTGAGAAGAATATCAAATATTATAAAAACGCCATAAACCAGTAAAAATGGAAAATTTTCTGAAATTTTTCGTCTTACTTTTTTTAATGTAAAATTAGTTTTTTTAACTTATTTATATGTAGTACTGACAAAATCTTTGAAAAATTCCCATTTTTTCGCTCTCGACATTAAAGGGTTAATAAATGTACGTATGTATGTAATACTAGCTTTCCCGGCTTGCGTTGCTTCACCCGTACTTACAATAAATCTTCTTATGAATTTAAGTAATACAGATAAAACGCATCGCTTCATAAGACGAACGAACACCTCATTTATGTGATTGTGGTGTGGATTGGTACCCCCTCTAATTCTATAGGAAACATCATATACGATTGTAGCTTTAGCCCTTTGGTCTGGTTGATGGTACCAGTTTTATCCATTCGTTGTTGTGAATTAAAACGCTTTCTATTTTTAGATTCACAACTAACGGAACCTACTTTTTTTATCGACGAATGCGAAGTCACTGTTTGAAAGGCTTTTATTAGACATGCAAATTAACTCCGCACTTATACTGCGAAGTTGCTGACATAAACATCGAGGGGACCGGCAATGGAGACATTTTGTTTTTATATTTAAGATGAGTGGAGCCAGGAGTTGAACCTGGGATCCCTCGCATGGTAGTCGCGTGTTCTGACCATCATGCCAAGGCATGGGCCAATGCCAATGTCAATTTTCGCGATTTTAGCTTTAGCCGATTGGTCTGGGTGATGGTTTAACTTTCATCCCTTATTTACCCCTAAAAGTACAGTTTCCAAAAATCCACTCCTAGCAGACGTTTACTCGAAAGGGGAACAACCATCCAATTGCATCATCCTATCTACAGCCAGTAAGCAATATTCAATATATCGATTATGAAAATGTTATTAAAATTGTTCTATTAATATGACCGGCATAAGATTTTTTCCACAAGGGGCATGCACCACCCATTTCTCAGCGAGGCGTAATCCCCTATGTACCATTTACACATGTAGGAACTCTCATCTTCATGCCATACATGGCTCGTGAAATATGACCGATTGAAATTTTGTTTTGTGTGGGCGGTGGATAGTACTACATGTTGAAAATTTTATTGCAACCGGTCCATTTATTTCGCCGAAATAACGTTTTTTTTCTAAAGGGGGTGGCACCTCCCATTTCCCAGCGAGACGCAATCCTCCTTGTACCAGTAATATATGTAGCAAATCTTTTCATCACATCTCCAATTGCTTGTAAGATATGACCGATTGAAATTTCGGTTTGTGTGGGTGGTGCTACGCCTCATCGTCTAACTATGTTTCCATGTAGCCTATGATAGATGTCCTATGGACAGTATAAAACAAAGAAAATATAATTGCAATCGGTCCATTTATTTGGCCCATAAAACGTAATGGACCATCAGTCAGTAATGGTGTAAAACATGTTGCAAACAAACATGTACAATTTATTGCACTTGTTAAGCACTGGAAAAGAGCGGGAAGAAAAACCATAATTTATTTAATATGGTTTCTTACAACAAAACATTCTACATTCTAATCGAACCTAAAGTAACCAAAATACATACAATATTTATTACCTGACGCTGTTGTAATGTGTACACTAGGGTAATAACTTTTTGCATTTTTTGCAAATATCAAATCTCCCCAGACAAAATCGTGTAGGGCATGGAAAAATATTAAGAACTGCGTTTTTAATTTTTCGCTATCGTTAAAAAAGGTTACGCACCAAACGCGTTAAAGTTTTGAATCAAACAAAGTTTAAAAAAAATATTTTATTGAAATAAAAAAAGTACAAGATATATATCCGCTTTGTAAAACATCGCGTATTTTGAAACTAAAGTTTATATCTTACAATACCTACTTTTAATGATTTATTGTTATTATTTGTTTACATACTTACATATATATAAACCAAATTTTACAAAAATTGTTATTAAAAAAAATTTAAAAAACATATATTAAAGGCATTTTAGAAATCGCTGTCGGTGCGTAAGGTTTTTTTTAGCAAATTGAACTGAAATAGTTTTTTTTATCATTAATACAATATTTGCCATTAGAAAAGCCCTGGGGAGAATGTTGTCCAAAAAAAGTTATTACCCTAGTGTACACCAGCGATGGTCCCTTTTCTTATTTATTTAAACATTCCCGAAACGATCGAGTAAAGTAGGTCTACACTTTCTACGCACATTACAACAACAACATGGGAAAATACTCAATATTTGTTCATTGTGTGGAACAACAACATAACTGAACATTACTAAAAAGTATATTTATTGTAACATAAAGTACATTTATTGTACCAAAAAGTAAAATGTACTGTTCCAAAAACTACACCTATTTTACAAAAAAGTACAATATACAATATACTTATTGTACCATACTTAAAAAAAAATTTAATTTTCTAACCATGAGTGAGGTATGGGATGCTTCTCTTGTTATACCATAAAGTATATCTATTCTACAAAAACGTACTTCTATTATACCAGAGAGTACTTTTTTTTGCCAATTTTACTTTTTTTTTTGTTCCAAAAAGTACTTAATATTTACCGGTATGAACTTCTAGTGTGTCATAAAGAACTTTAATTGTGACGTAAATTATTTTTGTTGTATATAGGCAGTGCTTGCATTGTATCTAAAAATTCTGATGTTAAACAAAAAAGGCAAGTATAACAATGATTTCTCAATAATTCTTGATATTTTTTTAATTTTTCTTTCCAAGTTTTAGTCCAAATTTGTGCTCCTTGTTATTCCTATGCCCCAATGTTAAGGAAAAAGATTGTATTCCCCTGAAAAATTAATTACCAGGGAACTCATATTCTTGGGAATATTTAAAATAGGATTGTATATAAAATATTCTCGAAATCAAGAGTAACAAACAGTTCACACTGAATTACTACTTATGGAATTCAACTCTCGCAAGTACTCATATGAAAACAGTTCTTTGAGTTATCATCAATTCAGGTGCAGTTTCACCCATTTGGTTTTAGAGATTGATACTATATTGATTACTTTTTCTACCGTCTTATACCGAGCATATGTTATAAAATCAAAATATGTGGCAAATTGTTATGTCCCAGCTTTAGCAATTCGCTCTAGGCGATTAGTACTTTGTTGACACTGTTTGCAACTTTTCACTTATAACGCATTTACGTCGCAGAAGAAACCTATATGCCAAATTTCAACAATCTACCAACAACCACTAAAATTTCAAATAAATACCAAATGATTTTGCTATGCTTCTAAATGATTCTATGTGCACGACTACTAATGTATGTGTATGCACGAGTACGTGGTGGCAACGCTGCATAAATATGTTCATTTTCATTGATTTGTTGGCTTTTTCTGTTCATGGCTGGTGGCGATGACGTTATTGCGAGATATTGCCAATACAATTTGCAATGATAAACATCACATGATGGCTAAATGCAAATAATTACATTTCTAAAAGTGGCGATATGGTTTCGGCCCTAAACCAAATTTCTCTGTTTGATACAGACCGAAAATTGTTTATTACGATGCAATGCAATGCACTTGGAAAGTTGATGGTCATACGGTCTGGCTGTGGAATGTTTTGCCAGCTTTTCAATAGGGAACTGTGGCTTTTGCGCCTGGTTTTGATTGTGGTAAAAGTGCTAAAGTTGAAAAAATTGAAATTTCGATTGTTTTAAATTGACATATTCAATTAAATGCGCCGCAACGATATTACGGAGGATGTCATTGGTCAATTGTGAACCTAATGCAGTTTTAGGGCAGAGTACTGGAAATTTGTATTTTTTTAAAATAAAATATTAAACTCATCAATGGCCTTTGTAAAGTCAAACATCGACAGATTGCGAGAGCAATTATCACACGCATGATAATTTCGTGTTCCAACCAGCGTGTTCTCCTTTAAAGGCTTTGTTTTTATTGGTGCAATCACTTACTCTATTATTTAATGTCATTGTCTACAAATTAACCATTAAAGCGAGCAACATCATGTAGTTTGGCATCGTGTATGTAATCGCTTGACACCATAGTGTAGATACACTTCTTAATATGGTAATGCAAGTGAAATTTTTTATTTGAAAAGTCGGAGCTATTGCTGCTTTTGGAAACTACAAACTCTTGACAAACATGTTCATATGGTTGGTTTGATCTGTCTGTGCTTCTTGTAAAAAGATGAGGTTTTGTGATAGATTTCGACCGATCTGAGATGAATTAGATAAACGAAAGAAAATCCGAGGCACAGAAAAGGTCTTTCCCACCTGGACAAGCTGGATTTTTCAAGTCACGATAAAAACACAAATACTCTAATCACATTTATGTTGATAATTAAGAATGTGACATCATATACATTTCAATGCCTACCAATGTGCCACCATCATTCATGACATCATTACCTAACCGTTCGTTATACACTAGCCTTAAATATCAAATTTGAATTTATTGCACTCTTTAAATTCTTTATGAAAATTTCACATCATCAGCCATAATTTTTTTATATTCAGCCGCAAGGCTACGAAGCTAGCTTCATCAAAACTATTCATTCGTTTATTCGATATCAAAAGGCCTGTCAATATAATAGAACTTTATTTCTTTACAACAGCTTCACTACCGTATATCTCATTAATGGTCAAATTTATATTATGAACTGAAACGAACTGAACCCAAGGCGAGAAGTGGGGGTAGACAAACCAACCGTAAAAATTGTTCACAAAGGAATTACCTTTTTTGTTGTTGTTGCTTTCCTTTAACCCAAAGCATATTTATTTGATTTTGATGTGTGTGTGTTGTACTTACATTTCACACTGCCAAAAGTTTGCTGAAGCGTAGATTCAATTAAAAAAAAGGCTCCGAGCTCTTTCAGATGATCCCTTTTCACATTTTAAATAACATTCCCGAGTACTTAATAGACAAGTTGTACGTCATGTCCGTCCCTGGCGCAATGATGGTCCTCATTCACAAAATATTTGGGCCAAAGGCGTCAACAGCAACAGAAATACCCATGCAAGGAGGGAAACAAGTGAAAAAAATCTTCACAACTCTCATATAATTTAACTTCAAACTGACCCGTGTAAAAAAGAAAAAAGGTAAACCACAGTAAAGTGCGAAATGTAATTGATAAAATACAAGTGAAAATACTACAATACCCGCGCTGAGGGGTAACAAATGTTCATCGCAAAGGATTAAAGAATTCCACATTCAGTCCAGCCCCAATGTTACTGACCAGGAAAACGACTGGAAAATATGGAAGAAACTAAGAAAAAAGAAAACTAAAGTCGTGGTGAACAAACAAACAATTTAAGAGCTCATCAACATCAACAACAAACGATAAAGATGAAAGCAAAAAGGACCGATATGCTACAGCAAGAAGAATTTCAGCAGTTCGCTGCGAAAGGAAAATCGGCTGAAAGGACTTGAAGCCATTTCGGCTCAGTGTTTGCTAACACAGAAAAAAAACACAGGTCCTAATCGCTTTTCCTTCAATGTATGTGAGTCGTATCGATGCATTAAATGAAAAGCGTAACAGTCAGTGAACGATTGGAAGCAAGTGGCAAATGGCTAATGGAAAATTGAATGTGTGTTTAAAATGTGTGGCGCCACACAAGTGTACACACATTTCGATTCAATCGTCCAAAAACCTGTGGTAGGAATTTTGCAGGTGCTTGGGCTGTCGTGAGGGAAATGTTGCACAGTAGGCTCTCGACAAGTTTTTGCACACGTATAGCAGCGGAGCAGAAATTGAAATACATCGAATGTATTAGATGAATCCATAGTTTCAAATTATTCTTTAAAACGAGGTCAACACCAGAGTAAGGATTCCAGCGATGGTGGATTCTTTGCAAAATTAACTATGGAGCTGGCCTTTTCAAGCTGTCCCATGCACTGCGAAGAGACATACTAAAATTTATTTATTGTCCTTCTTGAAGCTTAACCAGGAGACAAATTAAATTTTTCAGCAAGAGAATGCTTCTTACTCCAGTAAGGTAACAAAAGGTTTGGGTTCGGTTAGAAAACTTTGAAGTCTTAGAGGGGATACTTGTTTATAAAGGCTACTCCAACAACAGGCATTACAAAAGCGTCGTAGAGCTCAAATAACTGCTTCGAAAGTCCAACCCTAAGTCTCTGATAAATAGTAATATCGAAAGGCATTTTTGAATTTATTCAAAATAAGAGAGGTCATACGCATTATTAAAAAGTGTTTTTTATTTTAAATTTGTTTTTTTTTCAATAAAAGTTTTATTTTGTAATTGAAAACCACTGAGATTAATTTTATAATCATCCCATAATGTAAAGAAATGCACAAAATAGAGATTTAACTAAATACAATTTAATTGTTTTTGGATGTAAAAGTGTAGTTTTTGATTGTCTTTCATTCCTCCTATTCATTTTTGGATTATGATCACTTGAGTACATCAGAACCGAAATATAGTGGAGCGTATAACTTTTCGCTTCTATATGGGGGTTCCGAAAGAGCCTTTTACGCTACCAACTGAGAATCAAATAACAATTCTCTAATTATTTCGCACAAATATCTTAAAAAAAATCAATATTTCTAATGAGTGGGGTTAACCTCAAGGTTTCTTAGGTTTCATCTGTAAATACAAAATATTTAAAGTAAATATCTCAACGTTGTGTAGGAGATGCCAGTAGGAGCACCGACTGTGTGTGATTCAAAAGGCAGCGCGTCGTGGTCAAAGGTACATAACATACCTACCCCATCTTCACCGCCTACGGGGGCTCCCATACAAAAATTGGAGGTATCAGAGGGGGTCCGCCGATGTAGTCCATATTCATTTCACAATCAAATTCTCATAGAGTACATCTTACGCAAAATATCACTGAATTCAGTGTCCTTAAAAAAAATTTAAGTATGTAAATCTATGAGGGTCATTAGTAGCTCCCACACTGCGAGCAGGACGGATAGCTGTTTCGATGGTTACCAAGCAAAGGATGCTGATGAGATGGTTTGGCAACCATCGAAATAGCTATCCGCCCTGCCAGGTGTCAACATAATCCATTTCACACAACTCTTATAAAACAAATTCTATGAAAACACATTCATTAGAAATTATTAATTTTACAAAAATAGATGGGTGCGGCAATTCTGCCAATTTACGTAATGATCAGGTAAGGTTTCTCAAGCTATTTTGCCCACCACCCAGCCAAACAGACGGACATTGCTCAATCGTCGTAAAAAGTCATGAAACGACTTTGGTCTTAAGATACTTGGGGTCGAACACGTCTCCTTTAATGCGTTGCACTTTTTCTCGTATCAAATGATATATAACATCTCCCCTAACACAGTACAACACTTGATTTTGGAACTCAATTCTGAGAACTGCACGTATAAGTAGCCTCAAAAAGAAGAAGTTCTGCATCATTCGTTTTGTCAAGTTACATGCCATAATAATTTAATATCGATTTGAAGTTAGTA
Source organism: Muscina levida (assembly GCA_964034835.1). Lineage (NCBI taxonomy): Eukaryota > Metazoa > Arthropoda > Insecta > Diptera > Muscidae > Muscina > Muscina levida. Next base: position 189,918,020 of record OZ035880.1, on the reverse strand, counting down.
ACTATCGTATAGGGGAATTTGTCATGTGTTAGGCTCTTTTGTTATATTGTTATGTGGTGGCGTATGATTGTCATAAGTAATATTCCACGTAATTCATACGCCACGGAGTACAACAGTTTTATTGTAGATGCTACAAAATAAACCCAGTTTAAAATTATTTGATGCATGGAAAAGTGAAAATGTTGCTTATGTAGAGAAACGTTATTTGAACAACTGAAAAGAATCATAGTTCTTAATATTTTTAAATTTGTTTCAGCTAAATCGGACTAGTGGTTCTCGAGTTATGTCAAACAAAAGAGCCTAAAACGTGACAAATTCCACTATACGATACTTACTAACTTCAAATCGACATTAAATTATTATGGCATGTAACTTGGTAAAACGAATGATGCAGAACTTCTTCTTTTTGGGGCTACTTTCACGTGCAGTTCTCAGAATTGGGTCCCAAATCAATGAGCTAAATTTTGTACTGTGTAATGGTATAAAAGTCTTACTTTCATAAGGTCAAGAGCGCTCAACTGATCTTATTGAAATTTTGACAACATGTATTTGTATATCTGAAAGGATCAATAGACAACATACAATTTTGTTATATCAAGTGGGTGAAGCCCCACTCCTAAGACTCTATTGTTAAAAACGCAATATCTTAAGTACAATCGGTAAACATATCTGTGGAATACGATTCCATGACTAAAGATATATAGATATATTATTATTATATTAAACAGCAATATACGTGTTCTGGCCAAAAATGGGTGGGATTATTTAAGTATGCCTGGCACCGACCATATCACTTACTTACTTAATTTCCCTTTACACCCCATGAATGAGGTATGGGATTGCTTCTCGCGTTGTTTTGTAATAAAACACGATTTCTACTTTCAGATTCACAAATAACGGCACCTACTTGTTTATCGGCGAATGCGCACTTCACTGTTTGAGAAGCTGATTGATTCAACACTTATACTGCGAATTTGCTGTCGACAACATCAAGGGGGCCAGCAATGAAAAAAAAATGTAGATGACTAGAGGTAGGAGTGGAACCTGGGATCTGCCGCATGGCAGTCGCGTGTTCTTCCAGTCCATATCACACTTACTTTTAAAACAGTATATCTGGATGACTATTGAGATACATAGTAATAATCAAAGAATTTTGTTAGAGTTTTTTTTTTGGCACCGAAAGGGGAGGGAATGCATGGAAACTGACATGTCTGTGAAGTTAAAGAAACGGACGGAGTATAACTGTTGACTAGAATGGATATCTGATCACTGATGTTCCGAATGTGTAGAATGTGTAACAGTTTAGTTAACGATGACAGGATGTTACAATTTACGTGGGAAGTTTAAGCACAGCAACTATATCTACAATTCTCTTATTACTACCACCGAACCAGTAGACCAGATTCAAGAAAAACACACATTTCCAAAATCACTGTGTCGTAGCCACAAACGAAATTATTTGTCGGTTAGCGAAATGAACGCCAAAATGTTATGCTCTCCTGCAACTACCTACCTAACAATGGCAACAACATCGTCAACACCACCGCTGCCAACAATCACAACAACACCAACAACAGAAAAAGTAAAAGCAATAACAGCAGTGCTTAAAACTGAACAATTTTTCCAAACCAGCGACCATTTGGCACTGCCTTGAAATCATTTGGAAATAAGCTTCAGCCTTAGTGTTCGTTGGTGCGTCTCTCAATATTTGTGTTCACACCATTACCACTGCCTCGCCCCTCGCACTGTATCGAGTCGCACAATTCGTTCTTCTGGGAACCAAATGTGGCAAAATTGAAAAAATGTACAATTGCCTGGCATCATTCAACATCCAGGCGAGTGAGTGCAAGCCTGTAATACCCACCAGCCAGTCACTGGTGGCTGAAATGCTCTACCATCAGCATTGAGCAATGCTATGTTAAACACCACAAACGACTCCATGATTTCGGCCAATGAATGCCAATTTACCTTTTGCCGCGTGTTGAGATTTTGACTTGGTAAAATCACAAAATTTCTATTGAAGGATTTCAGGTGATGATGAGGATAATGTTGTTGCTGCTGCTGCTGGCGCTGGTGCTTGCTGTCAACAGCAATGCTAATGTTCTGTTTGAATTGCTTTTTTTTGGAAAGGGATAATGTCTCGAGATATGCAAATCATTTACATTTGACGTTTGTCAGATATCATTAAAAGAATCTTAAAACAGACACGGAAAATAAAATGGCAATTGTTCAATTTGAAATTTGCTGTTGGCTGCTGACGGTGAGCTTCAAGCATTAGACGCAAAGCTATTAAAATAGTGATGTTATCGATTCTCTTAGTATGCTGATTGCATAAGAAATCTCTACAGAATTTATATACTAGTCTTTTGAAATCGAATTCATTTACGTCAGTGCAGATATATCCTCACACTCCTGTCAGCATAATGGGTTCGTCCCTCCCAAAAAAATTATTATTACGCCATCTTATGCATAAACACATTCGTTATCATAATCACAGATTTGCGGTTATAATTATTAGTTTTTAATATTCTTTGGCAAACATTTAATTATGTAGTACAGCGCTAATGCAACGTAATTGTGGTCGATATTAATTGTTATTTTATTTGTTTTTAATTGCATTTTTTTTGCGGCCGAATAATAAATTATCTCCGAAGAGCAAAATGTTTATTTATTTGTTTGCATATAAACAGATTAGTGTGGTTCACTAGTAATAAGGGATAGGATAACACACACAAACACACACACAGTATTGTAGTTAATGGTTTTTAATGTTATGTAAATTTTGCGCAAATATTTTTGTTGGTAGTGTTTACAACACAGTTATATGTATGTAACAACAAAATCTATGTGCAAATAATAAACAGAAGAGAAATTACAATTAGGTGAAATGTAATATAACCGTATGTGGTTTTAAAATGTTTATTGTAGATAGAGGTTTAATATTCATCTGAAATCTAAGAAAAATATAACCGTATGTGTTTTTCAACGTTTGCAGTTGATATTGGTTTAAAATTCGTCTAATATCTAATGGGACTTAACTTTGATAACTGCACGTGAAAGTAGCCCCAAAAAGAAGAAGTTCTGCATCATTCGATTTGTCAAGTTACATGTCTTAATAATTTAATATCGATTTGAAGTTAGTAAGTATCGATTAGGGGAATTTGTCACGTTTTATGATCCTCGCTATGGTGACAGTGTGGGTTTTGCCGATAAATGACTTCTGTAGTAAAGTCTAATTATGCCTTATGCCGTTAACTGGAATATCACTAAGACTGCACCTAGATCAATGCAGAGGCCACTTAAATTAAATTGCAATATGTATAAGCGATCATGTGACAAAATGTGTGCTTCTCCATGCATCAGATTCGCTATGTAGTTTATCTATCATACTGATTATATCGTCCCCTTAATAAAACAATAGTGTATAATTTTTTTGGTGTTTTGAGAAAATCGAGTTTAAAGTTTTCGTCAAATCGGATGTATATGAAAGTTTTGAAGAAGAAATTATACACTGTGACCTTTTGACGCACTTTGTGAAAGTAGATTTTGACGAAATTTTGACCAGGCATAGTATCAATGGTGGAGATTCTAAATATGCAATAAAAAAATAATGGTGTATGAGCACATACACTATTGTTATATTAAGGAGACGATATACAACCTGTCTTACATTTTACATTTTGTATTATTTTTTCTATAAAAGTTTTTTTTTGGCCCCTTACTTTCTTCCAGCTTATCTCTCATTACTTTGACCTCATTTGCTTGAAGTATTCCTCCCTTAGTTTATTTGACCAAAATACACCTGTTCATGCCAATTTTAATCTATGGTAGTATGAATAGCTTTATATTTTCTGTAAAGTAAATAGCAAACAATCAAATCGATAAAGCCCCTTCCCCCTCATTCTAAACGTTACTAAACTTGAAAAGTTTATGTAAATTGACAGCTTTGCCTGTTGTAATAATTTTCCTCCACAACCTTGACATTTTGACATCTTCTCGTTTTGTTGCTGCCTCTGTATTGTTCTCTGTATTGTCGTCTACAGAATATTGTGTCCTCGAATTTTCGGCCATGACAGCAAAGCTAACGTCATCCATGTGTTTATTATTATTAACGTGACTCGAAATAAAGAACAATTGTGGAGAGACGAAGGTGTAACCAACGACCGTGTACAAGTTGAAAGCCGCGGAAGACAACAGACTCTCATTCTGGTCCCTGACTTTTACATGTCGCAGACTGTCTGAAAGGTTCGCTCGGAGAGTTAGTGGTATGTACCACAACTTGGGGCGTTTGCAGTCTATTGTTAATAGCTGATGCATAAACTTAGCTATTTGAGATGCTATGCAAATAATTGTTACATTAAGTAAGGCGCTTCGGATTTACGTACACACATAGGTCTGTGTGTTTGTTCATACAAATGTACAAATTATGTAGTGCAGTTCATGTATTGAAAGAAGGCCTTTAGTGTAGGCTGTATTTATACAGTAGGAAGATGTTGGCAATTTCATTGCTAGAAAGAGAAAATGTTGCAATTTCAAACTAAGGCCTTTTACTTGCCAGAAATAGCGAAGGCCTTGCAATTTCCGCTGCTGTTGTAATCCGCTTATTGGTACACAATATGCATAACATAATAAATAATTAAATATGAATTTCATCGTTAATTGAAAAATCAATTTTGGGTGATTTTATAAGCCGATCTTTTATTTGAGGACACTAACACAGTACAACACATGAGTTTGGGACTCAATTCTGAGATCTGCACGTGAAAGTAGTCCCAAAAAGAAGTTCTGAATCATTCGTTTTGGTATTTGAAATGCCACAATAATTTAATATCGATTTGAAGTTAGTAAGTATCTTATAGGAGAATTTGTCGCTTTTTTTGGCTGTTCTGTTTGACATAACATAAAACTATGTGGCGTATGATTATCATAAGTAATATTCCACGTAAATCATACGCCAAGGAGTACAACAGTTTTATGGTAGATGCTACAAAATAAACCCAGTTCAAAATCATTTGATGCATGAAAAAGTGAAACTGTTGCTTATGTAAGGAATCGTTATTTTAAAAACTTAAAAGAATCGTAATTCTTAATATTTTTAAATTTGTTTCAGCTAAATCGGACTAGTGGTTCTCGAGTTATTTCAAACAAAAGACCCTAAAACGTGACAAATTCCCCTATACGATACTGACTAACTCCAAATCGATATTAAATTATTGTGGCATTTAAAATGCCAAAACGAATGATTCAGAACTTCTTCTTTTTGGGGCTACTTTCAAGTGAATTTCTCAGAATTCAATCCCAAATCAATGAGCTGAAAAATGTTGTACTGTCTAATATACAATCTTCTTTAAATACAATGTCATTATCAGGCAATGCCTTAGTTGAATAATTGTACATATTATTATGTGAACAAAAACTAATTTCTTTTGCATCCCATGAATGATGTCTGGTAGAATTTCTCGCATTTAGTGATTTTAGACATATGTTACACATTTATATATCAGGGCCTATTGTTTAATGATGATTGCGATCATCAATCAAAGATCGCCGCCCAAATAAAAGGTGGTATTTTTATTTTATTTTGGGTCCATATTTACCTGTACGATACTTGCGTGTCGTAACCTTCGCCCTTCGGTCGGCATTTATTGAAGTAATTTCTTAGATAATAATGGAAAAAAAATATTAAGAACGATGGATATAATAACAACTTTAAGTGATAATTGATATAAGATTTGAGATTTGTTTTAGAATATGATACCGTCTAAAGTTCGAGGCAAATGTTATTGCTGTCTTAAATTGTGTTAGTTATGTTAAGACGCGAAAATTTTATAAATCATTGTTTGTCCGCATTTTCATAAAAACACACGCCTCTTCCTCTATTTGCTAAAGATTTGTTTTGGACGATCAACCAAAAAGCTAAACAAAAGAGATATCTTCATGTCAGCAGTAATAATGTTTGAACATCTAATAACCGACATAATTTGTAGCTTAAGTTTTATGATATTAAGGTGCACACTTTTTGTTGTCATATTTAATCTTATAGTAAAGATGGATGATAATGAAGAGTTACTCCCACAGCCATCATGTCATTAAGCTTATGTCAGTCATTCATACTTGGTGTCTAATCGTATAACGATAATGTTTAACAATTTTAGACTTTAGTAGCACTTTACTTACTTATAGGCTATGTGATCATAAGATATACACATTTTTTCAAATAGCCAAATAAACAAAGTTTGGACTAATGGAACTTATTTTGCCCTCTTGAAAGATATAATAGTTATTGAGAGCGCTTTCAATATCATTTGTTGACTCTTTTTTTACTTTAGTATATTATAGTACTTTTTGGTGCATCGAAGGTACATTTTTTTACAATAAATAAAAAATAACTTTAAACTAATTTTTGGTGCTATAAAAGTAATTTTTGATTTAATTGAAATAATTTTTTGGTAAAACGGAAATACTTTGTGATAAAAATAAAGTTCTTAAATTGAAAATATGAGGAAAAGTTTTGGAAGGTTTAGAAATAGTTGAAAATTGTGAATTTGTGCTTAAACTGAAAAGGAGGAAAGCTATTAAGAATATTTTAAGAGCTCGACTGCGACAAATTTTCAGTAAAAGGGTATCAGGTTGAGAATTTATAATAAATTTTTGACGGAGGTGATGGAATTCATATAGAAAGCCCAGAGAACAAAATATTTTGTTGAAAAAGTGTATCTGCCTAATTTGAAATGGAGAAAAAGACAATTTGATCTAAAGGACGGCATGTGAAAGGAGGGGTTTGTGGAAAACGGGGCCAATTTCAAAACTTAAAACTGTACTTTGACAACTGGATTACTTCAGTAAGTCTTCTTGTGTCTGAAGGAAGTGGAAGTGTGCTAAGTAATAAAGTCGTTTAGTTGTTGTCGACATTTGTTGCATATGATCCAATCAGGACAAAAGTTACCGAGACCAGCAATTATTATAATCAACAAATAAACCTCTCTGATATGTTATTGAAATTGTACAAGAAAATCTTCGCTGTAATAAATTATACATTAAGATCTTTTCCTGGGCTTTACGAATAGCTGCAAAAAAATTCTGGCTTCTGTATAGTAGCTATCTCAAAATAGTTGAACTAAATGTGAAGCATATGGCTCTCATATAAGTTTCATAAATATCCAGGTTGCAAGTTCTGTTCGAAGAAAAAGAGAGATACCCTTTGTAATATGTGAAAATAGATTTAGCTCCAGAGTTACCATCTTCCACCGTGGTATCTAAGTCCAAACGCCGTCAAATAGTAAATGCACCTCTAGCTTCGGGGAGAAAAGGAAGATGCCGCCTTTAAAAGATGAGTAAAATATGGTATTCACCTATGCTCACATACAGATAAGAATTGATTTTAATCGAATCACTCGTAAGATAAATAGTAAACAAAGAGGAAATACCTTGATTAAAAACATTTGCTTGTGTATTTACTTACTCCATAAATACTTACTTAACGCCCCAAAGTAGCTTATAAACAACTTTCTATATTTAGTGATCGGATCAACATAGAAAGGTAAAACCTTCCAAAATAGTTTATGAAGGTCCATTATGCCACGAAATTAGTTAAAAAATGGTCGGAAGGGTTAATAAGTTGAAATTTCCTTGCAATCGTAGCTTATGATTATATGTCAAATGTATTATAAGCTCTTTGAGCTTCCGCGCTTCTTCTTCAATTCGTCGCACTGAAATTTTGTTCACCCTCTTCGGTGTGTCCAACGAGTTCATTGCATTCACCATTGTATAAAACATATAGTTCGTACAGCTCAAGATTCATACGACGCCGATGCTCTTCGTAAACGATAAAGGCTCCATATTCTCGAATACTGCCAGAATAGATTCATCCACTTGTGGCAATACTAGGGTAACAATTTATTCGGGTTTTTGTATTATTCGGTTAATCGTAAATTTCAGTTTGACAATTAACCCAACCAAACACAATCATATTACACCGTGCAACAGTGGTTTTCACACTTGATGAAGACTATATATACGTGAAACTAGAGACCTTATGTAGTTAAACTGCGTTCTCAGTTTATCGCCAGAATGTCAGGATTTTTTTTTAATAAGGACTTCAAAGTTTGAAAGGATACACCACTTTCAAAAAATTAAATCAAATATTTCCACGAACCATATGATAACGATATGGGTATCAAATGAAAGGTAAGAATCTCAGAAATGCAAACAAATAACAGATTTTAATGGATCTGAACCAAAAATGAACCCCTTGTGTACGTGTAAGATTGAATGTTTGGATACACACTTATCAATCATTGTTTTATTTTGACCTTAACCCTTTAGATATTCCTTCAAATATTGTTGCACAATGCCGAAAAGGACAGGTACACTCCTATAAATTTAACAATAATCGCTTTTCCATTTATCTTTTTTTATTATTTACACCAAACAATTTCCAAATTTTGTTGTTTACAGTTTCACAAAACAATTTTGTAGAATTTGACATTTTTGAAATATAAAAAATACACGAAGTTCATCTGATTGATAGGTGTTCATTTTGAAAATTAAAACTGTTTTAATTTTCATACTGCATTGTCTGTGTGACAAATACTTTCTCATGTTCTCTCTAATTCACAAATACACACATATTGCCGTTCCAGCGGCAGTACTCGTCTATGGGGCGCTTTACAATTGTTTATCTAACTAAGAAATTTGCCAACCTACATAAGCAACAAACGACTGCCTATTTTGTAAATCTGTGCATGTGCTACAATATAAGTTTATTTAGAGCTAAAATATGCGGTCATTCCCCTGAAAGTTCTTCAAATACATCTCAGCTAATTAATCTCAGCTAATTAGCTGTGTAAAAAAGGACATTTCAAATTTCCTGGTATAACTTGCCTATGTTGGTTGTTCTTACAACGAGGTGACCCATATCTAAATGGCAAAGATATACATTCCTATGTATGTGGTTGTAGATATTTAAGTACATTGTTTGGACATGGAACGTGAATATCATTTCCTTTGCTTTCTTTTTCCTTCCGCACCACAAAATAAAACTACAGAACCAGTAAAAGAAAACGATCACATTTCCTTGCAAAAAAAGGAGATAAAAAACACATAGAGAGAACATACCTGTATACATGCTCGTTTAGATATGTTAGTGTGCATGCTATAAAATGTACTCAATGTCAACATGAGTATTATTGCCAAACCAAAGAACTTTGTCTTGTACACAACACACATCCATACACACTCATGCCACATACGCTGACAATAATATGCACGTACTCTTAATGTGTACAGATACAAGTGTTTAAGTGTGTTTGCATTTAGCCCAAGGCATAATGTTGTTTTAATGTACCTACACCGAGAAATGTTCAAGAGCTATGTGTAGATTTCGTTTGGAGGAATTTAAACATGCTGGTGAAATTGGCAGTGAAGACGAGTAGAACAACGAACGGTCTACTGCACTGAAATGCATTTGTATTTCCTGTGGTCCAGGGTCTGAGGCAACGCTTCCAAAGTACTCGGGTGAAATTGTTTCCATGTTTTCAGTCTTTGTATGGCTTGCAGCATCTCAAATGACATTTACTATTTTACCGCACCTAAAAGCAACAAATCACTGTGCTGCATGCAGGCCTAACCGAAACATTTCGTACACGGCAACCAAACAAAACCTGAGAAACGTTTATCCTGCTCTCCTTCACTGTGCCGTGAATTTCTTGCTTTAGTTTTAATGTTGTTGCCATCTGTTTCAATTTAAATTTCTGTCTCGCTTTTATCTCTGCGGCCTGCCCCCTGTGTTGGCCTGAGATTTCATTACTGCTTGTATTAACTCTGGTTGTACTTCTTCAACTTATTTGCCACAGCTTGGGGCACCCTCGAGTATCGAGTTAGTCGCATACGTGTAGTTGGAGCTGTGGCAGTTGACGTTGTGGGGCCGATGCTGTTTGTTGCGGTGGCTTGTGTTGTGATGCCTGCAACCAGGCATGTTGTTGGTTTGTGTTGCACGTATTTATATGTATGTGAGAGTACTGAGTGTCATGGGTGCAAATGGATGTAAACATAGAGCTGCGTTGTTTCTTTAACATACACAGGTGGCTTGATTTCGTTGGTAATGGCACATTGACAAACGTTTTGTTAGATTTTGCATAAAAAACTAAAATTTCCAAGGAAATAATATGGAGTTTAAATTGTGGCATTTAACATTTGACGAGTTGATAGCATTGGAATTGCTATCAATGAATTTTGATTTGTTATCTTATAGAGGTTTCAAGGTTAAAATTAATATTTAACCATAATTTTCATGCTGCCTATGTAAATTCTATTTATCTTTAAATTGTGTATTATTACCTATATACAACATGTCCTTACTGTAGCTGCATGCGCTGGTACGAGCAGTGTTTATGTCCATGGATTTGTTTGAGAAGATACAAGATAAATTCCAAAGAATTTAAATTTATGAGAATCTCTTAACATTTTTGCTTGCGCTTAAAGGTTTTTTTGTATATTTAGGTTTTTGTTAATCTGTCTAAATATTTTTATATTTTAGTGTTCCAGTTACATGATATTATACAATACAAGATTTTGATATGAGTCCTTCCACAGTCCTTGTTGTACTTTTCTATGCAATCGTTTATAACTAAATTTCGTAACGAAAACTTTAAAAAAAGACTATTTATACTTTATTGGACAATATTTTGACCAAGTTTTAACCCTCCGATTCCGATTGGTGTGTCTTCCGTTGCGCTTATACGAGGTACAAGGCCCGTAGGGATGACATTTTTGTATGGAATTTTGTATTGTCTTTGCGATGTGTTCAAACAATTAATAATAAGCCAAAAGTAAGATCATTAATTAATGATTTTTTGAAATTTCGTAGTCAAAAGTTTCCTAAATATTTTCTTAAACTAGTGCCTCTCACCCGCTCACGACGATGAAAACATCCTCTGTGCTCAAGCCCGAGCAGTCATAACAATTTAATTTCCATTTCCATTCATAATTTTGTGTGACAACATTTAGTAATTTTATTTGATAGTTTTCTTTTATCCCTTCAAAAATCACAAAATCAGTCTCACAATATGTCCGGACGTGATATTCTTCCAATTTTCCCCTCGCGCGCGAATTTTGTTCTAATGAAGCAACGGATAGCTGCAGCCACTACTGGTCTCAGTTTGCTAAAGAGAAAGCGTGACGCTCTCGAACTGCACATGAGACAACTTATCAACGAGTTGAAAATCTACCAGAATCAAATTAACGAAATCATGCAAGAGGCGATTTTCTCAATGACCAAAGCAAAGTTTTTGGCCACCGATTTCAAACCAGCCGCTATAGAGCAACCAGACCGAGCTGATGCCTATCTTCATGTAAAACCTAACAAGATTGTCGGCATGAATGTTCCTTCGCTGCAGTTGGTGCTACGACCAGCCACTTCACTGCCCTTGACGGGACTCTCCAGTGGCGGTCAACAGGTTGAGATAGTACGAAGCAAGTTTCAAGAAGCTCTGAAAATTCTGACAGCTATTGCCTCACTGGAATACAATTTGAGTATAGTTCGGGAAGCCGTCAAGTTGAATAATAGACGGGTGAATGGCTTAGAGTATGTGGTCGTTCCACGATATCAAAACACTTTGAATTACATTCGAGATGAGTTGGATGAATTTGAACGCGAAGACTTCTATAGACTCAAGCGGTCCCAGGGAAAGCAAAATAAGAAAAAGACCGAGTTTATAGCTTTAATGAGAGGACGAGCAGGCGAACCCGAAGCCCAAGAAGTTGATATTGATATAGCAGATTGGACCAACAAAGCGCCAGGATTCAAGCAAATAGGACTAAAGGGAGATCCTTCTGCCGCTGTTACTCGCAAAACCATAGTCAGTCTCAGGGGCAACACGTTGGTGCTCATACCGGAGGATCAAATGAGACCCACTATAATTGAGAGTAGAGGTAAATCGCTCATAGCCGACGAAGATGAAGAACTAATCACCAGAAATGTTGTGACTACCTCATCCTCGTCCTCACTCTCGTCCGTGCCATCGTCAACATATCGACGACATTAACATTTTCAATTCGTTACGCGATGATGTGACAACATTTGTTATAACGATGCCAATGACAATGACAACGACCATGCCGATGTTGATGGCGTGTTGACGACGATGGTCATTTTGCAGCAAATGTTTGTAAAGTGCCAAAACTAAAATCGAATAAACCCATTGCCAGTTGTATTAACTCTCATTTCATTTCCATTGCACATATCGGTATCCAAGCGTGTACATGTCTGGTGGCAAGGATATATGGGAGTGGGGGAGGAAACATTTTATTTCCATACATATTGTTGTGGTTTTGGATCCGTTTGTGTCAACAGTGTCATTGTATAAGACGGTCTAACGGACATCCGACCATTTCCGCACCACAATACCCCACTTTGTATGTTAACTGTTAACACGTCTTTGTTGTGTCCTCAGCTCATAGCTGTGTCCTGAATCCGTTGACTCAGTTGTTTGTCCCGACCATTCTTGACCATGTGAACAAATGAGACAAACGTTTGCAACTGGACCATACAATACAATACAATAAAAAAAAGTAACATAACCTGAACACCCAGTAAAAAACAACGCCCGGTTTCTCAAACATCAAGAGGATTTTGCTCAGAGCTTCTGGCTGACTTTAACGCTCATTGTTATTACACACATTGTGATAGCATGTGACATTTAGTTTAGTGTGTTTTTAATGGTCAAAATCAGCACATTGTATCGAGATGATATTAAAAGGTGGCATAAGGGCACAAGGACACCACAAGAAAGTGCTACGGGCACTGAGTGTGTGTGTGTGTGTAAGTGTGTGTGAACACCAAAAGGGATATCAACAATTGTCAAGGACAATGTAAAACTGAAATCAAGGAATCAAGTTACATTGGGAGGCGTCACACTGGACAATATCTGCAGAGGTTCAGTCACCAAATGACGGTATGATTCTCTTGACAATTCTGTGGTGTTTTGTTAATGCATAAAGTTTAAGTTGGTGTTGCTGCCTTTAAAACGTTGTAAATTGTGAACTGACCGCCCACTGGTAAACCTTGTGCATAGGTAATGCTTGGGGGCAGCTTATAGCTTATATTCTGTTTTGGTAGCAGTTGGACGAAATAAAAAAACTGTCAGACATAAAAGAGGATATCTTTAACCTGACCCACTCCAATTATCACAATACTTTGTGAGTAAGCTGCTAAGTTGTAGTAGTAAGAAGTCGAAATTAGATATGGTTTTAAAACGTGTCATGACACTGTTTGTTTTAAACTCTAAGCAATATTTAAAATCGCCATAGATATTCCATTGTAACTGTCAATAGTTTATTATTAACTAACATACTTCGTACTAATGTATGTATGTATGTACTAACAGTAAGTGCGTAGGCCTTCTTCGCCTATGCATAATTAATCTTATGCAACTAAGCATTATTCGTAAAACGCCTTACATGCATGCCATCTAAGTCATCTAATATTCCATGTGATGTTATTGGTTTAAATACTTAAACATTCCAGTATAATAAATCGCTTACTACATTTCAGATTCACTTAAAAATGCTGTTTGCTGAATGTGGAGCTATGAAAGAATTCACTTTTCGTTTTCCATTCTATTACCAGTCGGTTGGTTGCTCTTCTACTGTTCCGTTCGAAGCCAATTCGTTCGAAACTCATTACTTTCAGGCTGTCTTAGGAAAGTGTTCCGGTTGTTGGCCCATCTTAATGCTGGCTGCAGTTGTGTGTACAAATGTACTAAGGCAGCTCTGCATCTGGTTTTTAGGATGCCCAATGAAATGCAATTAAATTTAATTTGTGTTGTTTAGTATTCTTGAAAACAGACAAAACTAAGGATGAACACTCTGAATTCATACACTTAGGCATTCACGTGCACACATTTGTATGCAAGAACATATCTAGTATGTTTGTGGGCCATACAGACAGACAGACACAAACGTTAGGGCTGGGATAAAATTGAAAATTCTTTAATTTGATGATTTTAAGTTCATTCAAGAGTTGTTGAGGTACATAGACATATATGCTGAAGTATGTTATATATGCCATATGTACATGGAATGTATGCCATATGTATATACAACAACTTGGAAAACTGCGTCAACTATATAAGATATTGTTCGATTAACACGTATGTGTGTATATGAGTTTGCTTAAAATGGGCAAAAATCGAAAGTTCATTTGCTTGCATTAAACACAGGTCGTCTTCTAGAAGAAGCCTGAATTTAAAGGATTAAAATGCTTCGGCCAAAATGAACGCAATTAAAGGCATGCATATGTAGTAGTACAAAATTTACTATTATCAATATTTAAAACTGAATCCTTGCACGAATTACGTACTACATTTTAAATAATATTTAACAATAATGTTTTTACATGGAATGTAATAGTATTTGGGGACACGCCATATAAAAAAGTTATGTTGTTGGGATTACTTGTCAATCTATTCTTAATAGAATTTGCATTTGTGTGAATTTTAGTTTACAAAACACTACATCAGGGTTAGCCAGTAAAGGCTAATGTAGTTACAAAACACTACATAAAGGGTTATGGCATAGAGTTGCAGACTAAGACAAAAAAACTTGGGCCAAATAAGTCGATGTTATAAGGAAACCGGGTACTAAAATCCTATCTTATTAGAATTTTCCATTTTTTGCTGTTCCTAAATTTAGTACAGGTAACTCCATGTTGGGTGCCGTTGGGGATGTAAAGTGAATCTTGCATCTCAAGCCGACTCACAACCTCCTTCGCAGTGGCACCTGGGCAACGTTAATTGTAATATTATTTATCATGAATAGCGGCTTATAGTCAGCGACAAACTGGATGGTTGGCTAGCCACTCGCTTTCAGGTCGTTTACTTGCTACGAAAATACGAGAAAGAAAAAAATTACAAACGGAACCCCCCAAATGTAGACGATCCCCGCAAACGAAATAAGGACAATGATTTAACGATATGCACCTGTAATATCTGGACTCCCTATAGAGAAATTGACACTATCCGACTGGCGGATGTCTTCAAAAAATATAAGGCTGACATCTTCGCAATCCCGGAGATGAGATGGACAGGACAAGGATGCACAAAGAAACCTGGACATAGGGAAGCTGCAAACCCCAGAGGTAGCCACTGCCTACTCCAACCAGCTCTCCCAAATTCTACGACACAACGCCTCTAATTCTGACGTTCCCGATACACAGTGGCAGCATATTGCGCATTCCATGGCAACCGCCGCAACAACAGTGCTAGTATATGAAAAACGGCGCTCAGACGAATACTGGTACGATGAAGAATGTCGCATAGCGTCTAAGAAACAGGATGCCGCTTATAGAGCAACGATACGGCCAATTGTAACACGGACTGTTAGGGAACGGCACAAGGAGACAGTAAAACAGGCAAGACAGCTATTTAAGCGGAAAAAAACATTAGCTGAAGGAACGGGATAACGAGGATATAGTAAAAGCAAAAGGCTACGGTAATGGGCTCCCATCCTGTAAGGACAAGGATGAAAATCTGGTCACTGATACGCAGATATATGGAGAGAACACTTCCAGAAACTGCTGGTTCCGGAAGGCAGCGCACGTAAAGGTATCACGCCAATTATCGACTGACCAGATATTCACACTTCGGCAAATCCTGGAAAAGACCCAAGAGAAACAGATCGACACTATCCATATTTTCGTCGTCTGTAAAGCTGCCTTCGCCAGACTGATTCGGCAGAAATTACTCTAGTTTAGTATTCCAGCGAAGCTGTTACGCCTTTGCGGAATGACGCTGACTGACACGAAGTCTTCATTGTAGATTGACAAGGACCTTATGGAGCTATTCTATACCAGACGCCGACAAGGCGACAAGGCGAAACCCTATCGTGTGACCTCTGCAACATAGCGATGGAAACGATAAAGAGCAAAGCTGCAGTAAACACAAGTTGCACGATATTCGACAAAAACCACATACTACGCTGATGACGTAGACATCATCGGTCGAAAACTGCGGGATGTGACTGCAGCCCTCTCGGGTATACAGAAGGAATCAGCGAAAATGGGTCAGAAGAGGGCGACCAATACTCCGTAGGAAAGACCAGGTTACTGAGAACCATACAGAACTTGATGTGACTAACTGGAGAAGAAGCCCAGAAGATCGAGGCGCTTTTAATATTTATCTACGTGCGGTATATAATCCAATTGGATTGCAAAGAAGTGCCAGCTAAGTATGTAAGTATACATTATTTCGGATTTACCCATGTGTAAATTTTAATATCTCTAGGGTGAGCCAGGTTTTGATTTTAAACCTATAGTTTCTTAGGGAAGTTTACTTGGAATTCTTGGTAGATTACGTATTTTCTATACGCCTTTTGACAAAAATAATTGACCCACATACTTGAGTGTTTTTAACATTCGAACAAAGGTTCAAGAATGAATATTTCTAAATACTCTAAAATCATGTGCGGGACCGTGGCATGATAATTAAGAAACACTACTATCATGCAGGTGAACTGGGTTCGAGCCCTGGCACAGCCAACTAAATGTCTTTGTTTCGTCGCTTAAATATGAAAAACTCTATCATATCTTATTCACAGAATTCCAAGGAAAATATGTTTTTTTTTGTTTTGTTGTATATCATGTGAATTATATACACATTTTTTATTGCTCTTCAGAGCTGCAATAGCTAAGCTACTCTAGGCTATTCTCAAACAATTTCCAGTAAAACAACTTTACTGAAGTGCCAGCACATTATCGTTACAAAGGAATTGCATGTTTACAATGCCACACTTTAGAACATTTCAAAGTAATTCCCGTTCCCCATTAAAATGCATAATTAAATTACCTCTTGCTTTACAACAAGTCATCTGTATGCTTTGAAAAAAAAAAATGCATTTGGTAGTTCACCGAATAAAATAGTTAATTACTCATATACAAAACTGTAAAAAAAAATTAAAATTCTATAAACTAATTGTTGATAACAGAAGTGTTTAAGTATATTAAATGTGTCGGATGAACTATGATAAAAACACACATACACTCATACACATCCATTGTCTGGTTACACAGCAATGAATCCTCGTAAAGCATTTACAAGTATTCCACACTGAAATGCGATAAAAGCATCTGAATGTTGTTTGTATGCGCATAAAAATATGTATTTTTTATGATTATTTTTTTATTCAATCTTTGTTTTTGTTCTTTATTCACGTTTTTGTAGTCATTTCTGTTAATCTGCATAACTGAGTGCGCATAAATTTGTTATTTTGCTTAAACATTCGAACTTTTTTTTTGGCACAGTGGTGTGATATTGGTGGACTCTGACCGTATTGACCCAATTCGCAGGTGAGATATTGGATGTCTGTGTGTTCGTATATACAGCTGGAGGTATTTTAAACAATTTCAATGTAATCAATGCTGAAGGACCACCACAGCAAATGGGACATTTAATGTTGGACGTGCTATGAGACCAGGACGGCACATATTCGTACTAACTGTTTATTGGATGGACATTTTGTGTCAGCCCTTGATTAAAGGCCCGCCAGTTATATAAACCAATTTTACACATAGAGTCAATCAATCAATACAAATATGCCAATATTTAAATCTTTTGATGTCAACGAAATTTGTTAAAGATTTAAAGGGGACATTAAAGGCAATTGGGCGTATTATTGTAGGAGTCTATGATTATTTACACTGAAAAAGCAACAGGATTTTGGTGAAATATAATAATCGTTGATAACGAGAATGTCAAGAAAATATATTTGCTAATTACTTTCATGAAATAAACATCCGTAAGTTTTAATGTGCTAAGAGTTTTCATTTAGTTTGCTATGGGTGTGCATAGCGGTAAGACTCAGAAATAAGACCAACCTTTTTGCACAAGGTTTCAAGAACTAACAATTTAAACTGCCACATTTATCAAATGTATAACATACGAGTATAATTGTTTAGCGAATTATGATAAACTTCACAAGTGAATGTGTGTCTGATGATAAGTAACATACTCATGGCTTTTTTAGTAATAGCTTTGCATAGTGGGATTTTAAGAATATCATTCTGCTAACATTTCTCTCAAAACAAACTGGTATTGTGCTTAATGTTTAAACAAACCGAATTTGAACCGAAACAATCTTCTCAACTACCTCATAATAAACAACACAACATATTTTGCTCAGTAATTTGTTATCTACAGCTAAGCCTACACTACATATGAACTCTTTAATTTAATCAAAAAGTGTGCCAGACTTTATTTAAGGCAGAGTAAATAAAAATATCATCGTAAACTAGTGAACTATGGAACTAAATATAGAAAACAACATTAGTTAATTCCTAGTAGCTACCATAAAATGAAAAACACATAAACAATTCACAGTCTATTTTTAGTAGTGTTTAACATTTAAAGCTCAGAAAGTCTTAGTAAGCGTTAAATTTTAGTGATATCATGAATATCATACACGTGCACAACATTTAGAAAAAAGAGATAAGTTTGAATAATTTTACGAAGTCTAATCCTACAAATAGTAAAATTTACTACATCAACTAACAAGAAATTGCAACTAAATAAGCAAGAAGTACGAATAAATACTTTGACAAAAAATACGACTGACATTTAATGCTCATGGGATTTGTTAGGAAGTACAACTGAGTGTCAAACAACTAATGTGACTTACACAAAGTACAACAACTTTTGGACATTTTTTTGAATAATTAAAAACATTTTTTGTAACTTGATGTAAGAAAATATAAAATATTACACTATGACACAATTATAGGGTCATTGTCTCGGGGGTAAACCAAACCAATTGCAAACGATAGCATTTGACCTCAGTATCAAAACCCTAAACTCCATTTTGCTCCACTACGTCACAAATTTTTTTACAGTGGTTTGAAGTTTGAATTTTTCGGTCAAAAGTTGATTCAAAGAATATGAAAAATCAGCTATGAAAGTACATTTGGGGTATTTCATGTCTTCAGAGACCTATACTAAAACATTCTGGGAAATATTTCCTCGGAACATTTTAACCCCCGAAGACAAATAGCCTCTACGAGTCAAAGGTTATAAAATAAAATCAAAATTAAATGTTAAGAAGACTACTTTTGAGCAAAGAGTACAACAAGCTTATCCGGGAGTGAACCAAACTAATATCAAACGGTAGCATTTGACCTCAGTAACAAAACCCTAAACTTGATTTTGCTCCACATCTTCACAATTTTTTTTACAGTGGTTTGAAGTTTGATTTTTTTTTTTGGTAAAAAGTCGAATCAACGAATTTGAATTATCATGTGTAAATATACATTTGGGATAGTTCATGTCTTCGGAAACATACATTAAAATTCTCTGGGGAATATTTCATCAGAACGTTTGAAAGCTCTAGCTCCCACCCGTATGGGACATCGTAGGATGAATTTTAAAAAACAGCTTAAAAGTCAAACTTTTTAAAATGTTTAGCATGGGTGGCAGATAGATTGTTAAAATATTCCGAGGAAATATTCCCCGGAAAGTTTAAATGTATGTCTCTGAAGACATGAACTAACCCAAATCTATTTTTACACAAGATTTTTCATTTTCTTTTTTTTAACTTTTGACCAAAAAAATTGAACTTTAAACCACTGTAAACAAAAAGTGTAACGTAGTGGAGCAAAATGGAGTTTAGGGTTTTGTTACTGAGGCTAACTGCTATTGTTTGATATTGATTTGGTTCACTCCCGAAAAAGTGTGTTGCACTGTTTGCTTAAAAAAAGACTTTTTAACATTTCATTTTGATTTTATTTTGGAACCTTTGACTCATAGAGGCTATTTGCCTTCGGTGACTCTTAGTGAAATTTTACGGAGAATATTAATATCGAAGATTCTAAGCCTTGACCTCCGCTCAAAGTTGACATATAAACACTTTTTCAAAATTGGGCCAAAAATGTCCCACACGGGTGGCAACAAGAGGGTTAAAATGTTCCGAGGAAATACTCCCCTGAATGTTTTAGTATAGGTCTCCGAAGACATGAAATACCCCAAATGTACTTATATAGATGATTTTTCATATTCTTTGAATCGACTTTTGACCGAAAAATTCAAACTTCAAACCACTGTAAAAAAAATTTGTGACGTTGTGGAGCAAAATGGAGTTTAGGGTTTTGTTACTGAGGTCAAATGCTATCGTTTGATATTTGTTTGGTTCACCCCCAAAAAAGTGTGTTGCACTGTGTTATACATTATTCGTTAAATATCATTTCCAGAGGAAGGACGGACAATTTGACAGATACATATTCCTATATTTTATATAAAGTAACTAGTAAATTTGTTGAACTTTAACAAAACATACTTAATATATCGTTGGAAAGTCTCTCCCTTCTTAATTCTCTGAAAACTTAAACTAGGCCCATATTTAGCCATGTTACTCGCTTACTTACGTTACTGTTTTTTTTACCCATAACTCAAGATTATTGGTAGGGTGTTTAGGAAATTTTAAAAACAGACTCTTGCTGTTCTCTGCCGCACCTAAAAGAAAAGTACTATCATTTCCCAATTATTGTTTTTTTGTCCCACTGTGTTCTTCATAGTTAAATGCGTGCGTCCGCAACGCACATTTAGATTGAAGAAGCATATTCTAAAAATAGGTAAGAATATTATAAATGTGTATATTTTACAAAAAATAATATATTAATCATAATCAATAAGAAATTTCCCTAAATTTTACAAATTTGCTTACACTTAAAGTACCTATGGATAATTATGTTCTTAAGCACTGTTGTGTTAGTAATAATTTTAAATAAAACATTTTAAGTAAAAATTCATAAAAAGTACTGTCGAAAATCACATTTTTTAAAATGAACATTGCCTTCGGAATAAATCAATTTTTTAAGAAAACTAAAAAATTAATAAAAGAGCGTCCGCAATTCGGGAAATACCCACGTACAAACTGATGCTTTTGCAAGAAAGTGGCAGTTTCTCAGACGAAAGAGCTGGATTACACATTTTCAAAATAAAACCTTTAGAACCTTTTTGAAATAAACCAAATAATCCCATTAATCCCATTTGCAACACAAGTTATCTCCACCAATCAATTTTTTAAACACTTAGTTAGCTGGCACTTATTTGCAATCATATGGGATTTTATGCCGCACGTAGAAAAATATTATATGCGCTTTGTTCTTCTGCGCATCTCCAGTTAGTCACACTAAGTTCTGCAAGGTTCTCAGTAACCTTTTTATTTCAACGGAGTTTTGGTCGCCCTCTTCTGCGCCGTCGATGCGTACAACATGACCTAGCCAACGCAACTGCTGTACATTGATGCGTTTGACTGCGTCAACGTCGATGTGGCTCATGATTTATACGACGTCGATACTCTCCGGTAACAATGATGAGTTCATTTATTTTAGAGAGTATTTTCCTCTCGAACACTGCCAGAACCGATACATCCGCTTGTGTCATTACCCAGGATACTGCGCAATACATCAACACAAGTAGAACCAGCCCAGCAGCGGAAAAGACGAGGCATTGTAAAAATATGCCTGCAAACATGCCTTCAAAGGCAGTTTGTTGACATTCAAATACGCCTTCCTTTTCCAGGCATGTATACAGGCTATAATAAGTCCTTCACTAAGCCTAACAAAAAATTCCATACCCATGCACATTTCGCTTCTCAAATGAGACCTGCAATGAGGCCTCTTACTAGGATGAGAAAAGATCCCGCAGACATGCGTCTTTCCCTTCTTAAAACTGGCCTGTGAGCAGCCCTACTGTGTACCCCACAAAAATACCATAGATGTGCACAAAGGGCATGCAAACTTTCTTGCCTTAAACAGGCCTGTTGACAGTCCTATTAGTAGAAGGCAGAATTGACGTTCATAGCCATGCACTTGTCACTTCTCCGATTAGGCCTGTTGACAGGCCTCTTAAGGGAAGGTAAGACAGATGCTGTTGTTTATGAAAACCACATGTTTGTTATTTGTCGTACAACAACTATATCACGTGATAGCCGAGTAGGTAGCATGCCCAACTATGAGTACTGAGGTCGCGAGTTCGATTCCCGCTGCTGGAGCTTAAAAAAAAAGTTATTACAAATTGTAATAAATATTGTATTAAAAATTTATAAAAAGTAGGAAATCATTTAATATGGAAATAATTCGCATATGCTTTTTTTTATTTAAGTCCTTCTATAAATGCTCTTTTGCAGGCCTGTAAGCTGGTCTGCAGTAGCAATGCCTCATAGAAGGCCCTTGTTATTAGGACTCCAAGCAGGACATACTAGGCATGCCTACTGAAACGGCTTCAATGAGAAAGGGAATGTGCAGGCCTTGCCTGCCTATGACACCCTATGTTAATTTGAAATGAGGACTGCATTTGAAGGGTAGGGCTTCTGACTGCCTTTGCAGGCCTGTAAGAAGGCATGCAAATCCCCATTTTTTGCTGCTGGGAGTATCTGGTATAGCTGGATATTTGTTCGTCGAGAGAGAGAGAGCTCTGTCATTAAAAAGATTGCCAAGTCCGTAGAAGTTTATTAGCAAGCAGAAATCTTCCCTGGATTTCGAGGCTAACATTATTTTTTTATTGATGGCGGAGCCTATTTATAAAAACCAACTACCACCTCATTCCGCAAAGGCATATAAACATCGCTGAAATACCAAACTTAACCATGGCTTTAAGTAATTTTTGCCGTGTGGGGCTATCGAAGGAAGATGGTACGTGTCGATCTGTTTCTCTTCGATCTTTTCCAGCATTTTGCCGAAGTGTGAATATCTGGTCAGTTGTTGATTTTCCAGATCTAAAGTCACACTGATAAGGGCCGATCAGGTTGGATAATACTGGTTTAAGTCTTTCACATAGCACACTCGACAGGACCTTATATAAGATCGGAAAATGCCTGATCCCGCGCTAGTTGGAGCATACACTTGGATCACTTTTTTCTAGCACAGGACATAATACGCTTAAATTCCATACGTCGGGCAGGCACTCGTTAAGCCAAACCTTGCGTGGGTGTTGGTGCATGCTCGTTGTCAGCTTCTCACTATCGGAATTGTAGAGCTCTGCCGGAAGTCCGTCGGCACCGGCTGCCTTATTAATTTTCAGCCACGATATTGATCTTCTTACCTCGGCTTGACTTTTTGGTGGGCAATCTAAGCCGTCGGCGACAATTGGCGCGATACCTTTACGTGCGCTGCCTCCT
The DNA here is from genome assembly GCA_964034835.1 of Muscina levida. Taxonomy (NCBI): domain Eukaryota; kingdom Metazoa; phylum Arthropoda; class Insecta; order Diptera; family Muscidae; genus Muscina; species Muscina levida. The sequence continues at coordinate 189,894,860 of OZ035880.1, read as the reverse complement.
GTGCAGCACACTGTGCAAATCTGTAACCATATTTTCATCCTTGTCCTTACTGGAGGGAAGCCCAATACAGTAGCTTTTTGCTTTCACTTTTTGGTGAAATTTGTTGTCAGCAGCAAGTTCTAATAAATGTGAAGTAAAACGCTACTTTAAGAAGCTATCCCATACAAAATCATAAGGTGTAAAGGAAAATTAAGTTTTCTTGTGATCATATTTAACGTTTACTGCCAATATTTCGTAAAATCCCTATTATGTATGTCTTTTTCATACAAAATACAACAGATGTTAACTTTTTACTATTTTATATCATTTCTATTGCTCGTACAAATACCAACATCCCTAAGTGACAGCTGAAGTCCTTTAAAACAGTTTAGTCTCCTCTTTGTTCCCCTCCACGTATAAAGTTTCATTGTTACAACAGCTCCATTGCCGAATTGTATGAAATCCCTGTTTGAGTTTTTATGAGGCGATAATTTTTCCAATGCAGTTGTGATTTTTTGAAATAATCCAAATAAAATGCAACAATCTGAACTTGATTGCAATCGCAGACACCAAGAGTATGGTGCTGGTAACTATCACGACATTTGAACGCAATTTGATTTGATTTAGGTTTTTTTGTTGGCTTTTTGCTCCAAGCATTTTCTTTTGTTTCAAACGGCAAATTTCAAATGCTCTGTTAAGTGGTAGTAAAAAGCGCTTGCGAGCAAGACATTTGCTACTATACAGCCAACATATGGGATGCAACAAAATCCGGATTTAGTATAAAATATGTGACGTGCTAAGTTTTCATTTGAAGTTAGAGGGAAAACGTTTTTCCCGCTTTCCGTAACTTATAGTGGAAATGTAGTTTTTTATTGTATGTTCTATAAATGCGAAGGCGATATGAACTGTTAGGTTAGTGGAAATACAAACAAATGGAAAGGCAAATGTAAAAATTGTCATATAAATAATGGTAGTTGTCTGAGAATAAAATAGATAACTGTGCTTTATTGGAACTTCAACAAAGAACACAATACATGAGAAGAAGTTTGGCAGTTAGTATTATTTAGTAAGTTATTTAATAACATAATTGAATATGTATATTTATGTAGCTAATAAGTTGCGAAATCCATGAAACTACTTCAAACAGAAATGAGATTTGTACACGTCATAGAATATGACTTTTAGGACCCCTTTTCAAAAGATGATTTAAAGTTTATTTCCGTCTATGTTATGATACAAATTTTTAGAAACAAATTTTTTATGTTCATTTCACAAAAAAGTGGAGTTGGCCAGTTTAAGCCCTATACCGACGATATGTTAATACATGAGTATTTTTCGTTATTGGAAACAAAAATATTGTTGTTTGAAAATATCCATTTCAATACAAGTTCATTAGAAATCAATCACCAATATGCAAACGAACAAGACAAAGTAATTGCATAGTTGAAGATTCAATAAAAACGGAATTATTTTTTGTAGTAAATTATATGTCCCATTATACCTAAGCTCAGTCAGTCTTATGTGCATAATATGATTTCATTGCTCTCCGTTTACTGTATTATACTTACACGCGCTCATAAATGTGAACTACACATACATACTTAGTACATGTGCACTTTCACTGTTGTATGCCACGTTACCTCTTTTTGGCCATTAAACAAGCAACCAAGCGCTTCCTGTAAGGAGAGCAAATGAGTCCTTAGGAATGCCGTATGGCAGTTGTGCACCAGTTATGGCAGTTGTTTATGGAGACATTTAGCAAATCTTAATAATGCACATTTCCATTTACATCGACGGCATTTCATTGACATCTACATTTACATTAGAGTGCATGTTTAATAATACAAATGTACATAGCATTCCACGCGAATAACTTGCAAGCAGAGTATGTACACACACATACACAAGTAAATACATCTCTTGTAACCATGTAAACAGTTGCAACATTTGGTTGCATCTGCTAAACAGTAAAATTCTTGTATCGTCGATGTTTCACTGCTTGACTTGTACAGCAGAATTTACGTAACGGAAACCAATTTTATTCATTGCAAATCACAAAATGTTACAGATTCCCTTGAAATTACACTTCGCTACCATTTCATAAATGAGATTTTGGTCTCACATTTCCAAGAACTGCTAAAAGGCCACTGACGTAGTTTCAAAGCAATTTACTATTTGTATGGTAGGACTCGGGTATATACATAGATTTTAATACCCCAGTGTTGCACGTCCCATTGACTTAAGATTTGTGTGCACATTTCACAATAGTAAAACCACAAATCACCAAAGTGAAATCGATAGAAACGTTCAGTTCAAGCCACAATCGTCCTTTGGCCCTTTGTCAGTGGCGAGAACAAGGGAAGAAGACCACGACACTACAAGAGGAGTTATGGCTGAATCACGTATTTGATTTATGGAATATTCGTATTTTCATCAAGTTAGCGAATACTAAAGAGGATAGCTAATAAAATACAAATACGTTTATGCATTAGGATTTATGTGCAACCCTATGCGATATTCATAAATAATAATGTTCAGTTTGGAGTTGGTGCATCTGCAACGACTTGGAGAGCATTAGGACGGAGTTGAAACACTAGATAGCGGATTAAGGCTGGTATGGAGTAAATGACAGTGGAGTCACATTAGGGACAATTACTTAATTTATTTATTGTTATGATTTGACACATACTGATCCTAACTCCCATACATAACTACCCTTTTTTGTGGATGTCCGTCTGTCTGCCCCCGCGATGACAGCCGTAGTTTAAGAGCGATCGAGTTGAAATTTGGTATGCCAGCGTCGATCCTACAAGCAGAGGTGAAGTTCTTAAATAAGTAAGATCAGAAGGAAACTACTCCCACCTCCCTTACAAAACTCCCCTTTTTTGTGGGTGTCAGTCTGTCCCCGCGATTTTACCAGTGGTTTAAAAGGTATCAAGTTGAAATTTGGTATGCAAATTGATTTTCTCTAAGCGGATGTTGTGTTCTAAGTCAAATTTATATATAGTTAGAAGTGTTTTTGGAGCGTGTACGTTACATTGATGAGAAAGTGTGTAGTATATGTAAACTTAATGCAGTACCTAATAATTAGGGCAAGGAATCTTATGCAAATGCATATTTTTTTTGTTTAGCATATTTGTGCGCTTATTTTAGCAAATTAAACAATAAATGCATGTTTTTATTGCATAATTTTGCTATTTAGGTTAAACACCACTTTCAAAAGTAAAACGCCTTTAACTTTTTGTGGGACATCTGTGGGTAAAAGTTGCACAATATTCACAATTTACAGAAGAAGTATACAAAATTTATACACCGATATACGATATAGGGGATGTAGGAAGCAAATTTTACTGTGGGCATTTTATATTAAAAGACGATATGCGCGATATAAAAATTTTTGTCAATTGACAAAACCATTTAACAACTGCCGTGCGATTTCGACAAATATAAAGATTTTCTTTTTCTAACTGATGCAGCGCCTACATGATATAGGCCGCAAGCGAGTTACAACGCTGTTGCATGTGATTTGTGTATTTAATTAAAGTTTATTAACGAAGTCATGAATTCTCTTATATCAAATGACCAAAAAAAATGTTGTACAGATTTTTAATGAAAGATGTCCTGGGATTCGAGCCAATTATAACAATATTGGGTAAATAGCTTAGTGAAGACAAATATTATATCATACGAGTTCCACGATTCCGATTCGACATCGATTTTAAATTAACATTAATTTTATATGTATATATACTAGACCGGTCCCCATACAAAATTTTTTTTTCTTCAAAGTCGAGGGCAAATATTAAAGATAACCTCGAGACAACTTCTAAAAAAAAAATTTTTTTTCTCCCCCACCCCCCGGAAAAACAGCCAAAATCGTTTTTTTATCACTGCTTTTTTGTTTGTGGCTCAATCGTAGGGCATCATACAAGGCATCGGTGTATAGGTTTCGACGAGTACTACATTTGTCCTATAGATGTCGCTGACAAACGACATCATCTTGTAATGATGGCCTCATTTAGAGCGATTTCTACCCCTAAAATTTAAAAATATTTTTTCCTAGGATTAAAGCCCTTTAAAAACCAAGAACATTTTGCTTTGGAAGGATACAGTTTTATTCAAAAACATAAAAGTAACGTATGATAAGATGTATTTACAGCATTAACAAAAACATTTTTTTATGTTGTTTGCATTATTATCGCAAATTATTGCATACATTATAGCGCTGACGGAAAATTTTTATAAAAATGATTCCATACTTTGTAGCTTAAATTGTTAAATAAGTCTTAAGACATCGAAAAAAAAATTTAAATATTTTCTTGAGATAATTCATTTTTAATATAGTTACCGGCGAAATATATTTTATATTACAAATAAAATCCCAAAAAGACCAAAGATATGTATGTAATTACAGCAAATAAAATATTGGCGCGACTCAAGTTCCGTTCACGACTTTCTAATTTTGCAAAAATTTTTCATTTTGATTAGTCATTCCAAGCGCTGATTCACTTACATTTCGCACAAATGTTCAGTGTTGCAAATTGCATGGGAAGAATACAAGTGCAAAGTTATGTCTATATTTTATTATTAATACTTCCATTGTGAAGCAGGTATCTTTATAATTTCGTTTCTCGAATATTGGTGACACGGAATACCATCATCCGCATGTTTGAAAACACTGTTTGCGCTAAAAAGTATGCAATAACTTGTATTAATTTTTTTTCTATATCGCTAAGAAGTGTGCAATAATTTTCTGTAATAATGCAAGTAACAGAAAAAATATTAGTGTTGATGCTGTAAATACATCTTTTCATACGTAACTTTTTTGTTTTTGAATCAAACTGTATACTTCCAAAGCAAAATGTTCTTGGTTTTTAAAGGGCTTTAATCCTAGGAAAAAATATTTTTAAATTTTAGTGGTAGAAATTGCTCTAAATGAGGCCATCATTACAAGATGATGTCGTATGTCAGCGACATCTATAGGACAAATGTAGTACTCGTCGAGACCTATAAACCGATGTCTTGTATGTTATGATTGAGCCACAAACAAAAAAGCAGTGACAAAAAAACGATTTTGGTTATTTTTCCGGGGGGTGGGGGAGAAAAAAATTTTTTTTTTTAAGTTGTCTCGAGGTGATCTTTAATATTTGCAATCGACTTTGGAAATTTTTTTGGTGACCCGGTCTAATGTATACGAGTATAAAAATGCATTTTGTGTACTTTTTTGCCAAAATTCATGCAAATTTTATATGTTTTTAGTGGATATTTGAATTTGAAGTGCACGTTATATGCGCATATTTTTGTTTTTTTTAGTGCATAAAATTCATTGCCCTGCTAATAATATTGTTTAAGAACTACTTAATCCTGCACATTTTAACCACATAATATTTGTTGAGTGCATATATATAGTTACAAATTTTATGAATTCATTATTTTGAAGAATTATGCATGTACCTAAGTTACTGTATTCTCAAACGCTTGATACTTATATCATGTTTCTGCAGTAAATATTGTTCTGTCTTTCATTATTTCCAAAAACTTGTGTTGATGGTAAAGTAACGAAACGTTAAGGATAATATTTTACATAGGTGAAAAATACATACAGTAACCAATTTTAAGTCCAATTTATTTAACGTATTTACAAGTACACGCTGCAAGTTCCATGCAACTTCAATAAATTTCAATACCAATATTTTCTTGTACCGCACACAAGAATAAATTGAGAAAATATGCACGCAATGCACAGAAATGTGAAAGTATATTTTCATGTTTTTCCTTAACGTCCTTTTGAAGCAATGGCAACAACGGTCGATGCATTTTAAGGATAAGTTTGTGCGAGTCTAGCAGGAATTTGTTGGAAATTTATGTACGAATACATATCTTTCCCTATCACACCATCGCTATATGTTTTGCTCTTTACTATAGATTGTGATTCGTGTTAAACTGAGCAAGTTGTACAACTGCAATACAACTGCAGAAAGTATTGAACTGCGAGCAATCGTAACTAGCGCGAAGGATACTCTGCAAACCCACAAACATAATTTGTAAATGGCGCTCTTACACGTAGTGTGACTTGCGGATGTTCAAGTACGTTTGCATTGTGCACAGCTCATCTGCCCCGTCCAATGGCTGTGTCCGTTCTATATTTATTATAGTATACATTGTATGCCATGAAAATTCATTTTTATTTTCACAGTTTGTACATTTTCGCTGAATTTTGTTTAGTTGTTTTCGTTAAAGTTTCGTTGGAACACAAATTTTTTGGCATAAATCCAAATTCCTTATGCGCCAGGGAAAGAAGAGAAGAAGAGCGGACATTTTAACGCTTTGTAATACGACTGAACCATTGCCACCACCATCAACATGATCATCATCGACATCAACATCGTCATCGTTATAGTTATGGTTATTCATAGTCATAGTCATAGTCGTCGTCATCATAGCCATCGCCATCAGTATCACCATCGCCGTCACCATCACCAACCATCTCATACATAATCAGCAGTATCATCACAACCACGAACGTAGGCAAATACTATTCACCACTATATCAACTTTTCTACTAAATATACAAATATGTTTGTAATTTCATACACATCAATTGGTTTTCATATAATTTTGATATGGTCTGCAGTATAAACTCCAAATATATATAGAATGTGTAGGAGAAGAATTTGTAAATTGAGACAAGAAAATCTTATTTTGTTTGATGAGAAAATTTCTTATACATTATTTTATTTTCGAAGCAGACTAACAGAAACTGCGGTGGTATGCTAATAAATATACTTAAAAAAAACTTAATTTCCCTTTGTACCCCATGCATGAGGTATGGGATAGCTTCTCGCGTTGTTGTGAATTAACACGCTTTCTATTTTTAGATTCACAACTAACGGCACCTACTTGTTTATCGACGAATGTGAACGTCACAGTTTGAGAAGCTCTTACTAGACATGCCGAATGACTCGACACTAATACTGAGAAGTTGCTGTCGACAACATTCGAGGAGAGCCGACAGTGAAAGAACATTTTTTTTTTTTGAGATGACTGGAGCCAAGACTTGAACCTGCGATCTCCCACATGGTAGTCGCGCGTCCTAACAACTATGCCACGGCCGGTCCCAAATAAATATACATACATTGTAAATAACATGTTGTAGACATTATACTCCATCACAATCATACATATGTTATGTAGTTTAAAATTTTATATAAGTTAAATAAAATTAAAATTTTTGGCAATTTAAGCACATCCGAAAAGTTTTTGATTTTCTTGTCAGCCATTTTGAATTTTCAAAAATAACACCAGATTGGTAATCAGCGACTCCTAAAACCCCCGAGTAAGAAGTTTGAAGCCATTTAAGCGCGAAGAAGTATCAATATTAACTTGTTAGCTTTAAGAAAGTTTTTCTCGAAATAGATGTGGGTCTGCTAATGCCCCCCGATATCAGTTAACAAAAAAATTGCTTACAAAAACAGGCATCGAAAAAATAACGTTCCTGGCTCCAGTCATCTATGTTTTACTTTCATTGTTGTCGACAGCATTTTCGCAGTATAAGTGTCGAGTCAATCGGAATGTCTAGTAAAAGCTTCTCAAACAGTGACGCTCGGATTAGTAGATAAAGAAGTAGGTGCCGTTTATTGTGAATCTATAAATAGAAAGCGTGCTTCGTGAAGTTATCCCATCCCTCATTCAAGGGGCTTAAAGGGAACGTAAGAAGAAATAAAGTACTACAGGTCATGTAAATAGCAATTGTATTATGTTATACTTTGAAAGTAAAACGATTAAAAAAAGTGTAACATAAATACTTTATTCACAAACGTAGTTCACAAAAACCAATCCGTAATGCATTATATTCCCCTATATATACAAAAGTAAATAGTGTATAAATTCATACCAGAATTTCATTTGTTATATGCGCCACAAATGTTGACCACATTTATGATGCTGAATGTCGTAGATATTAGTCATGGTGAGTGGGTGTGTGTGTTGCGAGTTGTCATGAAACCGCTTTGCAACATTGTATTTCATTACATTTGTCATCCGTTCATTTTTTAAGCGAGATTTTTGTCAACCTTTTTTGTGAAAGTTGCATACATAAATTACATAACAGGTTCGTTGGTATTAGTCAAATCTCGGACGAATGCGGAATATCCTATGCTAAGGTGTAATTAATAATAAAATAATATAAAAATAAACGTATCACTAGATATACACACAATTCGATAAGTTAATATATGTGACTGAGTTTATATCGTTAGTATGCAAATAACTATGAATATTTTCAAATATATACTATAAGATACCATTTGGCTGTTCCAAACCTAATAACAGACTAAACAAACCTCAACATTTTGTGGTTTGTGCGACATATACAAATACTACTAATATCATGTTAAATGAATGTTATGAAATATTAAACGAAGTAGCTATGTATGTATGGATGCACATGTATGCAGTATGGTAGTATTTATATAAGTACTCTCGTGTATCTCACATGCACATACCTAGAGTGTGTGTTGAATTTTGACTGTGTGTGAATTAAATCGTTTTGTTAGTAACTCACATTTAAATAGTCTCTATTTCGAAACTCGACTGCAATGCCATAGATATTTCACATTTTTATATAATTTAATTCATAAATGTAATCTGGATTTACTAAAAAGTATAGGTGATGTTTGCTTTACTTTGCTTTAAAAATTAATGGCATTGAATAAGTTTTATGATTTAGTTTAATGAATGTTATACAATTTAATATCTTATAAATAAAAAAATGTGCGTAAAATAAAAAAATATAAAAAACGGCAAATTAAATGTAGTTCATAAAATAAACTATTCTGTGGATCAGTTCAGCAACTAATGCTTAAGTTAAGGAGTCCGGGAATAATATTAAAGACAAAAGACAAAGATCTGACCTAACAAAGACAGGATTCACTAACATTTTAATTTATCTGACAAAACAATCGAAAACTTCCTGCTATTAATAAGGTGTCAATTATCTAAAAGTACATTTTCAGAGATTGGTGGCAAGAGGACGTGTCAACAAACAGATTCTAAAGTATTAATGCAGAGTTAATTTAACTGATATATAATAGTATTTCTGCGATGTTGAATTTTTTTTTAGCGGTGGTGTTTAATAAAATAATATATACTTTTATATAAATATAACATACAGGGTGGGCCATTTAAAACTTTAACTTTGGAGTACAGATGTCTTTAAATGTGATAAAGTAAATAGCTGAAGCCCAGCCAGCTTTGCCAAACAATAACGACAACTTTTTCCAACAGTTTGAATAAAATAAGAGTAAAAAAGGATTAATTTTATTTTTAGAAGCTTTTAACAAACGTTTTTTAATTTTTGTTTTTAATTTTTTGCCTATGTAGTTTGAACCTTAGGTAAAAAAAATAAAAATGGTATAAAATTACGGGCAGAAGAGGTAAACAAACGCTTTTTCCACTATGTTTAATATAAATGAACTTTATAATTTTATTTTCAGTTTTTTTTTTGTTTGAAATTTCGAATGGAAATAAATACAATAAAATATAACACTGTAGGACAAATTTCAACTTTTGACCTCACCCATGATCAAACTGACCAGATTCTGAAAATATAGCTAAAATAAAAATATACGTATCTCAGTTTTTCTAGATCAGCTCATTTAATTTTTTTACGAGCAGTTCAATTTTTAGAGCAAAGCCCCCATACAACGACTTGAAAGTGACTTCTTCCTGTCAGCAGAACTCAGAGAGTTGTTAACAGATTTTGACGTGTCCAATTTTAATTTTAAAATTAACTTTTAATAAACGATTTTTTTTCTGCACAATTTTACAATTTTTAGTTACAAGATAATTTAGTTGACAAAATTCAAATAACTTGCAGCTTAAAAGCTATGGGGGGAATTATTAATTTTCCAAAAATATGTTATTTTGTATGGGAGGTACGAGAAGGGGTTCACCGATAAAGTCCATTTTCATTCTTGAGTCAAATTTTAATAAGCTTATATCTTGCTCAAAAAATAACTAATTCAGTATACTAAGAAAAAAGATACGTATATAAAACTATGAGGGTGAATTCGGTCATTTGTATGGAAGGTACCAGAGCGGGTGTGTCAAAGGTTAAGACTTTGTGAAGGTTTGTCTACTATTCCAAGAAAATTAAACTGGTAGAAATATTTATTATCTAAAAATAGGTAATTTTGTATGAGTGGTACCAGAAAGATTATTCTTCACATTTACAATCCCATATCTTCATTTCAAAAAAATATTAATAACGGAACAATAAAGTGATACTGGTATACTGCTATACACACATCATGCAAAAATTCTTTAAACTTCATTAACTATTAAATAGGTAATATTTAATTTGTATAGACTTACTATGTCCTTTAATAAACTCAGTTGCAACACAATCACATAACTAAGGTGTGTTTAATTACCTGTAGGCTTAATGTAAAGATTAAAATGAATCAATTCCCACATTTTAAATTGCCTGAATTATATGTAGCAACATCATGTGAATTTTGCTAGCTGTCATTAAAGCACACGTCAAGTGGTCTTAATGTCACAAGAACGTAGCAAAACCATAAACAATTTCCCCATAAAATATGGTAACACTTTTGACACATTAATTATTATTATTACAAACAAACACACGGACACGCACAACACGTACGCACCTGGATAAAACTACAGCTGCCAATGTATTGGTATTGGTGTGATGATATGTAGTTCTGTGGTGATTAAAACATAAAGCCATTTAAGGTTTAATGGATTTTAAAGATGAATATTTAATGGCATCTTTTTGCTTTATTAATTAATGTTGGAAATTCGAGCAACAAAACCAACATATTCTCTGTCAAGCTCTCTTTCTCTCACTCTCTCTCTCTCTCTCTCTCTCTTAATCTCTTATGGCTAGCCAGTCGAATATTTCATTTTGTGTACATTTTACTTTATAAAGTTCTGCAGGCAAACAAGATGAGGCAATACTTTATGATTGTGTACAGGTAATGAGCAACATACGACAGTGACTCAACACCCACTTAAACTTCTGTGACAGAAAGCGAATATTAAAGTGAGTGTGAGAGTATTGCCATGTTTTCCGGTTTACATTTTCTGGATATTATCGAGAATTTACGCACAGTCTTAATTACTTAAGCAATAAATGATATGCGTCAGAAATAATGACTTTAACATACTGCAGACATAGCGTATACTTATGATGTACTCATTTATCACGATGCTTATGTAGGGATATGGTGTGTGTTTATGTTGTGGTATTTGTAACAACTCATGTAAATATGACAGGTGTTATTAATGTGGCCAAATAGGTGTACACATAACTAGGCACCATATACACTGTGGTGCAAAAATGAGCCAATGCTTTAAACAAGGTATGTTATTAAATATTTTTTATACTTTTTATTGTATTATTTTCAAACCTTTTGCTAAATTTAAAATAGGCATCTGTAAAATATGTAAAACAATAACTAAAACAAAACTTACATTACTGTAGGTATAAAAAAACAAAACATTTTCAAAATCAGACCATTGGCACATATTTTTACTTTTTTCAAATGATCCACCATATTTGGCGTATATTGACAAAGTTGAGCAACATAATATATAGGAATTTTGTTTCATTCAGCCATAACCCACTCCCACAGCTCATTTATATTTTTCGGGGCTCTTTCGTTTCTGTCAGCCCGCGTTTTAGGTAAGCTCACAGATTTTCGATCGGGTTCAGATCTAGACTCTGCAGTGGTTACTCCCTGACCCCAAACACCTGAGAACTAAGCCATTCCTTGACAATTTTTACAAAATGTTTTTTGACGTTGTCATATTGGCAGACGACATTCTCTGGTCTACCTGGAATTTTGCCAGGGCTATGGGGCAAATTATCTTGCAAAATGCGAAGATAGTCTTCCTTTCGCATTATTCCTTCGATCTGATAAGTAGTCCCACACCATCTGGGGTTACACATCCCCAAATCATAACAGAACCGCCTCCGTGATATATGGTTTGAGATTGGCACCTGGTGAGTATTTGTTTTAACTAATACCTATTAAATATATGATTAACTTGTTGGTCAAGTGGTCAGATGAGACCTAAATCAATAGATTCCAATCGGTTGGGAAGGTTTTTTATTGGGCCAATTAATCAAACACACCAAATCCAGCTCATGTATCACAAACCATTAAGCACGGAGGCGGTTCTGTAATGATTTGGGGATGTGTAACCCCAGATAGTGTGGGACTACTAATACGGATCGAAGGAATGCCCATAGCCCTGGCCAAATTCCAGGTAGACCAGAGAATGTCGTCTGCCAATATGACAAGGTCTTAAAACATTTTGTAAAAATTGTCAAGGAATGGCTTAGTCCTCAGGTGTTTGGGGTCAGGGAGTAACCACTGCAGAGTCTAGATCTGAACCCGATCGAAAATCTGTCAGCTTACCTAAAACGCGTGCTGACAGAAACGAAAGAGTCCCGAAAAGTATAACTGAGCTGTGGGAGTGGGTTATGACTGAATGAAACAAAATTCCTGTATATTATGTTGCTCAACTTTGTCAATATACGCCAAATATGGTGGATCATTTGAAGAAAGTAAAAATATGCAGGACTAATTATTAAATTTAGATAAGATGAACCTTGGAGCAAATGTGTGACAATGGTCTGATTTTGAAAATGTTTTGTTTTTATATACCTACAGTAATGTAAGTTTTGTTTTTGTTATTGTTTTACATATTTAACAGATGCCTATTTTAAATTTAGCAAAAAGTATAAAAAATATTTAATAACATACCTTGTTTAAAACATTGGCTCATTTTTGCACCACAGTGTATTTACATAGCAAGATGACATACAGTGTTTGGAACGTATACGCAACGACAACGACATATTATGTATGCTCACTAGGGAATGCGTCTTGACATTTCTCCGGTAATGCTACCAGACAAATTTATGTTTTTGTCAGAATTTTAAGCGAATTCAAAATTCTGAATACACAGTGACATATAAAGATTCAACATTAATATAAAATTTGTTAATTTGGTAGAGAGATAATATTTTGCCATTTGAGTTTGTTTATAAATCCCCGTTTGAATTGTTGCCAAAAGATTGAACCTCTAATATAACACCCTATATTTAGAAGGAAGAAATCTTTAATGATTTCTATATGTTTTGTATGATTAAAATGAGTCGTCATCGCTTCCAGAGTGCTTATCATATGTATTTATACCCTACGAGTAGGAGGGTATATATAATTTGATACGACCCAAAAGTGTAACACATAGAGAGAGTCACTTAAGACCCTAGGTTTCTTTGAACCGAATTCGATTCATGACTTTTAAGTCGTTTGAGCCATCCGTCTGTTTGCCTGTCTGTCCTTCTGTCTGTCTGGCTGTCCGCCTAGTGCGCACGATAACTTTCCAAATTTTGCACGAGTTAATATTTCCCCAAAAATACTTACGGTATTGCAAATGGGCTACATGGCCCTGCCCCTTCAGATATCTCCCATATAAATACATCATTCCACCCACTTAAGAAATCGAGTAAATTCTGTACTTAGTAAAGCTAAAGCAGGATAAAGTTTTCGAGAAAAAATCTGGAAGTCTAGCCACGCCGCTTCTTGAACCACCCAGGCCAATCTTGTACCGCCTACTTTAGAAATCGATTAATATTAGTAATACACCCAACGCGATCGTGTCCAAATTCTGTATTTAGTAAAACTAAAGCGAGATAAAGTTTTGGAAAAAAAAGTTGGAAGTCTAGCCACGCCCCTTCTGGTACCTCCCATACAAATGTAACACTCCGTCCACTTCAGAAATCGAGTAGTAATATCAAAGTACTAGAAAATTGTACGTTTTATTGAGGGTGAGGGTATATGTAAGTCGAGTTTCCCTACTGAAACTATCTTACTGGTTTTAATAGCATTTACCTTTTAAAGCGATATGTTTTATAGAGTTAATTATTTCGACAATGCTGAACACTCGTCGAGAATTAAAGTCTGAGAAAATTACTCATACTGATCTTAGGAAACTTCGCTTACCAATTACCTCCATTTTTTAAAGTTGTTTTCTCAAATGTGAAAAAATTTTAAAAATAACTTTTTTCCAAATTAAATTACTATAATTTTGTCCAACTTATTTAACTGTCGTTTTTTTTTGGTTTTTTTGCCATCAAGCTTATCCTTAAATTCTTCATTATTGTAAGTTATTTCAACAACCGTAAAGTTGTACGCTGTTTTGATATAGAAAACAAACTTTATGTTTTACTTCTGAAATGTTATTTTAATTTTGGTAAATAAAGTGCTAAGCGTTGAAGGTATGTCGTTTTGTGCACCTTACATTTTTAGACAGAAAAATATCCTTTCAAAGATTACCTTTTAAAAGAACAATGGTCCAAAAAGTTACCTGATATGTATATATTTTCGAACTACTCAAAAACATCAGCGTAATCTCTAAGTTAAAATTCAATTTCACACTGTGTTCCCTCAATATATTCATTACTCTGCAGAAACAGTTTCAGATGCTGAATTCTTTCCAACATAGCTACAACTAACTTAGCAACAATAATTTGTCAATATTATATTTAAAGGACAAAATACAACTTGGCACACATTTTATAAAAGTTTAAAACCAAACTCATTTTAAAGTTCACATCGTCCTGTGTCATGTTCAATTTAAACTGATGAATCATCGAAAACGATTTATAGTTATCGTATTCATGACAAATTGTACACAATATGTATATAGCAAATAATTTCTGGCCAATGAAAACAATCTAATAAATTGTACTGCATCCCTCACATAACCTGGTAGCTACTTTATTTGATCTTTAACTTCAGGCACTGCACCGAGCGTACAGTCTATTATGGCTAGTGATAATTTGTGCTTGTATCCTTTCACTTAAGCTTCCCACCACAACAACAGAGAACTTTGCTTATTCGTAGGAGCACAAGAAAGAAACACACACAGACAACACCAACAACAACATCTGAAAATTGTCCTCATAATAAAATTATTGTCTTAACTTTAACACACTGAACAAATGCGACAGACGGACACCGCAGAAGAAGTTGTCGCATTGTGTGTTGTGTGTCCTTTTAAGAGATAGACATTTTTTTCTCTGTCCCATACTCTGTGTGTGCACTCCCGTTTGATATGAATTCTGTGGTTGGCAAAGTTGGCTCTTGTAAGTCACGAGTGCATGTTTGCATTATGCAGCATCCACAAGTTGCAGTGAAGTGTGCCAACTACGGAGAAGTATATATGTATGTATGAGTGCATTTTTAAGTACAAAGGTATTTGTTAAGCTACCTGTGTGTGTTGCATTGCAAACAGAAGTTCAGACGCAGACAAAGCTTACCCGGTGGCTCGGTGACACAGTGTCACGAGATGTTGCGGCAAATGGAGAGATAATATTTGTTGCGTGCATTTAATAAATGTAAACCGTTGATATGTCTAGATTAAGGTCGTAACATAAAAGCGAAATTGTTGACGTTAAACTTGAATGCGGCAATTTTAACACTCATAATATACGCAGAAATTTGAATGAAATAACATAAAATTACAGGTTATTTAGTAATCAAATATACAATACTAGCTTTGCCGGCTCGCGTTGCTTCACACGTATATACGATGACTCTTTTTAAGAATTTAATCAATACGGATAAAATGCAACGCCTAATAAGACGAACGAACACCCCATTTATGTGATTGTAGCTTTATCCCATTGGTCTGAGTGATTGTACCGCTTTAGTCGAATTTTTGTAACTCTAACTTTATGCATATGGTCTAGACGATAGTACCCGTCCCTTTTTCGGGTTTTTACACTAAAGAAAGATTAAAAATAACTAAAATATTCACTTCAATTTGTGTGACTATACCTTTAGCCGTTAAATACCAGTTTCATTACTTAGCCCTTTTCAGAATTCGAAAACCTCCCTTGCTTCGTTCTGAGTCCATGATTATATCATTAGCCGTTTGGTCTGGGCGATAGTAACGTTTTTATCCCTTTTTCGATATTTTTACCCAGAATTATCGGATTTAAAAAAAATGCAATCCAATTTGATAGTGAGCATGCCCATACTGATTGGTCACGTGATGGAATAACTTTTATCCCATTATAACATGGTATAACTTTAAACCCTTTTATCCCAAAAATCCATTTTGAGCTGAGTTTTACTCGAAAGGGGAACAACCATCCTATCTACAGTCAGTATGAAAATTTTATTACAATCGTTGTATTAATATAACCGTCATAATAAATTTCCAAAAGGGGAGTGGCACCGCCAATTTCTCAGAGAGACGTAATCCTCATGTACCACTTACATATGTAGGAAATCTCATCTTCATAACTTACATGGTTCGTGAAATATGACCGATTGAAATTTTGGTTTGGATGTGCGGTGACACGCCCCTTTGGCTAATTGTGTTTTCATGTAGCCTATGATAGAGGTCCTATGGACAGTATCACACAAAGAAAATATAATTGCAGACGGTCTATTTTTGTGGCCAATATATCTAATTTATAAAAAAGCGGCGTGGCACTCTCTTCCACAAAAAAAGTATTCCACTTGTATGACCAACATATATACCAATTCTTGACTTCGTGATAATAATGATTAATGAGATACAGCCATTTTAAATTTCGAGCTGTATGGTGCTGTGCCTCTCCCTTTTGACCCCCTTGCGAACCGAATTTCCAAAAATTCCTTCTTAGGGCGCGCCTTCTTCATAAAAGAAATCTACGTTCTAAATTTCACGGATCTAGCTTAAGCCGTTTTGGCTGGAGAGTGATCAGTCAGTCACCCAAGCCATTTATATATATAGATATTATTATATAACTGTCTTTGTTTCTTTTATCATTGAGAAGTTTAGGACAATGATATTCAAAAAAAAAATTGTATTGTACTAAATTCAGTTCATTTACAAAAAAGATATAAATGTAGAACCATGAGGCTGAAAACGGTTATTTGTATGGGAGGTACCAGAATAGGTGTGACAAAGGTTTTGATATTCTGAGGCTTTGTCTGCTATTATAAAGTAATTAAACTGACAAAGTTTAAATGTTCTCCAGTTGTCCGTTTGGAAGTTATAAAAGAAATACCTCAAAATAGGTAATTTTGTATGGAAGGTTCCAGAAGGTGTAGGGCTATACTACCCATTGATAATGCCATTACTTACTGGATTTCTAACTAATGCCCAATTGCTTGGCCCGTCGTCTGGTCGATGTTCCGGGCTGCACTTGACAGCTTAAACAACAGTAGCGATATTATCAGCATAATGGCTGTTCCGGAGCCGGCCAACCTTGGAATGATCTCATGTTATCCCACTCTCATCAAGGTGTGTGACCAAACGACGCAGCGTTTCCAGTTGGTGTCGGACGGCCAGGGAATCTTTATACGCTGCGCCCACACAACCGACGAATTATTGCGCAAATAATGGAAACAATCATAACTAAATTTGCAAAAAAAAACATAACCCCATAAAACATTTATTTTTTGTTGAGTTTAGTAAGAAAAATATGAAAGAAAAATGCACCAAAAAAATGCGAAAAAATTACCCAAAAAGTACTTTTGGTACAAAAAAAGTACTTTGTGCAAAAAAAAAAGTGTTTTTGAGCCCATAAAAGTACTTTTTAGCATAAAAAAGTACTTTGGTGCAAACAAAGTACTTTGCGCCGAAAAGTATTTGAAAAGTACTTTTTGGTGCAAATGAGTACTCTGGTACAAAAAAAAGTATTTTGTACCAAAAAGTACATTAAATGTACTATGAATTAAAAGTACAATAAAAGTACTTTTTGGTACAATAAAGTATTCTGATACAAAAAAAAGTACTTTGTGCAACAGAAAAGTGTTTTTGGGCCAACAAAAGTACTTTTTGGCATAAAAAAGTACTTTTGATACATAACTTTGGTACTTAGCTCGTGAGCCAAGAGCCCAAAAGCGCGAGCCAATACGTACTCTAGGAAAAACTATTAACCCCACTTTGTATGTAAAACTAGGTATGTATGTATAAATATGTATGTGTGTTTTTCTCGTGTTTTAAAAAAATTAATTTTCCTAGTTTTTCCACACGGCCACAGAATTATTGTTTCAAAAATGTTTCTAAACATATTATTTCTTGTTTGTTAGTTTTAGTCGATCGTGTTTTTATATATTAAATTTACGTTAAGTGTATCGAAACGCGTCATCCTAGTGCGTGACAAGGTTGACCAAAAATATCAAACAATAAAAAACACTTTTCTGATCGTAAGCCGAATTTGATGTATAATTTGATACACTTAACGTAAATTTAATATATAAAAACACGATCGACTAAAACTAACAAACAAACAGTTTAAAATACACTGGCACGGCACGGCCTAAAACTAAATGCCTTACTTTGACATAGAAAAATTTAAAGTAATCTTAGTTTACCAACAAAAAAAACCTTGTAAAGAAGCTTAAGCTTTGAGGTAAAAAGGGGAATCGTGGGGAAAGAATTTCCTCCATTTCTCATGTTTGAATATTAACGGTCAAATTCAAACTATAATTGGTGCTGGACATTTTCGGCTGATATCTACTTCGCATGTACATGTTTGACATAATTGTAGATATATATACATCTGATGATGTACCATTGTGCATCAGTTCGTCACAAAGGGGTCTGAAGATGAACTCGTCATGGAGTTCGAAACGCGTCATCCTAGTGCGTGACACACTGAATTTGACCAAAAATATCCAACAATAAAAAACACTTTTCTGATCGTAAGCCGAATTTGACGTATCATTTGATACACTTAACGTAAATTTAATATATATTATTTCTTTTTTTTCGAAACATAGCCTCTGGTAAAATGTGTTTTCAAATTTCACATGTAACGGTTTTTAAGGCCCAATACTTTTTATCTGCTCAGACCTCTGCCAAACTTAATCCAGTGTGGTAACAATAATTTTAACTAACGGTTTTATAATAAACTAGTGGGCCCGGCAATGCTTCGCTATTGCATATTAACTTGTAATATATTTCACATTAAGGTCTACAAAGTACTTTGAAAACGATTCTTAAGCTCGACAATAATATGTTGAGTTTATTTACTTATGTAACTTATTTAAAGTAACTCCTTAACATTAAAGTTAACCAATTAAGTTTTATTTTTTGTAAATGCTAATAAAAAGTTCATCAGCAAAGTCAAATCTATAGTGCCGACATGTAGATTAAATTTTTTCTGTATGTAGGGCGAAAAACCACTTCTTCCACAAATCGGAAACAGACATTCCTCTAAAGATCAGAATTATTTATTTTGATCCATAGTAGCGGGAACCATCTGTATACTAACTATCTCTTTGGTCATAAAAAAACATTTTTGTTATGCCTTCTCCTATTGACCGCAAATGAAAAATTCGTTTGAAGCTTCATGCCTTTAGGCATAAAAACTTCTTTTGTCATGTCTTCTTCTCACACGGATCAATAATATTCCCGAATACTATCTTTGTATTGAACTCGTATTACCATTTTTTGGGATAATTCGGTCACCAATGTTTGGCTTAACAAAGTGATGGTCTCACGCGCTGTATGGCATTTTACACCGTCGTGTTAGAACTATTTCTCCTTCAAATAATGAGCAATGACATGATAAATAAAAAAAATCAAATGATCGCCCACTGGCTCTAGTTCTTCTACCAGTTGGATTTTATATTTGCATAGACCAAGCATTTGCAGAGACCGAGTTGCTAAAAAAGACGTCGGTTCGATAAATTCGAGTCCCCTGTCACACTAACGTCTACAGCGTCGATGGCTTTTATTAGCTGCTCAGATGGATCATTATATGCACCCTCAACTTCACAATGGGCTTCATAAGTTTGGCGAACAGAACGCACATTTTGAAAATAAAATTGTAAGATTTGTAAACGTTGTTCTTGTTTAGTTTTTGCATGGTGATTTTGCAAAGTATACTAAAAGAAAGTCAATTACACTTCATTAGTATGACAGCTAGATTTACACTTATACCTATCAGAAGTTCTATATGTCAAGAAAAATACCCCATGCATATGTTATTTTCAATGGTTTGCTAATGTTACCTCTGATATACTATAAAAATTTAACCATTGTAGTATAACTACAATGAATATTGCTTAATTTTTTTATCTATATGATTTATTACCGATTGGCTCTCCTGAAAAGTAATTGAAAAATACATACCTGTAAAGTAAATTAAAAAAAAACACTATTTTAGTCTGCGCATCCTCAACTGCCTGGTGTACGGACCATTATTTGATACAGTTAAAAAGTTAACTATTGAAGTGCGTTTTAACTTATTTAGTTCGAAATAGCCTGATCATTCCGGTGAATGAATTAGTTCGCGTCAAAAAAAACGTGTTAGTCGTATATCAGAATTGGTATGTACGAAGAATTCTTAGAAAATTTCACTAAGAAACTATATGTATAAAATCAGTTCATAGTTCGCGCTGAGAAGCATGAAGATTTCAGGTTGAGATATTTTTTTTAGCAATGAGCAATTATTCAGTTTCTTCCGACCTATGGGCCCTGGCTCTAATTTTTACCCACCATTCCAATGTTTGGAGACCAAGACGAAGAGAATAGTATATTTTTGATTTTTTTTTTGGGATCCCGCCCAATATTCTGAAAAATGATTTTTAAAAATTTAATTTCTGTATGCCAACTCTCAGAGGCCATAACTTTTTAACCAATACATAGATTTGCTTCTGTAATACCTCATTTAGTTTGTTGGGAAGTCAGTTTTACGCAGAAGGTGTCAAAAATATATATCTGAAGTTTTCGGAAAAAAAATCTCTATCTGAAATCTTCATGCTTCCCAACGCGAGCTAGGAATTGATTTTAGAGACAAAGTTTTTTGGTGAAATTTTCTTAAAATTCATCGTAGATTCCGATTCTGGTTATGATTTTTGCGAATAAAAAAATTGGCCCACCTTACTGTTCATATCTCTAGGCGAACTGCAATATACTGTGGAATTTTGACAGTATTCATAATCATACCTCTGATAGTTCATGAGATATAGCCCTTTTAATTTTCCAGTTGAATGAGCGGTGCCACGCCCCTTTATCAAATCACAACCAAATATAGCATGGGACTATCAACAGGTCAACAGTACCACTTGGTAAAATTTTCGTATCAATCGATCTATTAGAAAAGCCGTTAGAGCGATTTTTGAAAAGAGGGCATGGCACCGCCCACTTCTTCCCTGGATGTAATTAATACTGCTCCAACAACATATATACCAAATCTCATCTTCATACCTCTGATAGTTCATAAGATATAGCCCTATCGATTTTCATGTTGTATGGGCGGTGTCACGCCCGTTTATCCAATTACAACCAAATGTAGTCAGGAACTATCTACAGGTCAACAGTACCTCATGGTAAAATTTTTGTATCAATCGGTCTATTAGAAAAGCCGTCTGAGCGATATTTGAAAAAAGGGGCGTGGCGCCGCCCACTTTTGGAAAAAATAAAACCTTTTAAACCATCCGGAAGCTATAGCGAACAAAACAAAAAAAAAATTTTGAAAATCGGTCCAGCCGTTTTTGAGTTTTAGCGAGACAACTGCACATCGATTCATTTTTATATATAAGATTGCATTATTTTTAAAATGCAATTGTTACTAACTCTCATTCAAATATAAGCATTTACAATACAGTGTGCGTACCACACAAACACACACACGCTCATTTACTCACGTGTTACATGGCAAACGCAAAGAAATCCACATCCCCATCCATATTCAGCTACGTGAGTTCATGCCCAGGTTGTGAGAGGAGACAAATTACACTGTAACACATACATATACTGGTAAATGTGTGTTTCTTCAATACACCTCAGCGGCGAATCTAGTAAGGCCTCTGCAAGCCAAGGCCTTCTGAGACATTCAAACGTCGTGACCTTCTTTGAAAAGGGAAAATCAGCCTTTTCGATAATTTGTTCCATCATTTCGAGTTTATACACATTCCATCTCCCTTCTCAAAGAAGGAAAAGATAACGAGGAAAGTGTTCGTGTGGTTTTTCTAAAACAGTTTATGCTTGGTTTCAGTCAAACATTTCGAATGCATCTTCATAGGCTAGAGGTAGCATGGCTGACTAACAATCGCGAGGTAATCAGTTCGAACTCCAGGAAGGTTTACTGTCATTGGGAAAAAAGTGTAAGTATAAAGAAAAATATATAAAAGTGAGAAATATCTAAAAAGAAACTACACAATTTGAGAGTGAACAACTGCATATATTTTTTTGTTTTTCAAGTCCTTCTTTTTCATGTGGAAGGAAGGCCTGCATACTTCCAGTAGGCCTTCTTATGTTATTTGGAAAGGAAGAGTGAATGCAAAGCGCAGGCCTTCTGACTGCTTTTGAAGGCGTTCCATAAGGCCTTCTATGTCCTTCCTTTCGCCTCTAGGACGTAATATGCTTAATACCAGAGTCCTGCATGGCCCATTTTGTAATGGCGACAAATGTACGTAAGTCATGTGTGACGATGACGACGATATTGCTGTATCCGAACAAAAATGTCTAAAGAAAAGTTTCACGTTGTGGCAACAGAAAACACAGAATGAAACAAAAGGAAAAGTTTATATTTCCCCTTTTAGTTTCAGCAGCAAAGGTATGTGTTTCCAAGAGTATGCCTACGTGTTTGTGAGTGAGTGTGTATATGTGTAAACAACTGCAGGACTTTAGTCTTTTGTCAAGGAAATGTGAATATTTGCCATTTTTATGGCATCGTACAAACACAACAAATATAGGTCTATATGAGATGTGAGATAGGGTTGGTGGGTAAATTTGTGTTAAACTTTTTATGACAGATATGGTATTTGTTAAAACATTATAACATTTTTTCGTTTTCAACTCTTTTTTTATATGAGAGCTACTACTGCTGCTACAGTTCATTCGGATAACAAAATTCCTATAGTAGAAAGTGATGGAAAAATGTTCACTTAAGCCATTTAACTTTAGAGCAATAGCAGCTGTACGTAATCGACAAATGCATTTTACACAGTGATATGAGAAATGTATACACATAAGTTACAGTTAAACCAGTTGCACAAATTCTCAACTTTATTAATATTAAGAAAATATGTGAGAAACTACTTAATAAAATACGTCTACAAGTAAAGTTGTTGACAGGAGTCAATATAGAGATATAAAAGTTAAAAAATTAACCAATAACTTATAACCCTTTTTTAAGAAAAATATACATTTTTGGCAACATGTAAGAAAGCCGTAGGTACACAACCTTGCTGGTAATAAAGCCATATTCAAATATTTTCTATTCGATTAAACTATTAGGCCATATGTCTTTACAGGCCATATGACTTTACAGGATATGGCTTTATACCCAAGTGGAAATAATGTCATACCAATGAAAAATGCGACTAAATATTATGGTTGTATAATGCCAGAAAAATGTATTTTCAAGTAATGAAAAGGATTTGATGCAGTTTATGAAAACAGATACTCTACATATATTTTTTTCAAAAAATGTTAAAAAGTGAAATAATGCCATAGTGTTTTTATTTCATACCTTCTGTGGCACGGTACCGACATTTATATTTGAGACTGTGTACAAATGCGTTTTTATTTCAATGTTATTTAGGGTGAATATAGCTGGTCTTAGTACATCCGTCATAAGCAGCAACATGTAAATGTGTTCTATTCACATTTGCGTCATATCCTGCAGATCCATTAAATTGTAGTCAGTTTTGAAAGTATTTTCTTGTCTTACTTCTATTCAGCTAAGTCACTTTGTCATTACTTATGTTATTAACAGGTAATTAATCAGTTTAAAGAAGTATTTAGCATTTCAATATATCTTGCACTGACTTACCATAACATCGAAGTACTGCTGAACTTTACTTTAGTTATTGTTTTATTCTTCGTCTATCGTGACAGTTGCAATTTCAGCTTTGCACTCACATGACATTCGCTCTAATGAACTACGCGCTAAATATTGAAACAGTGGAAACTTTTTTTTGTATGTCAGCCAAATACTGTAAATATACTCATTTATATTTTATGTGAGTAACCTAAGCCTATCACATCACACCACATGCAATTTCTTTCAGCGTGCGTCGTTTAACAAGTTTTTACACGAAATTTAACATTTACTCTTACAAAATACATGGACCGAAGTAAAGTACATGTGTATCCTTTAGAATGCGGTCATGCATTTGTGTATCTACTTTCCATAAATTGTTACCTAAACATAAGGGCGCACCAACTTTGTTTTATTCACCAAACAGGATTGTCTCACACGCGCATACAAGTTTAGTTAGAATTTGTATGTGTGTATACCGACTGATATGCATCATGGCTGTAGTAGAAAGTTGCAAATTGAAAATGTCAACTGTGGTGGAGACAACACAACTGCAACATTGCACAAAATTTTAATGAATTTTGAGTTTGAGCCCGAAAAATCAAAAACAATTAAATGTCACTAAGTCAAAGGTCAAGTGATTGAGTAATAGAAATTGAGCTTACCTCGGGGAGTTCTGCGAATCGTAAGCTTATAACATTACAAGGCCTCAGCATTCAATAGATACAAGGTTAATACAATCAAAAATGTTTCACTATATTTTCGGTATTTTGCTTCATTACATCAATACTTTAATATCAAAAAGAAAACTTATTTAAAAAAAGCAAATTAAGGAAACAATTTGAAAACATTTTTTTTGTAAGCAAACGTTGTTTGAAACTCTATCCTTTTATAAAATTTTTATATATTTTATATGTTTTTTTGTTTAAATTTTATGAAACAAAAGAGTTAAGGCAATTAAAAACAAACAAAGAAAAAAAAGAACGGTGATCAAGTAATTCCTGCTTTAAAGATAAAATTAAAGAAAAAAACATAAAAGTAATAAAAGATTTAATAGGAAAAAATATTTTTATGCTATGTAGTAAATACATTATAAATAAATAATAACACTTACATTTTGATATTTATATTTGTCCTCAATAAATAGGACCAGATCTTGATACCTACACTAGTAGGTTTAGTCCTTTGTGGTAGAAATAAATATTTAACACATATACGAGGTTGTATAGCATACATAACACAGTACAACACATGATTTTGGGACTCAATTCTGGGAACTGCACGTGAAAGTAGCCCCAAAAAGAAAAACTCGTGCATCATTAGTTTTGTCATGTTACGTGCCATAATATTTTAATATTTTCAACTTAGTAAGTATCGTATAGGGAAATTTGTCACGTTTTAGGCTCTTTTGTTTTATTGTTATATGGTTGCTAATATGGCGTATGATTATCATAAGTAATATTCCAAGTAAATCATACGCCACGGAGTACAACAGTTTAATTGTAACTGCTACAAAATAAACCCAGTTAAAAATCATTTGATGAATGGAAATGTGAAACTGTTGGACTAGTTGTTCTCGAGTTTTGTCAAACAAAAGAGCCTAAAACGTGACAAATTCCCCTATACGATACTTACTAACTTCAAATCGATATTAAATTATTATGGCATGTAACTTGACAAAACGAGTGATGCAGAACTACTTTTTGGGGCTACTCACTTGCAGTTCTCAGAATTGAGTCCCAAATCAAAGAGCTGAAAATGTTGTACTGTGTGATGATATGAAAATATTTGATAGTTTTTTGTAACGTGCTCAAAATGTTATTTTTTTATGAACAATACAATTCTTTAACAAGATGCTGCGTACAGGGCCAAACTGCAGCTAATGGCAACGCGAAGTGTTTATGAAAAGTACGATGATAAAAGGCGGGAGGTGCGAATGTCTAAAGCTAATTGTGGAAAATATGATTGGACCTTATCAGTGCGGCTTTAGGCCAGATTTACACTACGGCAGATTCTGGAGAAACCCCATGCAATGCAAATCGATTCTTACCATCTTTTTGTCGATTAAAAAGCTGCCTTCGACAGACCCACCAGGCATCAACTATACGAAGCCATGTTCGATACGACGAGAGGTCTTAGACAGGGTGATGGTTTGTCATGCATACTATTCAACATAGTAATGTCGATGATATCGACATTATCAGTTGGACGATGCGAGAGGTAACAGCTGTCTTGACAGTTAGGCAGTAAATGAGGACAAGACGAAGTTAGTGGTATTATTGAACAAACTGTCCTCCCGTTGGGGACGCAACGTCAACGTTGAAAATTATTGCTTTGAAGTAGTGGATGAAGACATCTATCTCGAATCTTCATCAATTCCCCTTTACACCCACGAATAAGGTATGGGATAGCCTCACGTGTTGTTGTGAATTAACACGCTTTCTATTTAATTATCGACGAATGCGATTTTCACTGTTTTAGAAGCTTTTACTAAACATGCTGATTGACTCGACACTATATTGCGAAGTTGTTGTCGGCAACATCGAGGGGGCCGGAAATTAAAGAAAAATGTTGATGACTGGACACTGGAATCGATCCCGGAATCTCCGCATAGTAGTCTCGTGTCCTAACCACTGTGCCACGACCGGTACCTCGGATCCGCCGTGGACAAAAACTACAGTGTCAGCCTAGAAATAAAACGGAGAATAGTGCTCGCCAACAGGTGTTTCTTTGGGCTTCGCGAGCACTTTATGAACATCGCCCTATCTCGAACCACAAAAGTCCAACTGTAGCAGGTTCTAATACTACCGGTCCTGCTGTATGCCTCCGTTTGCTTACACAGGCGGATGCAGCTCATCTGGCGGTGTTTGAGAGAAAATACTCCGTTAAATATATGGACTCATTTGCGTAAACAGCGAGTTCAGGATTAGGATGAACGAGTTATACCACGATATTGATGTGGTCAAGCGAATCAAAGTGCAACGATTACGCTGCCTAGGATATGTCGTGAGGATGGATGCGGAAACTTCAGCGCGAAAGGTATTATATCAAGAGCTCTAAGGTCGGCGGAAAAGAAGGAGACCCCTACTACATTGGACAGACCAGGTGGAGTAATCACTGACTCTGCTTGGTAGGACTGACTGGAGGCGGTGCGCACAAGATCGAAGCGAATGGAAATCTCTTATCATTTTGGCCTCTGACTTAGACACTTAGATATAAATTAATATGTTGTCAAGTTGTTCTTAAGGCTAAGAATTATAATAATAATACAATTCCGCAATTGTTTGAATCCAATTTCGGAGCACTTTTGTCACACAGGATTGGTTGAGATTTCTTAAGTCTTCATCAGCTTTTTCACGTACGTAAATTATATTCTACGTAAATTATATTCTTTTCCATATGACTTATGAAAAACTATGTCAAATTTACATAATGTGGTGCCTTTGTGGCAATAACATTTCCTACACTCAATTAATGTACTGTTCTACTTGGGGTTATATAAAACGTATATCACAACCTACTTAGCATGACTAACCACTAAAACTTTAAATGGAAATGCGCAATTAGTAATACGATATTTTAAATCAAACCCTTTTATTTGTAATCAGTCATAGAAAATATCAATATACAGACTATGGAATGGAAACAACTGGAAACTACCAGCAGCCAATGCAGAGTGAAAACGAGTGAAACCAATTGCCTGTAAATACTCGAGAACACTCACATTCACTCACACACACACAAACGATCCAAACGATTTCATAAACGAAAGAAGTAAAGTGGCCCAAAGCCGTCATTGGGTGTGAATGTTTAAAAGATACAATTCATAAGATTGAAAGGATAGCGATACCATGATACCGATATAAGCACTACAAATATATTTCGCAGCGTACGAATGCCCCATCTGAGGTAGTAGCCGGATGGCTACTTCTTGCTATGGCGGCACTTAAAGATATTCTTGCGCTGCAAGTAGCATCAACGAATGCAACGATGGAAGGAAGTGCACAAAAAAGCTGATGTTGGTCAATTGTTATGGAATTTATCTGTGGAGAGCCATCATCGGTCTCAACAGTGACTGCATGGCTGGACTTGTAAGCACAACACAACTTTATTCGCACTTTTTCTCCTGAAGACACTAATGGTTGGCCATAAGTATTGACCCACTTACATAACACACGCACACATACACACACACCTACTCTCTACCACAGTGTTGATTTGGCTGAGTTAAAGGGTACTCGTGCTTGCTCAAGAGTATTCCCCATTGGCGATGATGGGGTTGGATTGCAACAAAGTATATTTTACATTTGTGGGTGTATTTTGCGTGCGTGTTTGTTTGCTTGGCACGGAGGTGCTTTGGCTGCTTCCGTATATTGGTTTCATGGGCATCCAAATGGACGGATGGATAGATATTTAATGTTGCATCCATTTCTAGCACTTAAGGGGCATGATTAAATTTCAACTTGCATTAAATAAAAATCCTTTCTCAGGCCCCACCACTACACAATCGTGTTATCCTTACCGCTCCATTTGCTGGAGAACCGTTGCGTTTTACTGTGTCTGTCGGTCGTTGTGGTTGGGATCAATTCCCATTTGTAATTTGGACCACTGACTCAAGAAGCAAATAAATATCGTTTTTCCCATTTATGGTTGGGGTTAAACAGTTTTATATTAATAAAAGTACATCCATTAAAATACACATCACATCATCAGAAATTACTCCAGGACTCTGTGACGCCAACCGGAGCGCCTGGGAATGGACTTTCGTCATCCTGCAGCAAATGCGTCGTCATTTCATTTTGTATTTACAGCGTCATCGATAGTGTTTGCAGTTCATTAATGACACAGGACAAAAAGAAATTCCCATAAAGAAACCAACAACTGAACACAACGTAACCGAACACTGATGGACAGGACATGCGATGGGCAACGTAACATGCCAAGCATCATTGGCTTATTCAACACCGAAAGCCGCCAGTGAATTGGCATTAAAATTTAAATTGCATTAATGTCAATTAGAGTAAACACAAAAACATAAGTATGTTCAGCAGTGAATAACGTTTTGAGAGCGAAATAGCTGCTAACTATTGGTAATAATCTCATGTTTACCAGATTTCTCAAAATGCACTTCCGTTGAAATAAACTTTGCACAAGTGAACATGAAAATAGTTTTGATACTTTAGCATGGTGCTAAAACACACTTTGGTGCAACACAGTCAACTTTCGAAAAATATTTCTCGTGTTTTTTTCGTTCGTAAAACACTTTCAGTAAAACTGACGCTCACTAAAACTTTTGCCTTTAAGTGTTTTGTTTGTAAAATGTCAACCGATCCAAATTCGAGATGCAAGAAAACTTTAAAGGAAAACTTTAAATTTAGTTTCAAATTGATGTGAATCGATGTGTCGATGTTTTGTCGAACGTGCAAAAATATATGTTCATATTTCACTGTCAAAATTAAAGTTTCGATAAAGTACGTTGAAGGCTTCTTAGATGTCATAGAAAAACAACTAGTAAATGACCTGCCAATTAAGTGAAAGAATTTGGAACTTTAACAATTTAGAGTATCGACGAACAATGACATTTAGGTGCTAAAAAAAATAATATTTAAATGTATGTCAGTCAAACCAATTTTTACTCTGAAATGATATTGAAAAATATTATGTTGGTTAATAGGCAAATTTGCAATACTTCAAAATTTGGTATTTTTTTAAAGAAAGGACTTCGCACTGATGATCTTGTGTAATGAGTGAGCACAATTGAAAGGAGTTAACGGAAGTCCATTATTTTTTGCACACAATATTGTGGTGCTTACTTAAGCCCATGTGGAAAATTTTGCTAAAACGGAAAAATTACTTATTCTTAATTTTTGTAGCATAAGAATCAACAAGTTTTTGTAGTTTTTCTTCCATCATGTATCCTAATGTACAAATTACCATATATAGATATGCTAGTAGACCCTGAAATGCTTCGCTATAGCTTACTTGACGAATATTTATAATATTTGTGGCTCGCCTACTTAAAGGGCTAAGCTTAAGCGTCGATCTTGTACGCTCTGCAAATTGTTCACCTTCACCTAATGACATCATTGTCAGTATTTTCTCATTTCTTGTAAAAGAGGTTTTTTTTTGTCAGAATTTACTGTAATACTTTTATCTGACGACTTATTGCCAAAACTTTTGATAAAACAAACTGACGCAGTGTAAATAGTCCTTATACTTACTGGCACAACTCTTAAAAACATGTTGTCAATAGTGTCAGCAACTAAAATTTAAAAATAATCTGAATTTAAGAAAAAAATCTCTGGTCCTTGCTCTTTGCTTCAACAACAGTACTCTTTGATAAAAATAAAAGTACTTTTTGATACAGTAAAAATAGTTGTTAGCTCAATACAATAAAAGTACTTTTTATCACATTTTTAGTACTTTTCGGTACAATAACGTTACAGTGTAGTACAATTAATTGTACATTTTTGGATAATAACAGTACTTTTCAATACAATAAATTCTACTTTTTGGCACCAACAAATTACTCATTGATACCATAAATATTCTTTTTGGAACAATAAATGTACTTTTAGTACAATAAATGAATTTTTTGGTACAAAAACTGTACTTTTTGATCAAATAAATTGTACTTTTTGGTATCGAATATTATCTGTATATCAAATATTGTCGCTCTAGGGCTAAAACAGTTTTGTCACGCTCCATACGCCCACTTATCCAAAATGTCATCTATATATTCATATTCGTGTTGTCGTATACCTCTAAGTACCCAAAGCCTCTCTATGACTAAAATACAGATTTGCCAAACCCCACTCCACCCACTGATCCAAATTTTAAATGTCGTCTACATTTCATATTCGTGTGGTCGTGTACTATCTGTGTGCCAAATTGTATCTTCCTAGAGCTAAAATACAGTTTTTTCACGCCCACTGATCCAAAATTAAAATGTCATCGCTTTATTCATATGTGTGTTGTTGAGTACTATTTGTGTATCAAATTTTATCTTTCTGTGGTTAAAATACAGTTTTGCCACGCCTACTCGGTCCACTGATCCAAAATTTAAAATTCGTCTGCATATTCATATTCGTGTTTTTGAGTACTATCTGTGTACCAAATTTTCTCCCCAGGGCTAAAACACACCCCCTTCGCCCACTGACACAAAATTAAAGTTCTATCTGCATATTTTTATTCATATGGCCGAGCTCTATCTGTGTTTTAAAGCTCTATCTGTGTTTACTGGTCTGGTCCAAAATTAAAATTCGTACGCATACTCATATTCATGTTGCCGATTATTATCTGTGTATCAAATTGTATATCACTACCTTTTATAGCTTCTCGCGTTGTTGCGAATTAACACGCTTTCTATTTCTAGATTCACAACTAACGGAACCTACTTGTTTCTCGACGAATGCGAACGTCACCGTTTGAGAAGCTCTTACTAGACACGCCGATTGACTCGACACTTAATACTGCGAAGTTGCTGTCAACAACATTCGAGGGGAGCCGACAATGAAAGAACATTTTTCTTTTTAGATGACTGGAGCCAGGAGTTGTACCTGTGAGCTCCCGCATGGCAGTCGCGTGTTCCCACCACTATGCCACTGCCGGTCCAAATTATACCGAGTTTAAATATATAAATTTATATAATTTTATCTTACAATTTTTTACTAGAACATTCTAAACCCGACAAATTTCTGTAATTGGTTAAAAAATAAATGAAATTTCAACTCAAATTAAGTTGTTTTTTGCTTCATTTTCTTATAGAAAAAGACTGATATATTAATGTTAGTTGTTGTTGCTAAACTATTCAACAACAACATAAAGCAGTGTAATTTTATACATTTTATTTAAAATAAAGTTTAATCTATATGTTGAAATACAAATTGTATAATTTAGTTTTACATTTACACGAATCAAAATATTAGTTTATTTGGGTAAAATCATATCGGAGGGGGCTTTAGCCAGCGTGGCCACCACTGGCTACGGCCTTGGCCCAGAGCAGGATAAAATTTGGTTAACAGATAGTACATACTCGGTTCAAATGTGATTATGCCATTACAATTTGGGATGATGGTATATATTATTTGTAACGCATTAAAGGAGACATGTGAGACTGCAAGTATCTTAAGTCCAAATGCTATTCATTGTTTCTTAAGACCTAAGGACAACTGGAGCATATTTAAAGTTGGTCATTCTATTATATTATTATAAAAACAGACAAACTCTAAAAACCAAATCTTTTACCACACCCCTTCTGGTAGCTCCCATACAAAAGACCGAATTAAATGAAAATTTCACTCTGAAAAGAATTTGGACTATATCGGCCGACCCATTCTGGTACCTAGCATACAAAATTACCTATTTTTGTAAAATTATTATTTCTTCTATATCTTCCGAAAGACAAGTCGAGGACATTTGACCACACCCCTTCTGGTCTCTTTATGAGAATTTGACCCCGTCTTAGAAAAAAATTTCCATATGCCAGAGATATTGTTGAGTGTAACCTTTTCTACAGTTTTACTATATGTCTCTTCTAGCCATGCGACTAAAAGTCGTAATCAGTAAGTTTGCCTGACTGAAATTTTTGTAATGTTTTTTTTTTTCGTTCGTTTTATAAGCTTATACGTTTTTGTATTAACATTTAAAAGGCACAGTATTTTTTCTGCACCATTACTATCGTTCAATTATCAGATTTTAGCAATTTCCGACATTTTACTAAGAATTCCACCAACCAACATGTATGACAATACGTGTTCACGAATTTATGTAAATAAAATTTATTGATTTCTCTGAAATTGATAGAATTTACAGGAAATGTAACTCATCAAAGTATCTGCGTCGAAAACACTAAAGACTTTTAACATTCTAGTCTTATATGTTTCCTAGCAAATGTGACCATTTGTCTGTGTGCACGGATCACGCATGAAACATTTCTTTGTTTTCCTGACAAGACATTCAATTTGGGAAATGTTTGTATAGGATTTCATTGAATTGGCTTTTCCATGAAAAATGAACCCATACAAAATATACCGTAACCTTTAAATGCTGCAGATGGATATTTTAAAATTAGGATACATTGGTATGTGCACGCAATCGTTTCCTCACACGCATTTCCCAGACCAGACAGGGCGAAGATGATGGTGGGGATGCGTCAAATACCAATAAATAGCTCACATACACTTAAGAAACACCAAAATATTGACATTGACAAAATGTGGTAAAACACTTTGGCAAAGGACTCAAACTTATACTTTAATGCTGTTTTATATTCTCTAAAATAAGCGCCAGCTTTCTTTTCGTGTCGAGTTTGCAAAACGGTTTAACTCAGCGAATGTGGGAAAGAACGAAATGAAAGAAAACACAAATATCTATAAATATATGTGAAGATGAACATATGTTTCTTATGTATATATATATATTGTTCTCTTGAAAAACACAATGATTTATAGTCAAAGAAATGAGGTGTCAGCAAGTAATTGGAAGATAGCAATGAAACAACAAAAAGACACTCCACTTTAACACCACTTTGTTAAGTAGTATTTAACATTAACTCTCTTTTATATAGGAAATTGTACATGATCGATAATGATTAATTAAACAAACCTCCCGAAAAAGTGTTAATTTGTTTAATTCTTTCGCTACAAAACACAATTTCGACAAAAACGCCAATCCTACCTAATCCTTGGGATAGGATTTCGAACGTTTCCTGCCAATACTTTATATTGAATGGAAAGAATAGAGGAACATACAAAAAAGGGGAATTAAGTGTCATACCCATGTCAAATGTTGAAACAGAAAATATACAACAATAAATGTAAAAAATAAAACAAATACTTTATACACTTTGCTGGCGTTTGTATCAAGTGATTTGCTTCCTCGGTGCTATACAGTGTATGGATGAAGAAAAGTTCCTGAGCTTTGAAAGAAATAATAAAAAAAAAAACTAACATTAAATTTGAAATATATTTTCAAAAGAAGTAAAGAGCTACAAACAGATAATTAATAGCACCAACAAACTATTAAAGTAGATTTATAAAATATTTGTATAACCAAAGGCTTTAGGTTTTGCAGCGACCATATTAGGTCTTTAGGTCTTAAGATATACTATTTCTTTCATTGCCATAGCACATACATTTTCTGAACTTTTAAAACATGAAACAATTATTTAGACTGTGCTGTAGTAAGACACTGTTTGTCAACTCCAACATTTTTTTCAAAATAAATCCATTTACAGTGAAAACAAAATTAACGTGACACATCAATCATTCTTAGAGATTTGGAATTAGGAAAAGGAGAATCAATTGCTTTTAACAAATGGGGGTAAGTAAGCGTTACATATATACGAATACATGTGTGTTTATTTAGCTATACAAATATACGTACGCCATGTCAAACACGTTCCCCCTTTGTATGCAAAGAAATTTATGCTAAAAATTACGCATATTTTATTTTAGTTTGTGAAAATAATTATTCAAAACATGTCACGCATTATCGATAATGTTGAAATTAGCTTATAAAAAAATGCAGCACAAATTTTAATCCACACGTGTGCGTGTTAGCAAACATGTTTAGTTAAATTATAATTTATGCCAAAAATTAAAATATTCTAAAATTGGTAATTTAATTTGAAAATTATTCACACACACGAAGAAAGCAACAGCTGCAGGATGCAACTATGTGGTGCAAGTATACTTCTATAAGTAAACATATATGTGCCAAGGAATTGTTGCTATCCCTGGTATTATTTTTTACCGTCTAGCTTTACTGTATTGTTTTGTTTGTTTACTCATTCATTACAACGTTCGCTGGTGCACCAACACTGCGACACAGTATGAACTTCTGTGTTCTTTTATATTTTAGTTCGATCGTGATTTCTCGTTTTGTTGGCATTGAGTTTAGCTCAGCATTTTCTTTGCCTTCGCTTCATATCGTTTCGTTGGAAAATATTGGAGCTGGGGCAGCTGTGTGAAAGCTATTGGTTGTTGGAACTTTGGAACGGGTTATCCGTCTCGAATTCGATATTGTTTATTGTAAGAGCAAATATTTGCATGGTATTCATATCCTTTGGGTTTTCCGTAACATGATAATGCCATGTTACTTCGATTCCTTGTGTATTTGTTAGTTTACTCTTGTTTTATGCTCGTATTTGTTAGTGTACTCTTTATGTCATATGTTGCAACAATACTTGTCAACAGTTCGCTGATATTGGCATTTTACGAATTCATTACATTTTAAAAAGATGTGAAGAGTTAAGAAAATCGTTACATATTAAACTGTCACAGCTTATGACATTTTAGTGAGAATTAAATCGAAGAAATAAAGTACAAAGTGGTATTTAAGGGCTAGCATGTAATCGGCCTATGAAGGCACAAGGAACATTAAGTTTAATGATGGTTTTGTATGAAAATAGTAAATACAGGCAACAACCTGATGAAGTAACATTGAATTAGTTTCTCAAGCTTTAACCAATAGGCGTAGAACAAAAAATTACTTAAGCATATAGTACGAATAATAGAGTAAGCCACAAAAAAATGGTACGATGTCGTTGGTTGACTTAAAAATTTAATACCTGTTACAGCCCATGAATGAGGTATGGGATAGCTTCCCACGTTATTGTAAATTTTCAAACTTTCAATTCAACGGCACCCTCTTGTTTATAGTCAAATTCGCACTCAAGTGTTAGGAAATGTAGATAAATGAGACAGATATCGAGTTCTAAGAAATATACTAATTTGTATAGTAGGTACCAGTAGAGGCAACATGGGAACATTTTTTTTCGTAAGTCAATGTCCAACAATGTGTTTGATTGTACCAAATTTAATTTAGTGCATTTGCAACATAGATATTGAAGTATTTAAATGTAAATGGATGAATTCGGTCATTTGTATGAGAGGTACTTGAAGGAATGTGGCAAATGTTTCGGTTTTTTAAGGTTTTTCCGACAATTAAAAAATAATTTAACTGATTATGTTCAATTATTCTGAAGTTTGTCGTTTGTACGGGATCCGAGTTATATTTGTGTTCCTAAAAAAAGGTATATTTTCTTAAGCGATTATTTTGCGTGACATTCAACTGAATTCGGTATTCAGTCATTTGTATAGAAGGTACCAGAAGGGGTGTAGCAATTGTTTCAGTTTTTTTTATATTAATAAAATGAAATCCAAATATCTTGCAGTTATCTCTTTGGCAGTAAATGGAGACATATTTATTATCCACAAGAATTACATCTGTATGGGAGATCTCAGAACGACTGGTTCTGTTCTGCCTTTTTACATTCCCATAACCATATTTTGGAAAATATTATT
The DNA here is from genome assembly GCA_964034835.1 of Muscina levida. Taxonomy (NCBI): domain Eukaryota; kingdom Metazoa; phylum Arthropoda; class Insecta; order Diptera; family Muscidae; genus Muscina; species Muscina levida. The sequence goes on along the minus strand of OZ035880.1, from coordinate 189,858,755 downwards.
ACATCAGAATTAGTAAAGATTTACTCTAATTGTCGTGCCCACCAGCCAGCCAGAGAAAAGGACATGGCTCAATAGTCTTAGGTACTAGCTTACTTTAAGGCGTTACTCTCTTTCTTGCATCAAATGAACATGAGTACCAGTCAGTGATGGTATATTTGACGATTTATCGTCATTTTGACGATTTTTTGTCCAAAAAAACAGAATTGACGATTTGACGATTTTTACCCCTCAAATGACGATTTTTACGAATTACAACTTTCCTTTCCAAGTTTACGCTTAGTAACCCTAAATTAATCAGCACACTATGAAAGTGATGCCAAAAAAATGCTGAATTTATAACACTACATGACACAATAACCACAACATGAAATAGATGAAATTAAAATGAACTGCATTAACTTTAACATCAAACTTTGTGATCAAGTTCTGAAACGATTTGAATTTGAAAATAAATTGAAATCATTAAATGGTCCAGAACAGTCTTTCTCTATTATTGTAAAAGGGTATCAAAATTTTATTGAATACGATGAACTGCAAAGTTTTGACTCCAAATTCCGCGAAGTATCTCAGTTAGATTTAAGATATATTCAATGGTAACAACGAAGAGTTGTTGAAATCTTCGAAAACAGTCTGTGAGCTAAGACGTGCGGGCTCTAAACTACTTTAAAATTATTTTTATTAATAATTTTTTAAGACTGAAAAAATAGAAAGGTAATAGCTTTCTAAAAGCACTATGTAATACAAGTTATATAAAAATATATTAATATGTTTTTTCAGTTTTTGTTTGTTTGTTGTTATTTTATTCAATAAACTATTTTATTTAAATTATTTTTTAACGTATTTAAGATAAAACGTTTAAAAAAATGTATTTTATTGTTTTTTTTTTGCATTAGTTTGTTACATGCAGGATAAAATGAGTAAATTTTTGTGTAAAGATTTTTTGACGATTTTAAAATCAGGTTTTGACGATTTTGACGATTTCAAAACCCAAAATTGACGATTTTTGTCCAATTTTGTATACCATCACTGGTACCAGTACAGAAATTTCAGTCATGTGAAATGATTGATAAATACCATCACCCTTACGACTATCGGTCGCATGTCCAGATGAGACATAAAGTAAAATTGTAGAAAAAGTTATATCCAACAAATGTAAAATGTTAAATTCAGTATCTATGGGCATATTGTAATTTTTATGAGGCTACAGAAAGGTACAAAAAAGATATGCAAGTAGAACTGGGGTGTGATTTCGGTAATTCCTATGAAAGGTTTCAGCATAGGACAAAGTGTAAATATCATTCAGTTCAGAAGTTCCGAGGGAAAAATATTAATTTTCCAAAACAGGTTATTTTGTATGGGAGGTACCAGAAGAGGTCGGCCGATATAGTCCATATTCATTCCTGAGACAAATTTCAACTACTAAGGTAATTATCTTCGGCTATGCCGAAGATCAGATACCCTTCACCATTTGTATGGGATCAAATTTCAGCTCATAAGGTGGCAGAAGTAATCGTCCGGTCTTGCTCATCTTGCAACGTAAGCTCCTATTAAAGGATGAAAGCTTTGCACATAAAATTTCTGCTCTATATTTCGTAACCTATGGCTGTAATTGGGACCGGCCGTGGCATAGTGGTTAGAACACGCGACTACCGTGCGGGAGATCGCAGGTTCAAACCTGGCTCCAGTCATCTTGTTCTTTCTTCGCAGTATTAAGTGTCGAGTCAATCGGCATGTCAAGTAAGAGCTTCTCAAACAGTGACTTTCGCATTCGTCGATAAACAATTAGGTGCCGTTAGTTGTGAATCTAAAAATAGAAAGCGTGTTAATTCACAACAACGCGAGAAGCTATCCCATACCTCATTCATGGGGTGCAAAGGGAAATTAATTTTTTTTTTAAGTTGGCTGTAATCGCGGGCGCAGTTAGGCGGACACCCCAAAAAAGGGGGAGTTTGTATTTAAGGTGGGAGTACTTTTTGACCGATCGGGCTCATCTTAGAACTCAACCTCCGCTTTGAGGATATAAGCTTGCATTCCAAATTTCAGCTCAACATCTCTAAAACTGCGGCTGTAATCGCCGGGACGTACAGGCAGACGGACAGACGGTCACCTTTAAATCGACTCAGATTTCGATGCTGATCATTTGTATATGTATATTGTCATACCTACCACGCCTCCTTATGGGCGTTACAAATGGAAGGACAAAATTAACTTACCCTTCACACTGTTCATGAGCGTGGTGAAGGGTATACTACTTACTTAATTTCTCTTTACGCCCCATGAATGAGTTATGGGATAGCTTCTCGCGTAAAACTATGAGGGTCAATTCGGTCATTTGTATGGGAGCTACCTAAAGGCTACCTAAAGGGTTTTGGTTTTCTAAGGGCTTTGTCTATTATTACAAAGTAATCAAGCTGACCAAATGTAAATGACATCCAGCTGTACGTTTAAAATTTATTGGAAAAAATTTTACCCACGTTATATGTGTATTTTTTGTGTGACCCCCTTTATCAGAATCCGTTTTTAGAACCTTGTTATTTTGTTTTGCGTTCCAGTGTGGAACAGTGTTATTGATCAAAAATTTTATTAATAACGCCTAGAAATTTAAATGGAATTTAAATGGCAAGGATTTATTATTTTTAAATCATTCATTATATAATATTTCTAAGACAGCTCTCATTAAATCCCATAGACCGTAAACCGTAAACCAAAGTAAAGATTTTGTGGCAGACCTCAGACACAAATTTTTTACTATCAATGTGCTGGGTTTGAAACAGCAACCAATATATTTATACCATCAGCTCTTTATATAGACATCTAAAAGACTTCCACTTATAACTAACATATCGCTTAAAAAAACGAGGGAAATAGACATCAATACCATTTTTTGCTATGTCAGATATAATCAGTCGCATTTTTAAAAACTTATCGGTGGTATAAAATTCAATTTTGGTAAAAAAAAAATCATTCTATAAACCTTTTACAAATTTTTATGAGTATTTTCAAGTTTCAATTTCACAGAGTATTCCGATCACGTTTATTTCTAACCCAATGGCGTATATGTAATTCTTGTCTTAAAACTCCAGTATAAAAGTTGGCGAAACCGATATACAAAGAAACGCTAACCATTATAAAAGTTAATTCATATCCTTTATTTAAAATTTGGGAAGGCATTTGGGAAAAAATCATCACAATTTTTAATATTATTATATTTACATATTGGTTACATTATGTCAATATCAATGAAAGAGAAATCTGTGAAAATTCACCTTGAGCAGAATGCGAAAATATACCACCATTTCTCTTTAAGATTAAATTAAATCCAATTAAATCTCTTTAAGATTTAATCAAACATTACTTTTATATTCATAAAGCCAACTAATGACATACAACACATGCGTTGTGAAAGGATTTCAGTTTAATCTGCGCTACAAACGATTAAATACTTCCATTGACTACAAGGTCATCAATGTCGGGCACTCTGCATTTTACACAGACATGCCAAGGTATCAAAAAACCCCACCAGTCTTCATCACTGCCCATAGTAAAGCGAAAATCGCCTGCAATCAATTCTGCGAAATTGTTATGCTTAATCATCCGCATGATTGTTATGAACACAAACACCTAGGCAACAACAACAAAAACCCCAAATTGTTGTCGAAACACAAAAAGGGCACAGCGTTCTCACATTAAACGGAAGACAATCATTAAAAGTAAATTAATTTATATCGCACTTTTGATAGCGAAGAAAACAATAATCAGTGGTAGAAAGTTGTCCAAGCGAAAACGTCTTGTGTTTCATTCTCCCTCCCTAACGGGTAGCCAGCAAGCAATTCAAGCGATAAAATTAATTTGTTTCAAATTAAACCAAACATCGGTTGCCACCCATGTCCTGGCAGATATTTACAGATACACCTAGATGAACAAATGTACATTACGTACAAACTTTTTGATATTCATTTAATACATTTCGGCATTGAATTTTGGAAAGTTTCTCCGCCAAATGTAACCGTTGGCAACCGACACTTGGCATGCGGTCATTTGTCAAAAGAATGTTACCTTTAGGCTTTTCGATTCATCTCTCACCTCTCTTCCTTTGTTTATTACTCGTCCCCAGCACCTTGTAATGTAATGACTAAGCATTTATCATCATCGCTGTGTTAGACAGTCGCTCGTAACAACAAAAAGGCTTATTAAAAGTTCTTGTAACTACAACAACTGCACCACACATACAGCCAAACTTACTTAACGCTCCAAGATACCAGCGAGTCATTTGCTTTATGTTCTTGTACGTTTCTTGTACTTAACGATGCAGACTACATTGGTGTAATTGTGCGATGCTCCTTCGTCATCCTTTGCCCCAGTACTTTCTCTCTTTCACTTACAAGCAAAGTGGAATATAATGTAAATGTATTACTGCGTCTATGAGTAAGTGCGAGCAAGTTCATGGTGGTTGAGTAGTTAAGCGAGTGGCGACGCTTCTGGAGTGTGTGTGTGTGTGTGGTCGTAGTGCTAATGGCAAAATTATTACACTTCTACTGCTGCTGACTTGCTGCGTTCGAAATGGCAAATAAACGTTTAACACTTTGAAAAATATTAGACATACTCTGATTGCTCTCATTCTGGGCGAGCGTGAGGCTATAGAGTGGATTTATATTCTTGTGCACATTGTGTTTAATATAAATGGATAATTAATTGTGTAATTTTCAGTGATTGAGAAGTGATGTCTTAATGTGTATTTCTATTGTCAGTCGAGAAGAGAAAATGATTAAGTCGTAGTATATCAGAGAAAATAGTTAAGTAGTTAAGCTAAGAATGTAAAATTTTGAGATTGTACAGTGAAGTAATTCAACATTATGTTGATTAATTGAAGAGTGGAGGTGAGACATTCATATAAAGAACAAAGTACACAAGTTGTTGATTCTGCCTATATTTTCTGCCAATTAAGAAAGGATTCGCAGGTTTTCCAACCTATTTCTGCATAGGCCTGGGCAATCACATATAATATGGTCGGTATTATTATTTGTCCTTATGCTGATGTTTGTTCGCATAGTTTTGCAGCTGCTACTCAAGAAATATTGATGATGTGACATTTAAATTTTATGCAGAATTGCAGCTAAGGCTTAAATAAATAAATTGTATTTATATATCCATGTAACAAAAATAAAGTTTGACAAATTTTATCCAACGAAATCTTCAAAAATTTTAATTTATCTGCGTTTTCATAACTTTTTCTCAATAACTCGATATTTCTGATCACACAGAGGCTGTCTCATCTAAGTAGATACTCTACGGGAAAATGAACCGGTACAGTACCAGTCACGTGACCGGTTCTCTGGCTGCATGAACCGGTTCTAGTTCGGGAACTTTTGTATGTAGAGAACCGGTACGTTTTGTATGGGGTTGGCCACTAAAGTGTCAATTGACACCTAACTGATACTTTGTGATGTGCCTTGAACCGGTACAACAGTACAAGCCCTACGACAGGTTCAGTAAAAACCAGTCACCTAACTATGATATCTGTTTTTTGATAATATGCCATAAAATAAGACGGAAAAATAAAAAAAAGCATTTAATTAAATGAAACTTTTTGATAAATTACTTAGTTGTCTAGGGTTAAATTATATATAAATATGTTATATTTTTCTAAATTATCTACTTATTTTTAAACAACGCCGTTGGAAACATAACGCCGCAGAATCCCTACGGGAAAATGAACCGGTACAGTACCAGTCACGGGACCGGTTCTCTTGGGTGCATGAACCGGTTCTAGTTCTGGAACTTTTGTATGTAGAGAACCGGTACGTTTTGTATGAGGTTGGCCACTAAAGTGTCAATTGACACCTAACTGATAGTTTGTGATGTGTTTTAAACCGGTTCAACAGTACAAGCCCTATGACAGGTTCAGTAAAAACCAGTCACCTAACTATGATATCTGTTTTGTGGTAATATGCCCCAAAATAAGACGGAAAAAATTACTTAGTTGTCTAGGGTTAAAATATATATTATATAAATATTTTATATTTTTCTGACTTTTATACATATTTATAAACAACGCCGCAGAATACTACAGATCAGTCAAATTGACTTTTCTTTAACACTTTAGAACCAGTTTGGTGACACATCCTTCTTCACCCGTCCTGAGATAAGTACACTCAAGTAAATTAACACCACTTTTCCCGTAGGGTAAGTAGAGAAGTAATCATTGCTGATGATATTGCATGACGACCCTGACCCAAGTACTGTACTGTGCCTTTTCCAAGTTTATATCATATGGCACTCGCTACATACGTATAAGTAATATTAATTGTAAGCGGATTTTATATTAATCATACGCACTTTGTTCCAATATTGTGCATTTTTGGTTTAATAACACAGTACAAAAGCCAAATTTAGCTAGAAATTCTAAATCAAGGCAAACCTATTAGGTAATGTTATCAAGAATTCTTGCTTTTTTCCAGTTTTCTATTGCCACTAATTTTATATTTCACAATGTTAATTTTCAATTCGTCTAATTAAAGTGCATGCCTTAACCTATTATAGCAGACATTTTATCCTCACTCATTAAAATTTACAATGAATGGAAATTGTTTCCCATATGCAAGTGCTTAGGAAATTTTAAAGAAATATTTATAATTTATTAGGGCCTTACAAAAGTTCCTAAAGATGTTAATTCACTTTCGCCTATATAAAAAGGCGCATACTAAAAAAAAACAACATTTAAGCACACAAAGAAATAAAACACAAAAATATGCCTCATAATAATAATTACTATTATTAACATGGAATATTTTATGGCACAAGTTTACAACTTGGTGTAATAAGTAACATATGCACATACACACTCACATACATAAAAACATACACATGTTCATACGCAAAAATGTGTTAGCTCTCATTCTGTCTATCACATCAAGCGGAATGTTTGCTTGTCTATTCTTATTTCGTATCTTATTGTTAATGGAACCAATTTTTGTCAGAGATTGAATCACTTAAGCATATTGCTTTTCCACCGCAGACACACACACACGCTCAGTCACATTTGGCATTCATTGGCATACATACTAAATACATATGCAAAAACATAGCAGATACACAGCCAGACAAGTTTCATTTATATGTACATAAAGTTTATATGTATCTATGTGTGTGTGAGTAAAGGCATCTAAAGTATGTAACAAGAATTTGTATGAATTTCTGTCTGTCTTTCTATATGTCAGTCTGTCTGCCTAGCTGTCTTGTAGGTTTTTGCCAAAAATATACATTCACATATTTATTTATGTTTATTTGCATAAACTTTTAACAATAACATTACGCTTGTACCAAGCCAACAACAACAAAAGCTACCAGTATACAATGCATGTTAATGAAATAAAAACAACAAACACCGCATCTGTATTTTGATAGCTTTGTGTGGCATAGACGAAAGTGTGAGTGTGTTCATATGCTTGTATGGCTGTTTGTTTGTTTGTTTGGTTGTGTGCAGTTATTCTAACCTCCAGATATTTGTACATTTTAATAGAGATAAACCAGCCATGTTGTGTAATTCTCATATTTGCCATGAAACTTTCTCAACTTAACTACTTTTGCCATTTAAGTAATCGTTTGATATCTGTTAAATAGTTTGAAATAAATTTATCTATATCCTATCAGTTAATAAATTGGAGTGATAGTTTGGCTTTTCTGCTTCGATTCATTTTGAAAAAAATTTGGAATTTTACATTATGCAGTAGGCTTGTTTTCAATGTCATTTGTTAAGAATACAACAAGGTTGCAAGATAGCCATGTGACATCTCAAAACATTTCACGACCTGTAAATAGTGGCGCCTGTATTTTGTACATTGGATTTCTTAACAGGTTACAGCTGATGACTATACCACCCTATGTGTTTTTATCTTAGACTCTCTAAATTTTATACCGTGATATGATGTGCCCGAACAATATCCGGACATGTTACAGGGAAAGGCACCTCTATCCAATGGCTGAAAGTCCTCGCCTAATATATTGCTGACTCCAATAACATTAGGTATATGCTCTGCCCAAAAAAATGATGGAATATATGTATGATATTCAAACACTTTAATTTTTTTAGAAAATCGGTATCCATTTATTCAAATAATCCCTTTTTAGAACAACTCGGTTTTCGAATACCTGATTTAGCAAAAAAAAAAAAACGGGTCCACCAGTTGTCAAATTTTCCAGAATAGGGGGTAAGTATTTTCGGGAAAAAAATTAAGAGCGAAAAACTTGTGGGCGTCGGTCATATATTTTATCACTCTAGGAGGCAAAAATATTGGGGGAGGTTATACATTAGTAAGGTATGTTTGGGAAAAATGATAAGTGGATGTCTATTACATTGGTGTATAAAAAGGACTCTTTTTGAATTTCGAAGTAATTGATTTTAATTTATTGGCCGTCTTTGTTTTGCACATAAAATGAATTGGTTTTGGTACAATAACTACTAAACCAGTTTGAATAGACGTGGGCATTTACTATGACTTTTCGGAAACTTTTGCATCGATACTTTTAAACTTAAACTTAATTTTCCTTTACACCCCATGAATTATCAAAGTCAGTAAATGTGGTCGATCCATAGTATTGCGTATTAGCTGCTCAGATAGATGATTATGTGCACCATAAACTTGACGAAATGCTCGGGGAACAGAGCGCGCATTTTGAAAATAAATTTCCACGATGTGTACACGTTGTTCTTGTTTAAGTCTTTGAATAATTATTTGCCAAAGTATAATGAAAGAAACTCTAACACACTTTATTACTATTTCAGCTAGATTTACACTTATACCTATCAGAAGTTCTACTGGTCTTAAAGAAATCCCATATATACATTATTTCCAAATGTTCGGTAATGCGGTAATGCTATCTCTGATGTATAATGAAAATTCAAATTGAGCTCCCTGTTAAGAAAAAGCTGTTTTTCTGACCAACTCCAATGAAAATTGCTTAAATTTTGTATTTATAAGATTTATTACAGATTCGCTCTCCTGAAAAATAATAAACATACCTGTAAAGAAAATGAAAAACAAATCACTGTTTTAGTCGGCGCAACTACGATATATCCTTTACTGCCAATTTACTTTATTGTTTTGATACAATTTAAAAGTCAAACATTGACGCCTTGGCACTTTATGCCAACTTAGTTCTAAATAGCCTGTCCATATTTCTGTACCATACTATGAACTTATCTGGACGATTTAACTATTATTATAACTATTTCTACCATGGCTGAAATTCGTGCATATATACCAAATCTCCTCTTTATAATAGTTCATGAGATATACTAATTTTACATTTCAAGTTAATTCAATTACAACAAAGTATAGCTAAGGACTATTAACAGGTCATCAGTATAACTTTGTGAAATTTTCGAACACTCTACTCTGGTTCTAATTCAAACAATACCGACTACATATATATCAAATTTCATCTTCTTTTCTCTAATAGTTCATAAAATATGGCCGTTATAATTTTTAAGTTGTGTTGGCGATGCCGCGCCCCACTATCCAATTACAACCAAGTATAGCCAGGGACTATATATAGGTCAGCAGTGTATATACAATTTTCGAAACAATAAGTACATTGTAAAAGCTGTCAGAGCGACTTTTTAAAAAGGGGCGTGGCACCGTCCACTTCCTGCCTGGCAGTAATTCTAACAGTACGAACAACATATGTACCAAACATCATCTTCAAACATCTGATAGTTCATGAGATACAGACGTTATAAGTTGCAAGATGTAAGCTACGCCCACTAATCCGTTCCCCCCCATTTTTTGTTGGATCACGAATTTGCATCCAAATGCATCCACACAAATTTTCAAGACGATTGGTGAAACAGTCCCCTAGATATTGCGTTTTCAAAAATTGGGTCCAATGGGCGGGGCCACGCTCACTTGATATATCACAAATTCAAGTTGCCTATTTTAACCACCGACCACACAGCTACATTTTGTGAATATTTCACAAGGATCGGTCCAGCCGTTCTCAAGTCTATATGGTACATAAAAATTGCAAACAAACAAATTCAAACTCATTTTTATATATATAGTTAGATTACAAATGGTTTTAATTTGGTACATGACAAAATAACGGTTTAGTCGGTTTATTCGCTGTGGTACAGAGCATATAATATATTGTATTGGTAACACAACTTAGTTCACATATTGGCACAACTCAACTCGGGTAAACATTAACAACTGTAATATATAGTATTTAAAACTTATCTTGGATTCGCTCACTGTGGCTTAGATAGTGCATGATACCAAAACTAAAAATTACAAATTCATGAATTTCTAATATTTGATGTATTTGACTTCATATTCAGTTCTATATTATGAAAATTCTAAGAGACCATTTATGCAAATAACAATTCTGTTGAACCATTCAGTAAGAAAATTGTTATCAATAAACTTAAATTGCAAAATAAGAGGGAATTTTTTAATTTTCTTCATTTTAATTTTCATAATTTTCTTTGTATATTGTAATTATATAGCATATTGACAAGGTTAATTTCACTGACTATGTCATATTTTGGCAATGTACTCTAAAATCAGGATTGCAGATTTTCTGATGTCCGCACAGTGTTTTCACTTATCTATAAATATGCCTTAAATTATTTGTATTAAATTATTTCTTAAATACTATTATTGTCCCTCTTTTAATGTCAACTTTTATTAAATACGCAATTTAAATTACCCACGTAAAAAAATTTACACACTTTCATTAAGTGAACATGATGGCATACCCCCGTAATACTGAAGGTACATTAACCAAATAAATAACACAAATATCATTTTATTTCGCTTCTTAAACGGCCAAATTAACAAATTTTTAACGCAAACAGTTCGAGTGTGAACAATAATGTTTTCAAATAAAATCTCGGATTAATCATGTGTATATGTCGCTGCAGACAACGAAACTCACTTAGCCAGACAAGTGAATATTTGCAAAAGACACAAAAGCTTGCTGTTAACGTGGAAAACTCATACACAAACTCATCCGACTGTATTTAATTGTGTATGTGACTTTGTTGTGTATTATATGCGGTTGTGTGAAAAACATTTTCAGGGAATACAATAATAAATTCTAAAATATTTATACTTAAGGTAATACATTAGCTCACACTTAATCTCGTATGCAGTTATACACTGAAACGGCATTGGTGTACCAGGAATCGAGTGCATATATATGTATGTAGATATTAATGTCGTAATTAATTTGTATATAAATTACAGTAGATAAGGAAAACATGACACCAGAACATTAAAATTTGGTTTGAGAGCATGTACATAGATTTCATGTGTGACATGATTCATATATCTACCTTTAAAAGACTTAATGTACTTTAACGAAACTTAATGAAATTACTTCTGTAGCAATGTATGAACGTATTTCTTACATTCAGTTTTTATTTTTAAACACATAGAACGTTGTTTAAAGTATCGATTTCGATCTTAAAATTTTTCCAAATGTCTTCCAAAAAATTTTGAGACGAGACATAAACTACTTGACTATGCCTGTAGTTAACAATGGGTTAGTCACAACCCAATTAATAGCTGATATTTGAATCGATCATATCGAATTCCAGCTGCAAATTCCATTACTTGTTTTAACTAATTTACTTCAGTTTTCTAATCTTGACTCCGTTATGTAAATAGCTAAATTTGTTCTGTTGTTTATCTTTGTTTTATCCCCACTTACACTACTTGAGACTTCTTCGAACACATAAAAACAAGCTGGAAACATTTTTGCAACATTTATAAATATCAAATTCACTTGGTCATGGAAGGATTAAACATAAACAATAGTTGACATATATTGATACATAATTAATTATTGAGAAAAATTTCACAAAGATTTTAAAATGGTACAAAATATTAACAACGATACAATATTTAGAAATTCCATAACAAATTACTATGTCATAACAATCCTAAATTGCAGCCAGTCTGATCAGTCACTCAATAAAACCACCTTCATTTAAACTTACAGGATGTGAACACAACAGATTTCAAGGTATTTCTTATTGCTGACAGGTAACAAGATAGTGTAACATGGTAACATGGTTGTTGTTCATTTGATGTCACCTGAAATATGAACATGCGTTAGGTTCTAATCGTAGTCTACTTTATGTCCGCTTCCGTGAGTTCCTATGTGTGCAATGCACACTGTGCATACATCATTTGCTAACATACTTTTCTTTTTTAATCCACTGCACAATTCTCTTATTTGCTGATAATATTTTCATCTCTTATCCTTTATTTTCTTTTTCGATTTTCATGGCATCGTTACTGTATGAGTATACAAACATACAAACTACCACATACACATATGTCTGTGTGCGTTACTTTAGCAGTTAACTCATGCATGCAGCAATGTCACTCGTGTTCATGAATAATTGAAAATCGTACCAATGTTACACATACTAGTGAGAGTAAGACTACAAATACATTCATTTAGCCAAACAAACACACTTAGAGGAGCATTAGGTTATAACGAACGACAGTTGCCTTTGCTTGTGTGGCCATAAGAATGGAAAGTAAATATATTGTTGTAAACTGTCAATGCTGATAGTAAAAGTTCATGTTGCCGTTGCTGTTGCCTTGTTATCATAGCCTCTGCTTGGACTTGAGAGAGTATACAGGTAACATATACATTTGCATTTATATTTCCCTTTGATAAGCATTCATATGCTGTTGTGTATTTGTTTATTTGAATGTATGTTTACTTTAAAGTGTTCACTTTTTTGGAATCCAATTAGTATCGTGAACTGCATTAACATTTGTTGGCAGAGGATGATACGCAAATAAAGGATTAAATGCACTGTACTGTAAAGTGTTAAAAAAATGTGAGGGATATTGATTGACAATGATATTTATTGGACAGTTTACGTACATAAAAAAATAGAAAGAAGTGGTGTATTGTGTAGCATTTTGTGTGTTGTATATATCATTTGATACGACTAAAAAGTGTAACACATAGAAGGTGGCACTATAGAACGTAGGTTTCTTTGAACCAAATTCGATTCATGACGTTTTAAACCGTTTAGAAAGAATTGTAATATTTTGTAGGATTTTGTGTATTGTTTTTTAATATTTAAAAGTCATTGGTATTTTAGTTAAAAATTCACAATTTTCAAGAAGGAAGCTATTCAATAACGTGATGTGATGTAATAACAAAACATGTTTTACTTTCTTACTTACTTAACGTGGTTTATAAATTTCAGGTTTGAAGTATTAAAGAATTCCACACGCTTCGGTCTTCTGCGGGCGTTCTCCAGTTAGTCCTTCCAGATGGTGGAACGTTGCCAACCACTTGGTCCTTCCAACGAAGTTTGGGTCTACCTGCTCTGCGCCGCCCTTCTGGTTCGCCTTCAAACACCTTTCTCGCTGGAGCATTTACATCCATCCTGGCAACATGACCCAGCCATCGTACTCGTTGGATTCTGACTCTTATAGCTACGTGGTGGATGTCTTGGTAAAGCTCATACAGCTCATGTTTAATCCGATGGCGAAACTCGCCGTTGACACAGATATGTATGTCCATACATTTTTCGGAGTACTTTTCTCTCGAAACGGGTAAAATTAGCACCTGGAGTAGCTGTTTTTTAGTATCCCGAGATAAGGTGGTGTTACTAAAGTGATACTGAAGTCCGTATAAACATCTATCGGCGAGCACTCTTCTTAGCTGACACCATTTTTCTTATTGACGGAAGATCCAAGGTAGGTAAATTCATCTACTACCGCAAAACAAAGATTGTCAACGTTCACGGCGCGTCCCCAACGAGAGGGCTCTTTGTTCTTCGAAATCACTATTTTTGTTTTGGCCTCGTTGACTGCTAAACCCATTTTTGCTGACTCCTTTTCTAGTGATGAAAAAACTGCAGTAACATCCCGCAGATTTCGGCCAATGATGCCTATATCATCGGTGTAGGCTAGTGGCATGTGGCTCTTGTGGAATATGGTGCCAGACATGTTGACACCAGCCTTTCTCATCACCTTCTCCATAACTATACTAAATAGTGTACAGGACAATCTATCACCCTGCCTGGGACCTCTTTCCGTGTTGAATGGTTCAAAGTGATCCCTATCAATCCTTACCGAGGATTTTGTGTTTTCCACGGTACATCTGTAAAGTCGAATCAGCTTTGCAGGAATTCCAACCTCAGACATGGCCTCATATAGCCTACTCCTTATCGGATAGTCGAAGGCAGCTTTGTAGTTGACAAAGAGGATTTGTCGTAAGGTGAATATTTGATCCGTCGTAGATTTGCCAGGTCTAAAGCCGCACTGATATGGTCCAATTAGTTTTTCTACAATAAGCTTTAGACGTTCACACAATATACTCGAAAGGACCTTGTACGCAATTGGTAATAGGCTTATTCTACGGTAGTTCTTACATTCACTAAGATTTCCTTTCTTGAATATGGCACATAACAGACTGAGATTCCAAGGAAGTGATCGGAGTCAATGTTCGCACCCCTAATCAATCGTACGTCCAGAACACTCGATGCGTGCCTTCCATCGCCTACCACGTAAACTATCTGATTCCTCGTCAAATGATCTGGAGATAACCATGTTGCCTTATGAATATTTCTGTGGTCAAATCTTGTGCTGCTAACAACCACATATCTTGCCGCAGAGTAATCAATCAGTCTAATGGCATTGTTCGACGTTTCGGTGTGCAGACTGAATTTTCCAATTGTAGACTCAAATGCGGTCTCCTAGCCTATTTTAGCATTAAAATCGCCTAGTACAATTTTGATGACATGGCTGGGGCTATGGTCATATACCTTTTCTAGGATCTCGTAGAACTCGTCTTTGTCCTTGTCGCTTCTCTCTTTAGCTGAATCACGGGATCTTATACATACGTGTTATGTGGAAAAACTTTGTTTTGACTCTTATGATGGCTATACGTTCACAAACTGGGCTGCACATTGAGACTAGTTAAATAATATCAGACATAGAGTGAGCTCACCTGACTGAAATTTCTATGCTGATGTTATTTATTATTTTGTGAATTTGTCTATAGGAATTTGTTTAGGAAAAATTTTTTAATAAAAAACTTAAACGAAAATTATGTAGATTAGTTGACGTTGGCACTTTATATATAAATTAATTGTTTTATATAAAATATCAGAAGTATAACAGGGAGATTCTTAGGACTTTGCACGAGTTTGTTTGCCAATAATGTGCCTTTTTTGTTGAACAATATGATTGATCGGAAAAATAGGCGTAATTAATTTGTTAAAGTACGAAACATATGTATGTACGACTAAATATATTGTATCAGGATGAAGTCTGCTTAAAAAATAATAAATTTCTCTTTACACCCCATGAATGAGGTATGGGACAGCTTACCTCGTTGTTGTGATTTAAAACATTTTCTATTTTGGATTCACAACGAATGGCACCTACTTGTTTGTCGACGAACATCGAGGGGGCCGCCAATGAACGAAACATGTTGATGACTGGAGCCGGAAATCGAACCATGGACCTCCCGCATGATAGTCGCGTGTTCTAACCACTATGTCACGACCGGTCCTTGAAGTATGTATGTATATAGTCTGTTTAGTATATAATAAAACCAAACACTTTTTGTAGCATTTATATTAAAGTATTACCCATACTTAGCTGGCAAGATATATAAAAAACTCTTAAACTACACCAAAATTATAATCTGTCCCACAACCACATATGAAAACCCATGCAATCGCTTGCGTTAAATACTTTTAAAGTGCTTGGCATACTAAAATGTCGGTGCTTTCTCAAAGCAACCACAAGAAAGTAACAAATTTTAAAATCTCAACCACAGACCAAGGACCATTTTTGTGTAATATTCATGTGTACAATTTATGCGTTTGTATTAAACTCTATTCAAAAGAATGCAACATCATGTCGACCAAACAATTTTCTACTTAAGCTTATAGATTTTTTGCAACCATGTTTGTTATGTGTTTCTTCACTCCTTCTTTTTCAATTTTTACAACACTCTTCGTATTGTGTTGTTGCCACCTTGGCTGGTGGTGGAGGTGTTTGTTGTTAAATTTCTGTTCTTTTTTGTAGCAAAATCACACATTGATTTGTTATGCTGTTGCAGGTGAACATTTTGCTGGGAGGGTTGTGAAAAGTGGTAAAATTATTTGCACGGTGTCGCAGTGAACGAAATTTTGCCACTCTGGTTACTACAAGTTTATGGACACTCATGTATTTTCGGTGGCCTTCAGTTCGGGTCTTGTTCCATGTTAATACATATACATTCATTTACATTTATACATATACATGAGTTTGTGTTAGTCATGTGTAAGTTATAAGATGGAAGAATGAATGTGCAAAGTTCATTAATATTAAAATTAATAAAGTCGCAAAAAAGTGGGCGAAATAATGCTTCGTAGTGCTTAACAATATGTGACGAAACTGCAGTAACATCTCGCGGTGATAGTGTTAACTTCTGATTTAGGCTAAAATTAAGGTGATATGACATAACTTCGAGTAGGAAATTACATATGAAGTAAGCCTCAAGAACAATATAAAAATTAAACTAATTTAATTGTTGTACCTATATAAAGTAACGGCAAAAAAATAACGTATTGTATTTTGAATATTAAAAAAACTGTTTCCCACTATTTTTTAGCAACTCCCGATGGTTCGTTATTTCCATGACGTCCAAAACTTCCGCTATATTCATTTAAAACTTATTACTTTTACTCATACACATCTTGCGTTTTTTAAAACATTTTTATATTCCATTACATAGTCGCACGCATTCCCACACATACATTCCATCAAACAGAAAGAATTTTACATATGCGTGTATGCTTATTTGATTACCTAACACGAACTTTCTTAACGTTATTCCCCGAATTTGTATACCACTCTGTTCCTAATGAATATATATACGAGTGCTTAAAATTTCTCTTACCACAAATTTTCCATACTTTACTGTAATGCTGGTGGCTTAAGAACTCGGTAGTTTTATTTTTTTTTTTTGTTTTGTTTTAGTTTCTGTTTTCATTAGAGCTCTAACGTATTCCATAGTTAGCAATTCACCTTGGATGGCTCTTTATGAGATTCTTTATGGTTTCACATATTTATTATTCATAATTTACCAAACATTTTGGTGCGCTCTGCTTTCTTGGCCAATCTAAATTTCTGGCCACTTTTTTGCGCATGGATATGAGTGGTATTATTCATTTAAAAATTCTACTAAAGTTATGGTCAACTTTGATAAAGTTAAGAGCAACACAAGAAAAAAACAGAAAAGCAAAAACAAATCCACATCTGAAGACACTCTAATAAATTCTGCGCAGCATGAGGGCATTTCCTTATCTTTCGACTATGACTATACGAATATTATGGGGGTTTTTCTAATGAAGAAAACTGGAAGGTTAATTAGATTGTTCATTTCCATAAAAGAGAAATGTTAACACAAACATATTCATTTTAAGTAAAACGATAGGATAGATGGCCAACATCTACATTTGCCTTTAGAGTAAATTAATTATAAAGAAAGTAAATTTTCTAAAATGATTTAGATTTTTGCTGAAGATTTGGTTTGTGTGCAAAGCAAGTTAAAGTTTGTAGTTGAAAGGTAGTAATTGAATATGATAGCAATAATTGAGCTTTGAGACAAAAACTAAGATGTGAAAATGAATATAAAATGCATATGCGATTGTTAATATACATACATATATAAGTATATAGGACAGGAATTGTTTTAGTTTCAATTGACAAAAACATATTGAATGGTATTTATAATTTTGTCAGTAAGAAAAACGTCGAAAAAACAGAAACATTTCCTACACCACTTCTGGTACTTACCATACATACTTACTGGTATGGCAATCCTTTCGGAATAATATACCGTACGTAGAATAAAATTATAAGCGCTTCGATCTTCTGCGCTTCTTCTCCAGTTATTGTCACCAAGTTGTGCAAAGTTCTCAGTAACATGTTTTTTTTTTGTCCATCGAGCTCATTTCCGAAGACTTTTCGAGCTGGAGCATTTTCGTACAACGTGACATAGCCAACGCAACCGTTCCACCTTAATGCGCCTGACCACTTGAATGTCAATGTGCAGCTTGTACAGCTCACAATTCATACGTCGATCCTCTCCGTTAACGATGATGGGCCCATATATTTTACAGAATATTTATCTCTTGAATACTGCCAGAACCGATTCATCCGCTTGTGTCACAAGACAGGATTCTGACCATAAATTAAGACAGGTCGAACCAGTATCTGGTATAGCTGGATTTTTGTTCGTCGAGAGAGGGCTTTGTCATTAAAACGCTTGCTTAGTCGGTAGTAGCATTTATTAGCAAGCAGAATTCGAGGCTGACATTATTTGTTTTGTTGATGGCGAATCATAGGTAGATTAAATTTACCACCTTCATATTATAGTTGTCAACGTTCACGCCTAAACGAGTAGATTTTTTGTTCGTTGAAACTAATAACTTCGTTTTGTCCCCGTTCACCATAAGACCCATTTTCGCTGATTCCTTCTGTATACCTGAGAAGGCTGCAGTCATATCACGCAGTTTTCTACCGATGATGTATACGTCATCAGCGTACGCGAGTAGCTTGTGGCTTTTGTTGAATATCGTGCCACTCGTGTTTACTACAGCTTTCCTCATTATCATCTCCATCACTATGTTGAAGAGGTCACACGATAAGCCGTCGCCTAGTTTAGGCCTCGTCTGGTATAGAATGGCTCCGTAAGGTCCTTGCCAATCTTCACTAAAGAATTCGTGTCAGTCAGCGTAATTCCGCAAAGACGTATCTGCTTCGCAGGAATACCAAACTCAGCCATGGCTTCGAGCAATTTCAACCGTGTCGGGATGTCGAAGTCAGCTTTATAGTAGACGAAAAGATGGTACGTATCAGATGTTGATTTACTAGGTCTAAAGCCACACTGATAAGGCCCGATTAGATTGGATAAAAACTGGGTTTAGTCCGATCCCACTCGGTTCACCTTTTTTCGCACTGGACATAATACGCTTTAATTCCAATCATCGGTCATGTACTCGTTAAGCCAAACCGAGCGTAGTAGCTGGTGCAGTCTCGTTATCAACTCCTCGCCACCGGTCTTGAAGAGCTCTGTCGGCATTCCGTCGGAATTTTATTTTATTTCCGCGATGCAAGTTTCACTTTACATCCCAACGGCACCCAATCTCCCATACAAATGTCCTAATGTACTCATAAATTGTCCCAGCGGATAAATTATCAAGGACATGCAACAGGAGACATTCCGAAGAAACGTCATCATTCACATGTCTGAAAACAGGGTTTATACTTGCGTTCTGAAACATCCCCCAATTTTTGAATGATCTATGCCGCCGACATTTTTTGAGTAGAATGTTTCAATGTATTCGATGATTTGTTATTCCACCATTTCGTATACATACACATTCCGTCTCGCTTCTATGAGAAGAAAGGCCACAATAATGTTTTGCAGTCGAGGCTTTCTAATAGGCATTGTTTTGTAAGTCAGAGTGGAAGGTATTACTTTCCAGCTATACCTTATGTTATTTAGAAAGAAATAAGGAATGCGCATGGAAGGCCTTCTGACTGCTCTTGATGGCGTTCGTAAGAGTGTTGAACTTTGTAACTTTTTTCTTATATTTGAAATACAAATGAACTATACTGTTCTGTCTCCACTGGCACCTACCATAGGAATTATTGTTCCCTTATTGATGAGAATTAAAATAATGCATTATGTGTGAAACATAACATCGTTCAAATGTCCGCCTCTTCTATTAACTGTGGCATGGATTCAAGTTGTAAATATTCAAGGACTCTGCCTCATAGATCCGAAAGAATTTCGGCGATGGCCTTGTTTATGTTGACTAGTGGCGTATTGGAATAGAAATACGACATCAGAAAATACTTTAAGAAAAAGTCTAACAGAGTCAAAATTCACGATCTTTTTGTCGAATCGACCTCACCTCTGCAAGAGATAACCATACCCTATATCGATTTCAATGTCGAAAAGGCGCATTAAAATCGTGCAAAACTCAAATTTTAGATATTAGGAAAATGGGCGTGGCAGTTATCCAATCTTTATTCAGTATATATTTTTTGGTTTAAATAGGGTGCTCTGTTACCCTACCAAACATCATTAACATCGAATGAGAATTGCGAGATTTGCAAATTTCAATTGTATGGGATGTGGACGTGGCAATGGTTTGATTTTGACCAAATTTTGAAATGTTCTTAATCTGATCAAAATTATAGTATGTGCTAAAATTCAATTCGCTAGGACAACTCCTTCTATTTTTTCCCAAAATATTTATCACCGAAGATCCAGCTCTTCTGTTCGAAATTCTCTATCAGAAAAAATTGCATAGAGATTTGTATGTGGCACAAGTGCCAAGCCAGTGTCTCAAGTCATTTTCAATTACTTTAAATCGTTGACACCGATTTGTGGTAATTTTAAAGATGATTGCATTATATGCATAATAAACATATTTTGTTAAACTTGCTACATATTATAAAATGCTTAAAGCTCTTACCCCTTTTTAAGTACTTCAATGCAGTAAAAGTAATGGAAATACACACAAACCTTCTGCCCACAATAGGCGACAAGGCTCCTTACTAAATGTTCTACCAACGAACCACTTCCAAAGCTTTGAGTGTCACAAAAAAGTAATAATTCAAAAACTTATTGCAAATGTTTCAACAATTTCGTTAATAAATCTAAAGAAATTTGTCTTGCATTTTGATGTAATTACGCGCTATTGAATTGCAATGAAACGTGTTTTGCACGAAACAACTGCAATGTGTCAAGTGCCCAACGTAACGAGTCAAGTCCTAGAAATAAGGAGAGCACCCATCTAAAGAGTATTTAACCCGTATGTTGTACTTAGCAAAGAAATGTATTAATTAAAAAATTTAATTTGACTTAATGAATTGCCCTAAGACAAAAGAAGCAAACATCTTGTAGAAATAGGAAACCTCACGCATTACCCCTTTCTCACTCTTACTACATACTGTTAGTTGTATGAAGGCATTGCTGTATTCAATTTGAGGTACTCCAGACCATCTACTATAGCCATACAAGCCATTCATTCATCCGTTTAAACTAACGAACGAACCAACACCAGTACATTCGTATGCTTAGGTATAATTATAAATAAACATGCAATCATTTACTGCATTTCCTTTAAAGTTTTACATGTAGCTATATGTGGTTACATACAGTGTAAGTCAAAAGAAGCTGTACGCAATACATACGTTGTACTATTCGTTGTAGAGAGTTGTAAAAACTACTTTCTCAAAAGCCGAGATATAGAATATAACGAGAATTTATAAATTTTGTAATGCAATGTTTTTAAAATAGTGTGATGATCGAACATAAGGAACACATTGCTTTTATTTTTTTATAGATTGATTTTAACTCTACCGAATCAAACATATTTCAAAATGCATGGTACTACTTTTTGGTAACAAATTTATAGTGAAGAGATCATCATATAGAGTACTGATCATCGTTCCCTAAATGTCTCAAAATTGTCTTAAAACAAACGATTTCTCAATAAGAAGTTGAGCAAATAATATTTTTCTCAGCAAAGTCGGCATGGAAATCCAGGCGATCTAAGGAGATGTAACAGTGCTACATGTATATACAAAGTATGTTAACTTTTTATTGCAAATGTCAAAGCTATATCACTTCAAGTCTGTTTTTAAACAGTAATAACAAAAATAACAAACCAATCAAATAAAGAACAAAACCAGATGTTCTAGACTACATATTACTTTGATCGACAAAACTGTTGTATACGATAGTTAGTAGAAAAACAAAAAACAACAGAAGAAGACCATAACGTTACTAGCAATTTGGTACAGAACAACGCAACACTTGTTCCCAATTGGACCAAGTCTTTTGTACCTCCCATACTAGAGTATCAAAGGACCTCATGTGATCACCCTTAACATCTTTCTAATAAACATTTAAAGTTAGCTTAAAAACAATCAAAACAAAATTGAAAAAAAAACTTTTGGCACACATATCATTAATTTTCGATATTATTAAATTGTTTAATAAAAAACTAAAATTTTCAGCAAAAATTTAAAACATAGGAAAAAATTTTATTTTTTAAAAACGAATTTATTGGAATTGTTATATAACAAATAAATAAATAATAATAATGAAACAAAATATCCATATTGTCGTTTACAAATATTTCACAACTATTTCTGTGGAATTGTCAGTAACTCTGCCTGTTTGCATATTATTCACATGCATATGCAATAACATACATATGTTGTTGTACTTGAGAGTGATTGTCTGTCGCGCTCTCCTCGTTTTTCTGTGTAGGTGTGTGTTAATAATGTATGTAGTACATCTGTAATTGTACCGGAAACTACACTTATTAGTTAGCTAAAGAACATTTTCATACACGCTCACACTCTCATACGCCGGAGAGATCCCCGCACTCGAAGTCGTACAAGTTGCTGTTGAGCACAGATCCCTGTGAGACAACAACACCGCAATCATACCACGGATACATTCACTAACATACATCTAGTATGTCCATGCATACATTTGGAGTATGTGATGTATCTTGGGGCACATTTATGCAGCGGTGTATGCGGGTGTTTGCGTGTGCATGTGCATGTTGTGAGCATTTTCGTGTTTTAACATTTCGTGTACATATTCTGTAGTAAAACGTACAAGATACTTAGTGGCATAGTGGTGGTTAAGCTAAATTGCAATTTGTTGCAAATAGAAACATAAAAGCGAAAACCAAAACTAAGAAGAACCAGCAAAAAGTCGACAATAGCAGAAAAGGAAAAACAAGTCGTAGGAGATTCCTTGGGTTCCATGTCTTCTTGATCCATATTTTGTTGCCGAGTAGCACTCTTGTGCTACTTATTTTTCTGGCTCTTGTGCTGTTATTGTAGTTGTTGTCTTGATGTCTTCTGAGCCCGTCAACTGTAAATTCTCACATGCTTGTGGCCTCAAGTGTTTGCGATAGAAGTGCACATGCTACGAAGGACGTACACGCGGGAAAGATAAATGTGGGAAGAAACACTTCTGCTGCTACTGCAGCTGCTGCCGATTCTGCCTCTGCTACAACGACAATGATGACATCAATGGAAATAACGGCAATGGTGATGTTGAAACTATGTCTTCGAGATGATTGGTAAGTGTATAATGAGTGCATATTTCATACAAAACTGCTAAAGGGTTCGGATGCAATTGCACTATCAAGTAAAGGGTCATACAAGAAAAATGTGAGTGAAGTGGAATAAAGAGCATCTTTTTTTCACAATCTAAATTTGTATCTTAAATGTAACCAAGTATTAATTTTGTTAATTTTAGCTCATCCATTTAGATTTTTGCTGAACATGCATCAGTGCTTATACAATTTTTTTGCAATATCATTGTCCCAATTCAACCTTTCACACACAATAAATGTTTCTATGTTTAATGTTACATCTATTTTAATTTTGTTAAATTTTGCTACGGTTTGTGCCTGCAATGCCAGACTTCATCCGAATGAGAGAGATGTGTTGCTGCTTCACTTTGTCTCCAAAGTTATTCACTAAATACTAAATGTTGTACTTCCTTATCTTAATGCTGCAATTGACTTTACATGTTCCATAGAAATAAAATCACTTTTGCCTTTCATTTGCAATCTGCAAACATTTAAAAGAAAACATCATTTTTATCGAAAATCTTTCTGATGACGTAACTTAAAGATCAGTTAACAATTTTGTTTGTTCTGCGAAACTTTCGTATATCGCTATACAAACACTATCTTTCTTTTCCTGCAAAATCCGAACCCTGAGGTTAATCTTGACGTCCAAGGATGGTGGCGGGTGCTGCGGGATGATTACATATAAAACAACACAGCAAACAAAATGCTACAACAGTCTGCTCTGTATGTGAACTTTATGACACACATTTCATCTGGGTTTTGTTTTTCGCTTAAGCTTATTCAGAAATGTGTATTATGTACAAGAGTAGTGAAGTATTCCTTTGGATGCCAATGAAAGAAAAGTCGACCACCAGCTTCACACACACACACACACGCGTACATAGCCATATGAACATACTTTAAGCAGGAAGGCAAGAATGCCCGAAGTTGCTATGGCAAAGGGAATTGGGTTGAAAGGAAACATGGACGAACATTAGTTTACTTCTCTGTTGCAGTTTTCTTCATTGGAGGTTATTTTACTTGTTTGCTCTTGGACGGATGGTTGATTCTTTCTTGTTGGTCCTACCAAAATATGTGATGCGATAAGGGCGATGCCGCTGCTCGTGTCACTGGATGTACGGCTGGCTGCTTGACTCCTTTAAGCCATATAAGCTTTGTTCCAAAATTACGTTTCATTTCTTATTTATAACAACAATAGTAGCAGCGGCGAGAAGAAATAATACATCAGCACTGGCAAAATGAAACGGATGCCGACACACTGTAACCCAAAGCACGGGGGACTAAAAACTGCAAGTGACATAAACTTCAACAATAAGGAAGGTAAACAATCTGTGATTTGTTGAAAGCTTTCCATGCGATGAAATCCTCTCACAAATAAATCATAATAGAAAAGATTTATGTGAACTAAAAAAAAACAAATTGAATTATTAAACTTGTTTCGAAGGGAAAAAAACACAACATTTCTAAAAAGTAGAAGAAAGAACAACTTCAACATTCATAAAACTACAAAGTTTATTAATGCTCTCTAACGGCAAAATTTCACACGCTTGTGTTAAAAACCAACTTACATCCTGACACATTATCAGGTGTTTGCCACCAGGCAGCGTACACTTATTTAATATGCGCCAACATTCACTTAACCGCCATTAACGAAAAACAAAAGAAGAACTGAGAAAAACAAACCCAACCACAACCCAACCCCCCACCACACCGTCATCCAACGTAATCATCAGCGTGAAGAGTCTTTCCTTGCGCGAGATTAAGAGCTATATGATGCTACAAGTATTTCCTGTGGCATCAACTTCATCTGTTACTTGTACAAACTCTTAACTTGAGAGACTGCCGGAAGTGGAAATGTGTCGTGCGCTGAGTAAAACAATTTTCCAGCGATACCCACCACACCCATCCGCCCATTCCCTAAATATTTTTAATGAAATTATTTTTGCTCGTTTACATTTGTGTGTTTTTGCTAATTTTAATTGTGAACTTTGTACAAAAGCGCAGAACGTGATACTAATGCAAAACTTGCACTAACATTTACAGTTTCAAGCTGCTACAACAACAATGCCTGTAAATGGGGCTAGTTGGCGGCTATGCATGCAATAAGACAACAAATTCAGCGCTAAAAATTATATTAATTTCGCGCAACAAGAGATAACGAATGCAGTAACTTTTTACGAGTTAAATGAAGAAGAAGTCCTTTAGTTGTGTTTTTTTTTAGTTTATAAATTATTCTTATGAAGATGATCTTCGATAAGGATCAAATTTTATAAAAAAAAAACAAAATATCAAACGAAGGTATTAAGATTGGTTATCTAAAATAAATCCAAATAAAAGTTATATTGTATCAGAAATTTTTATGAGTTCTTTGTAATTGTATTAAGGTTATAAATATCTAGTAACTGAATTGAAGTTTTATGATAAATTGCGATAGTACAATCAAACTAAAATATTTGTCTATGGGTAGAGGACAATGGGGGGTTTATAACACAGTGCAACACATGATTTTGGGGCTCAATTCTGAAAGTACCCCAAAAAGAAGAAGCTCTGCATTATTCGTTTTGTCAAGTTACATGAGATAATAATTAAATATCGATTTGAAGTTAATAAGTATCGTATAGCGGAATTTGTCACGTTTTAGGCTCTTATGGTGACGTATGATTATCATAAGTATTATACCACGAAAACCATACGCCACGGAGTACAACATTTTTATTGTTACTGCTACAAAATAAACCCAGTTCAAAATCATTTTATGAATGGAAATATGAACTTGTTGCTTATGTAGGGAAACGTTATATGATCAGATTAAAGGAATTGTAATTCTTAGTTTTTTAAATTTGTTTCACATAAATCGGACTAGTGGTTCTCAAGTTATGTCAAACAAAAGAGCATGAAACGTGTCAAATTCCCCGATACGATATTTGCTAACTTAAAATCGATATTCAATTATTATGGCATGTAAATTGACAAAACGAATGATGCAGAACTTTTTCGACCGATGATGTCTACATCATCAGCTTACCCGAGCAGCATGTAAACTCGTGTTTACTGCAGTTTTCTCATTATCATTTACCAAACTCAGCCATAGCTTCTAGTTATTTCTGCCGTATCGGGCTGTCGAAGTCAGCTTTATAGTAGACGAAAAGATAGTACGTGACGATCTGTTTCTCTTGGGTCTTTTCCAGGACTTGCCGAAGTGTAAATATCTGTTCAGTTGTTGATTTGCCAGGTCTCAAGTCACACTGATAAGGCCCGATCAGGTTAGATAACACTGACTTTAGTCTTTCACCTAGCACACTCGACAGGACGTTTTATGCGATGGGTTAAAGGCGGATCCCGCTGTAACTTGAGCTTGGATCACCTTTTTTCAGCACAGGACATAATACGCTTAGAATTCAATCATCGTGCATGTACTTGTTAAGCCAAACCTTGCGTAGGAGCTGGTGCATGCCCGTTAACGCCTCCCCACCATCGGAATTGAAGAGCACTGCCGGAAGTCCGTCGGCACCGGCTGCTTTATTATTATTCAGCCGCGATATTGCTCTTCTTATCTCGGCTTGACTTGGTGGTGGGCAATCTAAGACGTCGACGATAATGTGCGTGATTACATGACTTGCGCTGCCTTCTGGAACTAGCATTAGCTAGAAGTGTTCTCTCCATATGTGCAGCACACTCTGCGTATCTGTAACCAGATTTCTATCCTTGTCCTTACATGAGGGGAGCCCATTACAGTAGTCTTTGCTTTTACTTTCTGGTAAAATTTTTGGGCCTCACCTCTCTTCCTGTATCGCTCAATATCCTCGTTCTCCCGTCCCTTTATATGACGTTTTTTTCGCTTAAATAGCTGTCTCGCGTGTTTTACTGTCTTGTTGTGCCATTCCCTAACAGCCCGGGTTACGATTGGCTGTAGCGTTGCCCTATAAGCAGCATCCTGTTCCTCAGACGCTATGCGACATTCTTCATTATACCAGGATTTGTCTGAGCGCCGTTTTTCATATCCAAACACGATTGTTGTGGCGGTTGCCTTGGATTACCACTGTGTATCGTGAACGTCAGATGTAGAGGCGTTGTGACGTAAAAGTTGGGAGAACTGGTTGGAGTAGGCAGTGGCTATTTCTGGGGTTTGCAGCTTCGCGATGTCCAGCTTTCTCTTTGTTTGGTTACATGCGTTTTTCGCTCGCTCAATCTTGTGCGCACCTTGGCTGCAACCAGGAAATGATCCGAGCCAATATTAGCACCACGGATCACTCGCACGTCCATGACACTAGGTACATGCCTGCCATTTTTGGTGTTTTCATCGGGGGATAGCCAAGTTGCCTTGAGGATATATTTGTGCTGCCAATTGGTTCCACTCACTATCACGTTCCATCCCGCTGCGAAGCTAGCCAACCTAACCACGTTGTCTGATGTGTCGGTATGCAGGTTGAATTTCCCAATCGATGGACCAAGAACATCTTCCCTTCCTATTTTTGCATTAAAGTATCCCAGAACAATTTTAATGTCGTGGCCAGGACTGCGGTCGTATGTTTCCTCTAGGCTATAGTAAAATGCATCTAAAATCTCATCGTCTTTATTTTCTGTCGGGGCATAAGCACAAATAAGCGCGATGTAAAAATATTTCGCCTTGATGAGGATTGTCGCTATTCGATCACTAACAGGATTGAACTCCGAGACAACATGTCTGAGTCTCTCGCCAACTACAGATCCACATCCAAATTCGTGCTTTTCTGCATGACACGTCGCGAGCATCCTTATCCTGTCCATCTCATCTCCTGGATGGCGGTGATGCCAGCATTATAATTTTTGAAGACATCCGCCAGTCGGATAGTGGCACCTTCTCTATTGAGAGTCCGGACGTTCTAATGCATATACTTAAATCATGGTCCTTATTTCGTTTGCTGAGGTCGTCAACATTTAGGGGGTTCCGTTTGTTACTTTTTCTTTATCAAGCTTTGATAGCCAGTAAAGGACCTGATGGTGGGTGGCTAGCCCAACCATCAGGGTTTATCGGTCACTATCTGCCGCTATTCATGATATAAAAAAATTCACGAACAAGGTAGCCCAGGTGGCACCACGATGGATGTTATGAGTCGGCTTGAGATGCAAGATAAATATCCTCTGGTTGTCCATTTGGAAGTTGTGGGAGTAATATTTGTTTTTCAAAAAATCTTTACCAAAATTCGGAATTTGTAAAAAGTATTGAATGGAATTATGTTTCGGATACTTGAGGTCCAACTCGTCTCCATTAATGCGTTACACTCTTTCTCGTAACAAATGAAAGGTGACGTGTCATAATCCCCAAGGACATTATCCTAATTTTCATTATGAAGATCATGTCAGTCTATTTTCGGGTCATAATACCCATACAATTATGGGAGGTACGAGCGACAAAAAAACCGGTCATGACCTCCATAAAAAAGTGGAAGGAACTCCCATAAAAGTGGGAATTGTGACATAAATATAATTTATGACCATAAATGATGCCCTATGGGTGTGAGTATATATATATTATTATCCCACTATATATTTTTCATAATGCCAAATATTTGTACAGTGATGAACATGATGTCTCGCATTGCTTCCTATACCAATATTAATAAAATTTAAAAAAAGGCTATAAAACGAACACTTTAAAACATTTTATATAAAGCTGTCAATAACATAGTACTAAAAGACCGCTTTCCATGTCCTTAAGTTGGCGAGGAAGAACTAAACACCTATCCTACGTTTCGTATGTAACCAATTCACATTCAAATATTCGACCGTTTCTTTTATTAATTTTCCTTTACACGATTGGAATGAATCCACTTCAACATTTTTTAAATTTTCAATATTATGAAATCGATTTAAGGCGACCGTAAATGGAAAACATTAAGGTTCCGCACTAAAGAAACAACGACCACATCAGCAACAACTTGTGGCGATAAAACGTTTATGTACTCTCTGACACCAGTATGACATCCAAGATTCTAGGAGGGCTGTATGACAAATGCTTAAGATAATACAATTACTTATTACAAGATAGTAAAAAAACATTCATATAAAAGAAGCACTGCATCTCATGAAAGGGATATGGAACATTTTTTTGTATTCATTGAGTTAGTACTCAGTTTATTTTTAGACTCACTTGGAATAAATGTAGAGGGAATGGAACCTTAAAATTAAGATATAATATGTTAATTGGTTCCATCGGGACATGAAGTGTGTCAAAAGTCAACATTTCACTTTGCTTTTTGTCGGTAAATTCAAGAGATATATTTTTGTCAGGTTTCGTCAGAAAACAGCTCAAATTTAAATTGCAACCTATCGTGACATGACTGTTCAAATACTTGACTACCATGCAGGTGACCTGGGATCGAGCCCTGTCACAGCCATACATATATTTTCTGATCGCCAGTTGTTGACAGCAAATTCCATGTAGTCAAGTCAATAGACATTTGTGTAAAAGCTTCTCACTTGCTAATCGTTGTTAAACGAAGGTTACATCAACTTCGATTAGTCAAGTTAAAAGTCTTTTTAAACTGACGTTTGGAGTAGTCGTTTAACTGTAAGCCGCGTTGCGGGAGTCTTAAAATTGAAGCGTATTAACACACTCAAATGCATGATGCTCTCTCATATCACCATCATGGGATACAAAGTGAAAATAAGTAATGAATTAAGAATTTTGATTTCCTTGTGGCATTCTATACTAAATACTACATATTTTTAAGGAATTAAAAATAAAATCCTATAAAAAACACCTCAATTGTCAGAATTTTGAAAGTAATTCCAACATCTTTCATACTGCTTGGCTCCATTCGATTATCACACATTCCTCGTATATGGTCAAAGAAGGTTTCGTTCTTTTGTTTGTTATACATACCTCAAATATTAATAGCTTCACATGATGTATGCCCAGAGTTCCTTCGGTCCATTTAAAGTGCCTTTATGGAGAATGGTACAAGTAAATATTTTTGCTTATTTTTAACAATTTTTTGGCTCAAAAGCTTACACCAGCTTTAGTGGTCATTAAGTAGCAGCTCCCACTTCATGTTTGTGACAGTTTTCCCCTTTCCCCCAACCACCGAGTCGAGGTGGTCATAAATTCACTGTTATTGTGTTGCACGATGGTTTTTCGGCCACTTCTCTGCCAACCAAATGTACCCACGAAAAGGCATAAAATTTCTGGTTTTTTTTTTCGTTTCGTTTGAAGAAACATAACTTTATGACTACATATAGAATAACAATTCAGTTAAGGTAAAATTTTTGAGTACAGGTACATTTTAATGGTATATGAAACTCATCATCAACTGGGCCACGAAGTGTTCCCTTTTGTTTGTTCACTCTTTTTTCTTCTGCTTAATGTTGCATAAAAACTTTACCGCATTTCGAGTTACAACTTCAGCAGTTACAACATGACATGGAGGCGGACGCCTCAAGTAGAAGTATGCAAGATAAAACATTCATATATTTGCGTAATTGCACTTGGGCGAAAAAAATGTGCTTAAGCATTTATTTCACACAGACGGTTACCAGCCACCTCTTCTGAGTTGGCCCAAAATGTGGCGCATCATATATTCTCCTTGCTGTCTACGAAGTACAATTCATCAGCAACATTCTTTTCGGTTGTAAACTTAACTAAACTCCCGGTCGAGGGAGCTTAAGAACGCTCACACAAAGAAACGAGGAAGTAACATAGAAATAAACTTAGTTTTAATTGATGCATTTTACTTATGATGCAAAGAACATTTCTTCGTTCACTTATTCTTAGTTTTGCTCCTATTTGAGGTTTAGTTGCCCAAAAACAAAAATGAGAAAGTTGCCTGACAAATGTTTGCAACTGAGTTTCCCCCTCCCCGTGAAGTAAGGATTTTCACAATGTTCGTTGCTTATTCTGCTTTTAACACTACGGCAATATTGCCGAAATCTTTAAGACAACAACTATACTAGTTTGTCTCGTACCTTTCTTTAATGCGGCCATAATAAATTCATTATAACGGTAATCTACAGGAAATTGCAGTTTTACGATTGGGAATTAAGAGAAGACGCAAACAGCAAATGCATTTATGTCAGTGCTTCCATGTGCATGGCCGAAAATTTGTATTCCATTGCAGAGAGATAGATGGACAATCTATCATATGCAAAGGGTCAACATTGTGTTATGAAGGATCAATAACGACTTATTGGAATATCTTTTTATGAGAGAAATTCAAGGTTTACTTCGGTGTTGTAGAAATCAGTTAATACGTGCAGTTGTTACATTGGTCAACATCACAGTCATGAAATTGTGGTTTCATAACAAACTATAGATGATGATTATGACCGACTATATTGTTTCATCTTGATGCTGATTTATTATTACCAACAAAGGGGCTGCAACATATTTCAACCATATCTTTCAGTGTTCGTATAATTTTCGTTTTATAGAAACATATAAAAACTTAGAACGAATTTGCTATTGGTTTTCTCGAAATGTAAAAAAAATTTTAATTTCTATACCATTATCTTCATTTTTACGACCGATGGCGGAAGTGGACGTGGACAAACTGTGTTTTTAGGACTTATTTTTAAGTAATATTTGTTTACAGGTAGTATTTGGCACTATATATAAGATTTGCAGACATCATTTAGGTATTTAGGTATTGTGTATAAGAAGCAAGCCTTACATATTGTTAGCTAGTTTAAAAAGCGTCCTAAAGAATGTTTGAAAGTGGAATATGTCAGCACTTCGTCAACTATACCATAGTCAGTTCTTTTATATGAAATACTATGTAAAATTTATGGTTTTAAAAAATTTTCTAACTATACTCAGGAAATTGTAAAACATTTAGATTTTTCTATTTCATTTTGTTCAGTAAATGGGTATTGGGTCAATTATCTATATATATAAAAAATTGTTGCAAGTGTGTTGTGACTTTATAACTCACGAACGGCTGGACCGATTTGCATAAATTTTTTTGCATGCGTTTGGGTGGCGCCCCGGTTGGTTAATATTGGTCCAATTGGACAAAGGGGCGTGGCACCGCCCATACAACATGAAAATAAAAAGGGCTATATCTCATGAACTATAAGAGGTATGAAGATGAGATTTGTTACATATGTTGTTGTTGCAGTATAAATTACAGTAAGAGTGGAAGTGGGCTGTACTACACCCCAATTAAAATAAACAGTTATAACTGTCAAAATTCCACAGTATATTGCAGTTCGCCTAGAGATATGAACAGTAAGGTGGGCCAGTTTTTTTATTCGCAAAAATTGTAACCAAATCTACGATAAATTGTTAGAAAATGTCACCAATAAACTTTGTGTGTAATATCAATTCCTAGCTCGCGCTAGGAAAGCTTAATTTAGTGCAGAAAACTTAAATTTTGATAGAAGTGTCTTAAAGCTGAAGTGTGTACGCTTTTAATAATCATGGGGCAACGAACGTCACTTCTAAAAGAAGCGCAAAACGGAGTAAAAAAACGAAAAATCCTTTTATCTTAAAAAAAGTATCAGCTAGGATTTTGATTCATGTGGATTTTTTAATGTACAATTGACCCCCAACAAAACCCCATTTACCGTTTTTGTTGCCATTTTAGGTCAACCAAATCGTCATTCAGGCGAGGTGTGTGAAGTGTGATAGACTTTCATTGAGACTTTCTTTGAAAAATCACCATGTAAAGACTACACAAGAACAACGTTTACAAATCTTGCAAATCTATTTTCAAAATGCGCGTTCTGTTTGCCCTTTGTGAAGTTTATGGTGCATATATTCATCCATCTGAGCAGTTAATAGAAGCCATCGCTGTAGACGTAAGTGTCACAGGGGACTCGAATTTATCGAACCGACGCCGTTCTCAGTAACTCGGTCTCTGCGAATGCTGAGGAAAGATATGACTTTGCTGATGAACTTTTTACTATCGTCATAGAGCCTATGATATTTAAAATTTAAAACAACAACACTTAATTTGTTAACTTTCATGTTAAGGAGTTGCTTGAAATTAGTTACATAAGTTAATAAACTCAACATATCATTATCGAGCTTAAGTACCGTTTTCAAAGTACTTTGTAGACCTAAATGTGAAATATATTACAAGTTAAAATGCAATAGCGAAGCATGGCCGGGCCCACTAGTAATAAATATTACACAGTACAACACATGATTTCGGGACTGAATTCTGAGAACTGCATGTGAAAGTCGCCCCAAAAAGAAGAAGTTCTGCCTTATTCGTTTTGTCAAGTTACATTTAATATCGATTTGAAGATAGTAAGTATCGTATAGGTGAATTTGTCTCGTTTTAGGCTCTTTTGTTTGACATAACTCGAGAACCACTAGTCCTTAAATCTGTTTATATAATGTTTCACTTCATAAGCAAAAAATTCACTTTCCCATTCATCAAATGATTTTGAACTGGATTTATTTTGTAGAAGTTACAATAAAACTCATGTTGTCAAAAGTGTCAGCAAATAAAATCTAAAAATATTATGAATTGAAGAATAAACCCTTCTCTTGCTTCAACAATAGTACTTTAAATAAAAATAAAAGTACTTTTTGATACAATACAAATAATTTTTGGCACAACTAAAAAACTTTTTGGTACAATAAAAATACTTATTAGTACATTTAAAGAACTTTTGGAACAGTAAATTGTACTTATTGGTACAATAAATGTACTTATTAATACAATAAACAGTATTTTTTGATATAATAAATTGTATTATTCGGTAAAATAAATGTACTTTTTGATAAAATAAATTGTACTTTTTGGTATCGAATATTATATGTACATCAAATGTTATCGCTTTAAATTACGTCTACATATTCACATTGGTTTTGCCGTGTACTATCTGGGTCACAATTTAAACTCTCTAGTGCTAACATACAGTTTTGCCACGCCTACTCGGCCCACTGATCCAAAATTTAAATTACGTTTGCATATTTATATTCGTGTTGTCCGAAAGTATCTGTGTAACAAATTTTACTCTCTAGGAATAAAAAACAGTTTTGGCAAGCCTCCTTCCCCAATTATCCAAAATTAAAATGTCGTCTGCATATTCAAATTCGTGTTGTCAAGTACTATCTGCGTATCAAATTTATCTCCCTAGGTCCAAAAATAAGTTTTTTCATGCTCACTCCGCCCATAGGCTCAAAAATTCAAAAATGATTAAAAAACATAAAGCCTACGGTAGTTTTTATACAGCACACTAACTGTCTTCCAAATTTAATTGAAATCGGTTCAGCCGTTTAGGCGTGATTGGGCCACAGACATACAAATAAATAAAAAAAGACAGACATTCATATTTATAATATTAAAAGGATAGGATAGGATTATAATACACATGTTATTATTTTAGCAAATACACTTGATAACACCAGCCTTAGATTTGTCACTCCTTTATGAAAGAGTGGCATAGTGGTTAGAACACGCGACTACCATGAGGGAGATCGCAGGTTCAAACCTCGCTCGTCATCTTAAATGAAAAAAATAAATAAATTTTTCTTTCATTGTCCCCTTTGAATGTTGTTAACAGCAACTTCGCAGTATTAAGCGTCGATTCAATCGGCGTGTCTAGTAAGAGCTTCTCAAAACAGTGACGTTCGCATTCGTCGATAAACAAGTAGGTGCCGTTAGTTGTGAATCTAAAAATAGAAAGCGTGCATTCATGGGGTGCAAAGGGAAATTCAGTTAAGTTAAGTTTTTAAAAGAGTTAATTATCCTTATGACATTGAAACAAACTGTTGTAAACACATGCCTAACATTGTCCGAAGTGTGGTTTTACATTCTCATATATTTTTAAAAATATTTAGAATATTTTCCCAGCGAAAAGCAAATCCTCAATCAAGTTCTTACTTCGTCCTTTGCCGAATTATTTAAGAAAAACTGTAGAAAAAACAACAAATTGCCCATTCACATTAATCAAATTTCCGTCTAAAACAAAAAAAATGTTTGGTTAATCTTTGAACATTTGTAAAGATTTGTTCATTGTTATCTTGTAGTAATTATTGACAGTTACAATGACAACAACAACCCAAACACATGCGAGTGAAGGTCATCAACATAGCGATAATCATCAGCAACATCAACGCCTCCCTTGGCATAATTATCATCTTTATCCGATGT
The DNA here is from genome assembly GCA_964034835.1 of Muscina levida. Lineage (NCBI taxonomy): Eukaryota > Metazoa > Arthropoda > Insecta > Diptera > Muscidae > Muscina > Muscina levida. The sequence continues at coordinate 189,823,493 of OZ035880.1, read as the reverse complement.
CATCATTATCACAATACATTATCTTGCAGCAGCAGCAACAAACTTTGTTTTAGTAAAGGACAACTAACGTTTAATCTTGCAGTTTTTCGGCAGCTGTTACATATGTGCGATAGTCAGAAGGTATAATGACCATGCAAACATTCACAACCAACTTGCTCGTATTGGTAAATATCCAATCCTTTTACTTATGCCAGAATATATACATATGTGATATTTCTTTCAACGCATATACTGAGTTGGTTTGACAAATGCCGACGCTATTATCATTACTTCTGTTGTTTTTGTACACCCAACGTGAGTGTGGCTCAAACTATTCAAGTTGAAAAACTTTTAGTAATAAATATGTATAAATTAATAAAAATATTCCCAGCTCGCTTTCAAATTGAGAGTGATTGTGATTTATAAAATTTTTTTAATTAATTACAATGTTAAATTCTGTTTATCTTACACAGTATAACACATGATTTTGGGACTCCATTCTGGGAACTGCACGTGAAGGACCCTCAATAAGACGAAATTATGCATCATTTGTTTTGTCAAGTTACATGCCATAATAATTTAATATCAATTTGAAGTTAGTAAGTATCGTTTAGGAGAATTTGTCACGTTTTAGGCCACGGAGTACAACAGTTTTATTGTAACTACTACAAAATAAACCCAGTTCAAAGTGAAATTGTTGTTTATGTAGGGAAACGTTATACGAACAGATTAAATGTAATTCTTAAATTTGTTTTAGCTAAAATGGACTAGTGTTTCTCGAGTTATGTCAAACAAAAGAGGCTAAAATGTGACAAATTCTCCTATACGATACTTACTAACTTCAAATCGATATTAAATTATTATGGCATGTAACTTGACGAAACGAATAAAGCAGAACTTCTTATTTTTGGGGCTACTTTCACGTGCAGTCCTCAGAATTCAGATTTAAATCAATGAACTGGAAAAAATTGTGGTACTTTCTTATTGTTATAGATAAATATGTATAGTATAATTTTACATTCCTGTATCTAATTTTTAACGATGATATAAGAGCTCGCACTCACAAGTATAAGTTTGAGGTACGAGGTTTATTCGATGACTATGTTGCAATTACTTTTTTACGCTTGATAATTTGAAATGTGAACTACTATTATTTTACTTAATGTGTTTTTATTGATCACACTGTGAATGGAAGTGGTTAGACCATGAAAACACTCCATATTTTACGAAACACCTTTATTAAAAATGTCCGCTCTAGATTGTTGTAGAGCAAAATAATTAAAGATTTTTTTCATAATAAATCAACAGTATTTTTATCTTATTAATATAGTTCTCATCATCAATTTCAAACTAAAAAGACTTTTGGCCCACCATTTACATATTTTCAGAAATTCCAAATGAAGAGAAATACAATGTTTTTATTTCGAACTTCCCAGGAAATTAAAAAAATTTATGAAATTGCTATCCTAAGCGTGGCCTTTTCTTGTAGCCACGTACTTCTACCAGCTGCAATTACAACAAAATCCACAATTGAGTCACCCTAATGTCTGTATACATTTTTAACACTCTAATGACAGTAATGTATGCTCATAATTACTTACAATTATTTTGCTACCACTGAGTCCACCTAACATACATACGTACAGGCATACATTCAAACAATGGCACTCTCATGCTTTGTATACCTTGGGACTCACACAAACAGGTATACATTTCTGCCGTACTTCTCTAATGTCACGAGTTTAACAAGCGGCCGTAATTAAATTTTATTAAATAAGTTATACTTAACACTTTAAGTATGTGTTGGTAACACACACACACACACAACCACTACATGTAAACACATGTGTACAATTATGTCTGGGTACATTTTTACATATGAGAGCAACAATATGGTCCTCTAGCTTGGAGGTAAAGGTTAAGAGGGTCTTGGTCTTTTCTTTCTGAGATTTCCCTTTTGTGTGCAATTTCTTTGCTTTGCTGTTTGTTTTTTAGCCATTTTAGCACTTTTGAGATTTGTTTTTCTGACATTTTAATTAATTAGATTTAAATCTTTCTTTCTCTTTTAGGAGGCATTATGTAATAATTACATGTTGGTGAGTATATTCGTATGTATACAACTATGTACACACATACGACGAAAAGGTCTACCTATTACCATAATATAGGCTGCATAAATGTCGTGATTGAAAATAGTCACACAAGTGATATTAATGCAAAATATCGAGCGTACACAATTCATTTCACAACTCTTGAATAAAAACCTATTGGCAATAATAACTAACTGCCAATAGAGACGATCTTAAATCGAACTATGACAATATAATAATTTTTATTTATTAAAAACTTTAAAAATTTTCGTCCTTCTCTTCAATTTAAATTACAGACAAATTTGTCTATATTAAAGCTGAGCTTCTATTTATTTAAAATTATACTCCTAACACAGCAATTATCGTGTAAATTATCAATCGTAAAAAAGTCAAAGTTTATCATTTCCTTAACCAAAACGCAATTCCTTACCCGCTTGAAGCTTCCTCTTACAAAATAATCAATAACGGTAATTATGCTTCATGCTAAATAGTACCAACAACATTCACATCCACAACATACAAAAACAAAAATACATTATAAATTACCATAACAATCATCCATCATTGCCACATTTTGTTTCCATTAAAACTTTTTGCTGCTCACTCTAAAATTATTATGTTTTACTCTTAAAACGTTACAAAATTATCTCGTCATCGTCATCATTACGAATTTCCATATTTTCTAGGGAAAACAACAACAAACACTCTTTCTATACACTTGCACACATATTTAAATATGTATCTATATAGATTGACTTTCTTCTACCCTGCAACCCCATCCAACTCCTTGGTTCCTTCTCATATTCTAGTTTGAATTTTTTGCGTTTTGATATAAAATACAATTTTATCAGGTGATCTCTTGGTAACAAATGACAAGAACGTGACTTTTACTGTGTAGACACACAAGCGTACACATGAATGTCAGTGTTTGGCTGTATAAAATATTTGAGTGTATTTTATAGGTATGTGTAAATGCATTTGTGTATGTAAAATATTGATGTAAATGAACATAAATAAATACAGCAAACAATGAATGTCTAGTTCGTGATTACAAATTGTCTTGGCAAAAAATTTAAACTGAATGTCATCCTCCTGGGAAGTTATTAACACGAGGGGAGTGATAATTTGCATCCTTTACGAGAGAATTGCCCACCTTAGTTTCAGGCAGACTTTTTAATCTAAATCGTTGTTATAACTGCTGTAGAAAGTTTGTCAATTTGTGCCATAAGTTTACGCGGTATACCTTTTGCCTTACACTTGGGTGTGAGGGGTAACTACGTGATTTAGAATTTAGAACAAAATATATTGTACACACACTGGAAAATTTAGGCAATTTGCATATGTATGAGCAATATCTGATTGGGTGTATAATGTTCGTCATGTATGATGGTTCATACGGTTCGTCTGGTGCAAAAAGTCTCAACTCCGGTGTGAGACGAACTCACACGTAGTCATTGTTTTTGGAGTAATGTAACCATTAGTACACGCGGTCTAAAATGGGAATAGTGTTAAACGCCTTTACAAACTTGGTAAATCCTAAAAGCCACTTCCACAGCTGCATGCCCCACACAAACTCACGTACTATGTTCATGTCTTTGATTTACATACGGAAGCACTACATATGCATTGCGGCACAAACACACATGTAAACACATGTAACCATACGTAAGTGCCATTTGTATGATAGATGCCTTTTGCAAGTATTCAGCATAAGTAATATTTTTGTTCTGCTTTATTGTGCGGCAAAGTGATATGTCCGTTTGTTTGTCTGTATGAATGTGTGTGTGTGTGTATGTGAGTCCCCAACTCGTTAAATTCCATATCGTTTCCGTTGTTTGTGTATTGTTGTGTGTTGGGATATGGGTACTTTACGTTACAAAGGTACAAAAGCTTCAAAGGGAAATGCGAACACGCGGCAAACGACACTTTTCATTTCCGTTTCCTGTTTTTCCGAGAATTTGCTGTTGTCTGTCGAAACATCTCCCCACAATATTCGCTGCTGTTTTGTACCCTTAGATGTTGTTAATATTAATTGAAATGCGGAAAATTGTGTTATGATATCTTCAAGTTTACGCTCGTACTCATAAGTGTAAGTACGAGGGTTTAGCCGATAACTATGTTGTCACGAACTGAAGAGAAACTATGATAACAATATAAATGTTAAGTAATATTTTTTTACTAGATGTTATTTTAATGGCCACAGTGTAAAGGGAAGTGGTTAGAAGTCCCGCCTTTCATATGGATAACCGAGTAGCTCCGAAACGGTCGCTTTGTCGTCTAGCCACCACTGCGAGTGGTCAAACGATAAATTATCTAACCAAATTTAAAGATCCTCCAACTGTCCGTTGGGCAGTTATTTGAGAAATACATATTTGTCCAAAAACAGGTCATCGGAAAGGGTCCGCTGATATAGCCCATATTTATCTCTGAGTCAAATTTTCAAAATCGTACATTTATCGCAAAATAAGATTGAATTAAGCGCACTTACAAAATAGATATGTATGTAAGTAAATCTATGCGGGTCTATTCGGCCATTTGTTTGAGTGATACCAGAAAGGATGTGTGTGCAAAGTTTTCGGATATCTAAGTGTAAGTCTACTATTACAAGTTAATTAAAGTGACCAAATTTAAATATCCTCCAGTTTATGAAAGAAATATTAATTATCGAAAAATAGGTAATTTTGTATGGGAGGTACCAGAAGAAGTTGAGCTATTCTGCCCATTTACAATCCCATCACTTAATTTTGGAAAATATAAATACTGGTAACTTGTCATACGTATCAGTTAAGGTTTACTCGAAATATCGTGCATATCAGTCAGGCAGCCCGACAGATGGACATGACTCAATCGTCTTAAAAAGCCCTGAAACGAATTTGATCTTAAGATACTTGTGGTCTAACACGTTTTCTTTAGTGCAATTTTGTCATCTTTTCCATATGAAATGATATATACCCTTACCCTATGGGTGAGTATAAATATTAGGCGTATTCCCGATCATAAGTATTTGGTCAAATATCGGAGTAGTTTTGATAAATCTAGTAAGAAATTGCATAAAGAATTAAATTTTGTATATATATGTCGTTGTTTATCGGAAACATTTTTATCTAAATAAGTTGCTTCTAATATCGTCATCCGGCGACTCATGTGCTCTATGTGCTAAACACATTCTAAATAAATCGAATTTAAAGTTTGAAGGCCTATAGATCAATGGGATATAGAGCAAAGTGGATACAAAATATCTCCATTTTTTCGGGGAAAAAACAGCCAAAAACGGATTGCAGTTATGAAAAATTTAGTATCAAAAACACGAGATATTATCATTAACTCAAAACTGTCAAAGTGGCGTATGGAGCACAAGAATCCCCGGACGACCCGGCAAAAAAATGTTTGTATTTGTTGGAAATAAATGTATTGTTTTTCGTTATGTGCTATAATAGTTATTATACGACCATCGAATACTTCCGTGACATTGTTTGTGGTTCGCGTTCCATTTCGTTTACCGCTCTGAACTTTACCTTGCGACTGAATTCATTTCAATAAATATCTTCGCCTTAAGGTATGCTTCACCAAATTTACATCTTGCTCAAATGAGGGTTTTTCTTGTCCACATGTTAACATAACCCACAATGTTGTTATTGTTGGTATAGTGGGCACAAAAGTGTGGGTCTAACATTTTGTGCGACACTGTAGTTAATTAAATATTTACGTGGAGAGTATTTAAAAAGCTTGACATCTAGTTGTATGTTAACTCTGCCACCAAAAAAATGTTTAAGCTAGTTCACATCTTAATAATGTAACAATATAAAATTAGCATTTATTTATATAATGGTTCTCTTAAGGTTAACAATTTCAAATTCTATGTTTATTAAGCGAATACTGCAAAGCCGATATAAACCGTATAAAACTAAAATATTTTAGTATGGGACAACAATAGTATTACTAAGCACACATTTTTTTCCTTATTATCTATGATTTTTTTGGATAGCATGCTCAAGTTCTTGCAAACATGACTGAACCTAATTTATTATTTAAATTAAAAATATCAACTAATATAGGTGGTCACTATTATTATTGCGAATAAATGCAAAGACATTTTGAACTTTTTTGTATAAGTTGGTGTTTGTAAGAGGTTCTATACTAGGCAAAAAAGGCATAAGTCCATTTTCTCTGCTTTATCATCAAAATTTTCCCTGTTTGGTACGATAATAAAATTAAAAGCATTTAATTTTAAGGCGCGAAAAATAAAAAAGATGTGACTTTCTTTCTTAGGAGGGAAGTATAGAAAAAATTACCCATTCCCTAATAGCCCAGATTACAATTAGCTGTAAGTAACATGTTCCTCAGTGACGCGACTTTCTTCATCGTACCAGGATTCGTCTGAGATTAGTTTTTCATACCAATTGTATTGGTAACGAATATTAAAAATTTAAGTTAGCTGTTTTCTCCACCAAACTGTGTAAATGTGTACTAAGGAAATCCTTGAAAAGACCCATAAAAAACAGATCGAACCGCTGAAGATCGCATATAATATTTTTCTACGTGCGGCATATAATCACAATGTACAATTGCAAAGAAGTGCCAGCTTAGTTAGTAAGTAAAACATTTAGTAAAAAAAATGTGTAAAGTGGAGGATTTTCTTAGTAATGCTAACCTAAAAGAAAAAAAAATTTTAAAATTCCCCCTTTAGGTCGCCTGGGAACAAAGCTAAAAATTACCAAAAAAATTTACTGTTTAAAATTTACATATAGTCTGAAATACCTACCAATATACGTACTAAAATTTTCATACAATTTCCACGTCGTCCTCCCAAATTGAAGATCAATTTATGCCAAAAATACTACATTTGTTGACACAATTATCTTTTATTAAGCCTATGTATGGAAACAATTTATAAATATTGTTAGGAATTGTAGAACAAAGGGGGGACCATTAGAAGACGATAATATGTTTGATAGTCTTTTACAGTGTTGTATCAATCTACAATAAGGTACCCATTGCTAAACAACACTTAGGATGGATGTATTGAAATTAGAACAGATCTGCATGATAGTCGTGTATACCACCACATTGTGACACCTTACAACTAAAAAAAGAATAATTAAAAATTTTAGTTCAAGTTTTTCATTACTCCAAAATACCACTTCATTTTAAAAATCAATTACTATAAATCCTTGCTATCTTAGCTTGAGTTAAATCCAAATGACACTTGACCTTACCTACAATCCCTTTTGTTTTAGCTTTTCCATTAGTAATTACAATTATTTATAAATAATACATGTGAAATTCTCCGAAAACTTCCACAAAATCAAAGGCCATGCTTAGTTTTTACTGTGACACAGATAAATAATAAAGTCCTTTTGTTGTCATTTATTTATTGCATCAGAGAGTCTATGGTGAGAATCACACACAATTATATGCCATTGAAACATTGTAATGTATTTCGATATTGCCCATAACATTGTTATATCCTTTCCATATATTTATTGGTTTTTATTAAAAACCTTATACATGCACACTCACACACACACTTTTCCTCAAAGAGACTAAAACTAATTTCCATTTCACCTTTTGTTTTATGGTCAAATCCCTTACACACTCTTGCTCTGTGGTTGCGTTGATTGCATTGTCCTGTTGATTGTGTGTTAGTTTTATTAACTTTTTTATTTCTTTCTCTATTCCCCCCTGATTCCTTGAAGTTTTATTAAAAATAAATAAATTCACATTTTTATGTTCAGACTCCGATACACCTTTGCATGCTTAAGCTTACACACGCACACACACACACAAAACTCATACGTTTTAACATGCAAGTAGTCCTTTCTTCTTCCCGCCTATTATCAGATATCCCTTTTGCCCAAAACCAAAGTTCAACTCAAGTTTTTGTTGTCGATATGATTGTTTGTTGCTGTTGTTTTTGGTTTGTGAGCCATCTGCAATGTCATTAGAATTTTTTCGGTCTTTGGAAATTTTTTTTCGATTTTGCTAAGCATTTTTCATAGTGCTGCTACCACAATGCAATTTTTTTTGTTACTGTGTTTGGTGTTGTTGTCTTTCATTTCTTTTTTGCTTCATTTGAGTTTATTTGCCGTCGGTCCTACCACTTGCAGTGCATCCATCTGCAACCGTTACTAACAACGGCCGACATCGTAGTTCTTTTGCTACTTTCTGGTCTTCTGCAACTAATGTTGCTGCTGCTGCTTTGATGTGGCATTGGTGACATGGCCTATACCATGTTATAGAACATCGATGGTAGCAGTGAGTCCTGGTGGTGGTTATTGGTGATGGTTGTATTGGTGCAGGAGGGCTGTTCGTAATGATTACATCGTCCACAAGCGAATCTTGTTTGTTTAGTTAACCTACATTTGGTCGTCATTGAAGGCCTAAGTACAGATTTGTTTAAATGTGTATGGTAACAGTTTACTGTTAAATACATTCCACATACTGTTATGTTAGCTATTTGTACAGAGAGCTTTCGTTATGGGTGAACAGCAATGGTTTTTAAACTGTATGCCAACGGTTTTATGCGATTCAAGAAGGGGATAATAATATTGCAAATGACGGTTAAGCGACAGTCTTCACATGTAGAATAGCTATTTTATAGACAGCTATCACAAAAATAGTAGTATTGATAGTAGTATTTTTAAAACATTTGAATTTAATCATGGAAAGTTTGACAATAACACCTTTTAAATTTAAAAAGAAGTTTCGGTGTTAAACTGTTTTCATCTATATGTAATTTCAATAATTTTTACGTGGTATTCAAATGGACTTGCAAAGCATTTTTGCTCAAAACTAAAAAATAGAATAATTGAATTTCAGTTAATAGTGCTGGTCGAAAACTGAGAGATTGTAATGCGGTCTCCTCATGCTTTGGGAAGAGGTCGGCAATGGCGGTTCAGGCGATAAGGAAGGAAAAATTCCAAAATATTTGCTGTGCAAATATTAAGTATATCCACAGTTTTTCCAGATCTGTTCCGTCGTCAAGAAAATAAATTACATCATCTCGGAAATGAAAAAACGGTACTGCTTGCACAACACACGGAGTCCTCTGCCGGTGAGTAAATATTACAATACAATAAAGTCATATGTTCTTTAGTTGCTACTAAAGTTGGACAGCAGAGACTGGGACATATAAACAGGCTAATCTGCTATAATTCTTATATTTTTCGATAGCATATTAGAATTATAACATATGTGAGATCTTCATCATTTGGGAAATATTACTTTGTCACAGTGTAAAGATTTGTACAAATTGATATATTTTCTATTAGACTGTTCAAATGCAATTAGCCTTTAGATTAAAAATCAATATCACATTATCTCTTTAATTGATCGAAGACAAAATAAACAAACAAACCAAACATGTTTGAATATTTATTGGAAACATTTTTTTTGTATTGCAAGATATGCATGTAAAAGACATTTTGCAGTCATTTGTAAACTTTAATTGACAGCAATTTCCGTTTTATTACTCTGCTACAGCATAACTGATTATTTGTCGATATTGCGATTTATTAAAAATTAACGCTAATAATTGCAGCAAGAAACAAACCGCAAAGTCAATAAAACCACTACTGCAGTGTACATCGTGAACACCGACAACGTAATTCTATTAAAAATTAATTAATTATACGTAACGATGGGCAAGCCTGTGGCGAATACTTGTATGAACACTTATATGTTAACTTTGGTAGCAAAAAAGGATTATTCAATTACAAAAATAACTAGTATGTATGTATAATGTCTCGTTGGTTCACAATAATTAGGTTAAGGATATATAGTTTGCAATGTTTAGGTGTTGTACACAAAATTATTCGAGTCTACTCCAAAGTTTCGTTTGTTAAGTCCCTTATATTAAAAAGTGTACGAAAGCCCATTTGTTACTAATCCTAAAAACGCAACCTTCAAGTCTCAAATTATGTATATAAATTTCTCCTAAATTGTACTCCTGATATTCATAACGAATAAAATCACTTGCACATCCCGTTAACCCAAAAGTGTATAAATATGTAATTCCCCACCACTAAAATAATTTCATGTGATATGTTATGATCTTAAATGTTTATTAATCACAAGTGGCGCATTCACACCATGTGGTGAATGTGTAATCGAATGTAGAACAATCCACACCTACACTACAAACTAACTAACAAAAACTGTTTTTCATTATCTGAAAATCCACATGATGAAGTCAATAATAGTGTAGTACATTTATTCAGTATTCATCCAAAAACTGCTGGGACCACCCTTAGGTGCAGTAATTTCATGTGTTGGTATTATAATATCAATTATGTATTAATCATACGTACCGAGTTTGCAACGAATGCTTAGTGTGGAATGAAATCTACAACAATTATGCGCTCCATGGTTCATTGCAGGTGGTGTTTGTGTGAAATGGAGCATGTAAATATAACGTGTAATATACATATATGTAGTTGCAAATTTATTTCTAATTGAAAATACATACATATCTTCAAGTTTGTGGCTTAAACATTATATTATATGACAAGAAATTTAAGACAGGGAATAACATAAATGAGATAAATTAGAATTAATGTACTAAAAGATTACTAACGAGCAACAGAAAATTGAGGGAAAGAGAATGATGTCACTAAATATTAAATGTTGCAAGGCAAATAAATATCTTTAAGCTGTACTAATTGTTATTACATTTCATGTAAAAACAATGCTGAATAGCTTAGTGTTCGCCCCATATCGTTAATTAGTACTCTTATGATGATTGTTAGACATTCAATGTTTAACAGTTATATAAATTGATAATAATTCCTTAAAACGTAGTAAAATTATTAGTAAGAAAAAAAAATGTAAATAATTTGTATGTAATATTATACAGTAAAATCTCAAAAAGTTAATCACTCGGTTATATAAGTGTACTTTCAGAGCGTATGAATTTTTCATACCAAACGTTTTTTTTCTACTACACTAAAGTGTCAATTTGGCCACAAGCTGTTCTTACAAAAGCATGGAATATTATAAAAAAGTGGGATGATGATTAATACGATACTGAAGACCACATTCCGTTGACTAAATTAAATAGTGCTCACGGCTATACACTTCGAGAAGTCCAATTTTTGATGTCGACATTGTGTACTAATGGTGACAGTATTGATGACATTGAAAATCGAAACAAGGAACAAATTGATGAAAATAACATTGATTTCGAAGTGTCCAATAATGATAGAGATGAATTACACTATGACACAATTTGAGGGTCATTGTCTCAGGGGTGAACCAAACCAATTTCAAACGGTAGCATTTGACCTCAGCAACAAAACCCCAATCTCCCTTTTTCTCCACTACGTCACAAATTTTTTTTACAGTGGTTTGAAGTTTGAATTTTTTGGTCAAAAGTCGATTCAAAGAATATGAAAAATCATTTATAAAAGTACATTTGGGGTATTTCATGTCTTCGGAGACCTATACTAAAACATTCAGGGGAATATTTCCTGGGAACATTTTAACCCCCTAGCTGCCACCCGTGTGGTACATTTTTGGCCCAATTTGGAAAAACTGTTTATATCTCAACTTTGGAGGGAGGTCAAGGATTAGAATCTTCTATAAAAATATTTTCCGGATAATTTCACTAAGAGTCACCGAAGACAAATAACCTCTACGACTCACAGGTTATAAAATAAAATCAAAATTTAATGTGAAGAAGGCTACTTTTGAGCAAGCTTTTTCGGGAGTGAACCAATATAATATCAAACGGTAGCATTTAACCTCAGTAACAAATCCCTAAACTCCATTTTCCTCCACTACGTCACAAATTTGTTTTACAGTGGTTTGAAGTTTGATTTTTTTGGTAAAAAATCGAATTGAAGAATTTGAATAATCATGTGTAAAAATACATTTGGGATAGTTCATGTCTTCGGAGACATACATTAAAATTTTCAGGGGAATATTTCATCAGAACATTTGAACCCTCTAGCTCCCACCCGTATGGGACATCTTAGGATGAATTTTAAAAAACTGCTTAAAAGTGAAATTTATTAAAATGTTCAGAATGGGTGGCAGATAGAGGGTTAAAATGTTCTGAGGAAATATTCCCCGGAATGTTTTAATGTAGGTCTCTCAAGACTAGAACTAACCCAAATCTATTTTTACACACGATTTTTCATTTTCTTTTATTTAACTTTTGACTAAAAAAATCAAACTTCAAACCACTGTAAACAAAAATTGTGACGTAGTGGAGCAAAATGGAGTTTAGGGTTTTGTTACTGAGGCTAAATGCCATTGTTTGATATGGGTTTGGTTCACACCCGAAAAAGTGTGTTGCACACTTTGCTTAAAAATAGATATTTTAAGGTTCCATTAACTATTCATTTTGATTTTATTTTGGAACCTTTGACGCATAGAGGCTATTTGTCTTCGGTGACTCTTAGTGAAATTTTCCGGGGAATATTTCTATCGAATATTCTAAGCCTTGACCTCCGTTCAAAGTTGACATATAAACAGTTTTTCAAAATAGGGCCAAAAATGTCTCTCACGTGTGGCAACAAGAGGGTTAAAATGTTCCCAGGAAATATTCCCCTGAATGTTTTAGTATAGGTCTCCGAAGACATGAAATACCCCAAATGTACTTATATAGATGATTTATCATATTCCTTGAATCGACTTTTGACCAAAACATTCAAACTTCAAACCACTGTAAAAAGAATTTGTGACGTAGTGGAGCAAAATCGAGTTTAGGGTTTTGTTACTGAGGTCAAATGCTATCGTTTGATATTGGTTTGGTTCACCCCCGAAAAAGTGTGTTGCACTGTGTTATCGAACATAATATTCAACAAGCAAAAGTGAGCTTTATCAATACATTAATATAATTTTTTGAAAACAAAAACTTCGCAAATCACGTCGCAGACCTTGTCAAAATGAGCACGAAAATGGTCAAGTGTTAAAAAACAAACAAGTCTCGAGTGTTTCTTTAAACTACAACGCACAAATCACTTTTAATTTGCTGGGCACTATAACGCTTAAGAGTGACTGTGAACTTTAAACCAGCAGGTACAAATTAAATCTAAGTGTCTTTGTTGTAAAATAGGTAAAACCAAACTCATTGAAATAAATTTAGCATGATATATTCCAAAAATCTAAGTCTATTACAAAGTACAACACATACATATTATATGGTGGCGTATGATTATCATAAATAATATTCCACGTAAATCATACGCCACGGAGTACAACAGTTTTATTGTAACTGCTACAAAACAAACCCAGTTCAAAATCGTTTGATGAATGGAAAAGTGAAACTTGCTTATGTAGGGAAACGTTATATGAACAGATTAAAAGAATTGTAATTCTTAATTTTTTTAAATTTGTTTCAGCTAATCGGACAAGTGGTTTTCGAGTTATGTCAAACAAAAGAGTCTAAAACGTGACAAATTCCCCTATACGATACTAACTAACTTTAAATCGATATAAATTATTATGGCATGTAACTTGACAAAACTAATGATGCAGAACTTCTTCTTTTTGGGGCTACTTTCGCGATTCTACTGTAAATAAATAAATATATTAAATGTTTTGGTTTCACAGTAAATATTTCGGATATCACTGTTATACAAAATATCATGATTTCAAAATATATCAGATTTTTTTCATCAGGTACAGTTTTTTAGTTATTTGAGTTTAAATTTTTTCAGCATTCTTCATGTTGCTTTAATATACATTTTGCATTAATGTAATAAAAACTTTATTTGATCCAACAGAATCTTTTCTAAATACAATAACCCATACAAGTAGAGCTGAAAACATGAAAAATAAGAAGAACAAATATGTATTTTCTTTTAGTTAACAAAGTTTTTTTATATTTCATGCTGAATATCCTTGCAGTCTCCTAAAATGTTCCAGGAATAGTCAGCGAATAAAGTAGGCATATATATTCCTTCGTAACGCTTTTCTAAAGTTAGTATGTCTTTGTGGAACCTTTTACCATATTCATTGGACTCGTCACCGCAGCATTTATAAAAGAAATCCAAATAAGAGGGCAAAAATGATTTTTCAATTATATGTTGCATCCCAATTTTACGTAGAATATTAAAAAGAGAATAAGGTGATTATAAAGTAGAACAGGTCGATAGTTGCAGCCGAAAAAGCATGTTGCTAAGTTGTCACCTGTTTCTACTAAATTTTTCATCAGTCGCCTTCATACAAATTATTAATGGAAAACAAAACTTATTTTCAAATAACTAAAAAACTATGCCTGATAGCAAAATTCTGATTACGTATTTGAATTTTCCATGTCAAAAACTCTTAAAAACACATAAACACACACATGAAAAAAACCCTTGTCGAACAGTGTATTTAATGGAATACTTTTTACCGTCTCCTTAACAATATGCCTCAATATCGCATCTACTATTTTTAACATTAAATAATACTTACTACCAAACCTTACATGATCCATATAACATTTTTGTGTTGGGGCCTTAAATATCTTAAATAAATAAAAAATGAGCCGTCATATTTTATTTGCTTTAGGCCTTTCTTCTAATATAACACGCATTGCTATTAATCGTATACTTATCATTATTCTCAAGACAATAACATTAAGTATTTACACTTGGTTTTACATATACATACACCGAAACTTACAGCAAGACTACACACCCCCATTCAAATGTTGATAAATGTTAATAAATATTTTTACTTTATGTGCTTTTAGAGAAAAATTCTATATATAAACAGACACTTGCAATAGATACAATGGGAAGATGAATATCAGATTAGCTGCTAGCTGACTGTAGTATTCTATCATATGAAATGTATTGAATATTAATCATACGCTGTGTACATTATTTATGCGTACTTCGGCCTCAGGAAATGATGCAGGTTGTCCATTGGCAATGCTGTCTGATAACGAAGAATTTTATATAGAGTCTCATCTTGACACATGTTCGGTGTGTAGGTTGTCATTAAGCACTATGATCCGTTTTACAACATGACAACGAACAGTGGTTAGTTTAACCTTTTTGAAGAATTCCACATGAGAAAAAAAATTCTTTAAATTTATTAGATATAATTGATAAAATATGAAAATTGTTATTAATCTTATATTCTTTAAGTCCATTAATTAAATAATACGAGCAAAAATATATTATTGAAATCATCTCAATATACATATTTTTTAGTATAAAAAGCAGGAAATTTTTACACCAGGGCCAACAACATTGTATAAGTTGGCTCTATGCTCCGGAACAACGCCCATTATTTGGCCAAAGATTGTCAGCTCAGCAACAGCTGTATAAACCAAAATGTACAGGAATTTTCAATATTACAGTAGTATTTTGGGTCAAAATACACTACAAATTTTTTTTCAATTTTAAGTAATAAGTTACTAAGTTGTTAAAAGCTCTGCAACTTTTTCTATTTCAGGAAATTATACTTGCGGTGTTCTTTAAATATTATAACAAATTTACAATAATAACTGTAAAAGTGATGTTGTTAAAATAAATAAAAAAAAACCAGTAAGAAAGTTTCAGTCAGGAAAACCGATTTACATATAGCCTCACCCTCAGGAGAACATAAAATCTTCTAGTATATTGATATTATTACTCGATTTCTAAAGTAGGCGGAGTGGTACATTTGTATGGGAAGTAGCAGAAGGGGCGTGGCTAGACTTTCAGTTTTTTGCTCCGAAAATATATTCTTCTTTAGCTTTGCGTAGTACAGAATTTGGGCACGATAGAGCTGGGTGTATTGATATTACTACTCCATCTCTACAGTGGGCGGAATGGTACATTTGTCTACGAGGAACCAGATGGGGCGTGCCTAGACTTCCAAATTTCTCTTCAAAACTGTATCCTGTTATGGCTGAACTAAATAAAGAATTTTGGTACGATGTGTCGATTGTATTGATATGACTACTCGGTTTCTAAAGTGGGCGGAATGGTACATTTGTATGGGAGGTACCAGAAGGGGCGTGGCTAGACTCCCAGATTTCCTCTCTAATACTCTATTCTGCTTTAACATTACTAAATACAGAATTTGGGCACAATCGCTTTGGGTGTATTAATAATATTAATCAATATATAAAGTGGACGGTACCAGACGGTTCCTTTTTTTCACTTTATACTGCTATACTAAATATAGAATTTGGGCACGATCGCGTTGGGTATTTTGATATAATAACTCGATTTTTAAAGTGGGCGGAATGGTACATTTGTATGGGAGGTACCAGAAGAGGCGTGGCCATGTATCCTATTTTCAATACCGTAAGTAGTTTTGGAAAAATATTAACTTGTACAAAGTTTTAAAACATTTGATTTCGTCTTTCGAAAGTTATCGTTTGTACCAGCCGGACAGCCAGAGGGACGGACATGGCTCAAATGACTCAAAAGTCATAAATCGAATTTAGTTCAAAGAAACTTAGGGTCTAAGGTGACTACTTCCATGTGTTACACTTTTCGTATTAAATGATATATACCCTCCTACCAGTAAGGTGAGGGTATACAAATTTACACAAAATTTATAAATGTTAAAAAAAATGTTTAACCTTAAAAATATTACCAAAAAAAATTTTATATATTACAATCTTATAAAAATGAAATGAAATGAAATGATGAAAAAATTATAAACAATAAAAAAAATGGACATTCATCTTTTTTGCAGGAGCAGCAGATATTCATCTGTCAAATGCGATATGTAAAATAAAATTAAAATTCAAAACCCTTTAGGTCGTTTTCGCTCCGTACATAGTTCGTCACACCAAGTTGGGATAACAACTCCTTAACGTTATTAAACTAAACCGCCCATCAAGTTTATTAGCGAAGACTTGTTGAGCTAAAGTATTTACATCCATTCGCACAACATTTTCCATCCTGCGCATTAGTTCTGTTTGGACGGCCCACACATCATACGACAAGAGGTTCTCCCCGTTAACGACGATAACTGCAGAGCAAGCGAGGTAGGATTATTAGCAATACAGTTGGATTACTATTTATGTGGGAACGGGTAAAAACGGCCGATTTACCGAAAGTGTTCAAATCTACTGAAAAGTGCAACCCTCCACTCATTTAGTTCATGATTGCCAGAAGATCAACGAAGAGGACAAAGACAGACGAAAGAAGTTTACTAACGAGTTAGTCTATTTATTAACATCAACTAGGACAGATCAATAATACAATGACAACGTATTAATTACCAAATGTTATAAATAACTCACCCAGAACATAAATTTTGTGTTACTTCTAAGGAACTATATTTTATTAATAAACTGTAAAAACAAATCGCTAAACTTGTTGTTTTAATAATAGTAAGTTCCTAAATTTGTTCACCGAGAGAAGACTTTATTACTAAAATGTTAAAACAGAGCATAGTAGCAGTGGTTTGCGAGCAATATTCGTCTCACTATTTCCAGGCTGATATTATTAGTTTAATTTAAGGCGAAGCCAAGTTATAGGTATCAACTTTCAAACAGCGTAATAAACAATTAGACGAAATAACTTGAGTTTGTTATGATTTATCACCAAATCCACTATAGCCAACTGCTTGTCAATACTTGAAAAGGTTGCAGTAATATCCCGCACACTTCGCCCAACGTTACCTATATCACCATCGTTAGCATGCGGCTTATGATATTTTTGAAAGATTGTACCTATAGTGTTTACTGCAGCTTTCCACATTATCTACTTCATGGAGATTTTAAAGAAATCGCATGAGAAACGATCTCCCTGTGTCTAGCCTCGTTTGGTTGAAAATGCTTTCAGTAGAATAATGTAAAATATATGTATAATATATATATTTATTGACGATATCGTGTCAAACAGTGTCATTCCGCAATGTCGTCTCAGCATCTAAGGATCCCATAATCAGTCATGGCCCTTAAGAGTTCTTGTCGTATTGGACTTACGAATGCAGGTTTATAGTCGATACACAAATGGTACAGTCGATTTACATTTGTTGGGTGTACTTCAGCAGTTGTCGTAGTGTGAATATTTTGTCGGCTCACACGAAGAATCATTTACACGTAACATATGCAAATTCGTTTGCACACCGTTCTTATGATTCAGAAGTCAACAAAGAAATCACTTTCTTCGTTATACAGTAACTCGTTTAACGTTTAATTTAACACAATTTATTCTTTTGAATTAACCTTAAAGTCTTACCAGCACAACAAAACACATTCACATTAATTGTGTTTTTATAAAATATGGTTACATTTATTTAAATCATTTCTTTTACATATATGTATATATTTATGTATGTACATGACAAATTACATAGTTTTTCGTTTTGTGTGTACGATTTAGCTAAGGAACACAAGGATTTCAAATTCATAAAACTCAAATGGAATTCATAATATTATTTTCATAGTTTTTTGTTTTTTTTTTTCCTTTTGTTGAGTAAAATAGTTACTAACTATTACCTCTCGATTGTAATGTATGCAATACTTTTGTCCGTCTTACTACCGGGAAAGTTGGCAAAAGTTTTTGCTTTGCTTTAGTTTCTCTAACGACAGCTACAAAATTCTACATAAACTTAATTAAAAGTCGCATTCATTGTCTTTGCCGGCTATTGATAACAGAATTGCATTTCGGAATAGAGAACTGCACTTCAAAGGACGCTTCGTTAGGGATAAAGGATAAGTTTGGTGTATGTGTGGGTGTGTGTGATAAAAGTTTGCTTAGAATGAATAGTGTCTGGTGGAGTTGTTTGTCTTATCGAAGAGTTACAATTTGGGAGAGTCAAAGAGAGCAATTTCTTGCCATTGACTTGCGTTTACTCTGAGGTGCAACCTGGTGCACCATAAAGCAAATTGTTCAATTTCAATTTGCCCCTGGTGTCTTTTGGTGCCCCATGGCCGGGTCGACCCCAAAAGGTGTCGAAGGTCGTAAAGTGGCTGTTGCACAATTCCTTATCGAGTTGCTGGGCCATGCTGATGGAGCGGCGTTTCTGCGAGACTTGAGTACTGAGGTCATGGTAATAACGCAATTCAGCCCCAGCCCCACCATAAGCACCATGCGATGTATGGAGTCTGTTGAGCCAGTGCGATTGCATGGTTGTTCAGTTGTTGTTGTGGTTGTTGTCGGTAAAGTTGTTGTTGTGGTGCATCGCAGTTGCAATTGCAGTTGTGGCAGTGGCATTGGCAGTAGTAGTGGCAATTTTAGATGATACAGTTTAAAACAAATGTTAGTTGGGTGTTTGTTTTAGATTGGATTATTCAATTGATTAGTAAAATTAAACTTGATTTTTTTCCTATTATTATTATTACAGTTCTTATAAAGTACTTAAGTTCAGACAGACACAGTTAGAGAGAGAGCATAGGAAGGCATTTTGATAGAGGGAGAGTTGTTGGTTTGTTTCTTATAATTATTGCTGTTGTTGTTTGTTTGATATTTGTTCTAGTTGTTGTTGTTGTTATAGTTGTTTAATTATTGTTGTTTGTTGCACTTCTAATTCTTTTGCAATTTCAATTTAATTACAATAGTTACGGTTCTGTTTTGTTGTGTCTCACATTGGGCATTTTAATTAAGTACAAACACGCACACACAAATCGGTTACACACATACACACGCAACGTACAGATTCATTGAAAATATGTGAGTGGGGGGAAAAGTAGTAGTAGAAGATATATGTAGAAGAAAACAATAAAGGGAAAGAAAACAATTAGAGACATCCAGCACGTAGAGAATAAAAATCAAAGGACGTTCACAAAAAGTGCACTAAACAGATGATCGAATGACATATGGCCAGTGGGCATAAGCAGATTATGAGGGAGGAAAGGAGTATTAATAACGATTTGGATATGTGGTCGATTGAAGTAGATAGTAATGGCGAATGCAGTGTTCAGTTGAATGTGGAACAAAATCCCTGGTGGTTTGGCAAAAAGTATTCGTATTGAGGTATTGTTAATGAGGTTTTCATAAGCTGCAGAAGAATATTGTAATCCTTTGTTTTAGTTATAAACATCGGATATTTGTTAAGAGAGTAGTATGGTTATTGCCACATTGACATGTGCATTAGGGATATAACTTTTTAACAATTTTTTAAAATATCAAAATTGGCATAGCACAGTCGAATAGAGCATAAAAAACTATTAGGGAACGTATATTTATTTTTTCGCTAAGGTCAAAAAAGTTCACGCACCAACCGCAATGAAGTTTTGAAAATTTTTAAATTTTCTTTTTGGTTAAGAAAAAATAATATAATGTTTATTTAAAACAACAAATAGCTCAAGAATGAAATTTCATTAATATTTAGAGATGGTAAGAGATTTTCCGCAAACCAAAACGTACCTTTAACCTTTTTTAACGAAAAAAAATAAAAATGTGTAACGAATAATCTCTCCTAATGCTAATAGTTAATTTGTTTTCTAACACTTGCAACATTTATCGCAGGTGGCATCCTGTTGATAATTGACCTTTCAGTAATTTAAAAAAATAAAAATAAATAATAAATTTTTAAATAATTTTTTTAAACACCTGTTTAGAAAAACCAATTGTAGCGTGAACTTTTTCCAGAAAAATTACAAAAGATTATGATTTTCGTGGTTACTGGGACATGGTTGACCTCATGGTACTATGCCAAAAAATTGGTTATACCCCTAATGTGCATGTCTATGAACAGACAACGGGATGTAGGGAAAGTGTTGATAGATTCATTTTAAATTAAACGAATTGTCCAAATACACTTGTAACGACAAAAAAATGCACCGTTTTCATAACTTTTTATTAAAAAAGAAGATAATTTTGAAGGCAAACACATTTTTATCGATGGTTGATAATAAATCTCTAACGCTTTAAAGTACCAACCAAACACTTTGGCCAACTGTACAGGATCCCATATTCCTTTGTTTCTAAAATCACAACTACTTCCAAGGCGAAAACCCACCACACCACTGTGTTCCAATTCATTGAATATCATTGCATAGCATTCATCCATTACAGCTACCTCGATACAACCTCCCGCAACATTCTTTTTAAATGAGGGGGAAAACAAGCAGGAAGGACGTTGATGAAATAATTTGCGTGTTTTCATACAACTACAACTACGTAAATATCCAATTCGATTGTGTGGCATTCTCTAAATACGACTCTCTAATGATCAAGGCCAATTGCTCTTCACAAATTTCATACAATTTTACAAAGGTGTGAATGTGTTCCATTTTTGTTATCCAGATTTCGTATAATGATTTCGTTTTCACTAAAACGCGTTTGCTTTTGTTTTTGTTTTCACTGTGGTCCAATACACGAACTAACACTAATGCTAACAAACACACACACACGCACTAACGTATATGCAGGGTGAATTTTTTTAAGCAACATGTTGATGTTGTGCTAATACAATTTAATTTGTTGTTGTTGCAGCTGTGGCTGTTGTGGCAGTTCAATTTGGATGCGTACCTATCATTGGACCCCGTACGTTTTGTTATGTCCGTGGTCGACAGACTGATGGGCCGATTGAAGGCACGACGACGTGCCAACAATGGCACCAGCTCCACACCATTGCCATTGGATATGTCGGGGCATGTACGGGCGTTCGGTAGGGCGCTGGTATCGGTTGTCGTCTCAGCAGCCTTGTTGTGGCGCAGCAAACGCGGACAGACTTTCTGTTTCTGTTCCATGGTGGATTTAGTGGCATTTGGCTTTTGCATAGGTTTCAGGGGACTGCTCATCATTGGCATGCCGGGACAGGTGCAGGTGCAGCGATCACAGCATTTGGTTGCTTTGCGGGTAGGTCGAGATTTACGAATGAAAGTGGGTTTTTCAGCTGGTGTAACAGGATTGTCTTGGTCCAATTCTTTGAGCATTTCTTTGTTGGTCCAACCCTAAAGGAAAGGGGAGAACAAACAGTGAAATATTAAAGAAAGTGTTAAAGATTTTTAAATAAGTTTAGTCGCCTTAAGAAACAACTTTATAGCTAGTAAGAGCGCGACTTTGCTTGGAAAATTAAATTTCTTTTGATACTAGTTATTATTTTCTAAGAAAGCTATATGCATTCAGAAACAGGTAGCCTTGATTGTCCATTTATGCGGCCTTTCTCAGTATTGTACTCCGTTTCCCTTTATTGTAACAATAAATTATCCAATGTTAAGCTGCTGAACTTCTGTTCCAACCCAAAAACTACAGCTAAGGACAATGCAGTAATTTGCGATACACATATTCCGGTGTTAGATATTGCTGAATTGCTATAAAAATTTTGGTAATGTTATGTTTTCAAATTTTTTCAAAACGTTAAAGTATCAACATATTTGGGAAAGTTACTTCAGAACTGATTAATAACAAGCACCAACATTAGTTGTTCCATGCAAAATTCAGAGAAATGCCTTCTAACTAGTACACGTTTTTTATAAAATGTGATTCATTTCGAGGTTTGGGTTTTAAATAGTTTATTTACAAAACATGAGTGATTGATTGCGAATTGTTATTAGATTAACTGAAATGGGAACAGCGCCTCCAAAAATTACATTGTTTAAAATATGTTTTTCGAGTCCTTCGCTCAACAAGTAGTGTGCATAATCGACTATCTGAGCTCACTATTGCCAATATCATTCTCAAATTTTAGTCTTATTGTACTTTACTGGATAATACGCAACCGAAAATACCCTCTCCATCCTATAGAGAAGAGAATGTCGCGCCTGTAAAGATTACTAAAGATATCGACCAGTCGATTAGACACCGTGAGCATTCTGTGCACGCGTGGCATTAGGTGTGCAACAATTTGGAGTGGCGTAGTAATGATGAATTCCCATTGGCAGTTCTTTCCTTTCCCAACGCCTCCGCCCCACCCCAACGAGATTGCTCGATGCAGCTACTTATTCAAATGTATACAGCTTTTTGGTCCACCATGTATATAAATACATAAGGGTGTATAAATATGTACATAAGAGTAATAATACATTTAAAATTATATTAAAACATATGTCTATATCTATTTTCAAAGTGATCGGATACAAACCGTAGCATACTTAGCGTATGTAAGTATATAAATGCTTATGGCAAAAGCATCATCTATGCCAAATTTGGTTAAGATCGGACGCTTCCTTGAATTAATCTCCGTTTTGGGTGTCATAGTCACATGAATGATATTGCGTTCCATTACACAGTACAACATATGGTTTTGAGACTCAATTCTAAGAACTGCACGTGAAAGTAGTCTCAAAAAGAAGAAGCTCTGCATCATTCGTTTTGTCAAGTTACATGCCGTATTAATTTAATATCGATTTGAAGCTAGTAAGTATCGTATAGGGGAACTTGTCACGTTTTGGGCTCTTTTGTTTCCCAAAATTGTGTAACCATAAATTTATGTAGAACAATCTGATGCAATCTACCTAATATGTAAAAATTCCAATGTATTTCTGTCATCCTGCTTGGTCATATTAATAATATTCATATAACGTATACTTGATGCTTAATAAATAATTTGTATATCATACGTACAAATATATAGTGGATACTACATCTAACGTATAACTGATTGTCTGGCATGTTCCCTAACTTTTAATACAGCTTTTAACATTGTAACACTTACCAATGATTTCATAAAAGTACTTCCAACCGCCTTCGGACTTCGCCACGGTTTACCACCAGGTCCCGGTTTACCCCAGGGATCTTTGCTAGGCTATATGAGAGAAAAAAATCAACAAGAAAGACAAACGCCAACCCCATTAATTCGTATGTCATTGACAGTTAAGTACCCATCCTCACCGGCTTCTCTATCTTTTCCAGAGTTGTCTTCGTCCTCACTCCCTTGACACCCATGGGCCCACACTTTTTCTCCTCCATCATGGGACACTTATCACTTTCCGTAACCACAATTTTCTCCAACATTGGTTTGCCCTTACCGACAGCAGTGGGTTTGTAGCGCACTTCGATATCTACGTGACCTTTATTGCGAAACGACATCGAGGGATGATCTTTTAGAGTAATTTGCAAACTTTCCGCATTTGCGTTCTTACCAGGACCGAGAATGCCGCCGCCACCACCTGCAACGCTGGTGGCAGCTGTGGGCACATCACGTTCACACAGGGTCAACGTGCTGCCCCCACCCAAATGCGGTCGCGCATTCTCCCCAATATGCTGCACGGTATGGGTGTGTGTGGTTACACGCGGCACCGAGTGATGGTGATAGTGCGGATGGTAGACCAGCGTCGGATCGAAGCATTTCTTGTGTTTGGCAAAATAATCACCAAAGCGACAGGGTTGTAATGATGTCAAGCGATGTGTTGTGGTCTAGGTGAAGGGCACAAAAGTTGTCAGCTTAACTTTTAACCATATTTTGGCGTGTTAATAAGATGAGCACTTACAATGGGAGCTGTTGAATGTAATCCGGCCGCCGTTATATCTTTGCGTCGTACATCAATGTTGGGAGCACCTCCTCCCGGTCGACCCCAGGGGCAGTGTTTGACCATTAATTCAAAGTACTACAAAGAGAGACAATGAAAAACACTATTAACCAGTAAACAATGTAATAATTCACCATTTAGTAAACACGTGCCAAATCTAAATTTATTATCGCCAATATAACATAAATATCCTCTCTTGCCTCCATTGCCTGCCAGGGTACGAGTATCTCCTATGCTTTTTTTCCTATTTTATTCACAATTGTTGCAAAGTTTCTAAATTTAGCATGATTCGATTGAAATTTATAGGTTGTTGTTATAGTTGCCAAACGGTGCGATGGCAAAACTTTATTCTGACTTTGCCAAACTAGGGCTCGTTCCCTCTCGTTCTCTGCCCGGGAGAGGATAACATTAAAGGCAGTCACGCAATTGCCAAAAACGAACTAGGAATTCCAATCAAAACATCTGCTACACATACAAACATAGAAAAGAGAGTGTGTTTGCGCTTCATATTGTATTGTATTGTATTGTGTGTGTTGACTATTGTATATGTATTAGTGTGTGGTTGCGGTATATTATTCAAAGGAAATTGTCTTTTAGATACAGTTTGTTATGTTTTTTTCGCTTTTACAAGAATGCAAAGTATTCATATTATATTAAAGGTTATTAACCCTGAATTGCTTTGCGGAATGTTAATAGAGTGGTTATTATTTATAACAATTTAATGTAATTTCCAAAATCTACCAGACTGTAGGTTGTTAACCGGAAACAATTGTGCGAGTGGTGTATAACAAAAAAACAACTCCTGCCACATTTTGTCAGGGAAGCGGAAGAGTAATAACTTTTTGTATCATTGATTTTTATTACATATATTTGATGTGTCTATCAATCTATATTTTGCGTTCGCAACATACTTTGACTTACATTCTTTCAAAAAATTTAATATTCATAGTGAAATGAAATGAGTAAATTAAAAAAATATATGGGTATTTCCAGCGAAAGGACGTAACATAAAATTGCTATATTTTTAACTTATTGTTTTTGTAATCATTTAACGAATTTGTTGCACTTTAACAAAACAAACTATATAAATCGTTGGAAAGTCTCTTATTTCCAGTAAGATGTTTATAAAACCCCAACATGTCTTCTTTATTTTACAAAAAAGAATATACTGATTACGTAAGAAATTTCGAACTTTGTGTTAGTCATAATTTTGAATTTAACATTTTAAACAAAGTTTCATTAAAATAAATACTGGAAATACCCATATATTTTTTTTTTTTATCTATATTTTTAAATATTTTAACTTTTTGAGAAAACTACAAAATAAGAATAAAAAGCATCCGCAATGATAGGAAATACCCATAAAGCATTTCCAGATTAAGTATAGATAGTTTCAATTGATGTTGTTCTATATACTGAAAAATTTACAAAACCACAAAATTAAATAACTAAACAAAGTTGTTGTTTTTGAACTAAAATTGGAAACCAAATATTTTAATTTGATAGGTAACATAACACAGAATTTTGGGAATCATATCTGAGAACCAAAAAGAAGAAGTTCTGCATCATTCGTTTTGTTACATGTTACATGCTACAAGTTACATGCCATAATAATTTAATATCGATTTTAAGTTATTAAGTATCGTGTTACGCGCGGACTTAGATAGTATTTATGTGTTCCTGACCTCACTCGGGTACGCTGGCTTTTAGCACGCACTAGCTCGTCGGTGGGTGGATTCTTGTGGGGTAGTTACACATTATCCCGCGTATAGCTCCACTCTGCACTATAGTTTAAAAACTATTTGTTTTAGCATAAACCCGTAAAATATAGAAACAGTGTTGTATGTTTGCACGTTTGGTAGTTGTATTTCTTTATAATTTTTGACCGATAGGACCACGCCCTCTCAACTTCCGATGGAAGTCAGCTGTCCGAGTAGAGTAGGGGACGTAATAAAAGGTTCAAATATAGCTCGATTGCAAATACGTTTTCCAAATAACATTTTATTTCTTTAATATGAAAAATAAAAACACTGCATTTTGCGATATTGTATTCTTCACTAATGCATTGTTGATGAAAAATTTAACTAAATTGAATCGAATTGCCTTACAGTTATATGTAATATTGTAGTATATATGTCACTTTTAAACGCACTTTGAGAACACTTGCTAAGCTCGATAATAACAAGTTGGGCTTGCGTACTTATGTGACTAAGTTAAGTGCCGATCTAATGCATGCCGTCAATTATTCGTATCTCCAAGTAACACCTTATCCTGGTGAAACCCACAAAACCGAAAATAAACATTATGCACATGTAATAAAAGTAATAAGTACTTTCTCTGTATTAAATTGTATCTCTATAGTCTTTGGATAAGCACTCTTTACTCGCTAACTGAAAATAAGAAATCCTTTTGCCCATTCATATCTATAGTGCCAAGTACTATTATACAAATAATATGTTGATAGCTTTAAATAACAAATCTGCCAAGTACTCTTGAATTTCTTTATTGAAAAAAAAAACTGTTCTGCCAGAAACCGCCCGCCTACAGATCAACAGATCTCCATTTTAATAATGTTGTGCTAAGCACTATTGCATCCCAAATTTGTATCTTTTTAGTCTTAAAATTTCCTCTACCACGTCGGCTTACTGATAAAAAATTAAAATGTTGTGTACCAATCTGCTGTGTCGAGTACTACGTAAGTATTTGTGTATTAAATTTTAAATCTCTAAGGTTAAAAATACAGTTTTGACATGCCCCCTCCATCAACTGATAGAATATTAAAATTTCGTCTACATATTCATATCTGCTGTGCCGCGTACTACGTATATGTGTATTACATTTTATCTCTCTTAGGTAAAAACTACAGTTTTGACACTCCCACTACGCCCTCTGATAGAAAATAAAAATGTTGTCTACATATTCATATCTACTGTGCCGAGTACTATCTGTGTATCAAATTTTATCTCTTTTAGTTTTAAAATATAGTTTTGACACGCCCCCTCCGCCCACTAATCGAAAATAAAAATTTCGTCTGCAAATTTGGACCTAAAGTACAGAGTACTATCTGTGTACCAAATTAAATCGCTCTGTGACAATAGTACAGTTTGGGCACGCCCACTCACCCAAATTAAAAATTTCGGCTGCAAATTTTTGATTGTAGTGCCGAGCTTTCAAAAGTTTACTAACTATCTACCAAATTTCATCAAAATCGTTTCAACCATTTATACGTGATGGAGGCTCAAAAAAGCAAACATTCTCGTTTATAATATTTCATATTTCAGTAATTTTTAATTTATTATTATGCATTTTCGAATAAAGACAATTGTTTTTTTTTAATCGAAATAATTGAAAGTAACTCTTTTTAAACAAAATAATATCTGTGATATAAAAGTACGTTTGAGGTATTTCATATCTTTGGAGACTTATACTAAAACATTCAGGGGAATATTTCCTCGGAACATTTTAACCCTTTAGCTTCCACCCGTATGGGACATTTTTGGCCCAATTTTGAAAAACTGTTTAAATGTCAACTATATAGAACAATATAAATATTCTGCGGAAAAGAGTCACCGAAGACAAATAACCGCTAGAAGTCAAGGGTTATAAAAAAATCAATATTAAATGTTAAGAAGGCTACTTTTGAGCAAAGAGTGCAACAAGCTTTTTCGGGAGTGAACCAAACTATTATTTGATCACAGTAACAAAACCCTAAACTCCATTTTGCTCCACTAGTCACAAATTTTTTTTTTACAGTGGTTTGAAGTATTAATTTTTTTGGTAAAAAGCCGAATCAAAGAATTTGAATAATCTTGTGTAAAAATACATTTGGGATGGTTCATGTCTTCGGAAACATACATAAAACTTTTCAGGGAAATATTTCATCAGAACATTTGAACCCTATAGCTCCCACCCTTATGGAACATCTTAGAATAATTTTAAAAAACAGCTTAAAAGTCAAATTTCTTAAAATGTGCAGCATGGGTGGCAGATAGAGGGTTAAAATGTTCCGAGGAAATATTCCCCGGAAAATTTTAAGGTAGGTCTCTGAAGATATGAACTATCCCAAATCTATTTTTACACATGATTTTTCAATTTCTTTTATTTAACTTTTGACCAAAAAAAATCAAACTTTCAACCACTGTGAACAAAAATTGTGACGAACTGGAGCAAAATTGAGTTAAGGGTTTTGTTACTGAGGTTAAATGCTATTGTTTTAAATTGGTTTGGTTCACTCCCGAAAAAGTGTTTTGCACTGTTTGCCCAAAAATAGATTTTTTTTACGTTCCATTTACATTTCATTTTGATTTTATTTTGGAACCTTTGACTGATAAAGGCTATTTGTCTTCGGTGACTCTTAGTGAAATTTTCCGGAGAATATTTCTATCGAAGATAGAAAATTGGGCCAAAAATGTCCCATACAGTTGGGAGGTAGAGGTTTAAAATGTTCCGAGAAAATATTCCCCTGATTGTTTTAATATAGGTCTCTGAAGGCAAGAAATACCCTAAAAGTATTTTCATAGATGATTTTTCATATTCTTTGAATCGACTTTTTACCAAAAAAATTAAACTTCAAACCACTGCAAAAAAAAATTAAAACGCAGTGGACCAAAATGGAGTTAAGGGTTTTGTTACTGAGGTCAAATGCTATCGTTTGATATTGGTTTGGTTCACCCACGAAAAAGTGTGTTGCACTGTGTAATCAACTTTACAAAATAACATATTGACTTTTTCTTCAAATGGTGTTTCTGTTATAGTCTCTGGTATTTACATGTGAATATGGGCATTTCCTTAGTTTAAAAAGATGAAAAACAGTTAAAACACTAATTTTGTGATTAAAGTGCATATGTAAATATGTTATTAAAAAATAAAAAAGCTGACCAGTTAGGGAAACTAAAATAAGCCTTGGAAATGTTAATTTTATTAATTGTAAGTATTGGTTTTTAATAATAAGAGTCACAAAAAATTTGTTTGCTTCTTTTTATTTCTGCTGGAATGCCCTTAATATGTATTGTAAGCCGGGTCGATCTATATGGAGAAAAAAAAATATATGAATGTTACCGCCTTATATGAACAGTCTTATAAAAACAAATTCGGAGGTGCAAAATTTTTATTTTTGTGGGCGTGGCAAAAACGCCGGTTTTGACGTTTTGACCATAACTTTGTTATTCGCTGTCCGATTCTTAAGTTTTATATATCGTTGAAGATGGATTTACAAGAGCTTTGTTATTAATATAGTTACTTAAAACTATGACGTCATATTCCAGTGGTTCTCAACATTGTATCCTTAAAAACCCCCCTAATCATACAATTTTCTGATGCAGATTTGAAGCCCTGTAGAAACTATAAAATAATTGCGAAATAAACGTAACATTTCCTTCATAAACAAAAAAGTTATATTGATTTAACATTTTAGTACATATGATAGTTCGAAGTAGATTTGTATAAAAAGTTTTATTTGCTTAACCAAAGATTTCCTCATGATCCGATATGGCATTAAGCGTCATCATACATAATTTACATTGGTCGCTAAAAAAAATCTTTGGAAGTTCTTCAGTTAGATAGTATTCCGAATATTTGGTATTGTCGAATATTGATTTTTATTAGTTGGAACTTCATTTATTTTTACATTGTTCACGTTTAATAACAAACGAATGTAATAAAAAAAAAAACAAATGTATATTTCGCATTATCACATGTACTGACTATTTAAATCAATATTATATGCTTATGCTTAGGGGGGATTTTAAGAATATAATGATGAGAACGGCTGGAAGATGGCGTCGTAGTTAAAAGTCTTTAACACACTAACAAAGCTGTGGTCAACACCTTTTTAACGATGCATAGATCTTGACAATCGGTATACAAATAACCATGTTATGGTAAAAACCCCGAATCTGGCGTTTTTGCCGCGACCACAGAAAATAATTTTTCGCTCCCCCGAAATTGTTTTTACTTAATTTTTCATATAAGGCGGTAACATTGACAACTTTTTTTTTCGACCCGGATTAATGTATTGCTTTAACTTTAATATTCAAACTAAATGAAACTGTAATCATTATTTTGCCTCGCTAATAGTAATAACTTATTTAGTGACTTGACAGTCGTTTGCGTTGCCAACTTTCACTACATTATTTCCTAATTGAAATAAATTGCGAAAACTGCACTTCAACGAGGCGATTTCTTGCTCTGTAGTAGAACTATAGTTCTAAGAATAATGAAATTGAAAAGAAAAAAATCCGGAATAGATTTATAACAACTTTGTTGCAACAAATCAATTGCGTTTTTTCCCCCCAACTCCATGCTCCGCACTTATTTTCACTCGCACTTCTTTGCTATATCGCAGGGTCAGATACTTTATTTGAAATCACTTTTGTCTTTTTTTTTTGTACTTACTTCCTGTTTGTCTTTTTCTTTGCGTGCGATTTCTTCGGCCTTTCGCCGTCTCCACATACGCAAACTTTCCTCGGCGTTTTTGCGTTCCACTAGACGTCTCTTCTCATCACACCACATCAGCGGATGTTGCATGTGGTCGTGGCAAAATGCTTCATCACTTGTCGTCATTATGTCTCTGCTCCGCGTTTCGTCTTGTGTGACAAAATATGTTACATTTCGTTGTGTTCCTCCTGCTTGTTGTCACTCCTTTCACATCCCCAGTTTAAGGATGGCGTCCGAACAGAAGAGTGAGAGCGTATGGTGTGGTGGGATATCCGATAGAAGCTATCAACGCGACAGCAGATATCCTTCCAATAAATTTAATTTTTTATTGTACTTTTGTCAAGGATAATTTAACCGGAAGTGAGTGAGCGTTGCGTTCAAGTAGTTGTTGCAAACTAAAGTCTCGTGCAAAATCTCCTACCAAATAAAAATTTCAAAACAACAAGAAAAGAAGGCTGAAGCGAGTTTCAGGCGCTTCTTTCGTGTTATTGTTTAACAAACACGCGCGCACAAACACACACAAATCTAAGTACACACACACTCATACACAGGGAACGGAGGTTCCTATTGCCGTACCAGGAAGTACCTTGTAAAGCCGCACTACCCAGAATGATGCGCGCGCTTTATTATTTCGCTAGGCAGAATTATTGTAGAAATGTATTTGTGTGTTGTATTTCTTTTTGTTTTTTTTAAGCTTATTTTGGAAAAGCTTCGTCTTGTAGGTTCTCTGCCGTTGCGCTGCCACGTGAGTTTTTCATTTTCAACTCCACTTTCCCTCTCTCCCATAACTCTTCACTTATTTGGCACACAATGCCAACAAGGATATTGGCTAAACTAATATTAAATTGATACACATACACACACACACACAAAGCGGAAAACAACCCAAACACCATAGACAACAGATTATAACTTCATGCCCCTCTGGTTGGCTCGCGTAGTTACTTGCAACAACGTCCTTGTAGATAATGGCAAATTCATAGAAATGATGATGATAAGGGAGTCAACATTCGCTTGTCTGGCAATAGTGGGGGGTAACTTCTCGCTGCGAAACGAAAACACTAGAACTGGGTAAAGTTTAATATTTGCCCAGAAATGCAATAAATGTAAACTTCGCTCATGCTCGTACTGACCCTATTACACACTTGAAATGTGTAAACAATATCTAAAGAGCAAAGTTTAATTTAAACTGATTTGAACACCTTCTCAAGTGTTAACAGTGGAGAGCAAAACATGTGAGATATTGTGCTGAGAATGACAAAGGAGATTATGTATGAAAGGGGTGTAGAATGCGCAGATTAAAATGTGATAAACTTATTATCTGGAAAGATTTTCAAAGGTTTCAAAAGGTGTACAAATAATTCCCGTAGCTCCACTATATTAAGCCATTGCTGTTGATTTCAAACCAATATTATTATACAGGGTGGAGAACGGTATTTTGCTTATATGGGAATAAAATAACCTTAAAAAAATTAATTTTAAATTATAATTATATTGAACTGTGTGGTAATTTTAAAGTTACACGGTTTTAAATAGTATATCTAGGAAATATCGATTTTCGCTATCTTCACACAGCCGCATACGTTTTCTGAAGTTTTGGAAAAAGTAAGGGCCAATTATTCCTACTCGTGATATGGCGCACCACACAGTGACGCGGTCCGAATGCAGAGATCTCTGGTAAAGTTCTCAGAGATTTGTTTCACTCCAAAAACCAATAGCACGCTGCATTGCAATGATCGAGTGCGCATTTGAAAAATATTCTTCAACCAAAAGGTTGACGAATAGAAATTTCCCATCAGCCACTATAAGCCACGCATGCTCCCCACACTCTTCGACCACCAGTGCCGCCACAGCCTGTAGTGCAAAAAAGCAAATTACCGCGCTCCACCCTGTATCTATGTTTACGCATTCTCTGACTATGCCGAAAAAATAACGATTAACGACGTCCGTCGCGCTGCTGCACACAACTTTAAACCACCAAAATTAAATTAGTTGTTGTAATAAAATCACTTACTTAATAACCGCAAAAAAAGTAAAAAAAAAAATTCTCAAGCAGAAAATAAAACGAAAAACGTTACAACACAAAAACTTAGAATAAAAATATTTTAAATAACTGTTTAAAAGCAATTATTTTATAACGGTAAACATTTGCTTAGTCACATTTAATAATAATCATAATTACGATAATACGAAAATCACTACAACTCAAGCTGAGAATTGTGTTAATAACTCTGGTTTCTATTAAAATTTCAACTAAACAAGAAGTGACAAAAAAAACAAGTGTTGTCATATTTTATTATTTTTAACAATTAGTTTGTCTCCTTTTACCATATCTCGAATTACGAACATTTAATTTGGTCATAAAGATATGTATTAATGTAACCAAACGAAGTTAAATTTTCAACCTAATGGGTGAAGTATAATAAGTTGTTTGTTGTAAGCCTATTTTTAGCTGTGCCGATACGAATTGTTAATAGAAATTTTATATTAACTATTTTAATATTTTGGCGAAGAAAGCCAACAATTTTAGTGACGCACATTTTTCACAGTTTCTATTGAAGAAACGGTACAAATATTGGGCAAATATTATTTTTTTTATATGTATTACGCTACTACATACAACTTTCCAAATTTGCAGTGTTTCTACTATATGAAATCAGTATCTTCATTATCTAACTATTTTTCTTCATGTTATGAAATTTTATTAAACTGAAAAACAACACATATTCGGTATAATAAGTCATATAAATAATTAAATTAATATATATAATATAATTATTATAATTAATATTCAATAACCAACATTTCCATCCTTTAATAAACATTTGTGCATTTTTTCACTGCAAAAAAAAAAATAATTATATTTTCCTCAGCACAGAAAAATTTAATAAAATCCTTTGGCAATATCACAACATACATAAATGTATGCAAACAGTGTTTAACGTACCTAGGGCTGTCTCTTCTATTCTATGCGATAAATAATCAAATTAACTATTAACAACTGAGAAATGTTGTGCAAACATGACAAACTGAGCCAAACGGATTCACATCGTCGACGTTTCTGACAATAGAGCTGCCTCCATATCCCGACAGCCGATAAGACAGACTACGACAATATTTACCGTGTTGTACTCACTGAAGCAGCAGCAGCACCATCACAAACAACAACGCTCATAGCGAATGTAGTAGGAAGTGATAACAGGTACTGGGGGAGCGGTGACACAGTGGCCCGCCCGTTTATATCCTTACACAACATTTGAGTTCGGCCCCATTTCACCGCCATCGAAAATAAACATAAAACGCATAAAAATGTGACGTTATTGTTTTGCCATAACTAAGTTTATGGGTTATGGTAAAGTTGTCGTTGTTGTTGTTGCTGTTGCTGTTGCTATTATTAAATCCCCTGCAGTTTAATAGTGAATAATTTTCCAGAGCATAATAGTGTTTTAGACTTTAATGCGAAAATACTGATGGAATATTTTAATATTTAAATTAAATACATATTTTATATAAAACTGTATTGGTTTTTATTTCAACACAATTAAAAGGCAAATTGATAGTTTTTCGCAATAAATACGATCAAACAGTGCAAAATTCTAACGGCCATATTCATAAAAAATTTCTAAAGTAGGTATCAAGCGTTCTCTAGCTAAAGTATTCTTTAGCTCTAACAAACCTTTAATAAGAAATTGTATTCATAAACGTTTTTTATCAGTACTTTAGCTTTGTGTGTTCAGGTGGCAACGCCGACTGTTATTGGTCGTTAATGATGTACAAAAACAGCTTTATAATCGGATACAAAAGCTTTATAATCGGATACCAAATATGTATTTGCACTTATAATAACTATGAACATTATTGTAATACAATTTTTCATTGACTACGATTCTCATGATGATAAGAAAGACGTTAAAGTAAAAATTATATTAAAAAATTTGGGTTTCTTTTCCTCATGTTAAAATTATAATCGGATACCGATTACATTGTTTCCTTGTTTTGATTGTTTATACATCACGAATATTATTTCATTATTTACAAATTATTTTTGAAGAATTTTGGAGAAATATTTTTCAAAATGGTATTCATGAATGAAAAGTGTCTATTTAGATACTTTTCTATGTGCGTTATGATTAAGAAGAAAATTTCCTATACAATGAATGCATGCAACAACTCTTTTCAATAGGAAAAATGCCGAAAAACTCAAAATAAAGATCTCAAATTCATAAATATGCAATAAATTGTACAAACGTCAAGTTATAGCAAGCTCAAAGTAGAGACAACCCTACTTTAACTTATTGAAGATGTGACTCGTTTATAACCCCTAAAGCAACGAAAGCAGCCACATAAAGGCAGTCAAATTAAAGTCATTTTATTATCACGATTAACAAATATGACATTTGTAGGCTTCAACAATATATTGTTGAGACTGCTAACACCAATTCGATACCTTAATTCTATACTATGTGTTCAAATTACATTCTTACAGATTTTATAATCAACATGTTCAATAGTATAGTTGTTGGACGAAGTGTGTTCTTATCTACATACATTGATTTTGTACAAAGATCGTGCTACCTAGAAGTAGTGTGTATGTACAATGTATTGGGTCGTCGTTATCAGGGGCACATATGCGTATAATGAGTGTGAGGCATTTTCCTTTAATTAGCAAGTCCTCACTCACTTGCTCTTTAGTATTGTGTATTAGGAAGATATATTTTTAAAGTTAGTACTTAAGTTCATATCTTTCCCTTATAAAATTAGGAAAAAGAGTTATTTACAACTACTCAAGCGGGCCGTACGCATTAATTCTATGGCCAAAAGAACTGCGATAATTTTGTACATTATACTAAACATAAAAGATAAATTTTACAGGAAATGCGTCCAAAGTTTATAAGTAGGGCAAGGAATATTATACACCAAAAAATCGAATATAACTCATTTAACATGCACTTAAAATTCAAAAATATGCGCTAAAAACACATAAAATATGCAATTAAAAATTGTTTTGAAAATTTATTTACAACACTGCATATAATTTATTGCAAAATTATATGCATGAAAACAATTAATTTTTATATATGTATTTACATATAAAATTAGTAAAAATCTAACCTTTGCGTCATTTGTTTATAGAGTATTATACCATTCTAATTTTTTTATTATTTCACATAAAAATGCATAAATGCTATGTAGAAAAATCAATTGAGTTCTGAGGGAAGGCAAGTCGAAAATTTATATAACGTTTTTAATCGCTGCCAAACTCTTCGATGTTCTGTGTATAAAATATGATTGCATTAACCAACGCTCCCGATCTTGTTATAATCTACCGATCTTGTCGATAATAATCATTAATAACAAGTTACATGCAACAGCTTTGTAACCCCTTGCCGCCTTTACCACGTAGGCACTGTATAGGTTAGAAATAAAAATAACTTTATTTTTATCGTAGATTGGTTTTATCTATGTATGCATATCTTCTTTTTATATAAAATTCTCACAGTAAAAAGACCAGAAAGAGTTTTCACAAAATGTTATAGGCGTTTCATTTTTAAAAAAAGATTTAAAATATTTATCAAAAAAATTTATTTTTTGTAAAATTTGCAAAAATATGCTAAAACACGTATTTTTCGTAAAAATTGATGCCATAACCGTTCCGTTTTAGGATGACCAGCTAAAATATGAATGCATAAGATTCCTGGCCTAATTTATAAGTAATATAGATTCCAGTTTTATGCTAATACAGAACAACACATGATTTTGGGACTCAATTCTGAGAACTGCACATGAAATTAGCCCCAAAAAGAGGAAGTTCTAAATCATTCGTTTTGTCAAGTTACATGCCATATTAATTTAATATCGATTTGAAGTTAGCATAACTCGAGAACAACTAGTCCGATTTAGCTCACTAAATTGCCTCACAGTTGTAAGTGCTGCATAATCCACTATTAAACATACTTTGGGAACGCTTTCTCAGCTCGATACCAATATGTTTGGCTTGCTTACTTTCCACACCCAACCATTGCTCACGAAATTAAAAAATCTGTCTGCAGATGTAAAATGCCAACGCTGATCTGTTGTATATATTGATCAATCTGTATATTAATTTTCAGCTCGTTGGGTTAAAAAAACTGTTTTGTCACGCCCCATCATCATATTAATCGAAAATAACATACAGTGCGGAGTTCTATCTAAATACCAAATTGTATCTCCCTAAGGCTTAAATACAGTTTAGACACGCCCATTCCGCCTATTGATCCAAATATGTAATTGTTGTGCCGATTACTATCTTTATATCAAGTTTTATCTCAATAAGGGTATAATGCAGTTTTCCCACGCCCCCACCGGCCACTGATTGGAAATAAAAATTTTGTCTGCAATTTTAAACCAGTCCTACCGAGTACTATCAGTGAACCAAATTTTATATATCTTGGGTTAAAATATAGTTTCGTCATGCCAACTCCGCCCACTGATCCAAAATTAAGATTTTGTCTATATTTTCATAACTAGTGGACCCGGCAATGCTTCGCTATTGCTTAATTGTCGAATACCTATAATATGTTGGCATGCCTATTTAAAGGGCTGAGCTTAAGCTTCGTTCTTGTACGCTCTGTAAACTATCCGTTATCCCAAGTCACTCCTTAACCTGATCAAACTAACAACGTCCCCCTAACCGATATTAAAACATACGTCAGCAAATTCATATATATAGCACCAATTACTATCTGTATACAAATATTACCTTACATAGCCCTAAAAACATGTATATTAGACCATTTCATTTTACCAATTTTTTCGAAAAGTCATTGGGATAATATATTTTCTAATTCTACTTAAAAACACAAAAATTTTGGTATATAAAACTTGTAAATTGATCGACGTTTAGGGGTCGCGCAAAATCGTTTAAGGTTTTTGGCTGCAAAAAGGCATGATTCAAAAATACCGATTTACTTATATGATTAAAAGTTGTGATACGCTTGACCGATTTTGATCAGAATAGACTTGTTTTAAAGGTAATAATATTTCACACATTTTCTGTGAAGACATTAAAACTTTTCAAATAGTAGTTTGAGTTTAAGAACCCTTCAAATCTAAAAATTTTAAAATTTTAATTCAAAATTTACCTACTTTTGCCCATTAAAAAATTATTTTTTTTAGTTTTGGCTCTAATTTTTGTATATCTTTAAATGCACAATTGACAAACACTTCCTAACGATACTTTTGATGTATAACATAATGAATAGAATTTTTAATTGTTGATGAGATTTTTACTATTTCGCTGGTGATGAGCTAAATGGATTAATTCAGATCAACATTTTTGTGGTCAAAATTTACATTCAAAACTTGTTTTAAGTGTCCTCTTGCAACACAAGCCCCATTAAACGACATTTTGTTGATAGAATCTTAAAAAAATACCGCAAATCAAATGAAATGATAGCAAATGTTGCACTCAAAACTTTTGTGTGGCATTTATGGTATATAAGTGACATCGCGTTCGGCTTTTTTCTTTTCGACCCCACGCATACCGAAGGAACTTTAATTAAAATTACATCTGAATTAAAGCATCCTGGTGACCAAGATTGCGAAGGAAATGTTACAAAAATGATTTCAGAACAAAACTATGAAATTCTTCGATATTATTGGAGTAGGCAGCAGTTTTGCTATATTTTGCTTGCTATCCACCCGTCAAATTGGCCCAAGAATGAGAATTGTAAACGGATAAAAGAAATTGTGAAAAACATCAGCGTTGTCAACGATTGCTATTGGGCTTATTAAGACGGTGAACAACACTTTGACGAAGGATAATAACCAGCAAAACTAATTAGTACAAGTCATCTAAAAACGCAATAAAACATACAAAAAGAACACAAAAGGTGTTATCGTATCCAATTTGAAAAAAAATCTTCTTTTTAATTACCAAAATCGTTTTCCTTACTAAAAATATACATCGTAAACAGTTTTCGTTTAATTTTTATCACTATTGATTATTATTGCTGCTGCTAAACATATGTCATTTGCATGGTACTGCCATACATCAAAAGTATCGTTAGAAAGTGTTTGTCAATTGTGCATTTAAAGATATACAAAAATTAGAGCCAAAACTAAAAAAAATAATTTTTTAATGGGCAAAAGTAGGTAAATTTTGAATTAAAATTAAAAAATTTTTAGGTTTGAAAGGTTATTAAACTCAAACTGTTATCTAAAATGTTTTGATGTCTTCACAGAAAATGTGTGAAATATTATTACCTTTAAAATAAGTCTAATCTGATTAAAATCGGTCAAACGTATCAAAACTTTTAATCATATAAGTAAATCAGTATTTTTGAAACATGCCTTTTTGCAGCCAAAAACCTTAAACGATTTTGCGCGACCCCTAAACGTCGATCAATTTTCAAGTTTTATATACCAAAATTTTTGTTTTTTTAAGTAGAATTAGAAAATATATTATCCCAATGACTTTTCGAAAAAATTGGTAAAATTAAATAGTCTAATGTAAATGTTATATTCATGGCTCATTTATAGTACTGACATTTTTTCCCTTTAAATTTTTTCGACAAACTTTTTCTGACGACTTATTTTGACAAAATAAATTGACGCAGTGTAAATAATCCATAAAATTGACTGACACAATTCTTCAATTCCTGCTCTTTGCTTCAATAACAGTACTTTTTGACAGAAATAAAAGTACTTTTTGATACAGTAAACATCATTTCTGACACAATTAAAAAACTTTTTGGTGCAAAAATAGTAATTATTAGCAAATTTAAACTATTTTTTTGTACAATTAAGGTACTCTGTGATACAATTAATTGTTCTTTTTGTGCACAATAACAGTATCTTTTAATACAATAAAATCTACTTTTTGGTACCAATAAAGTACTCTTTGATACCTTAAATGTTTTTTTTAACAATAATTGTACTTTTTTGTACAATAAATGTACTTTTAGTACTCTAAATAAATTTGTATTATCTGTATATCAAATATTATCGCTCTAGGGCTAAAACAGTTTTGTCACGCTCCCTCCGCCCACTGGCCCAAAATGCCATCTACATATTCATATTCGTGTTGTCGTATACTATCTAGGTGTCTCTAGGGATAAAATACAGTTTTCCACGCCCACTCCGCCCACCGATCCAAAATATTAATTTCGTTTGTTTATTTATATGCGTGTAGTCGAATACTACCTGTATATTTCATTTTATGTCCCTAGGACTATAATACAGTTTTTTATCGTCTACATATTCATATTCGTGTTGTAGTGTACTATCTGGGTGCTAAATTTTATCTCTCTAGGGCGTAAATACAGTTTTGCCACGTCCACTCCTCCTACTGACCCAAAATTCAAAATTTGTTTGCATATTTATATTCGTGTTGTCGAAAGCTATCTGTGTATTAAATTTTATCTCTCGAGGACTAAAATACTGTTTTGCCACGCCCACTGATCGAATATTTAAATTCCGTCTGTATATTCATATTCGTATTGTCGAGTACTATTTGTATACCGAATTTTATTTCTGTGGGGCTAAAATACCGTTTGGTTACGCCCTCTCCGCCAACTGATAAAATGTAAATTTCGTCAGCATATTCATATTCGTGAAGCCGAGTACAATCTATGTACCAAATTTGATTTTTCTAGGGCTTAAATACAGTTTTCCACATCCCCTCCGCCTATTGACCCCAAATTAAAATTCTGTCTGGATATTCATATTCATGTTGCCGAGCACTATCTGTGTATCAAATTTTATCTCTCTAGCTCTAAAAATATGTTTTGCCACGCCCACTATGCCCATCGGATCCAAAAATAAAATTTCGTCTGAATCTTCATATTCGCGTTGTTGAGTACTATCTGGGTATCAAATTTTATATATCTAACTTTAAGAAAAATTTTGCCACGCCCACTCCGCCCATTTCCTCAAAATTAAAATTTAGTCAGCAAATTCAAATTCGTGTTGTCGAGCACTATCAGGGTATCAGATTGTATCTATCTAGCTCTAAAAAAAAGTTTTGCCACGCTCACTCCGCCAACTGGTCCAAAATAACAATTTCGTCAGCATATTCATATTCGTGTTGTAGAGTACTATCTGGGTATCAAATTTTCTATCTCTAGCTCTAAAAAGTGTTTTGCCACGCCCACTTCGCCCATTGGGTCCAAAATTTAAATTTCGCCTGCATATTCATATTTGTGTTGTCGAGTACTATCTGGGTATCAATTTTTATCTCTCTAGCTCTAAAAAAAAGTTTTGCCACGCCCACTCCGCCCATAGGGTAAAAAATTACAAAATATATAGCCTATAGTAATTTCCATATAGTACACTAACTGTCTTCCAAATTTTATTGAAATCGGTTCAGCCGTTTAGGCGTGATTGAGCAACAAACATACAAAGAAACAAACAACAAACAGACAGATATTCACATTTATAATATTAATAGGATAGGATTGTGTTGCAGAGGACTATCAGTATATCACTTTTTCCTAGGATGAGTTTTGTTAGTTGGAGAAGGTATTTGAAAATTAATTTTTTATCGATGTTGATTTGGCCAGTGCCCCGGCCGGAAATCGAACCCGGCACCTTCGGATTGCTAATCTACGTCGCTTCCACTGAGCTATCGAAGGCCCCTCCAACTAAGAGTTTTCACTAATGTAGCATTGCTCAAGGCACTATCCTCCTGAAATTTTAATTATTGCTGAGACCCGATTGATTAAAACTTCCAAGGGATTTTGTACTTTATTTTTATTTATTTAAATATCAAATCATCATACATTTCTCTCACATTTCTAAATCTACTCATATATAGTTTTTGTTTATTTTTCGTTTTTTTCTTGACTTAAAGTAATTTTAAAAAAATTTCCAAAAAATGTAGACCATTTATTAAATTGTTATGTTGTTTTTTTGTTTTGTTTATCAAAAAGGTACTTCCAAAAAAGATTAATTTGTTTTTTTTTATTATTTTGCTATCTTTTATCTTTAACAATCGATATTACAGAAATATCGTTGCTAGTTTATGATGTTTATTATGTGTAAGTGTGTGTGTAAACAATATTGACTACAAAAGTACATAAGTTAACAATTATTTTCGTTTTTTGTTTGTCTCTCTTTGTTTCTTTGTTTTGTATGCATGTAAACAACAATTAATTATGTTAAGATATACTTTAATATGTAAATGAACTCTTTGAAATTACAACAAAAACAATAAAAACAATTGAACCAGAAAAGGATTCTCCTTTTGTGTCAGTTGCTTTGTGATAACTATGTTTTT
The DNA here is from genome assembly GCA_964034835.1 of Muscina levida. Classification (NCBI taxonomy): domain Eukaryota; kingdom Metazoa; phylum Arthropoda; class Insecta; order Diptera; family Muscidae; genus Muscina; species Muscina levida. The sequence continues at coordinate 189,781,426 of OZ035880.1, read as the reverse complement.
TTTTTGTTGTCCGTGCCATCATTAGATTAATATCTTTTTAAATTTATTGACTATAACTTTATCATAATATCGCATCGCATCACATCGAATTGAATTGAAATCGAAACGATTTTACTTTATATTAAATGTATGAATGTACAATTGTATATTATTATCATTATAGCGATGATGTATTATTATGAATGCCAGTAAAACCAAAAAAAAAAAAAAAAAAAGGAAACTTCTCTATACATATGTACATTTACAGCGGGTATGTACAACTTGACAATTGCATAGTATGTATATTTATTTGTGTTTAAACATAGTTTACATTGTACATGTGTAAACAGTGTATCGTCTTTTTTTAGTTAAATTTTTTTTTTATTTATTTATAAATTATTTACAAATGTCAACCAGGACTTATCAACTATTTAGGCATTTATGTAGTTATTAATGTGTATTCTGATGATAGATAACATTATTTAATTACATTTTATGTGTAATTATAGTTATATATTAAATTAATTGTTTTTCTTTGCTGTGTTCTTCCGTTTTGATTTTAAGTTTTTGTTTTCTTTGTTACACATTTCTTTGTAACATTTATTTTATGTTTTCTTTTATTTTATTTCTGTGTATATATATTAAAATAGTTTTATAAATTATTTACTCCCATTAAATATAACCAATCAATAAGTGTGTATGTGTGTGTGTGTGTGGATGTCTGTTGATGTTGTTGTTGTCGTGTTACTTGTTTTATTCCCTTAATTATTTCATACGATTTATAACTAAATCAGCGACCACCTGAAGACCCTTCTGATAGGGCGAATCGGCCATTTCCTGAGACAGTCGTATCGCTTCGATGCAGTGTTTTTTGGCCAAAAAGCGCGTTTGTTCCAAGCCATGCGATTTGTGAACTAATTCGAAGGCACGCTCAACATCACCGGGTTCGCTAAATCGGCGCATAATCATGGGATTCAATTCAGGATACTGCAAATAAGGATGAAAGAAGAAAAAAAAATTATGTAAGTAAGTATATGTGAAATCGGTATAAGTAAATATATTTAGAACTGTTTAAAAATTAAGATTGTGGCAAATGTTAAAATTCTCAATTTAATATTTCAGAAATTGCGCAACAAGGTAGTGATGATAGAAGTAAAGTTGTCTTACTTCTATTATTTAAAAAAAAAACTATATAACCCGAAAAACTAAACGCCTTATTATCCGCATTTGTTTTTCACAACACATGAATTTGGGACTCAATTCTGAGAACTGCACGTGAAAGTAGAACCAAAAAGAAGAAGTTCTGAATCATTCGTTTGTCAAGTTACATGCCATAACAATTTAATATTAATTACGTTTGTTACGTTTTAGGTTCTTTGGTTTGACATAAAATAAATACTATATGGTGGCGTATAATTATCATAAATAATATTCAACGTAAATCATACGCCACGGAGTACAAAAGTTTTATTGTAACTGCTACAAAATAAATCCAGTTCCATATCATTTGATGAATGGAAAAGTGAAACTATGTAGAGAAACGTTATATGAACAGATTAAAGGAATTGAAATACTTAATTTTTTAAATCTGTTTCAGCTAAATCGGACTAGTGGTTCTCAAGTTATGTAAAACAAAACAGCCTTAAACGTGACAAATTACCCTTTACGATACTAACTAACTTCAAATCGATATTAAATTATTATGGCATGTAACCTTACAAAACGAATGATGCAGAACTTATTCTTTTTGGGGCTACTTTCACGTGCAGTTCTCAAAATTGAGTCCCAAATCAATGAGCCGAAAAAAGTTGTACTGTGTAGTTTCTCATACCCAACATGCGATTATCTCCGTAATTGACAAATAATTTTTCTTACCTCAAACTCCATCACACATATTTCTCACTAAACTCATGTCTGCCCATATTATTTTCTTCTCACAAACGATGAGAATTCTAAATTTAGTTACTAGTTTGGTCCCTCATAACCATGCCTAGAAGCATCACACTCATGCGTATAGCCTTTGGCGTTTGGTAAATTACCATACTCATTACTGCGCAGATTTATCATAATCAATCACAACAGGGGAATTCCTACTTCTTATAACGAGTGACACATATCAAAGCACTTCGGAAGTACTTCACCGAACATTAACAACAACAACAACAAAAACACTGTACGCATACAAATTCTGAAACTAAAAGTAAGTCATATTCTTAAAGCCGTGTTAAAATAAATGTCTGTGAGTGTTGTCACATAAACTGACAGAAAGACAAATTATCAGGGGAATGGTCAAAGAACCTTCAGGTGATCATGACTAAATCAACTTTTAAAGCAATTGAGATGCAAGGCATAACCGTAAATTGAGACAACATCCACAACAATTAACAAATAATTTGTAATTTCCATTATAATTATTATAATGTCAACAATTTAACGCACCTCTGCTCATTTGCACACACACACACACACTCACACTGACTCAATTATGCGTTACAGCTAAGCAAAGACCTGAGAAGTTGAATATGCTCGCTCAGACGTAAGAGAAAATCACTTTTTATGGAAAATAGTTTCACAAACAAACAAATAACGTTTTTTGCGCAAATCAACTCTCAAAACGTCAACTTTGCATACAAATAAATCGTTTTACCAATCGCTTTGAGTGATGTAATGAATTCTAATTTATCCACGCTGCTGCTGACGATGATGATGACAACGAGTGCTGAAGTAAAGTGAACACTTTGTATGAGCGCCGGCTGGGTTGCCGCCGCAAGGGAGGGCGATTTGTTTAATAGTCAAAATTAAAATAATACAAAATAATTTATTATTATTGTGGATTGTTGTGTTATTGTTGTGTCATAATATTTAAGGGAAAATTCCATTGCAGTTATTTTTTAATGAATTAATTGAAATGTTGTACAATTTGTGACTTGATATAATTTTTGTGAATATGAAAAGCATTCAAAGCAATAGGCAATCACAATTGGAGCGAACTGGAGTGACACCAAAAACACAGATCTTCTGAAAATCAGTGTGTTTGTAAATGTTAAACATAAACATTTAAATGCGAGAGTTGTAACAAAAACAGTAGAGTTAAAAATTCTCAAAAAATAAAGAATTTTTAATTTTTTTAAAGCGCTGAACTTCAATTGTTGATTAAATAATTATATCATTTTAAGCAAATTCACAATAATTTATCTCTTCAGTAAAATGTATCAACGAAATAGCGGAATTGGTGTTTAGCCTCTAAACAAATCTTGCCGATTAAGTAACATTTAATTGTCGCACTGTGTAAAAGCCTTTTCTATTATCCGGCGTATACTTAATGTTACATAGCTGTGTATCTCATATGTATAAAAAAGATAAGTGTATATGTAAAAAATGATAGAGGATAAATGAAAACCCAAACTGCTGCGAAAATTAAATTTGTTCGATATTTTTTTATAAAAGGGAAATTTTTATATTAATAAAAATGTAGGGAAAATATTTAAGAAATTTTTGCAGTCGAAGAAAACTTATACGCAACCTATTTTTGTATACTGTTGTGCACTATGATACAGACAAAAGGTTTTATATATGTGACCCGGTAAGTTAAAAGGGACCTATGGGTTGAAAAAATCGATTTTTACTTTTTTTCTTATCTATAATAGACAACACACATTTTCTAATGCAACAAACCACAGCTTTCTAGCTGCATTAGTTTTGGCAGAAATAAGCTTCAAATTAGACACTTTTGATCAAAATCAATCAACTTTTTAACTTCAAAGTCGTTTTTCTCCAAAACTTATTTTCTGACCATAGGTCCCTTTTAACTTACCGGGTCACATATATGAATTTAAAATATGAGTTTCTCAAATCTATTTGTAACTGATATGTATAATTGTTGCAATAATAAACTATGCTAGTCTTCCACTTGCGTAGACCCTAAACAACGAAGTTCTCATATAGTTAAGTTACAAACTTCCAAATCAATTCAAATCAAAACTACCAACTTATCAAAATTTTTATAATTTTCATTGGCAACTCTAGCAACAAACACTTCATGAACTATTTATGAACCATAAACAACAACCATAAAAACAACTGATTTCCATTTGCAAATATACAAAAAATCTATGTTCAAATTAACAAATGTCAGAAATCTACACTGATTGATACACAAACATAAATGTATCATATAGCCTGAGATTAGAAAATGCATTATCTCTGTGTTTGAATATAATTTGTATAATGTTTGGTAACTATGTCTGTGTGTGCCCCGCAGTACATTTGAAAATGTGAAAATTGCATTAAGACAAACAATGATTTGTATACATTGAGTTAATCAAATGACTAACAAATAAGTTATAAAAAATTAATCTTACATAAAGTATTACTGGCAAACTTTGCCTTGGTGGGAAGCGGCTTAGAAGAAAAGAAATATAATTTAATCAGATAAATCAAAACACTAACTACTTTAAAAAACAACATAGACTTTTCAACGCTTTTTATAGAAAGGGTTGAAATAAGGCGAAAACATTAAATATTTTTTTATGATAGCTGTATTAGATATCGAGAGACAAAATTAAAAAAACAATTTTATTTAACATTAATTAAAAAAAATCACCAAATATTTTCTGTTTTTTTATTTTTTGTAGAAAGGAACTAATTAAAGCGAAAATTTCAAATTATATTTTCCGATAACTGTTAGTTATCAAGTTATCGAAAAATATTTTTTTTTTTTTGAAAGGATCCAAATAATAAAAAATTGCAATTAATATTTTTTAATTAAAAAAATTTCACAAAATATTTTGTTTTTTTTTTTTGTAGAAATGATCGAAACAAATCTAAATTTTAAATTATATTATTCGATAACTGTTAGTTACCAAGTTATCGAAATATAAAATATTAAATTAATAAGATCATTTCAAAAATTGTGCTTTCCTTTTTATAATAAAGATTTGAAAATGGAGTAAAAGTGAAATGAAATATGTACGTAGTGGGTTAAAAATGTCCTATATAATTTATAGCGTGACACAATTATCGGAGAAATGGCAACATACAATGCATTTTAATGTCATTTTATAGACGTTGAAACATATCAATTTATTCGCAAAGGTTATAATCACGGCAACCGGAAATATGCAAATGCATGTTTTTTTTAGAACGAGATATTAACAAATGGGTAAGGTATTTATATGTTTCATACTCTTACAAGTGATTTGACACCTATTTGTTAAAGCATATTTTTGCATATTTTACTTATATCATCATATTTTAGCTTATTTTGGTTTTAAGTCATATTTTGAAAAGAGCATATTTTTAAGAGCATATTTAAAAAAAATTATTTTTCCTTAAAAAACGTTAACAAATCTTGTTGCAGCAGATCGCATATTTTAAGTGAAGCAGCATTTGGAAAGCAGCAAACATATTCAACTAAATTAAAGATGTGAAAATAAGCAGACAAAACTATTGTTTTTGCCAGAACGTTCATGAACAAAAGAACATGGTTTCCAGAAAAAAATTACCGAGCTGTAAAAAAACTTCAAAAATGTATTCAACGACTGCATGGACAATTGCTCGACTGTGTGAAGACGCCATCAAAAATATGGACGTCAACTTCAATAAGAATAAAGTTGTGCTCTTGGTGACGGATGCAGCTCCATACATGGTAGGGACTGCACAAGCTATAGTGCCATTTTATCCCAAAGTGACATATGGGCCATGTCTCCATCGATTATGTGAATGTATTAAGAATTTAATGTCGAGAAGGTTATTTTCAAAGCTCCATGTAGAGTGGAACTTTTTAAATAAATGTTTTCAGACCTTGCATTAGATCCAGAACCATAACTACACGCTGGTTAACATGGATTATATCATTTAATTACTATGTCAACAATTATGAAGGCATTTTAAAAGTCCTAAATGCATTAAACAATGAAGAACAAGAAAATTTGTATGACTTAAATTTTTAAGAGCATATTTTTGTTGATTTTAATGTGCTATTTTTAGGGCATGTTTTAAGCGCATTAAAAAAAGATTTTTAGTGTATATTTCTGGCTGCCCTGATTATAACAAATGAGCGGTTCTTCACTGAATTATATTTTTAAATCTGTTTAGCTTTAACTAAAAACAAAGGTAGCTTTAGCGCGTGTCCTCTGTTAAGTTTTTCCACTTCTCTCATTTCTGTATGTTATGGATTTTGTTTAAAAAATCTGAGAGTTAGATTAGTAATATTGACATTTATATATTTTTTGTCTTTATAATATTCTACACTAAGCCTCATTTCCCTCCATTAAACCATAGGTCTGGAAGCACAAAATCCTAAGCAGTGGCATTTAGTGGGAGTGGCACCTCGAGCTATTTATGCTAACATTCATCCCCTTTGTATGTTTACACATAGTAATGTGATGAATACCTACACACTCATTGTTCAATCTCATTTCTTTCATGTCTCATGTCATCGAGCACTTGTATCTAGGTCTCGCCGTTGCCATCAATTCATCTGACGTATTTGTCAACTCAAGAAACGTATACATGCATATCGAAGGCACTTGTTCAAATGCTCTGTACCTTTGTCAGTGGTAAATGTCAACTACTGACGCATTTTTTGCTGTTGGTACTAACAGATACGCCACAATTCTATAGACTGACTATCTGTCTGAGAGGCAACACTAATTTTATTCATGACACGTCTATACGTCTCCTCTTGTAATGGTCCTGCATATTCCAATGCGCCTGATGTTATTCCTATAACAGCAGTGGCTTTGATGCCGGTAATGATGATGGATTCATTGCACCGACTATTGGCTTTTGTAAATCTCGAGAATCACTTAGCAATCGACAACTTTGATAACAGTCTGTGTGTTAATCATTCCATTTATTTACTATATTAGGAAAACTCTCTTATGATGGCTTAGCTCTATCTCTGGCATTTGCGCTTACTCTTATCAAACATTGTTGTTGTCTTGAACTGTTGCCAATTATTGATTTTATTGATTGATAATATATCGAAAACTTACATCAGTACTTAGCTGTGTGTGTAACTGCACGTCTGTTTGTTTGTGTGTTAGCATTTAAATTCAATGGACTATGACTTAATCATTAAATAATGTTAAATTGAATTCACATGTAAATCACGTCCAAGATGCATAATGCAATCCACGTTGTGCCAACTTGGAATCGATAACTTTTACTATTTCGTTTAAGACATAGTAATTTGTAATGTGCGGTGAAAGAGTTTATATAGGTTGAGCAGGAAATTGCAAAGCGATCCAATTGTTCGAATTGCAATTGGTGACAGAGGTAGAGAAATGATAAGTAAAGTAAGTTAAATTTTTTTGACTTTTTGTTAGTACAGTAGAGACAAAACGTTTAATACACCTACAACTATAATGATACCTGAAGTGTAGGTGAGGGTAAAATGGCCCAAAATGTACAAAATTTGACTGAATTCAGTGTACTTACAAAAAAGGAATTTATGTAAAACTATGAGGGTTATTCCGATCATATGTATTGGAGGTGCCAGAAGGGGTGTGGCAAAAGTCTCTGAACAACAAAATAGTTTTGGTAATTGGAATGATGATGTACATAGTTGTATAAAAGGATGGAATAAATATTGTCCTTGTTCGAAATTATTGGCCATATACCACAATGGGTTAAGATTTAAATGAAATAAATCTTTTTTTGCAAAAGAAAGGATTATTTTAAAAAGAGGTGAAAATTTAAAGCAAAACCAAAGATTTAAATGCTGAAGGCAGTTTTTTAGGAAACTATTTACATCACTACGTTGGCTCCGAATCGTCTGTAATAAAATTCACAGTTCGTAATTAAATAAATTTAAATAGTGCAATTTTTCTTCACTCGAATCTTTAGATATTTTGCTAAACGTTTGGAATATCTTTAAATCATTCCTGTAAATCTTAATAAATTGCCTTAATTTATATTCATCAAAGAATTTCACAAGTCAACTTAAACCCCACCGTCTCATGACAATCAACGATCATTGGGATGAGATTAACGTTGCAAAATTAATTGCGCATATTACAACATTGTATCGTCTGATAAACGTGGAACACGGCAATAAGGAAGTTAAAACCATTCCACAGATAGGTAATAAATTTAATTTCAACAATTGTGGCAAAAAAAAAATGGCAATGCAACAGTGGTTCAGCTTCGATTTCAATTACATTTAAAAAATTTAACTTAACTTACTTAATTTCTCTTTACACTCTATGAATGAGGTATGGGATAGCTTCTCGCGTTGTTGTGAATTAACACGCTTTTAATTTTTAGATTCACAACTAACGGCACCTACTTGTTTATCGACGAATGCGAACGTCATTTAAACTCTTACAAGACATGCCGATTGACTCGACACTTATACTGCGAAGTTGCTGTTGACAACAACGAGGGAGGCCGGCACTGATAGAATTTTTTTTTCTTTTCCTTAGATGACTGGAGCCAGGATCTGTGATCTCCTGCATGGAAGTCACGTTTTCTAACCATCATCTCCACTAATTAAACATTTGTTAAAAAGTACTTTCCTTTTGTTCTGTTAATTTAATGAAAATTTTTTTTTATATTATCAAAATGTGTTAAAATCTAGCCTATCGATGTCGCTTCTAAACCACAGTGCAGCGTAGACTTGGCAGAGAATATTCTCGACAACAATAATAAATATCAATTAAATTACTCGTCGTCGACAGCAGCACCTACCTTTTCGCAGGCAAACAAAACAGGAGCAGTTGCGAGCCCCAGTTTCAAGTCAGCGGCGGTGGGTTTTCCCATCGTTTCGGTGGACGACACAAAGTCCAGCATATCATCGACCAACTGGAAAGCCAAACCGATGTTGCGACCATACTGGAATGCCAATTCCTTAAGATTCTCGTCAGCGTTTGCTATGACAGCCGTCTGCAATGAAAAGATATAAAGAAATATGCAACTACATTTGAGTGCGTCCAACATTAGCTGGGCCAGGGGTGAGAGGGGAGTTTTGGCTCCCTCACTGCCGACAGTGTTTCATTTCTCACGATACACGATGTTTGTCAAATGGTTATTAGATACGATGATGATGAGTTTATACCGCTCTACCGCGCTTCATTGCAACTTACCGCTTTCAGTGTATTGGCTATCAGCGAGGCCGTTTTCCTGTATGTCTTTGTCAAATAATGGGCAAAACGTTCGTTTTCTGTTTCCCTTGAACCCAGCTGCATGAATTCACCTTGTACCAAATCAGTTAAAATCTACAATAAACCAAATCAGCAAAGAAGAAGAAGAAGAAAAAAGACGCATTTTAATAACGGTGATAAAAGGCAAAGTAATTCTTTAATATGGAGACGATATCGACGCTGTGTTAACTTAGTCAAGACACGTCGTCGCCAGCGTTTCAGTAAACAGTCTCGTTAGTCGTTTGTTGGTCGTATGCAATGTGCGAAGCCAACGGAAGTTGCCGTATGCGTTGGTATTGGTAGCACTGACGTTTTTAAGGCAATCATAGTAACAATCGTTTGTGTGTTAAACGTTGCATTGCAATGGCGTGTAATTAATTGTTTAATTAACAAGTTTGGGGTATTATTACATTTGTTTGTTTGTTTCTTTTTTTTAACTTCTTTCGCTAGTTTCAGATAAAATTGCGTTGTTGTTCTGTTTTAGTTTGCAACGGAACTTCTAATACGAGCAGCAGGCAAACAACAACATAAAAGTTGTATAACTTGTGCTCATCGTAACATTGAATTCCACCAACTTAGCCTTGAGATGCAACTTGGCTGAATGCACGTCAAACACACGCTTGATGGGAAGGAAATAGAGGAGGGATGTGGGTGTTAAAAAAGATTTACGGGCAATTATATGGCACAATGTTTGTAATCACAAAATTTGTCTTAATGAATATCACATTAAAGCAACAATGTTTAAGATGTAATGATATTGTTCATTGGCATTAATTAAATGCGTAGTTCTATGTTTATGTTGTGTAATTGACCGTAACAAGGACAAACGAAATATCTACAAATACAAATATACAATAAGAAGAAATTTGATGTTTTACACGATTCTTGGTGTTTATTATTAAATATTGCAAAACGAAATTTACAATGTTTGGTTAATGACCCTCTTGCGGTAGCAATAGTACAAAACGATACTAATTTGAAAGGTACACTAAGTTAGAGTAATTAAAACTTAAAATCGATGTATTGCTTTGACTTTGACTATTTTACGGAAGTGAATAGTTTTCATTGACCTGCCATTTACTGCAAGAAATAAATAAAACATCAAATGAAAACATCAAATTAATTGCACTGTGATAGTTTTTGACAATAATCCTCGATGACAAAGCCGGAGAGAACTGCATCATTAGTTTTTTGATTTACAATGATGGTTTCGTACTGAATTTTTTTTTTTGTTTTTCTAATGGGCAATTCCATTGGGACGGGTGTGACCATGTCATACAAATTTTCGATTATAATTCTTCAAAAGAAAATTTATTTAAAAAAAAAGCTGTGATTACCAACACTGTTAAGTTTTAAAATATTTATTCGTTATCTGTACTATCGTATACATCATCATTAGAGTGTATCAATTTTTTTTCTCGACCAACCTGTTATCAGAATTGTAATCTACCATAAATTCTAAGAAAATTAGCACGAAACTATGGGTCTTAAATCAAAATCAAGCTCCCGGTAATTAACGAATCCACAACAATTCTCGCAACTGCCTCGTAATTACACCTACCATTTTCCCAAACATACATTCCTCCCATCTTCACCCCCAAAGGGGACTTCCATACAAGAATCAAACTTGTATAAATTTTGGCCCCACCGCTCTAACTGGCCGACCCTAATATTTTTGCAACCCCAACAGTTTCTCAAAACATATCTACCCTCTATTTTCAACCTTTAAGGTGGTTTCAATACAATTTTTATTTGTATATTTTTTTATTTTTTTAAATAATCTCCAGCCGCTCCCATTTTGCTTCCTAGACGTGTAAATGCTTTACCGACCGCCACTAATATTTCCCTTCTAACACCAAATCTTTTTCTGTATAGGGCCGTTTAGCGTGGAATTTCCTTTTAAATTTCCCTTTTTTTAAAAACTTCAGTTTTTTTGCCGAAATTTTACTTTTTTTCCAGCCTTAACATCTACTAATTTGGGCAACCCTAACATTCAAAATTTTTACCCGATTTAAGATTTGATTTTTACATTCAACTTTATTGTTGAATTTTTTATTTTTTTTATTTTGCAAAATGAATTATTTTGCGTCGTTTATGTCATATTTATAGCCAAACTTTTCTCATAAGAAATGTTAAGGTCAGCTAGACAAAGACACATTAGGCAAAGATTTTATAATGGAATATATACTCAAAGGTATCCCTGCAGTTCTGGAGGTGTCGACTGGCCATGATTGAATACCTACCCCACTACTCCCTACATGGGTACTTATTTGGTAAAAAAGCACCAAACCATCGAGAAAAAACTGTTAGAACACGTGAAAACCATACGCGAGGTCCACGGTTCAAATCCTCATCGCTCCCGGAATGTCGGAATTTCCAGTAAAAGTAAACAGGTAAGTGAATTTAAAAAAGAAAGACATCGTGGTAAACGATGTGGTGGCGATTGATCTTATTTGCGGACATTTCATACAAAAAAACGAAATTATGAAATGCATTGGTTAGGGTTTGCAAAGTAAGTACAAGTGGTCCCCTAGCAAGTAGTGATTTTACCTCCTACGAATTAGTGTCCAGTTTTAGAGGGATGTTATCATTTGTGATCCTGAACTACTTATATTGAACTACAATGCGTATATTTTTTTTAAACTCTCATGTGCTTCTGTAGCAGTAAACAACAAAAAAATAAACTCTTACATTTCGGAAGATTTACTAAAACAGCGTTTTATATCCTTATCATTTGAAATCAAAGTCTGAAACTTGAAGAACAATTTTTAATACTTTGTTCATAAAATATAAACACTTATTATTTCAAATGACCAAGCCAATGCACTAGACACCGTAAATCAGCAATAGTATTTTGATTGTCAAAAGAAATAAATTTGGTGTTTTGCGAGATGAATACTAATATAAACCAAAATTTCTAAAATTGTTAATGAAATAATAAAACAAAATTCACAAAAAATCTAAAATTAAATTAGTTTTACAACCGCATATTTGCATATTGTCGCAACAATGTCGTAAACACATTTTCTTTGCACTCATTTACGAAATAAAATAAAAAGGTTATCAACAGTCATTATCTTATCTCCTTGTATGCACACATACATCTTTCGCAATTAAACTTTGGCCAAGAGCAGAGTACTTTTTTTACAAGTAACATTGACTGGGGCCATTCTAGCCACCACTTTGTGTTATAGCCAAATTAGTGACATTTGATACATGACTAAAATGTTAATTGAATTATTATTCTAATGGTCATCGTGAATTAAAAACGTTGATCTCTGATTAAACTTGACTTGTCATAATAAGTAGTCATTGTAATTAGTGAACTTGGGCCTGAATTTGATTCCCGAAATGGCAGGGACTTTAAGGTTTAGTACTATTTTAACCAGTAACAAAAATGTATTCCGCGAAATTTATTTACAACAAAATGTTTGTATAGATGAATAATATTCAAGGTTTTAGTCAGAGCTGGGACTTTAACAAGCAAAAGTAATAGTAACACATAAGACTTTAAATTACCGAACAATATCACAAAGTCTAAAACTGTTACATTACACAAATCAAACGAAATTGTTTTCTCTACCAGTTAATTTTTCATATCCAACCTAACTGTCATTTACAACAATCTATCGATCTGTCAACATAAATCGGCACATGCGACCATATCTCGAAATCCATTCGCAACTGTAACCATTTTGCTACAACTCGGGCAATCTCAACTCTAATGAGAAGCAAAACTTTTCGAAATATGCTATGGAGGCATCCAATCAAGCCGGATCATAAAATTCACATCGATTGGGTTTTATGAAAACAATGTTAATTGGCATTGACAGTTTTCAATGTTGCTGCCCAAAAAAAAAAACAAACAAAAAACACTAGCGGAGAAGAAAACACAGAGCAATGTGTCTGTGTCTTTTTCTTCGCTGTTGTTTAGATAACAAATAGTTTAAGTAAACAAAAGTTATTATTATTACGAGACGAGAAGGCTCTCAGACTACAATTGGTTTAAAATCAAACGATTTGTATGTACAGCAGATAGCATTCGTGATGGGTTTTTTTTTGGAGAAACTTATTAACATTGGATCATAAACATGAGATATTTTTTTTTTTTTAATAATGTTTGACTTAAATGTTTGCACTTCTATTAGACTTTACGGGATGAGATTGTAGCGATTGGCGATAAGAGGGATGGGCACTTGTGTTTAAACGGTTAGTTTGATTTGCATATATTCTAAGCTAGATGTTGGGTACACCACAATGTTAGAAGTTTAGCTTAAGCACATGTGAGTTGGAAACTGTAATAGCTAGATCCTTATGTTTGTTTAATTTTTGGTAAAAAGACATAAAAGCTAAGAAAATGTTTTACAGCCGTAGTCATAAATGTTTATCAAAGGTTAATAACTCATATTTTAGTATAAAAATCGTTCTTTAAACCGCTTATAAATTATTATTAAAGTTTCTCTTTTTCCCGGACTTTTCATTTCCCGGGAAACCGGGAAAAATTTTAGCCTTTCCCGGGAATTCCCGGGAATTTTCGCCCAGTAGAAAAACAAAACAAACTATGTTAATTTTATACAATTTTGCAGTATGTACACATATATTCATTTGTTAATTTATGAAATCATATAGAACAAGCTGCAAGTAAAACAAAAACATAACAAACAAAAAACATTCATTTTAATGTTTATATAAAAATATTAGTTAAACAATAAAAGTTGATTTGCCATTTTAAAAATACATTTTTAAACGGAAAGAGCATTAATTGTTTGTTCAGACAGTCTGTTTCTAATTCTTTTTACAAATTGCCCTGTTGTTGAAAATATTCCCTCGCTTTCAACTGAAGCTGGCCTTATTGTCAGGAGAGCATTTAATAAAATGGTGACATTTTCCGTTGCTTTTCCACTAGCTTCGTAAAATTGTATATCCTTTTTTATCGAGTTATTAAGTAGTCTATTACTTGATGCAACATTTGCGTTTGTTTGGACACCGGTTAAAATATATCAAATGGTCTTTCGGTACTAATGTCACAAATTGAAATTTCACCCGATTCTTTGATAACGTCTTCTTTAAAAAGTCGAGTATGAATTTGTTCAGCGTACGTGATCACATTTTGTTTTGAAGCAGTTTGAAATAAGTTATTAGCATTCTTATCATTCTTAATTCGCTTCTTTAATAAAGAACATTAAAAGAGAGGTACAGAATTCCTCCTACTCGCTTAATGGTGTATGTCAGTTATCAAATAAAGATGTCGCTACAATCTTTAAAATAATCAAGTATCAGTTAAGGTTTAGGTTTAGTGAAAGTAGTGTTTTATGTGACGAATCAACTAAATGGTTTTAATGATAAATAAAATATTTGTGAAATAAAGAATTTCCCGGGAATCCCGGACGAATTTCCCGGAAAACCGGGAATTAAAAATGACTGGGAATCCTGGGATTTCCCGCCCTGGAATTCCCGGGAGAGAATCTATAATTATTATCAGGGCCAACAAAAGTATGCATAGCATACTTGCATATGTAAATGCATATTGCAGCCCTGTCGGCATGTTTTGTGGGTTTATGCATATAAAAGCATATTTTGGAGTTTTCAGGGTTTTTTGTAATGTTTTTTTACTTTTCATATAATTTTGGGATTATAGACAACACCTGTTTATTTCATTAAGATTGTAAAATATTCTATATAATTTTTGGCACCGAGGAACGCCTATCTCTGGTTAAAAAATTATTATTTATAAATTAATATCTTCTACCAAGGCTGTATTTCTTAAGGTATGTTTTTCCGGTACTAACTAATCGTAATAATATTTTTATGTTTGTACTAAGGATCCAGTCCGCCGTCAATAATTTCAATGAGCTCTACCTAACTTTGCGTTGCCACCAGTTCTATCCATTACTCGTTGTCAATAGTGTAAGAGAGAGTAGGCTGATGCGAACTTCCAAAGAGAAAAAGTCAATTATGTTAGTGTTTTACTTTTCAAATATGACAAAACAGATAGCATTGCGAAAACAACTATTTATATTGAAACATTAAGCGGTGGGAAATTATACTTGGACATTCTAACTCCCTCGGGGAAACATATGTTCCCATATAAATGTGAAAAAAATTCCCGTTTTTTTCACATAAAAATATTAATCTTTATTAATCAAGATTTCTATCGCGGAAATCATGAATATGTGACAAAAATTCAAGTGAAGGCGTATACATAATATTTATTTATTTATTTTATTTTAAATATGTATACAGAACTGTTAGTCAAAAAACTACATGTAATATTTTTAACAGTAGAGTCATTATTCAATTAATCAATTCGGAATCTTAAAAATGTAATGTAAAAAATAACTTCATTTAATTTTCTACTATTTGTGATGAATACTTATTAAAAATTAAATGTATTCAGTAAATTAAATTAACTACGAGTCAAATTCTTTTGTGCATTTTTTATCAGTTTTAAAGGCATTTTTTAGTGTTTTTCGTGCTTATCTAATACGCATATTTTTAGTTTTTCCGGGCATATTTGTGTTGGCCCTGATTATTATGTATAAGGCCTTAAATCTTTTAGATCCTTACTACAACCTAGCAAATGATTTAACGAGCATGACTTTATGAACATTATTTTCATCAATAGTTTATATTAGGCTGCAAATAATACCAATTATAAACTTTTAACATCGGGCAATGATGATCTTGGTACCGCTATACTAATTTTCTGTGTACACATGCCTTCGTTACGAACTATCACAACTATAGTAGACAGTAGAAACAAATTTAAACATAGGCGTCGCACAGTGATTCCCTTGTAGGAATATTAAATGTTGAATAAATAAATTTTTATCAGATATTGTTGTCTTTAAACATAATACTCTGTGCAACAAATGATAGGAGCAAGTTATCGGCGGGGTCTGGGTCAGGTCTAGGAATATTATGGTATACGGATAATTTTAACGCTCGAATATCGCAAAGTGTTGTTCAGCAAAGTTATTGAGCTCAACGCCGGCTACAACATAATCCATAAAGAAAAGCAGTATTTTCACGGTTTTCCTTGAGTGGGAACCTAAAAAATGACTTTAACATAATTTTTTACGTAATGTTTATGTTTGAATCCATTTTCGTCCCCCCTTTGGGGAATTTTCTAACATGTATATGTGGCAACCCTGTTTGTCTGGGCTTGTACAATAACATGTAACGAGTAGGCCGCCTTGCTCCATCTTGATTTGAATTTGTTATTGGTTTTAACTATAACCCTTTTTGTTTATATACCATTAATTATATTCACTCGTTATTTGGATTTCGTCCACTACACTACGTGTAAAAAAGGTAATATTGGTTCCCGATAAAAACTTACATTTAAATTGAAACCCTTATTAATTCTTTTATTTGGGTCTTTTGTGCTTTTATTTCTGGGTTTGTATTTTTCCCCTCGCCCAAACATTTTGGTCCTTCGAGCCGGATACCCGCTTCCAGCGATTTTTTAAGCGTTTTTTTGTTTTTCGTCAACAAGGAATTTGGTGTCCCACCAGCCATCATCATCATTTCTCAACATATTTCAACGTTTTCATCATTTTACATCTACAAACTACAGATCATCTGGCGACATATCTGTGTACAGTGTGAGCAAAAAGTTTGTAACCGTGAAAGAAGTAAAAATAAATAAGTTTTTTTTAATATAATTTTAAATTAATTTTTGCAAACTAATAAATTTTGATCGCAAGTGTTAGTACAGTGCGCGTCAAAAGTCGGTCCTACGGACAATTAGAGCAAAATATTTAATATTAAATTTTCTTTTGAGAAAATAATTATCATAAATTTTACTGTCGCAATTGAACGGTTTCTTTTGCTCACGCATCACTTGTCTGTATACAGTCGGTGTCAAAAGTTCGTCTCCGGTCGTTTTTAAATTAATTCAAATACAGAAAATAAATAAACTTGAATCGGAATTTATCTTTAAGCAAATAAAAGATTTTTGATCGCGATACTTGCAACTACAGTGCGTTCCAAAAATCGGTCTTCCGGACAATTTGTAAATAAATCTATTCGAGTTCTATTTAAATTTTTGTTGTGGAAAATATTTGGACGTTCTTTCTTTCGAAAATTCTTTTACGAGATTTCTCCTACGTACAGTGCGTACCATAAGATTGTTATCCGGGACATACTTTGAAAATTATTTTCATTCTGAATTTAATTTTTTTCTCGGCTATTTTCACCAATATTGATTTCGAACGCGACTATTTTCGAATACAGTGCGCTTTAATAACCTGTCTTCCGGACAATTCGTGAAAATATTGATTTTGCAATTATCGTTAATTTTTATCGAAATTTATCGATTTATTATCATACAGTCCACTTCAAAATGAAAATAAACTAAATAGATAATAATAATAATAAATTAATAAATATTTTCGCGAAATATTCGAAACGAAATTTACTCACAAAATAAAAAGCATAATCGGTCCTCCGGACAAATAATAGAAAATATTTATTATACTAATTTTATTTATATTTTATTTGATTTTTTTTGCTACTTTCTCTGCATACAGTGCGTATCAAGAGACTGTCTCCGACCATTTATAATTTTATTTCAGAGTGGGAAAGTATTGGTTTTTATTTTTTTTATTTTTGCTAACACTACGTGCTTAGGCAATTTGGTGCTTTTGTCTAGTCTTCCCAATAGACATATATTGAATTCACTAGGGCGTTTTTTCTCGTATTTGAGCTCGGTTTCTTTTCGTACTTTTTTTTCGAAAAAGTTTTAGTCAGTTCTTATAATCAATATGGCGTCTCCTCATCTTTTGGCTTTTATTGAGGTGTCTGATGCACTTATCAAATTCGAAGCTAAATTTAATGCCAGGAAGGAAGAAGAACACTCCGTGTTCTCTCTCGAAATTCATTCTGTTGAATTGAAGAAATTATGGCGTCGGGTTTCTACTACGTATGAAAGCTGCATAAGGAAGTTGGCTAACTCAGCGGATTCAGATTCGGACTGCATCGAGGCCGCGGAAAGGAAGCATGACTCCACGTTTGATGCTTATGTTCGGTGTTTGACGTCAATGAAGGAGAAACTGCAGGTCTTCAAAGAGGCCCAATTAGCGGCACGGGAAACGTCGGCCAGCATAAGACGTGTTAATTCTGCACGCGAGTCGTTGAGTAACGACCAAATCGACGATGTGGTGATTGTGGAGCAACCTGCTCAGCCAGCACCCCTACCAACCATGGAAAATGAGGGGAAGGTTATGGATTCCAACGGAATCGCACACTCATCCACAACGGGACAGCGGGAAATCTTTATGGATCCAATGGAGATGAACAATTTGAGTCTTCCGCCTTGTGATACGGATATATTCAAAGGCGATTTCCTCTCCTGGCCCACATTTAGGGATCTTTTCACTGCCATCTATATAAATAATCGTCGTTTGAGCGATGTGGAGCGTCTCTGCCACTTAATTAGGAAGACTAGCGGTGATGCACGGGACATTGTCTCAAAATTTCCACTTACCGGCAAAAGTTTTGCATTTGCTTGGGATTCGTTGAGAGCCACGTATGAAAATCCTCGCATACTGGTGAGCGAGCAACTTCGGAAACTCTTTGCAATTCCAGCCTTGGATAGTGAGACAAGCTTGGGATTAAAGTCGGTACAGAGAGGTATTAATAGCTGTTTATGTGCACTTTCGGTGTATCAGGTTTGTACGAAAAATTGGGATCCTTTGCTAGTTTTTCTCTGCGTGCAACGTCTACCGAAGCAAACCATAACGCTGTGGGAACAAAGCGTTCGGGACAAAGCGGCGCTATCGCTATGGAAGGATATGGATCTCTTTCTTACGGAAAGAATTCAAACGTTGGATTGTCTTCATGGATTAATGGGCCCCGATCTTCATAGGAAATCGGGCGACAAAAAGGTCAAAGCTCATTTGGTGAATACTTCGTCGAAAAAATCTCCCGATAACAAGTCATCAGCTACTTCGGTCTCAGCTTCGCGGGCCGACAGTTCTTCTTGCGTGCTTTGTCCGGAACAGTCGCACAACTTGAGATCTTGCTTCAAATTTAAGAAACTTAGCGTATCTGAAAGATTTGCACAGATAAAGCGACATCATTGTTGTATTAACTGCCTGTCACGGACCCACGAAGTGAAGGAGTGCAATAGTAATTACAATTGTTCCACGTGTAATAGGAGACATCACACGCTTCTACATCGAACTTCAAATACCGCCTCAGGAAATTCTTCCAGCTCAGGAAACCCTGCTGTCGCCGCAAATAACGCCCCACCCTCCTCTACAGGAGATAACGATGTTTTGCCATCTGGTTCGCGACAGAATCCTTCTAATAATACTGTGAATCGGCAAGTTTTTTATTCCGCTCAGAGCCAGACAGTTTTGTTGGGGACAGCCTTGGTCAACATTGTACATCAAGGCGTTGAGTACCCTGCACGAGCCTTGATTGATCCAGGTTCTGAGGCCTCGTTCGTCACGGAGCGTCTTCAAAAGCAGCTTCGCCTGCCAACTACACACACCAATGCTGAAATTTCGGGGGTCAACCAGGCGGTGTCTGCCAGATCGACCAAATTGTGTCATTTGGCAATCGGATCAACGTTGGACTGCTCTCTTCAAGTGGACACTGAGGCATTCATTTTACCGCGAATATCAGGAAATCTTCCTTCGTTTAATGTAAGTAGTGAGTTTAGGACTATGTTGCCGGAGATTAGATTAGCCGATAACCACCTGTTTGATTGTCGACCAGTCGATTTATTATTAGGTGCGGAATTGTGCTGGGGGAGACAAGGTCTGTTGCAGATTCTCTGCTAGCTCAAAACACCGTCTTCGGCTGGATAATAACGGGACCCGTTCAAGCATCCCACATTAGGACGTACAAAACTACAGTGGATTTTTTGGACGATGACAAACTCCACAACCACGCGTTACGAGGCTGCACCATCGAGCAAAGCTGCCGCATTTGTGGTCGTAGGCATCATACTGCCCTTCACGAGGGCCCCACAGCGCAACACGGTAATGTGGGTCGTGACCATTGTACGGCGCGGGACCACCCGGCTCAACGAGCCAATCACCAACGGCAAACGGCTCGTAATCGCTTCGCGACACGGGACCGTCCCGCTCTACGAGCGACTCATCACACCACGGCTCGTGATAGCTTAGCTGCACGGGACCGTCCTGCTCAACGAGCAATTCAACGACATAGTCAACGTGCGACACGGGACCGTCCCGCTCTACGAGCGATCGAAGGTGGGGAAGACACGGCTCGTGAACACGCTGCTTCGAGAAATGCGGTCAGCGCTCTTGTGTCAGCAGGTCTTTCGATCGACAGGACAGACCCGGCCTACCGTTTATAAGCAGCAGTTCAACAGCCACTACGTGGCAGGTCTTAGTCACTACGTGGCCTTCTTCATTAGCTACTACGTGGCAGGTCTCACAAGCAGCAGTTCAACAGCCACTACGTGGCCTTCTTCATCAGCTACTTCGTGGCAGGTCTCATAAACAGCAGTTCAACAGCCACTACGTGGCAGGTCTTAGCCACTACGTGGCCTTCTTCATCAGCTACTACGTGGCAGATCTCAGCCACTTCGTGGCTTTCATCATCACCCACTACGTGGTACTTTGAGTTGTAATTTTTCGTGTTTGGCACCAGGGGCTACGCTCCATCTGAATTTTAATGATCGATTTTTTATTTTTTCTTTATTTTCAGCGCCCAATTGAACTCCGTGACGGGCCCTTCGATTATTTATTACACCCTAGCAAGTGCTCACTTTCACCTCGTGGCATGCGCACATATTTGTTAATATTTACTTGGATTATGAATTTTATTACTATAGTAAATTTTAAATGAAATTTAACTTGTATATTTTTATTCAGTTTTTAGTTTTGTTGCAACATGCCTTGATGTTGCAAGGTGGCCGGCAATGTTTATGTTTGAATCCATTTTCGTCCCCCCTTTGGGGAATTTTCTAACATGTGTATGTGGCAACCCTGTTTGTCTGGGCTTGTACAATAACATGTAACGAGTAGGCCGCCTTGCTCCATCTTGATTTGAATTTGTTATTGGTTTTAACTATAACCCTTTTTGTTTATATACCATTAATTATATTCACTCGTTATTTGGATTTCGTCCACTACACTACGTGTAAAAAAGGTAATATTGGTTCCCAATAAAAACTTACATTTAAATTGAAACCCTTATTAATTCTTTTATTTGGGTCTTTTGTGCTTTTATTTCTGGGTTTGTATTTTTCCCCTCGCCCAAACACGTAAGTTACACTTCCTCACCAAAAAGAAGGGTCGGGGATCAGGGGGATCAGACTACCCCTTTCTTATGGACAATTCCATGTAAAACCGCTCTATACAGGAAAATATATAATTCCATATTTTAAATATAAATCGGTCAATTATAGACAAATGGAAAATGATTAAATTTTTTTTAATTTTTATCAATTTGGCAACAATTTGAAATAAGCATATAACGAACTCTCTCATCTCCATCTTTATACGCTAGAACTTACATAAACATTTTCTAATATTCCATTTATATTGATAAGTAGAAACTGTTATCTCCAGAAAGAAAAACTTCTGTTTGCTTTCTCATAAGGTTTCGGCTTTGTATGTTTTATAATAAAAGTTTTTTTGATTAAATAGAAATATACGAATTTTTTGTCACACTCGTCCCGGTAAATATGGCAAAGGCTTAATAAAATAAAACTTTACATGATAAAACATTATACTTTCTAACAATGGCAATGTAGGTGCAATTAATAATATAGTGAAATTTTATGAATATTAATTTAAATATTTGAGTATATAGTTACACAAAACATTTGGTCACACCCTGGGTAAAAAATGTTTGACATGAATTTTTTTGCTACTGGCCATGGTAAAGGCCAGTCCATACATAAGTGCATTTTGTATGAGAGCTTCCTTTGGGTTTTAAGATAGGGGATAGGGGATCTAGGAGGCACCTTGGGAACGGTTGACGCTAATTAAAAAAAAAATTATATAAATAAAAAAAATTGTATGGAAACCACCTTAAGGGTTGAATATAGAGGGTAGATATGTTTTGAGAAACCGTTCGGATTGCAAAAATATTGGGGGTCGGTCATACATTTGATTCCTCTAGAGGCTGCTTTAGGGCAGTTAGAGCGTTGGGACCAAATTTTATAAAAATTTGAATTTTGTTTGGAAGGGTGAAGATGGGGGTACGTATGTTTAGAAAAAATTTTAGGTGGGATAAATTACCGGGGGTCACTTATTTGTTTGCTGTTGGTTTTTTACCTAATACGAGAAGTTTCTCGTTCATAACCGGAGACTCGATTTTAATTTTAGACCCATGGTTTCTTGCCAACTAAGATTTTGATAAAAGCTTGATCGCGAAAAAAAATATCGAATAAATATATGTCTTATGAATTTTTTATACGTTTACCTTTATGTTTGTTATATAATTGAACTCTATTAAAACTTTAATTTCTTTATACTTTTGGAGGTTGTTTTACTAGGTCACACCCGTCGTAAAATGGTGTCAAACCCGTAATTTTTTCTAAAAAGTTTTTTATTAAGAAAAAATTGTTTTTTGGGAACAGTAAGTACTTAACACAATCAAAAACACTATAAACAATTACCTACATCACAATAATTGTGGACTTTCTACGGAAAATTTTACAGAATTTCACCTAAAATTCATAATTTTTTAAAAGCTCAAATTCCTAAGGCGACACCTATTCTGAACAGAAATCAAGTTTTTTCAGTGTCTTCCTGTTTAAAACTTAACATTCTAGTAAATAAATAATAAATCTGTTTATGAATTATAACCAAAAATGTGAGTAAAATGGTCTCACCCGTCCCATAAAAAAATGGGATAGCAATTGGATAGCTTCTCGCGTTGTTGTGAATTAACACGCCTTCTATTTTTAGACTCACAACTAACGGCACCTACTTGTTTATCGACGAATGCGAACGTCACTGTTTCAGAAGCTCTTACTAGACATGCCGATTGACTCGACACTAATACTGCGAAGTTGCTGTCGACAACATTCAAGGGGAGCCGACAATGAAAGAAAATGTTTGCTTTTAATATGACTGGAGCCAGGAGTTGAAACTGTGATCTCTCGCATGGTAGTCGCGTGTTCTAAACATCATGGCACGGCCGTTCCCATGTATTTTGATGCACTTAAATTGATCTGACCCATCCGAATATCCTATGGTAATTGCAATATATATATTTTTGTCAGCGTTTTTATTTTACCGTTTTTAATTTCGACTAAAGGTAATTTCAGGATACAAAAAAATTAAATGAAATTACATTATTATTAGTTTAGAAAAAGTAAATTGAGCAAAAAGCTAAGTAGATAAAAAATAAATCAAAAAGCAACTACAATTATTTGAGAAAATTTAAATTTACAATATTTTATTCTCTCAAATACTTAAGTTTACTGCCTGTCGATATCATACAATATTTATTATATTTTTTTCCCAACAATTCCATATCTTATAGTGATATTGCCCTCATAATTATATGTTTAAGGATAATATCATAAAGCAAATTATTTATAAAAAAAGTCTTGAAATATTTATAAAACGTACTCTTGCTAAGGTATCGGCAGTTAATAGGGAAAAATGAAAGGTTGATATTTGGATTCAGGAGCCGAGCCGTATCATTTGCGTTGTCTTTTTTTAGTTTAGATAGTTTAGAAGATTACAATAATAAAAAATACAGTAACATTATTTTTTTATTTTTTTTCGAATATTTTTTAATCTTCTTTTTTTGTCTATAATGTTATAATAATTTTATTATTTTTTTTTTAAGATTTATTAGGTTAGATTTTTCAAAAATATAATAAACAATTTGTATTTTATTTTCCTGTAAAAATTTAAATTTTTTTTTGTTGTTTTTGTGATATTTGTCCATTTATATTGATTACAATCATATTGAGTTCAAAATCTCTCGCTCACTGACATACGCTACATCACATGTCAAACCTTACAAACCGTTACAAATATGAACATGAGTTTGAATAACTTAACTATTGACTCTCACTCTCGTCATTTTAAAATCTTTACCCTGTTTAGGAATCTTCTTTTTTTACGATAAACCTTAAAGATTGCGAAAAAGCACCGCATAAAACCGCAAATATGTTGGCTAAAAATAGCCTTCGACGTTTCTGGAGTTAACATCTCTACTACTTCTGTAAATCAACGGTCATTCATCAGCAGTGGTTTTTTTCATTTTCTTGAGCGATGATGGTCGCCGCCGCCGCCACCTTTCAACCAAAAAGGTGTGCCAAAAAGTAATATTTATTTAATTTTAAAATGAAAACAGATACGAAGATGAACATGACAGAAACGACAAGGAAATACAAGAAAACAACACCAAGTATTTTATGTATGTACAGGGGACACGTGGAGGGCGAAGACGCACCTACAGCGGCGATTAACTGCTTAAATTTATGTTAATAATATTATGCGAAATAGTATGTGTATGTGTGTGTGTTTGTGTGTACAAAGTGCCAGATTATGCTTACCGAGGTAAACAAATACATTTCAAGTTAATTCATATTCCAATGGGAAGCGTTGCACGAGCTGTCCAAAGTAAGCGAATGAATGTTACATAACTTCTTAGTGTGAATTTCTTTAGAGTGATGCCAAATTCCAAATACCATTCAAAGATGAGTTGTAGTGTTGCCAAACAAATGGATGAACAACAGCAAGCACCCAAAATGAATTAATGAATGAATAAATGACTGTCTGTCTGTCTGGCCCTTTAGACTGTCTGCATAATGCAGCCATGCATTGGAGACTGACGGGCACACATAAATACGAGTATGTATGTAGTAAAACAAACGGTGAATATCCCGCCAATAGTGACTGGTGGTGGCGGTTAATTTGTTTCCGTATATTTACCAAGAAATTGTTTGTAAAATATATTTGTAAACAAAGCCTTATAAGAGTCTGAATTGGGTTTTTGGGACAAACATGAGTCATTCTCATTTCCTTGGAAATCACAAGATGCTGCAAATCTGCACAATTCGGAGAAATGGTGTTGACAGATTTAATCAGTTTAATTTGAGATCATTTATTTTTTGTCATGATTAGTGAACTGTGTTACCTTATACTTACGAATATTAAATTTGTTGATTGATGTACGTAAATAGATTCGTGAATTAATAAATAAAACAAATATTTAATTACATTACTTTTATAGCTTTATCTAAAAAAAAAATTAAAGCTTTTTAAACACAAAGTTGAAGCAATTTTTCAAAACATTAGAAGTTAAAAAAAATATTTGTTATCAACAATACTTATTTCTAATTCCAAATTATTTAGTACTTTAAAATCCCATCATCCGCCTAAAGCCCACCCTTTGAGAGCCTATAAAAATCCCCCACGGAACACTAAAATACCATTAAATTAAGAACTCTTTCCTCAGTGTATTGCACTATTTTCAAGGTTAACGACTTTAATGTTACATGTTCAAAAAATGCAATAAATGACGATCCAACAACAACAACAATAACAATTGTGAATTCCTTTGTTGCAGTCAATACAAGTTTGGCGAATCATCGACCTAAGATTCGCTACATCGCATGCGTGTGACCTTAAACACGCTGAGAGGAGCATGAACACAAAATGCAAAAACAAAAGACTTCATAACTTCCTGCTGCTTTTGGTTTTGAAAGAAAAAACATTTGTAAAACTGTAAATTATGTTTAAGCCATTACGATTATGGGCAGATTGTTGTGTGATAGCAAAAACAGTTCGAACAACCGTATCGATAATAACTTCAAAAAAGAATACTAACTAGGCTGGCTATGTATAAATACAAATAAAGACTGGTATTGAACTCAATATAAATACTTCATATTTTCAAATCAATACTTATTATTTTACTTCAAAAGAAATGTCGACAAAGTTTTTTGCGCGAAAAATTTAAAAAATTTAAATGTTATTCGATTTTGTTGTGAAATAAAGGAAACACCCAGTAGGAAGATTCATCATACACGATTTTGTCGTACACACTGTCCTCAAGACAAAATGTGAAAAATGTATGTACTTGTCGTTAAAACACTCGGTTGACGACAAGCTCACCGACATCGTACTAATGTTGTCGTGCATTAAACACAATCAACAAAATCTAAGGAAGAAAAGTGTGAAATATTGATGTACTTGTCGTTAAAACACTCGGTTGACGACAAGCTCACGGACATCGTACTAATATTGTCGTGCATCAAACACATTCAACAAAATCAAAGGAAAAAAAATGGTATCTGACGTAAAAATTTCAGTTTATTAAAATGACGAGTAAACATCAACAATTTTATAGTTTGAAATCTCGAATGAAGGTGAATGCCGTATAAAAGTTTATATCCTTTACTTCTCTCTTGGTCAGTAGTAGTAGTATTAACAATTAGTCATACTAATAAAAAGCTAAAAAAACAGTTAAAAATCCATCTTTTAAAATGGCTCCAATGTATATACAAAGTCATTCTAATATGGCTTGAATTACAATGATAATTTGACCGACATTTTCACCCATCAGGTCGTGCATGATTGATTAGGCGACGAGTCGCTTATTTAGTCATCAACGACAATTCAACCGACATTTTCACACATCAGGTCGTCCATGATTGTGTGGGCGACAGGCCTTTTGTATAGGCATCAACTATGTCATCAACCCCTAAATGTCATCAACGATTTACTATGGTCATGCCCCTATCCTTGAGGATGTCTTGCAGACACTTCCTACAGGGCAGTTTTATAATATTTGATTTACTAAAAACCAAAAATAAGAACACATTTCCATACACACAAATATTGATATCGCTCACATTTTTTTGCCAATAAACTTAATACTAATACTTTAACATGAAGTCAAGTGCTTTAACCCTCCGGCGGGTGAGAAGGTCCCTGGTGACCTTTTTCATTTGCAAACTGAAATTATTCATTGATGGTCCATGGGAAGTATACCTGACCCCCACATGTATTCCAAGGAAATTTTATCTAGAATCGTTTCAAAGCGATACGACCAATAGTTTAGTTTCTATTGAGATTTAATTGTGTTTAGTACGGGAACGTGTGAAAAGGTCCGCTGGGAGCTTGTACTGAAATTTCAAGAAATCGTTAATAAATGCACTGTCTTTGGCTCGTGCTCATACCGTGGTCGACTACACAAGGAGGAATCCGGGACCAGTAGGAACCACATTTGATCCCTTTACCGTATTCCGCTCGCTCATCACTGAAGGCGTACATCATAATACGCGAATCAAATCGGAAAGGCAGGGAAGTGAACTCTGCATGGAATTTGGCAAACCCAAATAACACAAAGGAATGGAAACCAATCACTTTGAAAGAGTTCGATGCTTTTTTGGCTATTATTTTGTATGCTGGACTCACTAAATCGTATAGTGAACCTCTTGAAGAGTTATGGGGCCCAACGCGCTTTCCAATATATATCATTATCATTAGATCGTATGAAGTGCATAAAACAATGCCTTAGATTCGACAATGGAAATACGCGACAGCAGCTACTAATTAACAGCAAAACTGCGGCTATTAATGCTATTTGGCAAATGTTGCAGTCTAACTTGGCAGCAGCTTACACTCCGCATGATGCAGTGACCGTTGATGAGCAGTTATTCCCATATAGAGGCCGCACCCGCTTCACACAATACATTCCATCGAAGCCTGCCAAGTACGGTATAAAGATATGGTGGTTGTGCGACTCAAAATCATTTTATCCTGTCAAAGGAATGATTTACTCTGGGAAATTGCCTGACCAGGCACGAGAGGTGAATCAAGGGCAGAATGTTGTAAGTCAACTTTCGGAGAGATATTTGAATACAGGCCGCACAATTTATGCCGACAATTTTTTCACATCTTTGGATTTGGCGCGTACTTTGATCTGGAAGAAAACCGCATATGTTGGAACAGTGCGCTCGAATAAGACATGTGTGGCTCGGGAATTTCAAAAACAAAAATCATACGCGTCCTGTCAACAGCACATTGTTCGGCTGCAACGAAGGCGATATAGCACTATGTTCATATGTGCCCAAGAAGAACAAAGCGGTAATTTTGCTGTCGGCATAACATTATACTTGCGGTGTGGACATGCAAACTGAAAAGAAGAAGCCGTTTGCTATTTTGGATTACAAGGCCAACAAATCGGGCGTTGATACAATGGACCAGATGCTTGGCACATAAACATGCAGGCGCTCAAGAAACCGCTGGCCATTGGCCATGTTTTTTAATATGGTGGAGATTGCTGCATTAGCTGAATTTATTTCATACAACGAGATGAAGCCAATAAAAAGAAGTGACAGACGACGGTCATTCCTACTGATGCTGACAAAACAAGTGGCTCTACCAAACATAGAGGAACGAGCGCTGAACAACCGCATATCCAAGGATACGGAACGCAATAGAAGCGTTTGATGTAAATGTAAGAAAAAACAATTCTAATGTTCAAAAGCAGAATAACTACATAATTTTGTTCTTTTATGATATTATCAAGACCGGCAGAAGTCGTCGTTTGCGTCTAGAACGAACAGACCGTCATGCCGCCTATGCCGTTCTAAAACGGACGGCAGAGGAAAACAATGGCCTATTGCCATTCCTGTAACAATCCAGATTGTGCAGGGCATTCAACACTTATGCATCGATGCTACACCTGCACAGAAAATATGTTGGACGAAGGAAAATCTACACAACAACAGCTTTTTAGGCTTTTTTCATATAAAACTCATAAAAAATTAATAACGTTATATATAAAAAAATTTTTCTAACATTCATTATACATGTATATTTAGTAAATAATAATAAATCAAAGCAAAAAAATATGTTAAAGAAATGCGTTTTCATATAAAATTCCATACAAATAGATATAGGTCCCTGTGGACCTTGTACTTCGTATAAGGGCAACGGATGACTCAACCGTCGGAGGGTTAAATAAACTTGACTGTCACTGTTCTGATTCATTGCGTCTTTCCTCTGTCCAGTGTAAGCGCCAACGCACTTGTTTAGTAAATCTATTTTCTATTACTTACTTGACTTAAAACAATTGTCACATCGTCACTTTTCAAACGAGAAACCATAATGGAAGCCACAGATAGGATATAATCTCCCGCCATTGTAACCTGGAAAACGAAACAGAAATTAAAATCGTTACACTGTTCAAAATAATAACAAATAAGTAATTATATTTGCGTTTTAATTGTGAAAATATTAGAGCAATACAAATAATAACTCTAAAAATAACAATTACGTAGTAATTTAAACTATTATAAAGTTAATTATATATATCTGTATGTATATAGTAACACTCAGTTCATGTCTAGGCAATACAATTGTTATAAACATATTAACCCCTAAAACAATTTGTTTCTTTTTTTTCTCTTCTCCTTTTTTTTCAAGTTTTACTCAATATCAGTTACAAACTTGTAACAATTTTACGATAATTTAGTTTGAAGGTTCTTAGCGATTGTACAATATATGAGCCACAATGCGATATGATTGTATCGTGTTGTTAAACACAACACCACATTACATTACCATTCATGTTGTATTTCGATAAGAAATTTGCCATAAGTCATTAAAATTAAATCATTTGTTAAACTTTTAACGCTCGACTGCTAGAGGGCAATGCAATAAATCAGACATGCAATTTAAAGCAGCAGAATATAAATTATCACAAAACAACAGAGAACATAATCGCTTCTGAGAACGATAGCAAACGATAGTAGAAAAACATTTAGGAATCCTTGAACGCCATGAATATTGTTAACAAATTGTCCGATAGCATAGCGTTACATGTTTCCTGTACGGCAAAAAGTTTGTCCGGCAAAGAGTTTGTCTTAACTGAATCATATCGAAGTGAAAAATTAAACAAAAATTTAATCAAATTTACCAATTCGAAAACTGTTACATCGAAATTGATATGCATAAAAATGTGGAAATTTTCTAGTTCAACTGTGTTTTCCTATCGTTGCCCTTAGCCTTAATAAATGACATACAATTTTAAAGTTAATCAGGTTTTTTAAACTGAAATAATATTAATCAAACACATTTTGGATTTTTGAAGATACAATTGTTATTTTTTTTTTAATTCATAAACGTATTTATATCATATTTAACATTAAACTTTCGCTTTTTTATCTGAACATAATACAATTTTATAATTTTACTTTTCGATAAATTTTATTTTTTAAACTAACATAAAATCTTATTATAAGTTTCCGGTATAAATCAAATTGTACCTCTCTGGGGCAAAAAAAACAGTTTAGCACAATAAAAGTACTTTTACAGTTTTACCACGCCCCCCTCGCCTCTGATTAAGAATAAAAATTTTGTCTACAATTTGAACCTGAAATGTCGAGTACTATCTGTGTACAAAATTGTATCTCTCTGGGGCTAAAATTCAGTTTATTTGCGCCCTTTCCACCCAATAATTCGAAGCTAAAATGTCGTTTGTATATTGGTATTCGTATTGCCATATACTATCTGAATGTCAAATTTTACATCTCTAGAGCTAAAATACAGTTTATGCCACGCCCACAGATCCAAAATTTCGTCTGCATATTCATATTCGTACTGGGGACCGGCCGTGGCATGAATGTTAGAACACGCGACTAACATGCAGAAGATCCCAGGTTCAACTCCTGGCTCCAGTCATCAAAAAAAAAGAGCAAACAAAAAATATCTTTCATTGCCTGCCCCCTCGATGTTGTCGACTGCAACTTCGCAGTATAATTGTCAAGTCAATCGGCATGTCTAGTAAGAGCTTCTCAAACAGTGACGTTCGCATTCGTTTGAATGTTTGACAACTGCAGATAGGCTCTGAAGATGAAGTAAAAAGCCTGGGCGTCAATACGTCAAAGCTTCTTGTAAACATAACCTTAAAGCTCCGAGGACAAAAAGTAATAATTCGGCATAGATTTCACGAAGGTAAAATTTGAATTTGAAAATTTAGATCCCATAACACCGTACGCACATGAATTTGGGACTCAATTTTGAGAACTGCACATGAAAGTAGCCCCAAAAAGAAGAAGTTCTGCATAATTAGTTTTATCTAGTTACATGCCATAATAATTTAATATCGATTTGAAGTTAGTTAGTATAGAATAGGGGAATTTTTCAAGTTTCAGGCTTTTTTGTTTGTCATAACATCCACGTAAATCATACGCCACGGATTAAAACAGTTTTATTGTAACTGCTTCAAAATAAACCCAGTTCAAAATCATTTGATGAATGGAAAAGTAAAACTGTTGCTTATGTAGGGAGACGTTATATAAACAGATTAAAGGAATTGTAATACTTAATTTTTTTTAATTTGTTTCAGCGAAATCGAATTAGTGGTTTTCGAGTTATGTCAAACAAAAGAGCCTTAAACGTGACATATTCCCCTATACGATACTTGCTGACTTTAAATCGAAATTAAATTTTTAATTATTAAATTATATTATGGCATGTAACTTGACAAAACTTCTTCTTTTTGGGGCTACTTTCACGTGCAGTTCTCAGAATTGAGTCCCAAATAAATGCGCTGAAAAGTTGTACTGTGTAAGACGGCATTTTTTAGCATTTCAACTGTGGCATAACTACATTTAAATGTTACACAGATAAACTAAAAAAAACTAACTTCATTTATTTAACAAACATTATAAAATGTTTTACCTAAGTCTAAAAAAAACTAGTGATAATATAACTTATAACGTTACATATACTCTTATAGATTTATATTTTGTTTAACTAACCTTTTTATGATTCCACAACACGTTAACACTGGGTTTGCCTCGACGAAAATCTGACTGATCGATAACATCATCATGTACCAAACTGGCCGAATGAACCATTTCAGAAAACATGGCAATTTTTCGTTGTGCTGCCAGTAATTGTCTGCAAAATGGAAAAAAAAACGCAAATACATAAAATAAAAGATACAATACAAATCAAACAACATCCAAGTCATATAAAATAAACAACAATTGTGATATATTTATTTATGTCATCGTAGTTGTACATTGCACTGCAGTCGAACAAATAGTCGAACCGATGAACGGACGGACGGACAAACACATTTTAGATCCACAAAGAAAGACAGACCATTCAAACAGAAAATAAACGTAAAACTAAAAATAAGGTTAATACTTTAACTAATTATACACGCACAGGTTGCAAACACAATTGAACATTATTACATGTTTTCAGTCAATTGCCAAATCACAATTGCAATTTTTGTGGTATTTTCCAATGATTTAAGCCTATTGATTGATCCGTCCGTCAATAGTAGCACCAACAATTTCTACAGTGGGGAGCATTTATTTAGGCGCACAATGCATGTAGGTTTATGTAGTTGACAAGGTACCTGACACTTGTTAAACATAAGCACGAGACTTAAATATCATTAACAACCTGTTTGAAAAGAATGAATGTTTTACGTAAATAGTATGAGTAACATAAGAATATTTTTAATCACTAAATTAATATTAATTTCTAATCCTACAAAAATTTTATAATTCTATCCTTATTAGTTTTGTGTAAACAATGACTAATATTGAATTGCATGTATAAATTTTAGATATTCTATCCATTTTGATTTTAAATATATACGTATGTTTTATAATTTTAAATCATTGCTTACAATAAACTGATAAAGATAGAAAAATGCATGAATTATGCATCGTTCATGGACAAAAAATGGTGTCGAACTTTTAATCTTATAAAATCACATTGTAAGTGCACCTAAACTAATCGCCACCACAGTGCAATGTTTTTAACCAAAATTCAGAAAGTTCAATGTTTATTCACTTCTGAAATACTATCAAAATTATGAGATTATATCACATTATAACAGCGCACCTATACAATTGCCCCCCACTGTACTACCATTTACAATGCGCATAAATCATATAGGACGAAATGTAATTCATGTAAATCTCATGACAGCTACACAGACAATGCGACAACTTTTATAACAACTATATGGTAGCGTGCTACACACACACACACACTCACACTTAATAGTGATTTAAACGATTATTTTATGCACAAAAAATCAATAAATGGAATTGTAATAAAATATACCAAAAATTGCATATTAATGTATTCAATTAAATATTCTGTTGGCTGTAAATACATGAATGTGTCCGTCCGTCCGTATAGAAATCACATAGACAATGAATGAAACGTATTGCGAATGTGAAGAACTTACCTTGATTCATTGTTTAAGTGATAATTTATGGCTTTGGACATGAGCATTGTTACCATGGGCCTCAAAGCTTTGCCCTGACCATCAAAATAATATGTGGCGATTTTATTAAGTTCAGCCTGACTTGTGCCCTGTGACAGCAGCTGCAATAGAAGATGGACAAATGTTAAGTTAGACGTCAGTAGTAGACAATTTCAAGGTTATCTATGTATAATGATGATTTTCTTTTATCGGTAACTTACATCTCGCACATCATCGTAGAAATACTTGAGGTCATCATCCAATATAATGTAGGGATCCACCTGGATTTCACGCACGGGTCCAGCCGGTTGTTGAGTGTGTACAGAACTGTATCGGCGGCAATTTGTTTTAACATTTGAGCATTTCACTTTCGAGTATGTAGAGGTTTCGTCTGAATTAATCTGTAAGAAAATGAAGGAAAAAAAATATTCAAATTAATTATCGTTGATAATCACACAAAATGTCATTAGTTATATTTAATAAACCATAATTCGGGTGCAATTAATTATTAACCATTACACTATTAACAATAATTCTTGAGAGCATTTATTAAAGAAGTACATTTCTACAACAACAACCAAAACTAATTACCAAACCATACGAAAAATACAAAAAACACTCTAACTAACAGTCATATGGGATTTTAAACGAATTCGTTTCCAAATGCCACTTAACAACTTTTCAATTGCTGCAATTACACCACAAAGTCATTTAACAGCGGCAACAGAGCCGACCGAAACGGTCTGTGCCACAACCACAGCAACAACAGTAACATCAGAAGCGGCTACAGCAATGAACATTTCAATCATTCCATTATTCCGTCATTTTGTGGCACACTCCGGCAGAGGAGAGGCGAAAACAAAACAAATGACTTTTGACAACCACGACTGACAACGACGACAGCTCTGTCATATGAGACTTGTAGTTGGGTGGTAGGGGAAACCTAAAATATTATAGCACATTACATATTTAAGTGAGCCAGTGTCTAATTGTATTAACGATACTATTAACAATGATTTCAATTATAAGGTGCAATAACCTAAAGTGTAAAGTTGATAAATATTAAATGATGCGTGGAAGAAAAAAGACTTCAATCGCCCATTACCGCTGCCTAGGATGGAACTATACTTAAGTTTAAGATAGAATTTTCTAAAGGATATCAAATAAATAACACAGTGAGACAAAAAAAAGTGAAATCGATATACCTGGGAAATGATACAATTTTCTGGTAGGGCAGCAGAGGAAGAAGAAAGAAGATAATGCAGCCTTTCCAACGATATAGACTCAAGAGCGAAAAATTATACGCTCCTCTATATTTCGCTGCAGATGTACTTGAGGGGTCATAATTCAAAAACCGACTATGAGGAATAAAAGAGAATCAAAAACTACACTTTTATATCCAACAACAAAATTGTGTTTAGTTAAGTGTATCTTTTTTGATTTTCTTTACATTATGCGGTGATCATGAAATTATACGCAGTGGTTTTTAAATTACGAAATAAAACTCTTTTATTAAAACAAAAACCAAATCTAAAGTAAAAAACACATTTTAATAATGCCTATGATATTTCTTTCTGTCATACTTTTAATAAGGGTTTTTGGGGTTAGGCTTTTTAAGGTGTTCCAAGTCGCCATTATTGTCGATTTTAGTTCTGCAACGCTATTGTATTACCATTTGTTGGAGTACATTTTATGAACAAGTACGCCCCATACATTTTCAATAGGGTTCATGTCGTTGAAACACGCTGGCCCCTCTAAGACTTCAACGTTTTCTGACCGAACCCAACCTTTATAAATAAATTCATTTTCAATATGTCTCTTCGGAGTTCATACTCTTTTGAGTTCATGTGACAACTTGGAAAGACCTGCTCCAAAGTTAATTTTTCACAGAATCCACCCCAAACCATTTACGGCCCACCATCGAAGTTTCGTGGGTCTTTGCGCAGATTTCTTCAGTAGCATTTAAAATCCTCAGGTCCGTTTTGGGGACCTTGGGTTGGCGCCGCACAGTGGCATTTGGGTGGAAAAAATAGGGTTTTTCAACTTTCCAATTTCAAGATTTTAATGATTGGGTTTTGTAAAGAAATATTAGGATAAGAAAAATTCAACATGGTTTTTTATGAAAAGTGAAATTTTGTAGTTAAAAAAACTAACAGAAGTCAACGGAAATTTATTCAATGAAATTAGATTAAAATTATCTTCTAAATAAAGTACTTTTTGTGTGTGTACGTTTATAGCTTTGGCTTTTGTTTTATTTTTCAGTGAAAATATAGCACTTACTCTTTTATAAAAAAAAAAATAATTGAAATTGGAAAGGTATACTAATTATTATAATTTAACAAAAATTATACTAAAAAATATCAACTTTTCACTTTTTGATGGAAAAAAACTTTATGTGCTTTGCCTTGCTTAGCCCTCTAACTAGGATAATACCTATCGCGGAGGGTTGTTGGGGATATTGTCTTCTTTTGTATGGAGACAACACATGTTGACTTTAGAATAAAAATTTTAATTTTTTAACTTATATGAAATTTTCATATGATTCTAGGCAGGGAAGAACCTAAAATCCTAAAATCTACAACTTTCGATGGGCGTAAAATCTAAAGTAGGCGTGGCATCCCCAATATGTTTAATTTTTTTCTTAAGGAGAACTTAATTAAGAAGTGTCCCGAATTTCGAGTCCCTAGGTCCAAAAATGCAAATTTTGGCAAGTGCAGTTATATGGGAGGTGGGTGTGGCAGTAGGCGGTTTTCCAAGATTTTTTTCAAAATTTCTTAATTTAGCCCATAGATGTGTTTCTGCAAAATTTCATTGCTGTACGACCACTCCTTCTATTTTTTTCCAAGAAATGTATGGGGCGGTGCCACTGTGCGCCGTTTGGTTTGGGGTGGATACTGTGAAAAACGAACTTTGGTGCTGGCGTTTTCAAGTTGTCATATATACTCCGAAGAGTATGAACTCCAAAGAGACATATTGAAAATTAATTTATTGCCCTTCTTGAAGCTAAACCAGGAGATAAAATAAATTTTTCAGAAAGAGAATGCGTCTACTCACTCCTGTCCCCTCAAGTACATCTGAGGAGGGTTTAATTTTTAGTGTATATAGTTGAATTTTGGATTTTTTCAGGTTTTTTTTTAATTTTAAGAATTTTATTTCGTGTTCTATATTTGAGGTTGTCCTTTACCCTTAAAAGAATTTTATATTGAAAAGATAGAGGGTCAAAATTTTTCACAAAAATTTTACTATTAAATTGTTAAACACATCATATACCTAAAATGTAAAGGTCACATGATTTCCTATGCCGATTCATCACCAGAATGAACAAAAACTAAAAACTTCCACCCAGACGTAAACTTACAAAACGCCGATAAACGTATACCAGAAACCGTTGCCAGAACCTTGTTATATTCGAAAATGTTTTATTTTGTTCTACAGTGTTATTAAGAACTTATTATTCATAAATAAGTCCACTTAATATCTCTAAATTACAATTAGTTCAATGAACTTTAAAGGGCAATAATTTGCTAGCGATATATACTTAAGTTCCTCCAATTGGTAATGTAAATACTAAACGAGTACTATACTATTTTTTGCTTTCTTGAACAATCTTTTCCCCACAGTCCAACCCACATAGATCGCAATATTACAATTACTATCATAGTAATCACATTTAATTTTCATCACATTTACTAACCTTGAAATATGTCACCATCATCATAGTCAAATACTCAAAGTGATCATAGAATTTTGCAGCCGCAGAGAATTGCGACATTTGAATGTTTAAATAATTTGCACCCCTAAACAAATATCAGACATTTGATCATATTGATCGTTGTTTGTTAAATTTTATTTTGGTCCAATGTCAACGTGCCGTCGATGTCGATCGCCCAATTCATGGACCATGGCATCCATTGATTAACTAAAATACATGGAATAACAATAAATCCACACTTAGTATTTAGTGTTGTAAGACAATAATATTAGCTCGTCGTCTGTTTGCCTGTTTGTACTACTATATACTACAACGCGTTGAGTAACTACACAAAACACTCGCTCGCTGCTGGATTATGCAATTTACGGCATTTGAAATGAGTCCATCGATTCGATGTGGCTGCTTATTGGTTGCAGCCACCACTTCGCGGTGGTGCTACTTTTTCACATGTTAAGAAAACATGCTAACATGCCAAGCGCAGATGGATGGGTGGCGGCTGGGCATGGGAGTACAGGTGAATTCACTACCAAACACTGGTACCTATTTGTCGAGCGTTTACGATCAATATTTGATGTTTACGGTGGATTGACGGCTTGAGTAGCCCCCCTATTGTTTGCATTTATCACATTCATCGCCATCATCATCATCATCATCACGATGGCAATCATGCAAATATTAAAATAAATTTAAGCAAGAATTTGTTTACTTTTTATATTAAAGAAAATCCTTCAACGGTGTAAAAAGCAAGACATACAGCACATGGTCAAAAATGTATGAATGCGAAGATCTATCTTAGTTTAAATGAAATTAATTTGGAATTTGCAGGTGATACAGTTTAAATTGCAATCGAAAATGTTCAAAATGTAAAAAATACAGGAACTTGTAGTATGTCATATTGATAATTTTCTAAATATAACTTCTCATATTTTCAGAAAATGCGAAACAAAAAAGCATTAAATTAAAATGAAATCTTTTACAAACCTTTTACGCTGCTTAGCAACAAACACAATACATATTTATCTTTATAAGTAACACATCTAAATTAAGGTTTAGTAGCACATCACTTGTATTCTAGCCGCCACAGGCAATTTAGAATTGGCAAATTCTCTTATGAGCTTAGGGTAATAATAATATACCTAATTTATGTCAGAGGGTACAACGGTTACAGCTTTACATATTGGCTATTAACTGTGAATCAAACAAAACCTATTTGTATATTTCTCAATGTTAAGCATGTGGAATTTTTTGTATTAATAATAATTTAATTTAAAAACCGGTGTAAGAACTAAATTGTTGGTGTTGTTTTAATATGCCGAACAATATTAATCACCTCATTTAATATTAGATGATCCGCTATTCCACTAGAATGTAAAACCGTTATTGTAAAACCTTCTAACCTATATAGATGACAAACAATAACGAAGGTTGTATGGGCATTACCAATATTTTCAGACTTCACAAAACTACGGGGCAACTCTTATGAAACAGAGTAGCAACAAATACATATAATAAATTCCTATTCCTTCTATAAACAGGTTAAACTTGATACACAAGCTGTACTCGGTACTATGATATGAATATGTTGATGATTTGTTTATGATCCCCTTAGAGCCAAAGGAATTTAGTATTTGAAACAAATTGCATTGGTTAAAATAAGCCACAAAATAACTTAACACACTAAGGCCAAGGATTTTAGACCAATTAGCTTACTTAATACTATGGAGAGAATAATTGATGCATATATCAGATCATCTCTTAAATCGGAAGTACTATCCACGGCTCATCTTGCCTACACGAAGGGCAAATCCACAGAAACTGCTTGACATTCGATAACCAGTCTCATTGAAATATCCCTGAACTACCAGGAATACGCTCTCGCCGCCTTTTTAGATGTTGAGGGAGCTTTTAATAATGTCAAACCTGAATCTGTAATTGACACAATGGACCAACTGGACATTAACCCAGTGGTCATATCCTAAGTTGCTAAACTACTGAAATTAAGGCGAATTGGATCTAGTCTGGGAGTGTCAAATATTACCATGGTTTCGGTTCGCGGTACCCCAAAAGGAGGAATCTCAACATCAACACTCTCCTCAGGACGATGGAAAAACGTGGATGACGGATTAAAACGGATGACGTGGCACAACAGTTACCGGCAAGGATCCTAAACTACTCACTGAACTTCTGGAATCTGCGCTGCAACTTCTTTTAAAATGGTGTCATGACTGGAGCTATTCACATGGATATACAAAATCCCTCAATTTAACCCAGGTTAAATGGAGTCGCACTTCCACTCTCTGATAGCGCCAAATATCTTGGGCTAACATTACGCAGTAAACTGAATTGGAATCTGAACACTCAGGGCAGGATTAGAAAAGCGGCAACGGTCCTATACTGCTGCAGAAGGGCAATCGGACTTAATTGGGGAATTAGCCCGAAAAATGTGAACTGGTTATATGACTCAGTTATTAAACCCATCTTATTCTACGGATTATTAGCTGGCGCTCGATAGATCTTTTCAAAGAAATTCGAACGCATTATGAGACTGGTGGCAATCATGATAACAGGGGCACTTAGAACTAATCCAACTAAGGCTTTGTTTAAGATCCTAAACTAGTTACCCCCGGACATTGAGGCAAAAATAGCAGCGAATACCGCAATGCGTTTAGACGCCACAAAAGCATGGATGCACAGGAACTATAAACTTAATTTCCCTTTACACCGCTTCTCGCTTTGTTGTGAATCAAAATGATTACACTTTTAAATTCACAACTAACGGCACCTACTTGTTTATCAAAGAATGTGAACGTCACTATTTGAAAAGCTTTTTACTAGACATGCCGATTGACTCGACACTTATACTGCGAAGTTGCTGTCGACAACGTCGAGGGGACTGGCAATTTTAGATGACTGGAGCCGGAAGTTGAACCCGGGATCTCCCTCATAGTAGTCGCGTGTTTTAACCATCATACCACGACCGGTTCTCCCTCATAGAAGTCGCGTGTTCTTACCATCATACCACGGCCGGTTCACAGGAACTATGGCCATGCCAAAATTCTGGACCTAATCAATGTGAGCTGTCACACGGATAACACCATACCAGAACCTGTTTTCAAACCGGGTTTTATATAGAACATCCTGGATAGGTCCCTAAACTTTGTGGTGGATGTCATCCTAATTTTAATTTTTTGTGAGTTATAATTTTTTACTATTAATGAAATGAAATGTGAATATTTTTATGCAAATTTTAACCGCCACAAAAAGGGATTTTTTATGGGAGATGGGAGTAATTTCTTTCCGATCATTCTCATCCTAGGTCTAAACATCAGTTTAGAGGATAAAAGCTAGCATACTGAATATCAGCTCGATAGCTCTTAAACTACAATGTTTTGTCAGCTACATCAGTTCGTCATTACTTTTGCGCTTTCCAAATCTATCCAAGAAGCAAAAGAAGATCACATTATTCTAACATTTCCCGGCGCAATTTAATCAAAATTTTATATGTTCATCATAATATATATATTTCATTGACATCATCGAAATATATAGTTTTTAACCAATCCTCGTATAGTATTAGAAGAAAATACTCTCTTAGGTTACGTAAGTCAATGGCCATTGCTCTGTCATAGGGATATTCAAATTCTTCTTCTTCATATCACACACCGCCTCGCTTTGAACAATAAAATTATATTTAACGCCAGTCAGTCTTTGCTAACTGGATGTGTTGTATAGTATTTGCTATGATGAAATCTAAATAAAACAATGAAATGAATTCAATGGAATATGTTAATGATTTATTTATTATGAAACATTTTATGACAACAAAAAAGATGTTGTCAATAGACGAGGTATTCCAAATTTCACAATAGATTAGATAAATACAATTAAACCGAAATTTATTGAGATGGTTACGATATTTCTTAACCTACGATTAAGAGCACTGCCACGCACACTCGCACTATGTAAATCAATATCTTGTAATAACTAAAAACAAAACAGTCAAACAAAACAGATTAAAATATGCAATGGTAAGTTGTCACCTCAAACAACACTTTTATTATGGACACACCTCTCATAAAAACGATGATGGTCATCACTTACATTGACATTTTCCCATCCCATAGAATGTGCAGTGGTGGTAGATGTTCGACAAGTTAAATATAGTATTGATTTCGGTCTATTTGTGATAAAAATGCACCTAACACCTGCCTTGAGCAGTTTTACATGGTCAATCGATACGATACGAATAGCTAGCTAATAAAAGTATAACAATGTGGTCATCAATGCTTAAGCATTTGTCGTATTTAATTTCCAAATTTGTCACATAATGTGTACACAAGAAACGAGAGTGATGCAGCGATTTACAGCCATTAAATGTTACACCAGTTTTGTTGGCAGCAATGACCTAAATTTGTTTGTTTCGAATGAATTTATCTGTTTCCTTCTTGTTTAACTTAATGTCAATTAGTCAATTAGTTTATGTTGATATTGTTTATGTGATAAAGGTAAGGAGTTAGAAGAACACATATATATATCTAGAAAGTCGAAAGAAAAACTTTTGATTTATACGACCTGGACTTATTTATTTTACACAGTTCAGTCATGGTGACTTAATTAACCCCCGATCAGAACAGCGGAACTCAAATTGATCAAGTGTTATAATAGGCGTAAGCCTGATTCTTGAAATTATATTAGAGGCGAACAATAGAGGGAAATTCATTTTAAAAAAATCATCGACAAAGCTAAAATACATTTCAGATTGTGTGGTTAAATGAAATTACCTACGAGTTATCAAATTTCCCTCATACACTCTAGATATCATTAAACTGTATTCTAGATGCATTTACAAACTTTTCCCAGCTCTTGAAATGATTTTCCACTTAAGACCTCAGTTTCAGCTTCCAGCTTAATGTCGCCAATATTTTTTCATTTTCCCCTTTTTTTTATTTTCGAATAATATCTCAAGTGCCAAGCTTTTATTAATCTGTTAACAACCAATAATGTTTGACATAAATAAAGCTCACCTCTTTATGACTGAGAAAAATGTCACGTGTTTCCACTTGTCATGGCAGTACGTTAATTTTTTTTGACAGCTGTCACCAGACAAGTGCCCACAGCAACCGCATAACTGTAACTATTACAACAAGTGATAAGCAAACAAATAAAAACAAACTCTATGGGGATACCTATAAAATAATCAGTTTAAGGTTTCAGTCTGAAAGTCATAATACATACACATGTATAAACATTACACATGACATTGCCGCCTGTCGTAGATCTGTCAGTGTTGGCATCGTTTAATCATTGCAAACAGCACTGATATTTTACAGAAATTATATTAAAGAAAAACATTAATATGACAATCTCAGAGAGAGAGTGATCTTCGTGGCTAATTCCATTTTTGGACAATGTTCAATTCTTGTTATTCAACTCTGCAATTGTCTGCATACGTATATGTTAACATATGTATGTATGTATGTTAACATATTTACACGGATTCCCTCTGTTGTGTGAATGCATTTAATGTATATACACTTATTCACATTCTTACATGAGTGATACAAGAAAACCACTCATGCAGTCCAGCAAAGTGTTGAGTGTTGGTAGCTACAAGGTCATATGGCATCGCAGCAACCAAACAACAAGAGGAAGAAGAATAATTTATATGCGACTTTCATTTAGGCCTTCAGCAACAAACCAGTACCACACCAGCATCGAATGCTTATTTTGGTACCCCTCCATACCCCATAATAGGTCATTGGGATGGAGGTCTGTAACCGGTATTTTGGGTGAAGCTACAATTACATTTTAAAATACAACATTCCGCACATCATGTCTTGAGAAAGACAACGATGTGTGTGTGTGCGTGTGTGTGTTGCGCGTGCTGAAACACACTGTCTGTATTTACATCTTAACTGGAGATCACCTGATGACGGTTACGCCACAGTTACCAATGTAAAGTGGTAACAAAATTATAATTTTATTCAATTTATTTTTTCGGGACAGGAGAATGAATGACTACGTGCATTCTTACATGTGAACAGTGGAAAATTTAATTGCATGATACATCAGATTTTAATCAGGTGACATTGCTATGTTGCAGCCACATATGAGATTGACTCTTGTGAATTTCAATTAAAAAAAGTGTAATGCGGGTGCAGTTTGATTTGATGATTTGTTATTCGTTTTATTGAGTTGGGGGGTGGGGGGGGGGACATTGAAATGGTATAACGGTGCAATTTGCTTTTTGTTTTAAAACAAAGTAATGCATCTTACTACAAAACCAAAAAGTTCTGGTTTACTGAGCATCTTTAGCCATTTTTGTATGTGGAAAAGGATAAAGCACTCCGGGATTGGTGGAGGTGAGTAAGTAACATCAGCAACGCTTCCGAAGTTGTAGCATCGGTATATTCAGGACTGTAACCATATTTCAGATTTATACCCCAATATTTTTTAGAATGTCCAGGCGTTGTTCTTTAGAAGACCTCATAAGCTATTATTTCCGCCGGAAGTTTTTGGTACATATCTTTTACAAACATCTAAATACTTTTTAATATAGAAAAAAGTACAATTTATTGATTTACTGATTGAGAATAAAATTAAATTTCATCCGCATATTCATATTCGTATTGTCGAGTACTATCTGTTTACCAAATTGTATCTCTCTGGGGCTCATAAACTGTTTGGTCGCGCCCCCTCCGACAACTAATCCAAAATAAAAATGTCGTCTGCATATTCATATTTGTGTCGCAGTGTACTATATTTGGTTCAACTTGTATTTCTTAAGGGCTAAAATACAGTTTTGACACGCCTACTCCGCTCACTGAACCAAAATTTAAATTTTGTCGAGTACTATTTGTGTACCAAATTGTATCTCTCTCGGGGCTAAAAATAAGTTTTGTCACGCCCCCTCGTCACCATATTCATATTACTGTAGCCAAGTATTATCTGGGTATCAAATTGTATCTTTCTAGCTCTAAAAAAAGGATTTGAAACGCCGACTCAGCTGACTGATCCAAAATTTCGTTTGCATATTCATATTACTGTTAGCGACTACTACCTGGGTATCAAATTTTATGTCTCCAGCTCTAAAAAAAAAGTTTTACCACGCCCACTTCGCCCATATCTTCAAAAATATATAGCCTACAGTAATTTCCATACGGTTTACTAACTGCCTTCCAAATTTCATTGAAATCGGTTCACCCATTTAGAAGTGATTGAGCCACAAACAAACAAACAGCAGACAAACTTACACTTTTTTAATTTTTATAGG
Source organism: Muscina levida (assembly GCA_964034835.1). Classification (NCBI taxonomy): domain Eukaryota; kingdom Metazoa; phylum Arthropoda; class Insecta; order Diptera; family Muscidae; genus Muscina; species Muscina levida. Next base: position 189,737,109 of record OZ035880.1, on the reverse strand, counting down.
GATTGTTAACAATGCATTTTTATAATTCCATTGTGGCTTTAAAATTTTAAATTTGGGCTTCGTCAGAACCCGCTCATAGCCATTTGAAAAACATTAACAAAAAATTCATCAAATTCTGTTAACAACTCGCAGAGTTCTACGAACAGGAAGAATTCACTTTCAAATCGCTGTATGGGAGCTTCGTTCCAAAAATTGAATTGCTCGTAAAAAACTTAAATGAGCTGATCTAGAAAAACTTGGAGATACGTATATTTTTTTTTTTGAGTTATATTTTCAGAATCTGATCAGTTTGATCATGGGTGAAAAATCGTGTCGTACCGTGTTATATTTTCTAAAAAAACATTTCAAATAACATACAAACTTTATTGTTTTATCTGGCTACAATTAATTCGAAACATTTTAAAAATGACATTTCACACTTGTCACTAGCTAATTAACATTAAATCACCTACAAATTATGAAAAATTAGAAAATTATGAACCCAGGAAATATGTAAAACTATTCCATATGATATCGTAAATCTTTGCTATATGCTCGCCAACATAATCACCAAAAACAATGTTAATTAAATTTGAGAGATTAACAAACGCTTAAATACTTCACATTTGATGATACTAACTACGACTTAATCTAAGTAATGTTTATGTAATTACCCAAATGGCATTCACTAAATGCGGCAAATTGTCCTTAACATTGGCATTTAGACTACCCCCCCCCCTACCACTGGCACCCCCTCCAACACCCAGTGACATCTTACTATGTAAATCAACAAAGACTCGTAGATCTTTATGTATTTGACCTTGGGTCAAATTAAATTTGCCGTGAATCATGGTACTTGTGCTAACGTCAAAACATTATAAAAGTGATATTTGTAGGTCCAACACATAATTGCGTTGGGTTTTCACCTATCAACCTCACAATGGATGAATTGCAGACACGCACACTTATCATCGGTGCTCTCTCATCATTATCATCATGATCATTATTATAAGACAATTCAAGCGTTATGATTTAAATAACAACTAAATTTTATTAAGAAGAAATAAACGCTGCTCAGACATTTATGACCACTTATCTGTGTCATGCAAATATGATAGCATCCGTGGAGGGTTGGGATTTCATGTCCCCTCTGCCGCCCCCGCTGTCTAAATACAAATTAACAAATTGTTGTCACTTTGGAATGTTAAATATTGAACTTATCTGGCGCACATATCAAGTGTTCACAAGACTTAATAGATTATCGAGCTACGTAACTAATACATTCAGCATCATATTACACATACGCCTAGGCATGTGTATGTATGAAATGTGTGTGTGTGTTTAAAATGCAAAGTAGTTTCAAGTCTTTTTGTTTTTGGCAATAAACTGTATGAAATGATACCATGGAGGAATGTAAAAGACTATTCGTCGTAAAAAAAGATAATGAAGAAGACTCTGTTGACTGACGGACGAACCATGAGATACAACAGTAGAAGAGAAATGAAATGTTTAAAAGATATGTTATTGTATGTAAGAAAATATAAAAACAAAAATAAAATAAAACTGACGCTAAAATCGACCATTGTTGGGTATTTTTTGTTGTTATGTCAGCGAAAAGGGAAAGTTGTCCGTCCATACGTTTGCATGTACGTCAATTGGGTTGTTCATTCATTCATTCAGTCAGTCAATGTTCACAGCCGATGATGATGAATTGATGGACTATAAATTTGAAACAAACAGCAACAACATCATCATCGATATAAGCTGAAAATAATACCAAGCCACTAAGCAAGCAACCAACGGGGCCAGGCCCCAACATGTGTGTAAAGTGGCCAAGTTATTTGGAGCCAAAAACTAAAACCCTCATACACAGAAACGCGCGCCCAAAGAAGCAACAAAAAAAAAACAATCGACACCGCCGCCACCACAAGAAAGAAGAGAAAATTTACATTTCACAGTGAATTGAAACGGTAGAGAGGGAATTTCCAATCTCAGAGAGACGCGCACATTTTGGTTTAATGAAAAATATTGATTAGAAACGGCGTTTTAAAAAAATCTTTGGGTGAGGGTGTGCCGGGTTCGAGTCCTGTCATAGCCATCTCCGAGTAATCGCATTGATATCACATTGAAAGAAGACAATCTCAGCTTTTTTTATTTTATTTTTTTTTAATTTGACAGGAATGTTTAGCATTGAACATCCTTCAAAATATATACCCTATATATATACATATACCCTCACCTTTAATAAATCATAAAATTTTTTAGTATATTGATATTATCACTCGATTTCTAAAGTGGGTACATTTGTGTGGGAGGTACCAGTAGGGGCGTAACTAGACTTCCAGTTTTTTCTCCAAAACTTTATCCTAATTTAGCTTTTGTAAATACAGAATTTAGGCAAGATCGCGTTGGGTGTAATAATAATAACAATCGGTTTCTAAAGTGGGCGGTACCAGAGGGGTATGGGAGGTACTAGATGGGGCGTGACAATACCCCGAATTAGCTGTACTAAATACAGAGTTTGGACACGATCGCGTTTGTTGTATTGATATTACTAAGCTATTATTAGGGGTGAGGCTGGACTTCCAGATTTTTTTTTTCTAGTTTTACTAAATACAGAATTTGGGCACGATCGCCTTGGTTGTATTTATAAAATTAATCGATTTCTAAAGTGGACGGTACCAGATGGGTATGGGAGGTACCAACTGGGGCGTGGCTAGACATTTAATTTATTTCTCCAAAACTTTATCCTGCTATAACTTTACTAAATACAGAATTTGAGTACGATCGCGCTTGGTTAATTGACATAATTAATCGATTTATAAAGTGGGCGCAATGGTATATTTGTATGGGAGGTACCAGAAGGGGCATGGCAATGAAGCCCAATTGCAATAACGTAAGTATTATTGGGAAAATATTGACTCGTGCAAAGTTTCAAAACATTTGGTTGCGTCTTTCTAAAGTTATCGTGCGTACTAGCCGGACAGCAGACAGACGGACGGACAGACAGACAGACATGGCTCAAAAGGCTTAAAAAGTAATGAATTTGGTTCAAAGAAACCTAGGGTCTAATGTGATTCCTCCTATGTGTTAGGTCGAATCAAATGATATATACCCTTCTACACGTAGGCTGAGGGTATAAAAATATTACTATTAGTTCTTAAATAAATCACCCAAATGTTATCACTTTATAAACGAACACCCTTTGCAGCTCAAGAAAAAGATGTAATTTTATAAAAGCCAAATACAAAAAAGCTCCCTCCAAACCAATAATAAGCACCTGTCGCTTATATTGATTTACCTTTTGGGTATCGCATCGCGGCGTATCGTAGCCACTGCATAGTGGTATGTATCGTCTTTTTACAACAGTTATCGTATATGGGCTTCCCACATACCGAATGAGAAAAAGAGTAGATGACGAAAATGCAGAAAAAAGAAACAGTTACTCCGCAATTGTATTTGTTTCGTTTTTGTTATTTTACTCTTCGTTGTTTTCTTTCGAAAATTTCGCATTCATAAAACGTAACGTTTGTTTTTTTTCAAATTCATTCCGGTTTTGTTTTTTGATTTTAATTTTCGGAATAAAGAAAATAACACAATACAACTAAGCAGTAACCCTTCCCCCTCATAATAGTGAACAAAAATATGTTTAAATGATTAATATTTATTTAAGACAAAATGAGTGCATGAATGTTAGCAATGTGTGAATGCGCGTGTGTGTGTGTGGAATGCATGCAACTATAATAAATAGTACATACTCATATTAAACAAAAATCATCATACATACATATATATATTATGAAATAATTTCTTTTCGTCTTCATTTTTGGCCGACGATGTTAACGATATCACCTGCACACTATTGAACACCGCAGCGCAAATGTTGCCATTAAACATTTTTGCACGTTTTTGCTATAAATTCATTGTCAAACGCTTGGACGAAGCGGAGCAACTACAGCAGCAATAACAGCGAAATAACAAAAAAAAATGGAAGCCAAAATAAACCTCAAAAATGGGCTTAGGTTGTGATTAGAGTTATCCAAGATTGCATTGTCTGCATATAAACAACAATTGATTCAGTTTCGTTTCGAATCGATTTGGGTTTGAAAACAATGGTCACTGGATCGATCGACCTATATTATAACATAAATGTGATATAATTGAATGTACGAGTTGATCAATTCGCAATTACTTATTATAACATCGAATGGCGATGAAATAATTTTGATTTGAAGAATGTGTGTAAATATGCGAGAGAGAAAAAAAACATAATATGCGGTAAAGTACTGTGTTAACAAGTGTTTTAACCTACGAGGTATGACCACACTACAGTGTGTCGTGTGGTGTTTTGAGGTGTGGCGATTTGGATTTAGGTGATTGTATGCAATATTGAATTTTTTTCAAAAAAAAAGTGTTGTTAGATTCACAATTTAATACTTTTATTGAATTTTGAACCGATCAAAATTGACTTTATTTCACATGTATGCGCGAGGCTAGTACTAACAAATAATGAATGATTTGTGGTTTGAGGATGTTATTTGAAAATAATGAATATGATTAAAAATTGCAACCGTATAAAACTTACGACCAGTGACGCTTCTTTAGATTTCGTTTGGCAGCAAAAAATAGTAAATTATCTCAGTAAGAAATAGGTTACTTTGTTTAGAATAATAAAGTATTGGTTGGCAGAGATTGGTATTGGTTGGTCAAACAAATCAGGTACCATATCGGAAATAGGATAAACATTACTGACATGGTACTGAATGGTCGTTGACTGTATAACTGTGAATAAGACGGACGCTGGTTTGCCAGTTAGCAACGTAGTGACCCCCGCACTTATTGATTCGAAATATATATTACTACAGATTTGGTTCATGCTACTCGAAGTTTAGATTATCAGCGGCAGGGTTGCGCACAAATCTAGCTACAGTCAATAGGGACCGCTATTTAAAGATGTTGCAGGAGGTTTTTTTGCCAGAACTGCGCCGAAGGCGTATCCGTTGAGTTGAATTTGAGATTATCCTGACTTTTACCCCTTAGGCTGCAATGAATAATTTTTTGATCAAATATCTTATATGCGTGAATGAGCAAGGAGGTCATTTACGGTCTATCATTTTCAAAACCAATAAGTTTAACAAAATAAGATTGAATTTTCTACACAATAAAATATATAAGAAAAATACATTGATTTCAAAACAAGTTACTTCAATTTCTCCTATTTTCTTATTATATTCTGCTTTTTTAAAAATGCATTTATATGGGTTATATACGAATGTGAGTATGTGTTGATTTTAAGGCTAATTTTGATAACACAGTATAACATTTTTCAGCTTATTGGTTTGGGACTCAATTCTGAAAACGGCACGTAAAAGTAGCCTCAAAAAGAAGAAGTTCTGCATCATTCGTTTTGTCAAGTTACATGCTATAATAATTTAATATCGATTTGAAGTTAGAAAGTATCGTCTAGAAGAATTTTTCACGTTTTGGGCTCTTTTGTTTGACATAACTCGAGAACCAACTAGTCCGATTTAGCTGAAACAAATTACGTTTTCCTATACAAGCAACAGTTTCTCTTTTCCATTCATCAAATGATTTTGAACTGGGTTTATTTTGTAGCAGTTACAATAAAACTGTCTCAGTGGCGTATGATTTGCGTAGAATATTACTTATGATAATCATACGCCACCATATAACAATGCAACAAAAGAGCCTAAAATGAGACAAATTCTTACTAACTTCAAATCGATATTAAAATTTTTATAGCATGTAACTTGACAAAACGAATGATGCAAAATTTCTTCTTTTTGTGGCTACTTTCACGTGCAGTTCTCATAATTGACACCCAAAATCATGTGTTGCACTGTGTAAACTTATAACTTACGTTTATCAGCGATTGAAAATGCAAAAATCTAGTATGCTGTCCTTTTCACAGGCCAATTTGTGGTGATTTATAAAAATTGTTCTTTTAAATTCTCGTCAGTAGTTTAAGATTTTATCAGTTACATACATTCCTCAAATATTCTATTTTGTAACAAGATGCAATTCATAAATTAACTACTATTACCCTCAATGACATATTGTATCCCTTGTTGCAACTTTAGATTTATGTAACACCGTCCCTAATCCATTTTTTTCTATATCTATCTATCGCTATAATCAAGGTCACACCATCTACATTACACAACATTATTGTTAAACAACAATGTCATCATCGAAGATATACTCCAGTCTAGTACATATATTGTCTGACACATTGCTTAGTCCTTCAGATTAAACAACTTAACTTTAACGTTGCCTTTATCACATGTTGCCGCATGTACTACAATGTAATATTAACACTAAAACTCCTGCCCCACCATCGTCCACCCCCTTGACTATACACAATTAGTACAATCTATGAATCATGGAAGGAGGAGGGTAAACATTGCAGATAATTTAAGCGACTCATCAATTATCTGGGATTTCAATCGAATGGTTATACGATACGACAGATAACAATGAATGAATACGATTTAATGCGAAAACAAGTGTTTCACTCTAATCACACATAAGTTATCGTTGTTGCCGGTATTGTGTGTGTGTGTGTAACAATATGTGCGACGGTACATTATGTTGCTGACACGTAGTCTGAAGTTGTAGCTGTCGATGATATTGATGTCATTCCGTATGATTGTTATTGTGTGCGGTTAACAAATGAATTTGCATTAGTTTTCCATCGCCTCCCCCGCGCTCTTATGATACATAATTGTTTTGTATATTTTCAGATTCGATTATCGCATTGTAGGCTATTGTATATATTTGTACATGTTTGTATATGTGTGTGTGTGTTGTATATGTGCTTGCCTATGTCATTTGTTATGTTAACATAATTGTCGATACATATAATGATGGTAGCGATGACAGTGATGTTGATAACGATGATGATAGTTTCGTTTTAATTGTGATTGTTTATCCATTACACACTGATTTTGAGGGTCAGCATTACATATATATATAGGCCAATATGTAGATTAACCTGGTTTTTTTTTCTTTTCTTTAAATATTCATTAATGTTTTTATTACAATTTTGTAAATGTATTCAGTTAAGCTAATTTATTGGTAATAAAAGCAAAAGTAGTATTTTATTATAGTAGAACATCAATATGCCAGGGGGAGTATTTCACAGTCCCAAATAGTTAGACGGACACTTCCCTTTCCCTCATTGAATACAATCTACTGTTGAAACACGAATCTGAACATAATTTGCCAGGATTAAGTCCTTTATTAAAATTTGGAGAAATACGGTTCACATTTTATGAAGATATTTCTTAATCAATAGTAAAATTCGTAGAAAATTGTATTGAATTGCTATAGATAACGTAATTAGCAGTCATTTTAATTTAATGCCAAAATGGTAAACTTTTGTTAAAAAAACACATTTCCACATCTAAAAAAATAACATAAGTAATGATATCTAAATTATAGTACTAACTTATTTATTTTCCATTTACATCACATGAATGAGATATAAGAGAGCTGGTTAACACTCTTCGATTTTTAGACTCACACAACGGGACCTACAGTTTTACAACGAATCCGAACGTCAGAGAAGTTTTTACAAGACTACTGCGAAGTAGTCTACGGCAACATCCAAGGAGCCGCCGAACAAATAACACAGAAATGTAAATGACTGATACAGGAACCGAACCCTAGTCTTCCGCCTGATAGTTGCCCTCATGCTACGGTCGACCCCAAAATAATTTTAATGCAAAAAATATTGAAAAATTTCGATTATCTAACCTTTAATCCTACTCGACTGATTGACCGATTCCTTCAATGTTTTGTAATTTCTCAAAAAGTTTTCTTTCATTAAATTTTAATGTTCCTGCATTAACACAAATCACTGTGCCATCGTTTAGTATCCCAAACAACATCAATTGATAAACATCATTGCGATTAGATTTGGCCGTTGGCAGTACAATTTGTAATTGAGTTTTAATTCGCAAAGTGTTTCAAATGTGATAAATACTCGTAGATTTGCAATTGATACATAGACCAATCAGCCGACCAACCATCGGACCATTGATGCTATCAAGTGTCTTGTTTGAACAAATTATTTCGTTCGCTTCACACCAAGATGATTGGAGAGAGGCGAACAACCAAAAAAAAAAAACAAATACCAACATAAGTGCAATACATTACATTACCAACTTAAATGAATTTAGGTTGAATTTAATAAATGTTTGTTGCAATTTTTTTCTTTGCCTCGCACATGTGTTCCACTTAAGTTGCCGAATGTTTTCATATTTCGGGGAAAATTTCGACAACGTTTACAACTTGGCGCTATGGTATGCGGAGGGATTGCCCGCCTCTTTAGTATTGTAGTTGCTGTTGTTGTCTCCGCTGTTGGTTATTATTTGTAAGCTTTAACAAATCGAAATCAATAATGAAATCAAAATTCGCCGAGAGAGAGAAAAAAATCAAAATCGCCAAAGTGTAGCATAAACACACACACAAACGAAAGTAGTCGATTCAGTAAATACGGCCAAAGAGCGCCAACCAGTGAATACTCGTTTCGCCAGTAAACCGTGAACCCCCAAATACCCATCTCCTGTCTGACTGCCAGTTACCAGATCCCGGACTAAACTACACTTTTCTTTCTTTGGCCAACGGGCGGGAGTGCGCAATGGCAAAAACAAGAAATTGCATAAAACCTGAAGAAGCTCAAACCTATACATAGCCACTACGGTATGACTATATATGCTTCTGTGTACATGACAAAGACATACGTAAAGAAACTATTTTCAATTCAATTGCATACATTATTATGTAATTAGTGAAGAAACCAACCAACAAACCACCCGAAAGCGAAAATGAGCCAATGAATGAAATCAATGAAAGAAATTTCGAATACGCGCCGCGCTACGCCGCGCCTCTGTCCACCAGTGGTATGATGACTATATGACCATATTTAACCCCTTAACAATGACTTTTGGCCATTACCAAAATTGTCTATAATTTGCAGAGTTTTATGGGCGCAACTGCGGCGGTATTATGATCATAAATTTTAACAGTCAAGTGTTCAGTGGTTATGGCTTGGTTAAAAATCAAGTTTATTCTGACCTCCTATTACGACAATCACATTACATCTGTCTACATAGATGTGGACGAGGCGACAGTGGTTTTTTTTCTTTTGTGTTTACGGCAATCAAACAGGATTTGTATTTTTAAAGATTGATCGTGGCATTACACTGAGGAAATTTATGGCACATCAACTTAAGGCGCTTTTTTTGAATAAGCCGTGGAAATGGCAAAGTAACATTTGTATGCTATATTATTAAATATAACAAGTATTACGAAATTATTTCATTTTTTACGTTAATATAAGTACACATGTACATTTTACGGGATATTACCCCAAAAGAAATTATCCGATTAAATGATTTGGGGTTTGTCCGTTCAAATCCCGGTCATAATCCCCAAAACGATTTTGGTGAATGTCCTTAGGGGTTATGTCCCGGCACCGTTATTTCGCTCTCCTGTAAAATTTGTTTGTTTGGGGTTCTATGTTCTACTTCCATATCGTTCCTCTGGAGTCACCCTTTTTACGTTTTACTGTAAATATTTTGCAGTGGTTTGATTCTGGGCTTTAGTACGTGCAGTTGTAACTAGTAATTTTAATTTCCCGGAATTTTTCATTTCCCGGGTAATCGGAATTTTTATTTCTTTTTCCCGGGATTTTGGGAAAGCCCGGTCCAAAAAAAAAAAAAATAAATAAAAAAATTAAAAAAATAGTTTTTATTTTAACACAAACAAACAAATACGAAATGAAACATAAAAATAGTTCTAAAAATCTCGTGTTATGGTTTATCCGAAAAGTTAGACAAGCTACCATCGTGAAACCTGTATATGAGCAATCTCGTTATAGACTTAGAAAGGTGTACAAAGGGATTTTTTGAACCGGTACCATTGACCAACCTTTTTATAGAATCACCTTTAAAAGGACCCAATCCAAACGACTAAAGCTATAATCGCACAAATCTATATTCGAAGGCATTTTTTGAGATTCGTACTCCTTCGGATAAAGAGGGGGAAAAGTCTTATCACCAAACACCTACAGGTACAATCACCCAATACACCAACTCATTGACATGGTATTGCTGATCCATTTTCGAATTTACGTTCGAATTTTTCCCTATGAAAAAATAGACATCAATTGGTAACTTTATGGTAAAAATATGGAACACTAAATAATTTATGTTTCTAGTGGATTTGAACTTATCAAACATTTTGATATTGACTCATTAAAAAAGCGTTACGAAATCACGGGAAATCCCGGTCGCATTCCCAGGATTCCGGGACAAAAACTGGCCGGGATTCCCGGGAATTCTCGGGACAAAAACACTAGTTGTAACCAAAGGTCACAACCAGGACGTCTAATACCAATCTATTACATGATCCACGAGTTTAGTCTATTTCCGGACGCGCTGTCATTGTATAAAATACAAACACATTTAAACTATTCAAAAGCGGTCCTATTTGCCACTCTTAATTAGTAATTACCACGTAAAAATCTACCGAACGTTAAGGCCAAATCTAAATGGTTATCCAAGTTTCCATATACAACTGGTTTTGAGAAATAAAAATTTATCTGCAGAACAACGGCACCTTTGGGGCAAACATTTGTTACGAATCCATTAAATTAACATAATTTCTGTCACGTCGCGCTTTACAATTTTACAAAAACAACAACAATTACAAATGTATTTTACGCATATAATACCAATAACAAAACAACAACATATTATTTATTAAACAGCAAACTTTGAGAATCAACCTAAGACCCGATGCAACGAATGCCTACAAAACTTATGTTATTATACGCGTATGACACCGCAGCAATGTGGCGAACGTGACAAGAAACTTTGGACCCGCCACTAATATCTTTCACGTCACGGAGGATGAGCAGAAATAATGTGAACACAAATTACATAAATTTGCACTTGAATTCACCACCGTCACCACACCACAAATGGTGAAAAATGTCTCAATTTCTCAGTTTTCTTATTTCTCTTCGGTGAGAAAAGCCCCAATCGAAAGTAAAAGTTTCGAAAAAGCAGCGGAGAAAATATAATTTAAAAGTAACGTGAAACAAATAGACGGGCAGTCGTACACACGTTTATGCGGTACATTGAGGGGGTTTTGGGTTGCATCGCTTAGGCGCGCACATTTTTCCACCATCAATGTTTTTGTTGTGTTATTGTAGCTGCTGCTACTGTTGTTGTTGCTGTATTTGTTTACGTGTTAATAATTCCATTACAGTTTATTGTAAGCGTCTGTCGGCATGGGAAAGAAGTTAAGTTGGTGTGACTCCGTTGCTCCAATCCGCGAGAGTGTGAATTTAATATTGTGAGACTTTCTGCAGTGCACCACAAGTGGTTTGGCGTTGGCTGCTCAAACTTCAGCTTGCACGACTTCATCGATGGCGATACCTCAACCCGTTCGTAGTCAACTGCTTAGCGCACAGCCATCGACTGGGCTGGTAGTGAGCGCGCCACAAATGCTTCATCTAACAAAGTGCAGTTGACGCGTGCCACAAATTACCGCAATGTTATTGCACTCGCGCCTTAATGCTTTTAGCTTTTTTTCAATTTACGTGCAGACACAGGTAGGTATCTTCTGTGGTGCTGCTTCTATGAGCTTAAGTCATGTTTTGCCTATTTCAAACGTAGTTTCTTTCGTTTCTGTTCATGCACATCGCAGTTACAGACAGGTCAGGAAATATTATTTGCATCTGGTTAATTAAAAACAATTTTGTTAATCAAATGTGATATGAGCAATAAGCCATGAGATGTGATTACTAGCATAACAAGCTCTTCATTTAGACTGAATTAGATTCCTAATGTACGATTAATTTGTAAAACACATTGACACGCTAAAGTGGGAAATGGAGCATTTGAATATATGTATTTTTCGTTTTACATATTAATCATTTGAATATTTGCATATCACAATACATACTTAGAAATAATCTCTATGTCATCTTTTAAATATATATAAGTCCATTGTTTTCATACGATCTTGATCAATTAAATTTGGAATTGCTGCTCAATATGTCTTGTGTCTTGTGATTTCTCGTTGGCGTAATTAAACTTCAGCTAGTGCTATTTTTGTTGTTAACGTTGTTCAGTATTCAGAAGTCCAACAACGAAAGTGTTTGCAAAACACTTTCACCTTTTTTTGACGTAAACCCAAAAATCTTGTCAAAAAGAGAAGAAACAACAACAAAAAGAGAAGAGAGTTAACAATATGATGGCTTATTGCAAAGCATTTGCCATATTTAAAAAAAGACCCGCTACAAATTGTTAACAAAACGATAAAAATAAAACACTAAAAAAGTGTTACGACTAAATCTGTTCTAAAACTTTAATGTTACCAAAATCTTAGTGCGCTCTCTTTACAGTTGGTTGCATTTAAAGCTCAGTTGGCCCTTAAGGTATTGAATATTTTGGAATCCAAAGTCTTTATTGTCTGCTGGGCTTACTCTACTATCGGCACATGTTCACCTGTCATCGTTGGTCACAAGTTTTGAGACGACTCGCTAGTTCTGCCCACCGTCCCAGTCATTGTCTGTTGGTTGTGTTTTTGCCACTGGGGAGGTTGTTTCTTACTCTCAGCTGAGTTGCTGTTGTATCGATTTCAACCAAGTTGCTGACCCAATTTCAGTCCTAAATACATTCGCATCTGCTCTGCCCGTTGCAAACTGGTTTCATTTGTATTTGTCCACATTTTTTCGTCTTTTTTTTTTTGATTTTAGGTCAAATATTTATGTTATCTCACTTTCGATTTTATTTTGTGGAGAGTTTTCATTTGTTTGGAGTTCTTCTTCGAAAAAACGCTGCTAGTGTTATCTATTATCTAACAGATGTGAGCTCGATATTAAAAATATGAAATATCGATCAGTTAAATTTGTTGGTGTTGGTTGTTGGTTTAACTCTGGCACAGAATTGTGTGAATAGAGCTGCATTTCAAATCGTAGTAACGGAGTAACTGGTTTGCCATCAAAGAAATTACGCAAAAGTTGTTTGTTATTATTCAACTTTAATTAAGTTTAAATACACTTCCTATTTTGTTGTTTTGTTTTTTGTGTCTTGGTTTTGGCCGATTCAACTCAACTGATGTGAGATTGATAGAGGAATTAACACCATTTTATGGAAATTTTAAGCATAAATATCTCGTTTTACGAGCATCACTTTCCAGCTTCCCACTTTGAATGTGTACCAATGTATCATCGTTTAGATTATGGCATTGAAGGAAATTCTTGTTAAATATGCATAAGATTGTAAGATGACTTGCACATTGACACATACTAACTTGAGGAAGAAATTGCAATATCACAAATATAGGTAACAGATGCTTTGATTTATTTGGTTAAATAAAGTCTAGTTTTATTATTGAGTTGGATATTGGATATTATTCGACCATGTTATGATGGCTAAGTAAAAAACGCAGTTAACATGCGGGTGACCTAGGTTTGAGCACTGAGACCGCCATCTAATGTTAAATGATCGGCGGCCCACATTAAAATCTGAGTAATCTAGTCAATCGTCATTTGCAGTAAAAACCTCTAAAAAAGCTGACGTTCGGAATCGTCTTCAAACTTTAGATCCTTTTTTGTAAGTGTAAAAATTGAAACGTATTGAGCGAAAAGCTCTTAAATATCTCATTCATCAGTTGGCAAAGAAAAAATAAGTTTTCTTTAAGTATGAACAATTAATTGAGCCTAAAAAGTGACAAATTCCCCTATACGATACTTACTAACTTCAAATCGATATTAAATTATTATGGCACGAAACTTGACAAAATGAATGATGTAGAACTTCTTCTTTTTTGGGCTACTTTTACGTGCAGTTCTCAGAATCGAGTCCCAAAATCATGTGTTCTACTGTGTAATATAATATACATTAGAGTACCTTAATAAAATAGTGGCTAAAAGAAATCTTTAACTGAAAAATTGTGAAAAAATTTAGTTTTCGATTTTGAGGGAAAAAAACAGACATTTATCTATGTAAATGTATATATCGTTGGAGAGTTCTAAGAATCTTCTTTATACGTCAAGAAATCAAATCTCAGTTAAGAATTGACTTAGTTATAAGCTCATAAGTGAGGAAAGCTCCAAAAAACGGATTTGAAACCGTAAGTCCCAATTTTAAGAGTGTTAAGAAACTTTGGTATACAGGGACATGTTGTACTCGGCCAAACCTACAACATACACTAGGTCACTCCCCAAGTTCCTTCAATTTGTTCTATTTTGTGTGTTATTTATTTTAACTTTTAGTCTTCAGACTTCGGAAAAAATTTCTAGTCTGAAATATAACAAAACACAAAAAGAAAAGGCCCCACTAATGTGTTACAAATACTCTGTACCTCGATGTTCTTCAGCGACATGCCTCTAGACCTCTTCTTAACATATTACTCAATATGTGCGTCCTTGTATGAGTGTTGGGATAATCATAAATTGACATAATTAACAGAGTTTGTTGTAATTAGCTGTGCTTACAAAGGGGATATATAACTTTTCCATACCTTGCTTTTTTAAGTTTTCACTCTGCTCAATCTAGTGCAAACCTTGACTTTTACAACATAGCCAGGCACAAGTCACTTTTTGAATTGATCAAAATACGTTTTCAGTTTTATTAATTATTCATTTATTGTATTCCTTACGAACGTCTCAAATATAAAACGTGTTATAAGTAAAAATAGCCAATAACTTTTTAAATAGCCTCGATCATAAATCCATTTAATTGATGAAATTATAAATTTTAACAACTGTGTATAATTGAAAAACAAAAACAGTTCATTCATCTTACACGCCGTGTGCCATTGTGAATTTAAACTATGAAATGCCCCAGACTGACTGCTGGCTAATGGATCTCTGCAAAATGTTCGATCAGACATTTATGTAATCTACGCTCGTTCACACAAGCCGCGCGTCCGGAGTATCATTATGACACTACGTGTGACGCAGAGCTTTAAAACTATTTCAGCAATTTCTATGATAAGCGCGAATAATTTCTAAATTAACATGGTGGACAAAACAAAGTAAACGTTTCACTTTTCGTCTCTGGAAGGAAGAGCCAAATGCCAAACCTCCAACGAAATTGCGACATATTGTTTGTACTAGTATTGGCACAGCTTTGTCGAAGAATATATCGAAAACGTTAGTTTTAATCTAATTTACATCAAAGTGTTAAAATACTCGACGACCAGACTTCCAACTAGCACAAATACTGGCAACAAGTGTGCCTACTTCTAGCAACACACAGAGATACACGCAGCGCCGAACTACAACTTCTATCGATGAGAAAATAGATCTCCCATTGAGATACATTGTAAGTGTGTATGTGTGTGTTTGTGGAGACAGACAAACGATATCATCCGTCAAAGCACATCAGATGTGATTACCAGAAGATCGTCTTCAACTTGAACAACAACGCGTAACAAACACTAAGACATGAGGTTGCCAAAGTTCGATGTTGTCGATGTTGTTTGGTTTCAATGTTAAGAAATGTAACGCACGTACACTCTTCCACATGAATGAATCGAGTTATGTGAGTGTGTCGAATGGTCCGAACATGATCCGTCGGATGTGTCCACTGATATCGATAAATTTCATCACATAAAAAGGTCAATACAAGAGGAAAAAGGCGGCTCTCAACAATAAACAAAAAGCATTGAAAAGTGAAATTTGAATGAGATACCAAAGAGCGGACATTGAAAAGTTGCAGTTGTTTCATAGCTGTGGTATCTCGCAAGCACAGTGGTTGTGGGATTTTAAAATTGCGATGAAAATATAATACGTATTTCCAACATAACTTCATAATTTGTAAATAGAGATAACTATTGGGCATTGTGTGTACCCTCAATCGAATTTAAAACAGACGTTGGTACAAAATCATAATAACACTTTGCTCGAATTTTGGTCACGCAAGGTAACTCATATTCGAGTTCGATGAATTAATTTAGCGCTAACCGGTTTTGAAGGCTAGCTCTTGTTTTGACATCAAGAATTATGGTTCTAAATACTTAACAGAACGTAATTTTAAATCTGGGTGTGTATACGCTATAAATAGAAACATTCATATTAAGTATACGCCATTTGTACATATATTTACATTGAGAGTGGATAGGAAATCCTTATGTAGGAACCATTAGATATACAATGTTAAATATTTCGGTAACAAGAGCTAATCCAGAAAATCGGTTAACAACACTGAATTAAACGTACTCCCACAACATTACCTGCCGGGAGACCGGCATTGGCTTAAATACCAAAATTTGACTAAAGATGTTCACACATTTCAATGTTTTCGGATATGTATTTAGTATCTTCGATACCAATTTAAAAAATTCCTACATATCTAATAATCCAGCTACCAAAGAAATGTTATACTTATTCAAATAGACTGTCAATAAGCATTATGTGTTTTGTGATATTTATGTAATATTTAGAATTCATTATATAACTTAGAAATTCATGAATTGCTACGAGACTTCTTAATGATTATTCAATAGCGTTTCGGTTGTCTTTATGAAAATAAAATAATAATAGCGGCAAAAACACTGTGATTAGCCCTTATATAATTTTAGTAATAACAAATCTCTATTCAAAGTCAAAATTAATCTGGGATTGTTTATCGCTTTGAGTGTTGAATAAAAAATGGATTTCATACAGCAGACGAGATGCCACTAACTTCAGCCAATGTAGGTTATGAGTAGGGTGTTCAAAACCAAAACCGAAAACCGTATAACCGGTTTTTTTCGACCCGGTTTTATCGGAAAAGAGGATAAAATCAGAAAGTTGTTAATGCTTATACGATATTCTTCGGGAAAATCTCATAGAATGCTTTCACTGAAATTTCATAGAGCAATACGAAAATAAGTTAAAAAAATGCTGTTAGATGACCGTTATCTCCTGAACTAAGCAACCAAATACAAAAAAGAGCTTAACCTGTGTTAACGATACAATAGTTGGAAAATCAACAAGATACAATCGGGGTATTATCATGAACTTTATCTCCTAAACTAAATCAGGTATTCGAAAACCGAGTTGTTGTAAAAAGTATATATCGAATAAACCCGAAACCGGTTTTCTGAATTTCAAGTATTTGAAACCTATAGGTTTTGAGTATATATGGAGGACGTCTTTGATCGCAGATGGAACAACCCAAACCATAGGAAATTCAATAATGATTCACTCAAACTGTTGTACAGAATTATTTTAGGATAAATGTTGTGGGTTTTGTAGCATCTAATAGGAGTAAATGAGTATTATAAGAAAATGGCGGTATCATCATTTTTTACTATTTGGAAATACATATTATGTTAACGATATCATCGTCAATTACTAATTTCCATGAAAAGTTATATATATGGACAATTCCATGGTCACATATGTGACAGTCGACAGACGATTCAAGGAGATGAGAAACATGGAAAACTTAACTTCTTTTACTTTTTGTGTAATACAAAAGAGGCTATATATTAAGTAAGAGGGACGAAATCCACTCAACGGATGGTCCTAAAATACTAGGAAATAAAGGGTAACGTTACGTGACAAAAAAAGATATACAATTTTTTTTATAAAAACTAAAACCAGTGCGAATTGAATCTGACTTTTTTGGTAAAACCTTTTTTAAAATTAGAAATTTCTTTTTACAACCTTTTTTTGTGAAACGTGTTTTATTAGTTTTCAATTCCAAAATTAGGGAATATTATAAAGTTTATATGCCACAAATTATTGATCACGAATTTTACATAAGAACATCAATAATTAAATCAAAATTTTGCAGGTAACTGTTAATTTCTTACTATTATTGGAGTTATTTCCGAAATATGTTATTAAAATTTAAAAAAATGTGACCAGCACAAGAATGCAATTTTGCAGTTCATTAAATCAACACGAAAAATAAGATAAGCTTTGGACATTTTAATTTATGACTAGCGAAAACATTCGCCAAAAATCAATTTTATAATAAACAAACCGAAGAAACCAAGAAACAAAAACATTTTTTTCTATTAAAATAATGTTAATTTGTATAAAGGTGGTATTAGTGACACGCTTTACTGACTGTGATTTTCTCGACAGTCTATAATATAATCCATACATTTTATATAGGGAGCCCGAGTTTCTCACTAAGTTTGTACAATGATAATTTTACTTAATTTATCTTTAAAAACATCTAATATAACATCTTAATTAAAATATTGCACTCGATTTTCGACATCGATTTTCTACTGGCACAAAGTGTTATTTATAAATTAATGTACTTTTTATCCACTGTGCAGCAGAGTATGTCAGAAAACGCAAATGTTTTTTTGTTTGTTGTTTAATGAGATAAAAAGACGTATCGTTTCGAAATTAATGAAACGAATTGTCATTTAACACAGCGAACTGCAACCATAGACAGCCAGTTTACACTTCTCTTTCTCTCTATCTCTCTCCCTTTCTCGGTCGTGATGCGGCAGTGGGGACAAGTGCAGACAGTCAATGAAATATCGAAAATATTCCAAGCTTCCAGCGGTTGCATCTCAATTTTGATCTGTAGTGCCTGATGTATCTGTAGCTTACAAAACAATTAAACATGAATGAAATAGAAATTTAGACAACAACAATACAAAGTTTGTTGTATTTATTAATTTATCTATTTATTTTACTACGATTTTGTGGCGGCCTTTGTTATTGTTTTTGTTTGTGTTCAGTTGTTTCTATCCAGCGTAAACCCCAAAAGACCCACCACAGTGGGAAAGTGTTTAGACCGAAATACCGTAAACTTATTAACAAATGCCTTTTTTGTTTTTTGATTATTTCCCTCCTTCCATTTGGTGCGAATGGGCTACAACGATGGGCGATGGCTACAAGCGTGTTAAGGGGGAACAGCGACTGTTGGTTGGATCCGATGCTTAGTTTTCTTCAGTTGTCGCTGCTGCCGCTTCTGCTGCTAGACGTGAGCTTTCTATTTGCGTTTATTTATTGTTTACTGGTGATAGATGGATTCGTTTAATTTCATTTATGTTTTGTTTATTGTAATTCAACTTTGGATTCCAACATTGTATTGGCTGGCTGGCCGGCCTAGCCAGCTTGGTTTGACTCTGGCTCAAGCTCTAGCTCAGATTGGTATTTAACATTATGAATAATAAATGGCCGGACAAACACTGCATAACAATGACCGAACAAAATACTTTTCGATGTTAAGTGGTGTCAACTACATGAAGCTGCTACTTGAGTAGTTTTTTTTGATAATTTTGAGAAAGTTATGACAGTGATCATGTTGGCATGTTTGTTTGTATGTGTGTGCTGCCTTGTTTTTAATTTCGATAATGAATTCAACAGATTGATAATGTCTCTGCCTTCCATCTACATCATTTGCTATTTTAATCCTTTTAATACTCAATTTGAAATAATAATAAAAGTAGACAAAATAGAAATAAAAATATAAACGGATTATTGGGCGAGGCGAGTGAGACACGCTTGCCAGTAACCGTTAGTAGTAGGAAGATTTTGGGTTTTATCCAAGCACATCAGCTATAACTATGTGAAATGACCCAAATACACGTTTAGCCGCAGTTATGTTTGGCGGGTAACAAAGATTGTTTGTAATGTACTGCTAAAATGTATATATATGGTTGTAGTTCTGAAAAGACGATGTAGATTATCACAGGTGATATAAATCAACCTTAAAAATCGCCTACAATCTTACTTTAGATATTCTTAGCATGCGTGAATAAAAAATTGTCAGTTGTACAAATGATAACATTAAGATTAAGAATTGTATTTTCGGATATACCACCACCTGATTAAAAGTCGTTTAAGACTTCAATTGAAATCTTGAAAATATTTCTTTCCCAGGTAAGTATGTACCGAGTCATAACCATCAAACATGGAAGTTATAATAAGGCCCCGAAAGAACCAATCAAACGATACCTATGTATATAGCAGTCCAAAATATTTAATTTGTAAGACAACATTTTATATTACTTATAATTATATATGTAAAGATATGGATGCCTATTTGTCAAATTCCAAAAGGGGTAATCTCGACTTAACCACTTTTTTCCCCGTTCTATGCTCTTTTTTAAATATGTTTTGGTTAAAAAAAAAGGAATAGTTTGGGCGGTTAAATGTTTAACGCTTTTACGCTTGGCCATAAACCCTTTATTGAACGGTAATTTTACTATCAGAAGTCTACATTTAATAAAAACTTAAAAGAAAATACAACAAAACTGTTATTTTTTTCAATTAATTTGGCAATTATTGTGCAGATTCAATTGGATCTAATAAGATATTTGTAGATACAATTACAATTAAGCTTCAATAAAAAATTCAAGTAACTTTTTTCAATCAAAGTATTTAATTTATTTTGTTTATTTTTTTATACATAATAATAATAAATTTTATTTTGTATAATTGGTATTGGTTTTGAAGATGGTATACAGTAAATGACCTTCATGCTTATTCACGCATATGCGATACCTGGTCAGAAAATTAATCATTCGGCCTGAAGGGTTGAAGTCGGGATGGCCTTAATTATTGTTTAACCTCTTGTTTGACATAACCCCTTACAAAGAGTCAAATGCAGTCAGGCTAGGTGACCTTAGGAGCTAGCGGAATGTGAAGTTTGTGGATATTAATATGTTTGTGAATTTTCGTGTGTGCAGTTGCTCCTCCATCTTACTAAAACCAAATCCTGTTGAAACAGATACGTCTTCGGCGCAGTTCTGGGTAAAAAATCTATCAATTGACAATTACTGTTACTGTGTAATACGATTCGTGTGTCACTCTGCTTATCTAATTAAGTATCTGATTATATATACATATTTGCCTCTATATCTTATCAAAGCTGGTTATATCTAATCAAATAGTTATATTAGTTATATGTAATAGGGATCCGAATCGGATTTAAATGCCGACAAAAAACGGTCCGTTTTTCAAAAGGAATTTCAAACGAAATCGGATCCGAAACTGATCCGGATGGCACACTGGGTTCTTGAAGCACATTAGATAGTCTAATTGTATCCTAGTAGATATAATCTGATTGGTGTAATAATAAATTAATATGATACAGTAGTATATTTAATGGATCTATGGATACAGAAATATCTAAATTCTTATAATCAGGCTTGTTTAGATCTACAGGGAACTAGGATAAATATTGGATCAAATTAGACCTAATTGGATTCAAACAAGCAAGTTCTGATCTAAGTAGAAATAAAATTTCGAATCATTAAAAAAATCTTGAATCTACACTTTTTTGGATATTAAGTTTTAATTAGATACAATTAGAATATTTCTGATCTTATCTGATCCCTTCAAGTATAACCATTTTTCGATTGTGGCGAAGTATATTTCGAATTGCTGCCAGATTATCATTTTTTTAACAATTAAACACTACGTGTAACAATATCTCTGGGTTAATGGGTAAAATAGCTTCCAAAAAAAACTTGATATTAATTTATTGATGAGATATATTACTGTTATATTTATTTAGAGTTTAGTTTTCATGTAAAAGCTGAGGTTAGTCTTATACCTGACATAAAAATGCAATTTAGTAGATATTTAATTGTTTATTCCGATTTTATCAAGATAAGATATATCTCATGCAAACTTCGTTTTATTTTAAAGATTTAGAAGACCGTAACTTGTCATATTTGGGCAGGGAGGGAAATTGCTTTTTAATGTCATATCGAAGATTGCATTTCGCATATCGAAAATGTAAACAAACAATAGTGTTCCATATTTAAAAGGCGCTATCTCCCAACCTATGATTCCATCAACTCTGACTTATTTTAGTCAAGTTTAGATTAATATGCATTATTTGTTTGTACATCAAAGTGCGCTTGACCGATCGATAACAAGTAGATCGGAATGGATGTCTTAAGTACGAGTCTTAAAAAAACGTGCGTCGATATGAGATTTTTAGCAGCCTATTACTGTCTCGTCTATGGCTGTTAAATAATTGAGCATTTTATTGCCGTTTTTGTGGTTTTTTTAATGCAGCTTAGACTCGAGCCTCTAATTAAAACCCTAAATGTAATGAGTTCATTACAATTGACGGTGCCCTAGTAAAACGACAAATTTTATTGGTGTTTAAACTCATGCCTCAAATACAAAGTAAAAGAAAGATAATTAACAACAATACAAAAATGCATTGTCGTTTATTTTGTTCCTTCTATCAGTCTTTCTCCACACACACAACCCTACGCTCAAATTGTATACAAAGAGGCAGAACAAAACAAGAAATGTGTCAACAATTGTCACACACGCGAGAAAAAATAACGTGTAAAGAGTGACACAAAAAACCGAAGACAGCAACAGGTGTTACTGCAGTGGTTTCCCTCTTTTTCATTTGCTTGTCTTCGGCCAGCAGTAAACTACAAAAATTGCGTAACTTTCCATCAAATGCGTTCAAAACACAACAAGGATGGAGTTCCCAAAGTAAAAAGTAATAAAAAGAAAAAAACTATTGAATATTCTAAAAAATAACCACTTGCATTTATGTATGTAGTTTATTTAATCAGCACGCAGACACACACACACTCGCACTCATCCAGGTTACATTACAGGTAACCATGCAGGAAACTCCATTTGCAGCTAAATAACGAACAAATTTAACAACAACAACTGCTGCCGACTGCTTGTTGGCCGTCGTCGTCAGCGTATTAATTTCACTTTCATTTGTAATTGGCAAGCAACACAACGAACTGAGGAGGTATCGACCACACGCTCAAAAGCTGGCCAAGTTTCGTACGGCCGTGCGCCGCCGTTGCTACCTGTTGGCATTTTGTCTGCAAAACAAGCGAGAGCTACTTGCTGCTCGTTCACGTCTGCAGCTAGAGTTATTTTGAGGTTTGTTGTGGCGTTAAATGCAGGCAGGCTCATTGGCCAAATGTACCGTTAGTATTTTTTATTTGTTTTCGTTTATATCTTGGTCGGTCTCAACTTGACACTTTTGTTTACGGTCGGTCGGCAGATTGTAGGAGCGAGCAGCACCTCTACCGCACGTAAATATCGTTGTAAACGTTATTCATGGTTATGTTGTTGTTGTTGTTGTATACAAATTTATTATTATTTTCCGTGTTATAGTTATGTGGCAATCGTTGCAGATTTGAACAACAACAGCAACATCGGCCATGTTCGTCCACAACCATGAATTTCATGCAATACACGTTGCGAACGAAGTTACGCAATGTAACTAGATTTCTTACTTAGAACGCTTACATTTTTGGCTAAGTTTGCCCGAACGTCCATATAAGTTTAGTTTCTGAGCAAGATAATTAATATTTGGCCACAAATCTCGTTTAAACGAGAGTCAAAAGATAAATGGATGTTGCGTTTAAACTTGCGGAGGAGGTGTTAACCAGTTTGGGCAAAGTGGAATACCATTGGCAAAGAATTGCAAATAATTTAACAATATTTAAAGGAAGTTGGAGCATGTTGTGCTTAGCCATAACTGGTGGTATATGATAATGGTTATAGTTAATATGCAACTACTAGTTTTTTTTTTTGCCTTCAGAAATAGAGAAAATTGCTTAAATATATTTAAAGAATTACAACAGTTCTTTTTATAGAAAATGAGTAAAACTAAAATCACATTTGGTGCAGACAGAAACTTTGAGAAGTCGTGCCAATCGGCGATGTGATAAAAGCTAATTAGAATGTTGACGTTCGGAATCGTTGAAAATATAATAGATTTGAACATTTAATTATACAGGTCCAAAATGTTTTAGCAGAGATGAAAATCATGAAATCTGTAAATTATAGAAGTCATAGCAAAAATTTATCGAATTGTCTTAATTAGTGGGGGATGGTCAATTACCTCCATATACAGTGATATAACGGACTAGAAGAACGAAACTATTATATTGTGAAGCAGTAAGACACATAGTACTGCTACGAAAAACAAAGTAAGAAACATTTCCACCAAATTTTTGTTTTATTTTCGAAAGTGCGCCTTAAATTGACTTAATAAGGCATTTGTATAATGCAATGAATTATCAATAAACAAAAATTTTTGTTGAAAATAACATTATAAATTTCTAAAGTGGATATGAAGCGTTCTCTAGCTGAAGTATTTTTTGGCTCTTAAAAGCCTTTAATAAGAAATTGTATTCATAAACGTTTGTTATCAGTCCTTTAGCTCAATGTGTTGCGGTGGCAACGCCGACTGTCATGATGCTTGAATGAATGAAGCTTTGTAATCTTATACAAAAGCTTTATTCTCGGATACCAAACATGTATTTGCATTTATAAGACCTATGAACATTATTGGAGCTCAATTTTTCATTGACTTCGATTCTCATGACGATCAGAAAGACGTTACAGTAAAACTTATATAAAATAAAGATTTTTTTAAATATTCTTAAGGTATATATGGAATAGAATTCCGAGTAATTGGCACATACGAATATCGCACCTTTTCATAAAAAGGGTAAAACTGTTTCCGGTGATATTAAATATCTATTTAAAAAAAATATTATTATTATTTTGTAATTAATTTCTTAATTTTGATATATATTTTTTGTAAATAAGATATTTATTTTTGAATTATATTTTATTTATTTTTATTTATTTATTTATTTTTCATTTGGTAAATTATAACAGCTTTTAAAAATATTAAGTTGCTACAATTTTGTTTTCGTTAAACAGGTGCGATATGCTGACACATGTGCATGAACATCTTTTCTGAGAATGTACTGTAAATTACTTATCGAAACGTCCAATTTGTTGAGAACGGAGCCAAATTTATGTTTAAATGATTTAAGCTACGTACAGATGGATGTCAGATCTTGACAGAAAAAAACATCGTAAACTGACCGACTCCAGTTTTGGTTGGTCATTTTTCATTTCAATAAAACTAATTGTTAGAAGTAGATATATATACGCAAAATCATTGTTAAAACTTGTATCTAGCGAATACAAACAAAAGTTAAGAAAAACATATATTCTGACTATATCAATTTCATGTTATATTAAATTTATCTCTAAATGTTTAAAAGTGGAGTAGGTCAGTTTACGCAGTAGAAATCCAGACATCTGACATTCATGTGGACACAATGGGATCATTATCAAATTATTGTAGGATAATTGCCAATTTTTATTTGTCATATGCGCGAATTTTATGCATCTGTCAATTACACCATTGCTAGAGCAATAATTCTATTGGCAACACTGTCTGTAAGGTTCTTGTACAATCATCTGAAATGACAATTTACCTACTGCAAACAAACAATTTTTCTTTGTCAGTACACTGCAAGTATATTAGCATATTTGACAACATTGTAAGATCTGACAACTGTCTTTACATCTCTTTTTTTTTTGTTAATTTTTTTTTTTATCAGCATAAAGTAATATTACAAATCTAATTACTGTTTGTAGACCTACAGTTTTAGCATTTATTGCATTTGATGTTATCATAATAACAAATAAAATCTCTTATCATGTGAACCGCACGGCTATCGTTAAGTAAGTGGGAAATATTTCGTTAAAAAAATGTTGATTTTATTCTTGTTTGATTGAAATGAGCAGATATTTTGAGTTTACAAAACTCTTATTCTATTTGTCAATATTTTATTTATTACGAATGGGTGAATTCTATAGAAGCCTTAATGCGTAAATCGTAAATGCAATGAATAGGAATAACAGAATGACAGTTAGAATTCAACTCTGATCTAATAGTTTATTAATCTGTCATTAGCTACGTAAATAAATAATTCACCAAATATTTAATTATTTACATATTTGTCTATGGTGTTATTATATATAGGAAAATACTGTGTAATATACAGTTCCAGCTCGATATTCGCAACCACATTTATGCATTGGGATTCCTATAAGCGCAATATCAGCTGTAGGTAAATAAAAGATATCGCAGTAATAAAAAAGTTCAATACATAATAATTTATTTGTGAATAGTAAGACTCCAAAGATGCAACTCGTGAACTTATGCCATTTGAGAAAATCGAATATTCCATAATTTAATATTCAGAATTTTTATAAGAATTCATCTGCAGATCTGTCAAAAACGTTTTTTAGAAGTACTCTTAAAGGTATTAAAATATTTTGTTATGACAAATTTGTGCTTTTGATGAAATCTACTAAATCGAATAGAGTTGATTCGAATAATTAATCAGTTAATAACATAGATATAATAAAAGTAATATACATATAGCCAAAAATTACTTCATACTATACATTAGGTAAATTAAACAACAAAAAAGAAAAAAATGTGATATTATTTGTTATTTTGCATTTATATTTTCAAAATATTTCCCTTTCGTTTGTATTCGATAACTTCAACACTAATGGTACAAGGATAAAGCTACCTGTTTTAAGACATGAATCTTCATATTTCACTCTAATTTTAATTTTCTGACATACGACATTTCCCGCTTTTATGTGCGCAAAAACAATGATTTTAAAAGCATTTGAAATGTATTTTATATAGAGCAATTTTTGTATTCAGATAAATGTAGTTTTCTTCAATCCTGTATACAGTTTATACGTGTATGATAATCCTGTGGAAATATTTGCCTTGATTTCGATTTTTTCATAATCTGCACTTACCATTATGTTGAAAACGTTGCTTCTGGCCGCTTCTTTAAATCCATGAAAATAACGTTTAGATTGTTGTCGAAATGGTAACAGAAACGGTGCGTTGGACAAGGAAGCGGAAGTTGCGGCACAGCTCAACAACCTTGAAGCGCTAACAACAGCACCGCCTCCACCACTGACAGTTTTATTTTTTTTGCCACCATTGCTGGTGGCACTGGCAAAAGATCTTCTGCTGGCAGTGTTTTTGTTGTTGTCTTGTTGCAGCACCACTTGACATAGAAACTTATGATTGTGATAACGACGCGACGAACCGACTGCCACAAACAGTCCTTGACGACCGGAAGTGCTTAAACACGCCATGTTAAATTTGTTTTTTTTTTTTTTGAAAACTAGATAACGGATATCTTTCGGAAGTAGGGGATTTAACGAATTAAAACACTAATATTTATTTAACCAAAATAAAATTAAATGGATTTTGAAACACTGGTTTAGCTTTTTTGTTTTTTTGAAAACTTTTCAATGCTATTTGGTCTTCATTGGTGGTGAATGCGTTTTTTCTTTCTTTTGCTTTTTTGGGTTTAAATTTTTTTTTTTGCTTTTCTACGAGTTGTATTCACGTTGCTTGTACACACTTTTCTTTGATTTCATTCGTTTGTTATATTTTTGTTGCAAGAGCTGGTACTAGTTTCGACTTTTCAATTTTAAAAGTTTAGCGACCACTTTGGATAGTTTTCTTTTCTTTTTTGTATGTTTTGGTTACACGACGAGGACGGCTTCACGAAAATTTGGTTGCGTCTGGCTCCAACAGCTTCAGCAAAGTGTTTTTTGTTTCAAGCTGCAAGTGCCTCTGAGCTTAACTTTACTCTGCTAGCCTGACAGCCGTTGGCTAGGGCCATACAACAAAATTCAAACTTGTTTCGCAGCAGAGGCGCCTGCGCCTTACCACCGACGAAAGCTTGGACGAGAGTTCGCTTACGACGTGGGGAGAGAGAGAGAGAAAGAGAGGCGAACTTGTGCAAATGTTTCTCTCCCTCCCGCTATTTTCCTGAGGTGAGTTTTCACTTCTTTAAACGGTTTGAACTTGGCACGTAAACACAACTGATCTTAGCCGCACAAACAGGTTGCCCAATGGTTGGCACTTCCTTCACTAGCGTTTTTGTGTAATCCGCACAGTTCCTTGATCTGTTGCGAATAGTAGTATGGATGACAATTGACGACAAAGGAGAAATAAAGGTTTTCATGTGGTCACCTTGATCGGTGTTATCCAATAGATGGGTTTCTCTGGTCCAACATTTCCTATGCCCCACGACATTTCACAAATCCATTGTGCAATACGTTTACTGTCTTTTCTTCAGTTTGTTCCACTTCAGTGATTATTGTCCATTTATTTCTGTTATTATCAATATTGTTGCCCAACGATAGGAACTTTCTTCAAAATTTACACTATATTTGACATTTTGACGTAATACTGAAACATATGTTTGTCACCTGGCCAATGTTCAAAACAGACCGAAACATGTGTAGAGAAAGTCAATGTCAAAACAAAAAACGGGAACACAATGTTGCCACACTGATCAAAGGTGTTTGGGATAAAAAGCTTTACAGACGAGGCTGGAGTGACAAATAACATTATAGAATTACAAATCAATTCTAATCAATTCGCGAATCATTCATGTACTGAATAAGCAAAGATTGAAATATGGAAAAAAACGAGTTAAATCAAATTTTAATCAATTTAAATGACTTTGGCAGAATTTAAAGTGCAATTATTCCAATCACATATATGAACTCTTAAAGTAATAAAATCAGCACCGATTTTAATTTTTGCCATCAAAATGTAATAAATATGAATAATCTAAACTTCGGAATGAAGTGAAATATTAACCATAATGTTGTATTTTCCGCATAATGTAAGATATCATAGATCTGCCCTACGTGCTGATCTTTAGTCCAGCTGACGAATTACTGGAGTTATTAATGCTAGAATTTGATTTCCGTTATTATCAGATAAATCTGATCGATCTATCTTCCAACCATACATTTTGCTAAAAAAAAAGAGTTTTCGGCATTACGAGCCTTAGCTAATAAAAAATCCAACATTTCACTTGATGTGATACATAGTAGAAGAAAATTGTGCGAGTTTTTGAAAAATAAACTACTGCCTGCTGTTCTTCTCATATCTGCTGATATATTACATATTTCAAGATACTAACGTTGTGATTGAAATTTTTTTCATTTATTCATTGTGAGCTTGTATATGAGTATTTGTGATTAATTTTCTCTAAGAGTTTCCTCTTAATTCTAGTTTGCCGTATTTATTTAAATATTTTTTTCTGTTTCTTAATAAAATCTACACTTAACTTTTCGGTATTGACATGAACAGTAAATTATGATGCATTTGTACATTTTTATCTCATCTCCGATACATAGCTTTTCTCTTCGACACGAATATGGCAACGCTTGTATTGGGTCGCAACCAGCTGATTGACATAAATTCGTGTTTTCGTAACAAAGCGTGAGGAATATTCCAGGATTTTATCAAAGAAAATGTCACGAAATCTTTTATTGTACGTCTCGAACTTCCTGCAACGTTTGGAATCTTTGGTTCCATCCATATTCCCGCATGGGGGTCTTCCACCAGGTTTGAACTTACAAATCAAAGATTTCGCAATTCTCACCACTTACTTTCGTTTCTTTTTACAGCATTTGCCTTAGCCGGCATGCCCAGCACTCATCATCGAATCGACACAACCAATGATGCAACACCTTCACGTTCGCTTAAGGATCTTATTGGGGATGGCATTTTATGGGCTACTCCTAAACATCGCCGCACGGTAGAAAAACGTCTTAAGCGCAAGTTTGGTATCCCTGAGTACAACTTTAAGCTGCTGCGTGTGAAATCCCATTTGCGTTCCTGCAACCAATGCGGTCATGATCATGAGGCTGGCTTATTATGTCCTCACTGCTACCATAAGGTGCGCGAAGAAACCAAACATATGCAGGAAAAGATTCAAGAAGAATTGGGTTTGAATCCCGTCGAACAGGACGTTGTGGTATTGTACGAAGGTGAGCGCAGTGAACAGACATCGGAGTCGCTGAACGGCAAACGTATAGTAGAGATGCCTAAACCCAGGCCCATCTGGTTTACTAAGAACTTGTTGCAAAAGACTACACAGCAGCCATCGAATTCTAAAGAAGTTAAACCCAATGATTTGGCCTAAGTCTGTAGGAAATAATGTTATTTAATAAAACGTTTTGTCGTAATAAAACTGATATACTTACCTACCTTTTTCGTAGCAATTAGGCAGCTGTAAAAAATAAAGAAACGCTTTCTATGTGCTTCAGCCTTAAAAGCTACTAAAAACTATCAAATAAAATATCATCGTTGAAATACACCTCAAAATATATTTACGCGCAAAGTTTAATTTAACATTTCAACTCTAAGAAAACCAGCAAACAGAGAAATTACTTTAAAATTAACTTTTATTTTATTTAACAAGCCGCATTTATACTACACTGAAATTCCTTTTCATTTTTTTTTAACCTTTTTAAGAAGCCATTATTAAAATCTACGGCACTCATTGCCTTTTTGCCCTCCACTCGTAATCGGTAAACCTCTACAAAAGTGCTATTCGCACATTGAACGCGCAAACATTTGCGCTCTCTATTAAAGTCCAATGAACCGGGGGTAGATTCAAAAGTAGACCCACAAGTTTCACTACTGTCAGGAAGACTAAGCTCCAGCAACTCAATAGACTTCTTGTGAAATTTTGACGTCAGTACTTTAAAACTGTATAAAGCCCTATAGCGGTTATAGACATCCACAGCAGTCATTCGATTCCAATCGATTTCGGTGACGTTTGGAGATATTTTAGGAGCTGGAATCAGGGAAAAATAAGCATATTATGCTAGCCTTTATCATGTAGTATGTTACCATAAGTGGCTCCCGTTTCGCTTTGTTTCAAAGGATTTTCAAAACTAGCTGGATAACCAGAAATAACTTCCCATAACAAATCAGCTCCCGTCTGTGATAACTCCTTATGTAATTCAGGCATAAGAACACCCGGTTTGATAGGAACAGTCTTTTTCGCAAATATCTAGAATAATAACTTTATTACAACAATGATTCGAGATAATTACTAGTATTTCCCACTCACATTGCCTATGTCAAAGCGTTTGGGCTCTATGCGCATAATGCTGACTCCGGTCTCCTTGTCACCATTCATAATGGCATATATGATAGGTGCGGCACCGCGCCATCGCGGTAAAAGACTTGCGTGGACATTGATCATACCCCTGAAATAAAAGAGAACTCAATATAATTTAACATTTATGTAAAAGAATTGTCTTAACTATAGACTTACAAAGGAAATGATTGTATTATGTGCGTAGGGATCATATGACCAAACGACACCACCACTCCCAAATCATATGGACTACATTGTTCTTTAGTTATGGGCCATTTGAATAACGGCAATTTCTGCTGCTCCGCATAGGCACGCACACAATTCACCGGACTCTTGAATGAAGTCACAACTCCCAAGTCACTGTCGTTACTATAAACCAGAAATCGTTATCTTATATTAAAAATCTTTCCTAGATTTTATGGTACTAACCTGTTATGCTTGTGTAACACCTTCAGGCTGGGCAATGAAAAGTTATCTGTGCCAAAGAATAAAATCTTCAATGGGTCTCGTAGAGCACTGGCGGCGTAGTACCTTGTCAGGAGTAATTTTCTTTTAAATTTAAAACAATTTGTCAGAAACCTAGTAGAATTCATGGCGATATGGGGCACCGAGCTTTATCCGTACAAACGCACAATGGGTAAAAGACTTTTTACTCATCAAATGTCAAGATATCAAACTTATTTTTAGTATGTTTAAGGCTCCTTAGCAGGAATTCTATTTATAAGTAGATATATATCTCCATCCAAACCAATGCAAGGAAGAAAGTCACGCAGAACTTCAAGTAAATCCTTTGCACAGCTGATGTTGTTATTGTTATTATTGTCTTGGCATCAAGTGACATATGCCGGCTGTCATGGCGCTTATTAAGGGTATTCATTTAGTTTCGTAAATGCTGTTATGCAAGGAGAATGTGTTAAGTCACAATTTGCCAAAAATAAATATGTAAAAATTACGAATTTTGTACTGGAAAGTGAGGTGCGCCATTTTTTTTTGTAAAATTACTTTATATACGAATATTTTACAATGAAAATATAACCAAGTTACTTAGCGGCAGTGTAAAGGCTGATTTACACGCTATCCACCCATATTCCCTATCTACTGTCAAATCAGTACATTTTGATTTCCTATCCACCTTTCTATAATTCAATATCTATTTTGCGATAATTTTGAAGTGTTTGCCTATGCTTACTCCTACATATTTTCTAATTAGGCTATTTGAGTTAGTGTTTGAGGGGATATGGGTAGATACGGGTAGATATAGTGTGAACCAGTGATCTGCGGCGATAGGAGTTTTCGCCACTACTGGTGTACTCGCTGTTTATGCGGCTGCGGTAACAAACTTCTTGGATATTTTTGTGCCTTTTGTTATATTGTTTTCTTTTAACGGGATAGTTTGCCACCGCATCAAAAAACCATGAACAAATAAATGAATCTTTGTTGTGTGACCTTTTTTATAGTGGTGGTTAAGCACGACAACGAAGAAACACAAACAAAACTATTACGAAGAAGAATACGACGTCGGTGCGATCGCCACCAACATACTAACCGCCTCGCTGTCGATTTGTTACGTTTTTCTTTTTGCTTATGTTTTGGCGACAAATGTTAAAACAAGTTCATTAGACCGTCAGATTTCCAACAGAAACAAAAGAGTTTAAAAATGTCAGATCATACATTTGTTTTAGACAAAACTATTGAACTTTTTCATTGCATTTTCCTGACCTATAAAGAATGTCTCCAAAAAATAAGCAAAAAAGAAAACGGTACAAATCCACAGCGAGGCGGTTAGTATGTTGGTGGCGATCGCACCGACGTCGTATTCTTCTTCGTAATATTTTTGTTTGTGTTTCTTCATTGTCGTGCTAAACCACCACCATAAACAAGCACACACAACAAAGCGTCATATTTTTGTTTTTGTTTTCTTTTGATACGATGCTAAACTATTGCAACAAAAAAAGTAAACACAAGAAAGAGCTTTACTCCACCGCATCAGTTTTCGTTCGATATTTCGAACACTTGCGTATGAAAAATACTAAGTTTGGACGCGGTGCACCGGCGGTTGCGGTCTATCGGTTTTGATCTCTGGTGTGAACCATACTTAAAGGAATAATTTCAAATCGCACTTTTGTCTTAATTTGCAGTACAGTTTGAGTTTCAGTTTTATGAAATCGGAAAATATTGGAAAACACTGCAAACACCCCGGGTAAAAACTGGAATTGCCTAACCAATACCGGCTGCAGTTATGGTTCTAGGGTTTGATTTGGGCGTCAAGTTTTATACGCTTTCTTTGACTAGAAGGTGGGAGAGATTATTGGCAAAAAAATTATATCAGTCTGTTTGATAAAAACGAAGTATTTGAATGTAATCAGAGTTAAATTTTTTTTCACAAACACGAAAAGTTAAATAAAACAATCTGATGAGCAAAAAATGAGTCGATGTCACAGTTGCGAGTGTAATTAACGGCACAAATGAATGTGCAATTTAATTATTTATTACAAACTATTTCACATAGGTAAAGAGTTTCAACACACTTTTCAAACCGAAAATCCAAACACTAACCGGTCTATTCTGACGTGGTTACTATAGCCACTATGGTTACAATAGACTACTTTGGTTACAAAATCAAAAAATCGGTATTCCTAATCCTTGTTTCCGTGACAATTGTTACAAAAATTGTTACCTGCCAAAAAGGAGGTAACAAAGTAGTTTCAGCTTTTTGGGATAATATTTTGATTTGTAAAAAAAATTATTGAAATCGTGGGTAAAACACTTTAAGCCCCTTTTGCTATGTAGATGTAATGAGGAAAGGGAACAACCACCAAAAAACCTGGGGGACAATTGTGACGAATAATAATATGTGTACTTTTCTATGTATTGTGTTTTCATTTTTTGTTTTTTAAATTCAAAGATAAGCTATGAATTGTCAAAAATTTACATTTCACCACAAGGCGAACTTTTGCTTGTAACGAAACTGAATATCCGTAACAAGAATTGGTTACAAAATTGTAACAAATTTATAGTGACAAATTTTTGTAACCAAACTATTAGAATACGGCCGTTAGTCGCTTGGTTCGACAGGACCTTAAACAAATAAATATTTTTTGAGTTTTATCAATTTGACATAGGTTTTTTTCGGTGTACACAGAAATTGTTTTGAATTAATTTTGCCAAACTGGGAAGATCAAAACCTTATTTTTATAAAGTATGAAGAGTGTACGCAGATTGTGTCAAAAATATATTTTTTAATAGCACCAAGCTTCAATAATAATTGAAATGGGTTAGTTGATCCTTTAAACACAATTTTCACACAAGTATGAACTACTATTATTATACTGGATTTATTGTTTAAATATTTTAAACTTCATTTTAAATTTTCTACGAGTGAGGATATCATTTTCACCGCAGGCGACAACGTTTCTGCATAAGTAATCAACACTGTCTGCAACATTTTTGTAGCGTGCTCCAAAGTTAAAAGGCATACAAATATTCGTTGTACGAGTACATATAAATAAATGAAACAAAGTAAAGAAAATTTTTTATGCTTTCTCTTATTTTGAACGTGTAAGGACAAACGTCAACGTCAATAAAAGGTTTTGTGGAAATACACTGATGTTTGTCCCTCAATACTTTTTTTTCACTGTATTGCCATCAATATAATCGCAGTACGTCAACGTCAATAAAAGGTTTTGTGGAAATACACTGATGTTTGTCCCTCAATACTTTTTTTTCACTGTATTGCCATCAATATAATCGCAGTATGGCATCCCCGTTCCCAATTGAACAGAGTTGGTTAGCGGCATATGACAACAGTGAAGTTTTCTTTTGTTTTGCCATCGCTCACTTGTATTTTTTTTCTGTTGTAAGGGAATTTCCTAGCTAAATTGGTGATCATCAGATCTAATGACCAACCAAATATATCCATAACCACTGATTTTTCACGCTACCGATATTTGAAGTATGGAGGCTCTATCGACTGCTAATCCCAGCAGCCAAAAGCAGCACTTGGCCCTACGTGTCGCTCTGGATACCATGAAAGATCGATGCATTCTGCAGCAGAAGCGTCTGACGGAGGTCGAAGAGGAAAACCAGCAACTACGCGAACGTCTGACACAGCAAAAGCCAAACAACAATGTTACGCACAACGGCGGAGGAGTGGCCGAGAATTTCCAATTGCGTTTGCAGGTTTCCGAGTTGCAACGTCAGAACGCCCAATTGAATGCCCACATCAGCATGGTTTCGTCTGAGAATCGGAAGTTGTGGTCACGACTGTCGCAAATTGCCAAGGATCAAACGACAAGAGACAAGGAAAACGGTTGTGCCTTGGCCGTCAACGATGCAGATGCAGGTGGTGAGGGAAGTCCCCGTGGAATTGCTGCCAATCAGAACCTTATTAGGTCGAAGACTTTCACCCAGCATTCCCCAAATCCGAATTTGAGACATAAGGTGATAACGGCCGAAGGCTCTGAACCTGAAATGCGGGATATCAGTTTGGAGGATGATGTAGCCTTAGAAGTTTTTGTGGGAGATGGTAATAAGACACAGTTGGCCGGCGAAGATGCTGCAACTCAAGTAGCCATGGGATTTGGTTATTTGAATGTGGAGGACACAAATGCATCAGGCACATCGCAGGAGCACGATTTTAACATGGAAGCAAAGAGATGCATTGAGGGTTTGCAAAATATGCGCCGAGAAGCGATGAGACAGCAAAAAGATTTGAATTCTGTATTTGCGTTGCTAGAGAGCAGAATTGGTAAGTTAAGCACATAATTGGGAAAAGGGGGAATGCAAGTAGATAAGAGGTAAAACGTTAAAGTTTATCTGATGTGAACATTATTTTGTTTGTAGTGATTCATTGTGATAGTAGTATAGCTGCTTTACTAATGCTGGCAAATACCATAATCCTCTTAGTTACATTTCTACTCGATACGAAGGTTATGTTGTTGTTGTTACAGCTGGGCTGTGGCCAGGATTCTACCTGATCGGGTCGTTCCGGACCATAGTTTTAATTGTCGAAGGTTATCGTTTGCTTTGGCATTGTCCTCTAAATTCTTCAAGTGAACACGGTTTTGTTATTGCTGTACATGTGTGAAAATGCTCTTAATCATTTCAATAATTGTAATTTAGATATTCATTTATAAAGTCAATAAAGATCACATTACGCTTTACTTTACTGATAACACAAGGGAACAAGGTATTTGTTGTTTAAGAACTGAATATTGTTTTAAAGGTAATTTGGGACGCTGAATCCAAATCTGCACTTGGTTTTTTTGTATCAGCTCGACTTTTCGAGATATACCGTTATGTCCATAACTAAGGCACTTCCACTACAAATATTTAAATAACTTGAAAACGGTTCACCATATTCAATTAAAAAAAAAACTTAAACTCGTCAACAAAATTATCTTTAATCCGTGCCTACATTGTTTTTAATTTGGCTTAGTAGTTTCAAAGATATCGTTGTAGTTTTAAAAAATAAAACAAAAAATTTACAAAAAAAAAAAAATTTTTGTTTTTTAAAAATTCATAAAAAAAATTATTGCCACAAAAATCACAGTGTTTGTCTTAAAACATTTAGTTTAATATAGTGTGAATCAAATGAGCTTTATTTCATTAAAATATCTGCACAACTTTTGATTTTGTCAACAATTTACTGAGATAACTAAATTTACAAAAATCACGATTTCCATACAAAAATAACATTTATTAATATGTTTGTGAAAGTGTAACTCGAGCAAACCTCAACGGATCGTTATGAAAATTTATCAGTATTAATATTTTTCGAAACGAACTTATGGGATTGTAAATGGGCGGAATAGCCCCACCCCTTCTGGTACCTCCCATACAAAATTACCTATTTTTGGATAATTAATATATCTTCGATAGCTGCCAAACAGACTACCGGAGGATATTGAAATTTGGTCAGTTTATTTATCTTGCAAAAGTAGACAAACCCTAGAAAAACCGAAAGCGTTGCCATACCCCTTCTGGTACCTCCCATACAAATGACCGAACTCACCCCAATAGTCTTACATACATATCTTTTTTGTAAGTACACTAAATTCAGTCAAACTATGCGGAAGTTTTACGGTTATGAAAATATAAATCAGGAATGAATTTGCACTATATCGGATCACCCCTTCTGGTACCTCCCATACAAAATTACCTATTTTTGGAAAATTTATATTTCTTCCTTAACTTCCAAATTGAAACCTGCCGATTAATTAAATTTGGTCTGTTAATTAATATTGTAATAGGAGGCAAAACTAAAAATTAAACTATAAATAAATTTGCAAATTTGTCATGATTTTTAAAAATACAAAATTTTAATTTTTTTTGGGTAAAAACAAAAAATTGCGAAAAATCTGTTATCACCGAATTTAGCATAACTCATTCAATTTTCAATCGATTATTATGTACATACATGTTTTAGAAAGCTATCTTAATATGATATTCAATAAAGCTAATAAAAATAACAATTTGCCCCCAACCGATTAACTTTCAGCGTGAAGAAAATTAAAATGTGTAATTTTTTGTGTAATTTTATTTTTTTTTTTTTTTGAATAAAACAGCCGTTACTCAGTCATTTTTTTTTTTGTAATATTAAAAAATTTGATTTTTTTCAAAGGTAACAACGATATCTTTAATAAAAAAATAAAATTTTAAAATCCGGCTTATGAAAAAAAAATTATGATTTTTTGAACTATAATTTTTTGGAAAAAAGTCGAAAATACGATTAGTACCTGTAACTTAAAAATTCGAGCTGATGGAGAAAAATGGAGATTAGATTTGAAATCAGCGACCCCAAATTAGTAAAAAACAGCTATCGAATTCCAAACAACACTCAAAAAGTTCAATTTTGTTCCCTTGTGTAATTAATGGGGAAGAAAGTCATCCCTTAATGTATTTTAAATTGGTTTTTTTGAAACCATGCATGGCCCAAAGGGGTCAGTTTTTTTTATATAAGTACAAATTAATAAATAAAATATTGTTATTATTTAGATCAGCATTAGGTAGTAACAAAATAAAAGGTGTTTCCCCTAAGACTAAAATAGTTTGAACTCAATTGAGACTTGAGAACACACTTTGCCTGATTTGAAGTGTGAAGCTTTTAGTTTTCCTGTCATCCCCAGTTATTGACTGCAAATTAACTCTTATGTTTGAAGCTAAATTGTGGTCACTTGTAAATATATATAATTCCCATTTTTCATTTCAGCTCTACAACCCTGCCCAGATTGTGTAAAGAAATCCCAAAAGCCCGAGATGGCTGACAAAAGCCTGGAGACAGATGAAAGTCTTAATGATGCAAAATATGCAAACAGTCATCACAATGACAACAACAGTACGGTCGCCACTGAGTCATCGACGTCTGGCCCAGTACAAACGAATCATTTGAACATAATCCAAGAAAAGATCTTGGCCGATGAAACAAACAAGATGTGTCCAATGTGTGGCAAAATCTATGATTGTGGTGTATCGTTTGAATCGTTCTGCGAGCATGTCGAGGAACATTTTCGTGATGATACTATCGATATGGATCACAGCATGGAACATAATTTTGAGTTTATATCACATGCGGTGGGTGATTTCTGACCCAATAGAAATCGTATTTACTTTTCATCCGATTTGTAGGATGGCGTATTGTAGGATGACTCGAGACAGGTGGATCGATGTGATTTTATATGTGACAAATTTTTTCAACGTTTTAAATATTGAATGGATTTGTTTATTTTATATTTGCTATATGTTTGTTTCTTTTCCCATTGGAGTGACTGAATGAACTGATTGAATTTCCACAGGTTTTTGTTTATTTGTTATTCTGTAATATGTAAAATATCGAAATTATTAACAAATGTATGTGCATACTAACAATTGGATTGCGCAATTTCTGCTGCACGTGAAAAGATTGTTTCCTTTACTATAGTGAAAAATCGGTCGTATGTCATATACTGAATACAAAATATAATTATAATATCTATACAATATTTTTATTATTATCTATTATTACCTTTATTGTTAGCTATACTTTTATGCTGAAATAAAATTGATTTAAGTGTGAAAAACAGATTTTGTGGAGTGGTTTTTTTTCTAAGTTAATAAATTGGAGAATTTTTGTCTTTTGGGTAAGGAGAATATTTTAGGAAAATTACAATTCAAGAAAAGGTCTTGGCCGATAAAACAAACAATGTATGGCAAAATCTAAGAGTGTGGCGTTTAGTCTGGGTGTTGGTAGCGGTTTTTTTTTATCCTTTTCTCGTCTTTTTACCCCCAAAAGTAAATAGCTAGTTCTTTTTGACCTTTCCCTGAATTTGACCATATGCGGTTGTCTTAGATTTGTTAATTGCAAAGGCATCATTGTCAGGAATAAGAAATTGAAAATCATAAGTATAACAGAAACATTTCACGTACTTACACACTTAGTCACAGCATCGATTATGTGCGAAATCAAGTATATTTGCAGATCGAGACACTCAAACAGTATCCAGCAGAGCTAATAGCAAGTTTGTGGTAATAATAAATACCTAAGTCCTAGAAGAAGATATTTATTAAATTATTTTACTTTTTGTCGTGTTCACTTTTTTCGCACATATAGAGAATATTTTTCTTTTATTATAGTTTAAACTATTTTTGTATTGTTTATAAACTCAAAAATAAATTCTGAAATGAAGCAACGAATTTATCTTACTGTCACATATATTATGAATATAAAAAACGTAAAAAATATTTATCCATTTTTGTCTATTACCATGCACGACACAGAAACTATGTTAAGTTACCATTTGTAATTTAACTTATGATTCATATCCAATCTCTATATCAGACATCATTTTTAAACAATAACGTGTTTCAGCTTAGAAACGTGAGCTCTGTTTGTTTGGGTATTAGAATGATGTGACAAAATTAAAAAAAGGTAAAAAATAGAGTTTAAAATTCGTTGGCAGGAAATTTCCATAACAAATTACGAGTTTGAGTAACATGAAGTTAGTCTACAAGTTTTAGTAGGGAATTTCTCTGCAAAATTGTGCAATGCATTGTTATTATTCAATTGAACAATTAAATGTGTATGACAACTACTTGTCTATGTTGTTTGCCGTCGCTGAAGCATTTCTTACATGTTTGTGTCAGGGTCATTGACTTATTGTTAAGGCGATCGTTAGATATCTAAGTGAATTTCATGTTTTTGTAATTATTTATTAAGATGTGTTATCGTATTTCTGATATAAATCTGCGGCTTAAATTCGGGTTTTAAGGTAGCAATTTTGTTATTATGGAACACATTAAAAATTCCTATGAATCCTTTGATGACATTTAAACCACCGTTGCGTATATTATAATTATGAAAGGCTTTAATAGCCACATGACATTCGAAGCTGTACATATATTGTTTCATAAACTCTGAAGTTGGTATTTAAAGTAAAAGAAAATAATTCATAATTGGGGAAAGAACATGAAACTTATCGCATTTGGGTATTGATGATTTGCTTTAGCTTTTTGTTCATCCATCTCGCCCAGATAAACAAATACATAGTAAATAATTTCAAATGTTTCATAAACGTAATTATTTTATAAGAAAGCAATAACAATAAACAATATATTTATATGTACGAGTGTCAACAGAATAATCTAAACAACACACAAATAAACCACTTTAGATGGCACACGAATAGCCGGATACGACCGCCTTAAGACATCTAATGAGAGTGTGCTTCAGTATCTAGATACTTCATCAGTGATACATGGATTTAGTTTTTGGAATCCCAAAAAATTACAAACCGGTTTACGTACGTTGCATGTATTTATCACTGACAGACAGACACCTTCCTTAATTTGTGAACCGTTGTCGGTAGTTGGGTAAATTTCCAAAATTAAGGATTTGTTAGCCATTAATCTTTGGCAAATAATTATGGTCTTGGCCAGGAGTGGACAGGGGAATATGTTGTTTTTTTAGACTAACATACATTTATTTAAACAAATAATGATGTTAGGATGGAATTAATAAAGAACAATGATAAGAATACATACAAAAAATGCCACCGTGATTTATGAGAAACATTAAGCGTGTGTGGTGCAAACCGAACACTAGCTTCAGTCATATTGGAAGGTAGTTAGAGCAGTTATGGTAATCAGAAATCTGTTTGATCTGAGCGATGATAATACTTTTCCCCTCTTTATCCCAAGGAGTACTTATCTCTAAAAATCCCTTCATATTTCACAATTCCCCATAAAATAAGTGTAAAGTCTAATTGTCGCGACACCTTTAGCTATTTGGTATGGGCAATGGTAACAGTTTTATCCCATTTCCGGTTTTGACCTTCTAAATGTTCATATCGCGCAATTGCTTCCCCATTTCTAACTTTAGGCATTTGGTCTGGTTGACATGAATTCACAGCGTACAATTACTCATTAAAATAAATCCTCCGCCCCATATTCGGTATTTTACCTTATAGATTTTTACAATTTTACCTTTAGCCGTTGGTCTGGGCCCCCTTTGGGTAATTTTTAACACTAAAGAATGAATTTTGAAAAATGTCTTCGGATATGGATTTGTGCGATTATATCTTTAGTCTTTTGGATTGGGTCCTTTTTTACCACTACAAGTACGAATTTCGAAAAATCCCTCCTATCAGCCCTCTTGTTCGCGATGATAGCTTGTCTAAGTATTAACAACATTTCGATAAACCATAACAGGAGATTTGTTGAATTACTTTTATGTTTTATTTCATATTTGTTTGTTTGTATCAATATAAAAAACTATTTTTTTAATTGAAACGGGATTTCTCGGGGTCCCGGGAAAATTAAATAAAAATCCCGATTTCCCGGGAAATGAAAAATGTCGGGCAATCAAAATCAAGGGAAGGGAATTTGACCTTCGACATTGAAGAAGACATCAAGTGATATCTAAAAAAGGTCATCATCAAGGCCATCAATATTCCCCATTGGGCTCTTTTAATTGTAGATAACTTAAATGAGATGTTTCCATCATCAACCCCATATGATGATACATATGTTTGATACATATGTTTGAACAATGTTCATTGAACATCTTTAGTGAAAGAACTAAAAACTCATACATTTTTTTTCTACCTTTAACGCAAAAACAGATTTTATAATATTTGAGTGTAAATGTTCCGATTTTTATTTAAACTGACTCTTCTAAATGAATCATCCTAATAACAAATAAAAATTAATGGCGGGTTTTACTGCACTAACCTAATACAATCGTACGGTATAAGAATCAACCACCCATAACACCATAACCGTCTTTTGTTCCACTGTGTACAAAATTAAAGTCGTGGTATGGATGATGATTCTTATACCGAACGTTTGTAAAAGGCTAGTATAGTAGAACCCCAAAGCGTTGGTTCTGTGTGGGTACAGTTAAAGTTTTAAGTATTTTCACCAAAACTGTATTAAATCTGTATCAAATGTGAATGTGGAAGTTGTTCAATTATTTTTCTTATATGATTTGTTCGCAATATTTCATTAGTACTTAAAGATAATAACTACTTGCCGATATGCAAAATAACATTGGATAATAATTTAGCGTCCCTGAGAAATATAATTTATTTCTCTAACAAAGTTTCCACTATGAAAGTCTTTTTCCATTACATAAACTATATACCTATACATGTGGATAACATTTTGCAGATTTTTATCTATTGGCAAATGTGCAATATTCATGTCCATCATCATATCACCGTCTTAGTAAGACTTAATTGATC
Organism: Muscina levida; assembly: GCA_964034835.1. Classification (NCBI taxonomy): domain Eukaryota; kingdom Metazoa; phylum Arthropoda; class Insecta; order Diptera; family Muscidae; genus Muscina; species Muscina levida. Next base: position 189,694,636 of record OZ035880.1, on the reverse strand, counting down.
AAATATATCATCCATTTAAACGACTCGCACGTATAGGAATTGATGTTAAAAGACGGTCTACGGTCTACGTCTGCTACTCAGAAGCCGATAGATAGGATAAGCTTGTGTAATTTTTGTCACCATTCCGAAGAATATTTTAGAGTATTCAAACAAAATGACAACATTCATTCATTCTGCTCCCTTTATCCTATAGTGGAGGCTGCGGACGGATACAACAATAAATTAGCTTAGGGCAAAATGATCGTGCAAAAAAAGAAGGTTAATAATCACAAAAAAAAAAACAATAAACAATAGAAAGTAAAAACCAAAATAAAAAGAAAAATTAGATACATAAAATATGACCATCAGCCACGAATATGATAAACAGAGTAAAGGTGTCAGAAACAGCGACGTTAACACTTGTTCCGATATAATTGATAGCTATGTGGAAATGCCAATACAAATTAAGTTCCTCACGTTTTTTTAATGCGATTTCAACAGCTGTCTCATACACATGGGAATATGGAGTAGTATGGGATGAGATTATGTAAATTTCAGTTGTTAATCGGTTATTAAGTATGCAATATAATATTTAAGGAAAGGTTCTTAACGAGATCTGTTTGTTTGATGTAGTTTGGTATGACGTTCAGTTCAGATTCGTCGATAAACAAACTAAACTTATCTAAAAATTCCTTTGAGCGAGTCTGAAAATATAACCATACCAAGCACTTAAATGTAAGAAACTATCCCATATTTCATTCATGAGATCTAAAGGGAAAATAAGTAAGTAAATATATTAGAACTAAACTAAAGATAAACTCGTGTAAATGGATCAAATAATGAATTGAATAATACTTACATGATAAAATTTTACCTTTTTGTACAATTACATGATTTAAGACATGTTCCAACAGAATATGTTTCACTAACATTTGACATAATTCACATCAAACCGATCGTCACAACATATTTGAAATAACACCCAAAATATGGGGCTATATAATAACAAAATAATATAAACTAAGGTTATGTTATCCACCTCGACATGCTAAGCGTCATACATTTACATACATATCATCATACATTTTTTGATATGCCTTCGATGTATTGAAATGCTAATTAATTTGGATTTAATTTAAAAATCGATTCTTTACTCTCGCAGTCAATAAAATAGTTGATAGTATAATTTTTTATTACTTAGCTAATTAATTAATAACAACTCTTAATTTCTTCAGTTCATTAGCAAATCAAAATTGACGCTATCAATTTGAACCATTAGCTGGAATTGAGTTCATTCATATAGATAATTGATAATGACTATAAAAGATAAAAAAAAATATAAAAAAAATTTTAATGAATTAAATTATAATCGGTTAAACTATGGAATAACTATAAAATCAATTTATATTTTTTGCAAAAATATTTATTTTGGTTTGATGGCACCTATGTTCATTTTTATTGAAATTCATATTTCTTGTAAGTTTTTTAAATAATTATTTTTGTTATGCCTTGACAGTAAAAATAAAAACTATATTGTTACAACTTCCCAACTTGCTAGTTTTAAGAAAATACTGGGTGGACCAAAACTACGTTAACACTTGCATTGGTAGGTGCGTCGAGCAGCTACTACGGCTGGGGGATTTCGGAAATTTAAGAGCATTCAATGGAAATTCATTGCCATGGCTTAATTCGGCGGAGCACAACATGCTTTCTGCGCTCGCAGGTACTATCGCAGGAACAACGATTATTTCGACTACAGCGCATTAAAAATTTGGCGCTCATTGCCACATACGGCAATCAAATAAAGTTTCATCGATTCAGTTAATTAGAGAATGGGTGCACAGAAGTTTGAGTGGACATTAAGCCGGGTCGATCTATATGGAGAAAAAAAAATATATGAATGTTACCGCCTTATATGAACAGTCATATAAAAACACATTCGGGGGTGCAAAATTGTTATTTTTGTGGGCGTGGCAAAAACGACGGATTTGACGTTTTGTTCATAACTTTGTTATTCGCTTCTTAAGTTTTACATATCGTTGAAAATGTATTAACAAAAGCTTTGTTAGTAATATAGTTACTTAAAACTATGACGTCGAATTCCAGTGGTTCTCAACATTGTTTTTTTAAAAACCCCCCTAATCATAAAATATTCTGATGCAGATTTGAAGCCCTGTAGAAACTATAAAATAATTGCGAAATAAACGTCACATTTTCTTCATAAACAAAAAAGTTATATTGATTTAACATTTTAGTACATATGATAGTTCGAAGTAGACTGTTATAAAAAGTTTTATTTGCTCAACAAAAAATTTCCTCATGCTCCGATATGGCATTAAGCGTCATCATACTTAATTTACATTGGTCGCTAAAAAATCTTTGAAAGTTCTTTAGTTAGACAGTATTCCGATTATTTGGTATCTTCGATTATTGATTTTTATTTGTTTGAACTTTTTTTTTTCATCAATTGTTCACGTTTTATAACAAACGAATGTAATAAAAAAAAACAAATGTATATTTCGAATTATCACAGTGTGCATACATGTACTGACTTTTTAGATCAATATAACTTTTTTGTTTATGAAGAAAAGTTAACGGTTTTTCGCAAATCTTTAATAGTTTTTCAAGGCCTTCAAATCTATATCAGAAAATAGTATGCTTAGGGGCGGTTTTTAAGAATGTAATGATGAGAACCGCTGGAAGAGGACGTCGTAATTCAAAGTCTTAAAGCCACTAACAAAGCTGTTGTTAATACCTTTTCAACGATGCATAGATCTTGAGAATCGGTATACAAATAACGATATAATAGGAAAAACCCCGAATCCGGCGGCCACAGAAAAATTTTTTTTGCACCCCCGAAATTGTTTTTACCTAACTTTTCATATAAGGTGGTAACATTGACAACTTTTTTTTCGACCCGGCTTAGTGCACATGTTCAACAATGAATCAACCACGATCCGGCTGACCTAAGAGGCATTATGGTCTCATACTTTTAAGCAGAGCAAAGAGGGTACGATGTTACAGTGAATACAGAGCGGCATATTACCATGCGAAAGAACTTGTTTGCTGCAGCGCCGATAAAATGGGTCAACATGTCACACATCCAACAACTGGTAGGGTGCACTGCACCCGGTGCGATATTTTTGGGCAAAAAGTGATATCCAATATAGGTGACATTACTTGCACCTCGTAGCGCAGACTTATCCCCCATGGAACTTTTTCTTAAAGGATACCTTAAACATAAAGTTTACAACAGCAACCTATTGTATCTTGAGGAATTAAAGAAACATATTCGCAAAGTAATGCAGAACATTTCACGAAATACCAGTGTTAATATAATCAAGGATCAGATGTGGGCAAATATTTGCAGGATTTGTTACTGAAACGAACGCGACAAAATATAAGTTATGGAAATACAAAAAGTTCAACCATTTTTAGGACACTTTGCATATCAACATTGAATTTAACTATTTCCAAATAAAATCAAACCTTTCCCAAATTAAAAAAAAACCTTCTCCAATTTAAATAAAGTCTTTTTTAAATTTAATGAAACGCTCTCTCATTTACAGTAAACAATTTGAACTTTTCACCACAATATTTTACCACTTAAGATATAATTTTTATTCCGCATGATTTGAGCAACCCGTTTCATGTTTCATTTCTTAAGTCACCGTTTGTTTCAGTTAAATGAACCTCTGATATAGTTCATACTTCATTTATCTCTAACGTCATAACTTAATGTTCGTCGGTTTCTGAAAGTATTATGTAAACAGCAGATTAACAAAAAGCTTCAAATATTCAAAGAATTTCATTTCACAGCCTATGCTCTCATATATTACGTATTTTTATTCAGTGATTTATTTATAAGTCAAAGGTTTTTTTATTGTATAAACTCTTTTCACAGTAAGCAATTTAATGCCTGATAATTTTTATTCATAAATTTTGTACAATAACGCGAATTAGCGAATAAAAACAGAATAAGTGTTGAATAAAAAACATTGTAAAAAGTAAAAGTTGGAAATATTTCTTCTACATACATAAAACGTTACAAAATGCAGCATCAATGATTGACGTAGAATGTTACGGCCACTGTGTCGGCTTTAATAAATAGCGTTAACTTATTTAAATTTTTTATTTTAATTTTAGAATTTTATAAAGAAAACTTGGGGAATTTCAAATGGAACACTACACAACAGAACATTGTTGGCATATTCAAATTGGTTGGCATTCCATGTACAGCTTGCTTAACACCTCCCCTATATTTTGTGGTATAAAGGTTATGTCGAAGAAGATGGTTAAAATCGCCTTTACAATTACTTTTGTCATCCATAATCACGCAATCAAACTTTTTGGAAAAAAATTATTTTCCTTATTTTTCTTGTTCAGGCGTTATTTTATTATATACTTTTTAAGAAACACTTATCATTTGCTTTTATCGCAAACATTTGACACATAAAAATTAAAAAAATTTCGAACCGTTATGTTACAATGTTGCCTCAGGTATAGGGTTTTTTTTCCTTTCGTTTACAATCTTTGCAAAAAATATAAAAAATTTAAAGAATTTCATGACGGCCTATGCTCTCATATATTAAGTATTTTAATTCAATCATTGTTTTAAAAAAACAAAGGTTTTTATTTTATAAACTTTTTTCAAAGCCGATGACAAAGTAATGCAAATTTATGTTCGCAAACATTGTTTTAGAAATTATATACAATAACGAAATTAGCAAAAAAAACAGAAATACAAACATAATTGTTCAATAAAAAACTATGTAAAAAGTAAAAGTTGAAAACGTGTCTTCTTCGCACATAAAACATTTCAAAAGACAGCATCAATCATTAACGTACAATGTTATGCCCCTGATCCATTGCGCCTATCTTATTGTTATGCGTTGATAACTGTAAAATAGAAAAAAAACCTGACCCTTCCTAATTTAATACCTTGTAAAAGTCTAGTCGATTGAATTAAATTATGTCCCCAATAATTTGAATTATAACGATTGAAAATATATAGACAGCAGTATGTTGAAAGTTGACACTCGTCTATGTAAGTGTTAGAAATTATACGTTTACACAATCATGTTGTTAATAAAAGACATTTCAGTATGAAAGTTATAGTACATATTTTATTTATGTTACACATGAAAAAGATAATTTGTTTTGTTGTTGTCTATGTTTTATTTCAATATGGATAAGGTGTAATAAGCGAATATATGTAAAGTTGCCAAAGATTGTTAGGTTTAGGTAACCTTAAATATTTCTTGGCCTAAATTTCAGCGGCACGGGAAGATGGGAACGGCTTAATCGTTTTAAGAATTTAATCTTAAGATACTAGAGGTCCAACACGTCTTCATCAATACGTTACGCTTTTTCTCGAATCAAATGATATACACCTTCATGATATCAAATTTAGTTTATGCCAAATCATTATCATTATAAATATAATTTAAATTGTGCCAAATTATGAAAAATAAAACAAACTATGTATTTTCGACATATTTTTCAAAACGAAATCCGAACCGTATTGCAAATGAATAAAGACGAATTATTTTAAAACCGATATAATTACAGGTGTAATTAGTGCCAAGAAAAATCCTTAATTGTGATCTAAAAAAATCATTATTTTCTAATTTTGGGCGAAAGAACGTCAAAAAAATGATAAATCGTTTCGACTGATACCATTGTAAAATATGCCCGTAGCATTCTAATTAGAGTATACAAAACCGAAACCGCAAACCGGCAAACCGGTTTTTCGAAAATCGATATTTTGTCGATTTTGAGCGTTTTTTTTAAATATAAAACTCACAGCATAAAAACAGTTTTTTTTAAAATATTTATTAAGAAAATTTACTCAATGTATTTTGTTAAAAACAAATTTTATAAATACAAAGAGATATACTTTTTCTTTAAGTACCTTAAAATAAACCTTTTTGTAACTTAAACAAACACTGGTGTACATATTATGGAATCATGTTTTAAACCAAATATTCCGATTTATTTTCTTAAAATACAGAGGTTTTTATAAACTTTTGCTAAAAAATATTCAAGATTTTTAACTTTTAATTATAGTATAACATGAGTTTACTTAAATAATTGCAAAATACTTAATTATTATGTTCAACATAAAATTGCTCAATTTTTTTGTAATTGGCCGAATTAAAAAGCTGGAAACATGTTGCCCGATAGTAAAATACCGAGAGGGCAGATCCGCCAGAACAGCATTTTTGTTGAAGTTTTAAATGTTGTAATGACACATTTAAAGCTCATTTTCTGACGTTTCTTGAAGTTAGGACAAAAAGAACATCTAAGGAGTGCAGATAGAGAGTTTAAATGATTCATAAAAAAAATCTCGTTAAATATGATATCGAAGATGCACTAAAACAATAAGAAACATAGATACCCTGACATTTTTAAGTCGCTGTTTACACAGTGCTTTGAAAACGGATAAAATGATGAGTTAAAGTTGGATATATCAATTTTTATTTGATTTTTTTTTATTGATTTTCTGGCCGATATTTTCGGGGAACATTTGAATGTTGTAAAGTCCCATTACAATGTCATATTCTGACTTTTTTTCGAAATAATGACACGTGAGGAGTCAAGAAAAAGGGTTAAAATGTTCCACAAAGAAATCCTAATTCAATTTCAATGAAATGATATCGAAACTGCACTAAAACCATACGAAACATAGTGTTTTAGGTTAAACTGGAAACTTCACCGGGCCAAAAAAAAAATTGGACCTAGGTTGAAGACTTTCATTCCGTAATGGAATTAGTTGTGTTACAGTGTAACTGGCTTTTATTAGAACGGCAATTTCACTTGTTCTATTCTGAGCGCCTATAAGCTATATTATCACAACATAAATCTACTTCAAGCTTCCACGTGAAAATTACTCAGACGTGTGATGAACTTAAAATAAGCTTTAATAGGAAGGTGCCTGACTCCATAGAGAAACCATCAGCTGAAACTTATTCAATAAAAAAGTTCGTGAAAAAAAATTAACGAATTTATATTAGGAGACTTCAGGCAGATGTGTGGAAGATGAATGTGCATAAATAATTTTTTTATAGGCTGTATTTAACAAAATTGTGAGATAAATTAAACACTACGTTATTTTTAACATTTCTATATTAAATTGTTTATAATAGTGACACTGTTTCTTATATATTTATTGTTTTTATAACATTAAAAAAATCCTATAAACCAGTTTACACGGTTTTTTCTTAATTACCCAGTAGGAAGTATCGTCATACAAGACTTTGTCGTCAACGCTGTCCTCAAGACAACATGTGAAAAATGTATGTTCTTGTCGTCAAAACACTCGGTTGACGACTACCTGACCGACAAAATACTTATGTTGTCGTGCATCAAACAAAAAAGTTCAATGTCACGGGACAATAATGACAAAAAATTGAAGAGAGGAAAGTAGAAGTAAAAAATGTTTAGTTTGTTGGAAACAGCAGTGCGTGTCGGTTGTATCGCGCGTTTTCAATAAAAATACTTCAATTTGTTATTTTAAATTATTAATCACTGGTAACGACAATTTGAACGACATTGTCGGTCATTATGTCGTGCATGATTGTGTGGGCGACATGCCGCTTATTTAGGCATCAACGAAAATTTGACCGACATTGTCGCTCATCAGATCATGCATGACAAAGCGGACACACTTTCGTCAACGATTTGTATGGACGGTCCCCTACGTGCCATCAACTATTTACTATGGTCATGCACCTATCCCTGAGGATGTCTTGCAGACACTTCCTACTGGGTAAGAATTCGAAATAATGTAAAATTCAAATAAACCCGAAACCGGTTTTTCGAAAATGTCGAATATTTGTATACTCTAATTCTAATGCAATTGTCACGATTATGTCATCGTATTGTAATAAACTAAAATTGTTCCACATGGCATTGAAGATAATACTTCCGAACTTCCCTATATCGTAGATTTCTTTTCTATACTGAAAGAATTTCGTGACTTTTCACACAGAAACCCAGCAAAACTTTTGCTTTCAAATATGTAGCAAATGGCAAGAGCCATTATAAAATCGGTAGTATGAAAATTTATAATTATTTTGAAAAATTACAATACTATATTTTGCATTGACGACAACATGTCTTGTAAGGAGCTAATATGTAATAAGACAACACAGTACAACATTTTTCAGCTCATTAAATTGGGTCTCAAACAGCACGTGAAAGTACCCCCAAAAAGAAGAAGTTCTGCATCATTCGTTTTGTCAAGGTACATGCTATAATAATTTAATATCGATTTGAAGTTAGTAAGTATCTTAACTTAATTTCCCTTTACACCATATGAATGAGGTATGGGATGGCTTCTCGCGTTGTTGTGAATTAACACGCTTTCTATTGTTAGATTCACAACTAACGGCATCTACTTGTTTATCGACGAATGCAAACGTCACTGTTTGAGAAGCACTTACTAGAATACTGCGAAGTTGCTGTCGACAACATTCGAGGGAAGCGACAATGAAAGAACATTTTTCTTATAAGATGACTGGAGCCAGGAGTTGAACCTGTGATCTCCCGCATGGTAGTCGCGTGTTCTAACCACTATGCCACGGCCGGTAAGTATCGTATAAGGGTAAGTATCGTTTGGTTTGATATAACTCGAGAACCACTAGTCCGATTTAGCTGAAACAAATTTCCCTACATAAGCAACATTTTCACTTTTCCATTCATCAAATGATTTTGAAGTGGGTTTATTTTGTAGCAGTTACAATAAAACTGATGTACTTCGTAGCGTATGATTTACGTGGAATATTACTTATGATAATCATACGTCACCGTATTAACAATATAACAATAGAGCCTAAAACGTGACAAATTCCCCTATATGATACTTACAAACTTTAAATCGATATTAAATTGTTATGGCATGTAACTTGACAAAACGAATAATACAGAACTTCTTCTTTTTGGGGCTACTTTCACTTGCAGTTCTCAGAATTGAGTTGAGCGTTACTTCCGTAACAAAAATATAAGTGTCAATGTGATATGAAGAACCAAACAAAAAAAAAAAATAATAAGATAGTTTTTTTAAACTAAGTGGTATCTCTTCGTTACGTTTCAGTAGTTTTCATGTTAAATTTGATAAAACTTATTAATAAGTTAAAAAGGAACAATGTTATTTCAAAAATATTTATATCTTCCGATAGATGCAGCAGTCAATTTCCAAAAAAAAAAAATTAGATTTAATGAACATTTAGTTGTTTTTTTTTTAAATTAAATTTTACCGGCCGTGTCTCTTCTCTTCTTCCAAAAAATATTTATATATTTTGAATTCATCAGAGTAAATATAATAATGTAGAGATAACAATAAATTTTTGTTTCAAAAGAAAAATATATTTAGAACATTTGATGACTATAAAAGGAACAATGGAAAAAATATTTTATTTTAAGCGAAAGCGTTCGTTTTTATTCTGAGCAAAAAAAACAAAAAATAAGGTTATTAAGTATTGAAATCGGATGTCTGGGTTATACTGAGTTAAGATGTAAAACAATTATATGTTAAAATTTTATAAATTCAAGATTTTTTTTCCTGACCGTGACACATATTATTACTTATCTCAGAAATTCAAAAAAAAAAAAAAAATTTACTATTGTTTTACTACAGCTGGAAAAGTGTTAATTGTTTTGCTGGGCAATATATTCGCTATATTAAAGTTCCATTTAAATCAGTCGTGTATACTCATATTTAAAGAGGTAATTTTCGCCTATAACACTTAGTAATTCTTTAAAGCTGCTACGAATAGTATGGAATATGGGATTTAAAATAGTTGTATTCTTAATTGCCTTAATATTGGGTAAGTGAAGTTCAATAAGTGATTGATACTACGAAAGTATTATTCAGTAACTTAGTAAGTTATTATCAAACCCTAGGTAATATTATTAATTTTCGGTTGCGATCAAAATGGCAAATGTAATGTATAAGAATTGTTTGTACATAAATACAATATAGTGGCAGAGTGAAATTGGTAATTGGATCCTTATTCCATATACAGATTACAACAATATTAAGACGACAGTTTAGTATTTGTTTTCATGTGTTTGAATCGGAGTTCACTAATGGTTGAGTTAGTGTTTAAATAGGCCCTAATGATATTGGACCCAATTCTGTTTTCGCTGGTTCATTCATTCGAAAACAAATTATAAAATGTTTTAATAAAAAGATATTTCAGTGGTTAAATTTACTTGTATAAGAGGCAACAAAATATTAAATAGGCACAAATTAATTTTTGTACGCTATTTTCTATGATAAGCATTAGAAAAGATGTAGTAAGCTAGACTATTTATATTCTCAGACTTTTGTTTAGGTATATATTACGGTGTGCAAAGTTGCCGTAGATATGTGAAACATTTATTTCAAATTTAGCATTTTAAAGCTAAATTTGTAATAAAAAGCGTACATTGTGACTGAACAAAATAATATGAAAATCAGATATCAATTTCAATAATATTTTACGGTTCCATTTGGGTTATACGCCACTAGATCAAATTAACATTTTGTATTTTAAAGTGTCTATGTTATGCCAGCTACAGTTATGAGCCAACAACAATACCCTCTTTGGGTTGAACTGTAGTATGGCCAAGTGTTCTATTGACTGTTATTGTTATTTATGTACAGATTTAAATTTAATATAAAGCAATCGCCTCACCTCATGAAACTTTTGCTTTTCACTTTCTCATTTTCAAAGTATTTTCTAAAATCTCGTATAGTCGTTCAATTGTGATGCTCCCAAAACAGATCTCACCCGAATGTGCATTCAAACACTTAATATACGTATTCATAATAATATCAGATATTTTTGATAATGTCTCGCAATTTATTGATCATTAATTTGAGTTTACGTTCAGCCGTTTGTCTAAGTTAACTCAGGTTTAATGGTGACAAGCAGACCGACCGGACCAATAACACTGTGACACATTGTGACCCATTCATAGTGATGAAAACGCTGAATCATAAGCGATGAAGCCGCAATGGATATAATATAGGTACAACTATTTTCGGTTTATCATATACGAGGCTATTATGATAACTTACTACTTTCGGTGAAATTGTAGTTATTGCAACTAAGGTAGACATTGCAAGAGATCAAAGGTAACTCGATATTAAGTATTAACTTTGAATTTTGTACAGTCGAATTCTATAAAAAAAACTGTTTCATATATTATTACCGAGGATAATCGCGAGTTCAAAACAGAGTACGTCTCAAATTTGAAATTTTGTGGCTCTTGGCTCACGAGCTTAGTACTAAAATTATGTACAAAAAATTCTTTTTTATGCCAAAAAGTACTTCTATTGACCCAAAAGCAATTTATGTTGCACAAAGTACTTTTTTTGAACCAGATTACTTTTTTGAACTAAAAAGTACTTTTCTGTTTCACAAAGTACTTTTTTTGTACCAGAGTACTTTTTGTCATAAAAAAGTTCTTTGGTACAAATGTACTATAAAACAAAAAGTATTATTTGGTACAAAAAAAGTACTCTGGTACAAAAAATACTTTGTGCAACAAAAAGTGTTTTTAGGCCAATAAAAGTACTTTATGGCATACAAAAGTAATTTAGTACAAAAAAAGTACTTTGAGTCAAAAAGTACATTAAAAGTACTTGTTGGTACAAAAAAGTACTCTGGTACAAAATAAGTACTTTACGCAACAAAAAGTGTTTTTGGGCCAATAAAAGTACTTTTTAGTACAAAAAAGTACTCTGGTACAAAAAAAAGTACTATGTGCAACAGAAAAGTGCTTTTGGGCCAATAAAAGTACTTTTTGGCATAAAAAAGTACTTTTCGTACATAACTTTGGTACTTAGCTCGCGAGCCAAGAGCTTATTTAAAATTTTGTGGCTTTTGGCTCGCGAGCCATCTCTTTATTTTAGCTCATGGCTCGCGAGCTTAGAGCAAATTTTAAATAAAATACGAACACTGTTTCAAATCCCGGAAATCGTAGGTAAAAATTAGAATCGTACTTACTTAATTTAAATGCTAAAAGTCCTTTCTTGTCTCATTTAAGAGATGGAATTCGAAAGTTTTTTTTCTTCAAATTAAAATCAAACGTACCATAGATTTAAATGTTATGCATAAAAACGAAAATCTATAGAAAATAACACCCAGTTCGAGACAAGGATTCCGATTTTTTATTTTTTAAGGAATTGATTTATACATTTAATTTTAAATTTTTTTAATTTTTAAATAATTTATTTTTAAATTAGTTTGAAATACTTTATTTAATTTTATTTATTTATTTTTAAATTATTTGAAACTAAAAAATATTAAATTATTTAAAACATATTATAATATTAATTTAGTTTAAAATTATTTTATTTAAAATTACTTAAAACTAAAAAAAACATAAATCGCGCAATTTTTAAGCAATTTGTTAAAAAATTAACTTATTTTTAGGAAATTCAACAAAATTTTTAAAAATAAATGAAAATTTATACTAAAAATTATAAATCATTTAAAATTTTAAATTCATCACCCGATGTCGATAGCATCTTAGTAGTAAAAGCCTGACAAAAACATTCACATTCGACTATGAACCATTAGGTGCCGTTGTGTCAGTCTTAAAGTAGAAAGAGTGTTAATTTACAAAAACCTTAGATGCTATTTCTTAAAATATTTGTATAAAAATCGAAATCAAACAAAATTTAATTTCCCATAAATATTTTTTTTAAGATTTTTGTTGTATTAATTTAAGAGTTTTGATAGGTTACTTAATGGCATATAAGAGTAATAAAGAGAAAATAATTTAAAAATAATTCTTTGCTCGTATATTAAGCAATGTAGCATTATTTTGATGATCATTGTTTTAGCACAATTTTACTCGTAACACCCAGCACCTGGCAACACTGCCCCCAAAGCACATTAGATGCAGAAGTTCATTCAAAAATTTCCAAACTAATACACAAACATAAAGACGTTAAGATGAGACGATGAGATGACATAAAGCCAAAAAAAAATACAAAATACAAAATCTGACCAAACATTTATGAATACGATTAATAAATTTGCATACGAGATGGATGTGGCCGGTTGATTGGTTGTTCCAATTTGTTGGTGTGAAAACTGAAAAAGGTTTCCGTTTGCTATAAAATATCACCCGAACTCTGTACGCATTTCAGTTACTCGTGTGTCGTACACCAAATAGCGTCAAACTAGATTAATATTTAACGATATCGGCACGAGATCTCAGCTTTGGCGAATATAAACGGAAAAGGAAACGAGTGTCAATCGATTATAGCAAGAGCGCGCGCGCATATAGGCGGTAACCGTAACCGGCAATTGAAAACACAGTGAATAAAACAATTAAATAATGGTGGCCCATCAAGTGTTTCAGAAGTTATTTTTACTGCTGCCCTTAGCATATCCTAATACAACACCAGGTACAGGATCAACAAATTAAAAAATTACTTTTCTACAATTACTTTATTGTTGTTCTTTTAAAATAATCGTTCTATAAACAATTCCGGTTCGGGAATATAAAACTTCATATACATTGCGTTCTAACCATTAATCAGCTACCGTCTGGCGTTCTTGTTAAATAATTTTCTATTAATTAGTGTTTAAAAACAGCTTAAACAGCAGAAACAACAAATATAGATAAATAGAGCTAACCAGCCAATTAATAGCCAAATACACAAATCAATAGTTTATGTGCTTTCACTTTTCAATATCAGATTTACATTTTATTGTTTATATTTATCTTTTGGTTTTGGCAAAACTAAACTAATTTTGTTTTCGGTTGTTTTGTTAACCTAATGTCTCGTTCTAACAAAATTGGCTTGTATTGTTTTAATCGACGGTTTTTTTTTTAATTTTCAAATTATAAAATTCCACATCTCAGCATGTAGGTTATAAAATCAGCATTAATATGTCGTTAATAAACGTTGGCCGGTCAATAAACCACTGAAAGAGCTACTGCGTTAACAGTGGCCCACCCTCGAATTGTGAACGATTGGAGATTATCGCATTATCGTAAATTATCAGTGTTTATAAATAAAAACAAAACATGTCACTTAATTTAGAATATTTGTTGTGGTAAAAGATAAATTCTTCTACATTTTGCGATTGTAGGAGAGTAGAACTGCTAACATTATGCGACATAAGAGCAAGTTTTAGAATTCTAACATCAAATACCGACACAACTCTGCGTTTAGACAAATATTTATTTTGTATAACAATTTAAGAATTTTAACTTAATCTGTGTCTACGAAACAATGAGCATTAAATTAATGAATCAACAGATGATTTGTTTTTTTTTTACCTGAAACATCTAAAAACACATCTGCTCGTTACAAAATTTTCAATCAACCTCAAATTGTTAAATGTTTTTGTTATTTTTCTGTTTCGGAACTAAAAATCTTTACTCTCCAAAAGTCAAAAAATATTAATTCTAAATATATTAAGTATGGCTAAAACAAAAAAAAGAGAACTTTGAAAATGGTGATGGTGGACTGCTATAGTAAATTTTTATTCCTGACACCACTAATTGCGGCATACAAAATACAACAATATTTTGTATTTACATTATACTAAAAGATTGCCCTGAAATTCACACAAAAATAAATTAACCGAAATTACAGATAATAAAATGTTTGTTTAATTATTTTTATTAATTCATAAATTATTTGGATTAAGTTTTTTAAGTAAATAAACGGAATTTTGAATTTATGGCCTGCGTGAAATAGTATTTAATATTTTGGTAACTTCAAAATAACTTAACAAGGTGGAAATTTAAAAAATATTTTTAATTGTGTTATTTTGTTCATAAAAATTTTCTTTAAATTCTAAAATGCTTCAATTTTTTTAAACATTTTATTTCTGCGTTTTTACAATTTTTTTTCAATATATTTTAAGACATAAATGTAGTAAATTTTATTATATGTAAGTTTTTAAGTAACGGTGGTACTAAGTTCGTTCCTACAAAAATTTTTGAGCGACATCGATTTGTTCGCTACATAATATGTATGTCAAATGTTGTTTTTAGTTTTCCAAATATTTTCTATGCTCAAGTTTACATTTCGGTTTGAACTAATTGATATGCTCATAATTTCGTTTAAAAATGTAAATGTTTCTGGAAACATTTCCAAATTTTTGTGCGAAGCTAAATTATTTGTATGGGATTTGACAAACATTTCGTAAGAAACATTGATTTTCCATCAGTGGGTGTAGGAGATAACACTGTGATACAAAATTGAACTTTCCGAATCGGAATAGGATGAAACCAAAAGCAAATGAAGGTTGAAATCTTGTATAACAAAATACTCAAGGTGTTTTTTAAGTTTAGTGCGAGATTTTTTTACGCGCATTTGAAGTTGTTGATTTCTGAACGATGGCTGACAAGAAAAAATCATTAAAATAAAGTTGTGGTATTTTACTGTTTATGGGGTCGATGAATGCATTTTGTTATTTAATTTATTTTCAAGCGCCGCCAGGGGGCGCTTTCGTACATTTTTCTGGATTTTATCCCAGTTTTTGTCTGTCCCCGCGATTACAACCGTAAATTAAGAGCTATCGAGCTAAATTTTGGTATGTAAGCTTCTATCCCCTAAGCGGAGATTATGTTCTAAGATGGGCATGCTCGGACAAAAACTACTACGATCTCCCACACAAACTCCCCCTTTTTGGGGATGTCCTTCTGTTTGTTCTCGTGGTTATAGCCGTAAATTAAAAGCTATCGAGCTTAAATTTGGTATGCGAACTTGTAACCTCTTAGAGAAAGTTAAATTCTAAGAGGAACAAGATCAGACAAAAACTCTTCACACCCCAAAAAGAGGAGAGTTTGCATTGGAGATGGGAGAAGTTTTTATCCGATCATGCTGATCTTAGAACTTAGCTTCCTCTAAGAGGTAAGAAGTTCTCATACCAAATTTCAGGTCTATAGCTCCTAATCTACGGCTGTAATCGCGAGGACAAGCAGACGGATATCCCCAAAAGGTTATTTTGTATGGGAGGTGGGAGTAGTTTTTGTCCGATCATGCCCATCTTAGAACCTAATCTCCGATTAGGGGATAGAAGCTTATATACCAAATTTCAGCTATATAGCTCTTAATCTACGACTGTGATCGCAGGTACAGACCCCAAAAAAGGTACAATTTGTATGGCAGGTTGGAGTAGTTTTTGTCCGATCATGCCAATCTTAGAACTTAATCTCCGCTATGAGGATAGAAGCTTGCATACCAAAAGCGACAAAAAATAAAGGTCAAAAATAGATTCCTCGACCCCAAAAACACTAAGATACCACAACTTTCCGGGATAAAAAGCATTATTTTATGACATTTTTATTGAATTTTTCTTGTTAGCCAGCGTTGCAAAAACGCAAACTTCAAATTCGTGTAGAGAAAAATCTCGCACTAAACAAAAAAACCCCTTTAGGTTTTTGTTATGTATGGCTTAAGGGGTAGCTCAGTGACAAACGCTCGTACAGAAGAATTAGATATAAGTATTACTTCGAAATATTAAAATGAATAAAATACATTTTTAAAAAAAATTAATAACATCAAAAATTCATTAGATGTTATTCTATAAATAACACTGTGATAGTCCAAAATAGTCACGACCGGGATTGACAGTTTTACCCTAATTCGGACGTGAGGATTCGAACTATATCAATGTTTTTAGAGTTACAATGAAGGTATTATACAAAATTAATTTATTAATTTTTTTTTATTTTGAATTTCGTTTTAAGGGGTTAAATAGATTTTCGAATAGCTGAAGTTGGGTTTTTAGATAAGCTTGACTTATTTAAACAACTTTGCCAAAGACGGCTTATCCGAAAACTCAACTATAGTATGCAAACATCGATTTAAGCTCAAAAACCTTTACCCTTAAAAAAATTATTTCAACAAAAAAATTGGTATAATGTGCTTAATTATGTTGTCTTCGAAAAGCTCATCCGAAAACTCAACTATAGCTTGTCGAAAATCTATTTAACCCCTTAAAACACAACCCAAAGTAAAACAAATTTTAAACATAATTTGGTATGAAGTAGAGTTTCTCTCCCGGGATTTCCCGGGCGGGAATTCCCGGGATTCCCGGTCATTTTAAATTCCCGGTTTCCCGGGAAATTCGTCCGGGATTCCCGGGAAATTAAAAAACACCTTTAGCAGATCAAACTTTAGAAGCTTTAAAGAAGCGAATTGAATAAAAAAGGGGCAAGCGACTTTATACTTTAGTGAAGTTTCTTAAAGATCCAACAGTATTTGATAAGAATGCTAATAACTTATTTCAAACTGCTTCAAAACAAAATGTGATCGCGTACGCTGAACAAATTTATACTCGTCGTTTTAAAGAAGACGTTATCGTCCTATTGTCCTTATTGTCCTATTTGTGACATTAGTACCGAAAGACCATTCGCGGATATTTCAACCGATGCCATAACAAATGCAATGTTGCATCAAGTAATAGACTACTTAATTACTCGATAAAAAAGGATTTACAATTTTACGAAGCAAGTGGAAAAGCAACGGAAAATGCCACCAATGCTCTTCTGACAATAAGGCCAACATCAGTTGAAAGCGAGAGAATGTTTTCAACAACAGGCAATTTGTAAATAGAATTAGAAACAGACTGTCTGATGAAACTATTAACGCTCTTTCTGTTTTCAAAACATATTTTCAAAATGACAAATTAACTTTTATTGTTTAACTCATATTTTTATATACATACACATTAAAATGAATGTTTTTCGTTTGTTATGTTTTTGTTTGTAATGTTTTTGTTTTACTTGAAGCTATTACTATATAATCTCATACTGCTAAATTGAAAAAAATTAACATAGTTTGTCTTGTTTTTCTACTGCGCGAAAATTCCCGGGAATTCCCGGGATCCCGGGAAATGAAAAGTCCGGGAAAAAGAGAAACTCTAGTATGAAGCCGTCATTGTAACTGAAAAATAAAATGATGCAGTCCGAATTTGGGTAAAACTGTTGAGCCCGACCAAAAATTTTTGTCAAAAACTATGACTGTGTAATCAAATTAAATAAAAATCTTTCTAACAAATTTTAAAATAAAAATTGGAAATATTCACCCTAAAAGTGCAGAAGGGCGTTTTTTAAACAGATTCGAATTTTAGTTTGTACGTACAATATTCAAGGGATATATTTGCCACACGCATTTTAAAGAAAAAAACAAATATCGCGATTATATCAACGCTTCTGTATTGTGTTAATACAAATTTTCGAACATATTCAGACAACAGCTTTAAATCGCTTATGTATTAAAACAACATTTGAAGACAAACAACTTTCATATTCAAGCTAATTTTTTTTTTTAATTTTTGCTGAAGTTTATTAACTTATCAACCAACATTTAGATGAGGTTAATACTTTGGCTCCAATAATTGTATCTTATTTACGTTTCACAACATTGTGACTATTTGTATTGCACTCAATTGAAGAGTGGCGAGAAGTTACTATTCAGCAAAGGGTTTTTAGAAAAACATTAAAAATTTTGTATTTGGTACCAAATTACTTAATACTGATTCAGCTTTACCTTATTTGTGGTGATTTTATTTGCATAAGGCCGGCTTAAAACAGGTTGTAACTTAGAAATGACATAATTGTAGAGATATCACATAAAAAGATATCTAACAAATATTTAAATATTACAAAAATTTCGTAAAATGTCTTTTATGAAATAACCTGCGCCACAATTTCCGTAGAGTTGTCTCGATATACCTCTTAAATTCAACGCCTGTAATGTTAAAACTCTATAGAAACTTTCGTATCAGAGGTTATATTAAATACTGATCAATTTTTCACAATTCAATTTCAATTTTCTAATATTCCGTTATCTATAACTAAACAAAATTTTACTACACACAAACCTTGGTCGTTATTATCAAGTTCGTCAAAAACCTCTAACTAGACGAAAATTCAGATTTTATCGATATTTTTAAAACTTAAAGATTCTGAGCAAGAAATGTGAATTATTCAATGTATAAAATTTTACGCAATAATAATATCTTTTTGGGCTCCGTTATTGTTTGTTAAGAACTTTTACTTTTTTCTTCAAACAATAAAAAATTTTATGATTCCAATTGAAGATTAATTGAAGCATTTTTTATTAATTTGTTTTTTCTGTTGTAATTGATTCAAGATTTAATTGAATTTGGCCGATTAATAGGGGTCATATTCGTAACAAATTATAACGTGAATTTGTTTATTACACGCGCAGCAACTATCGAAATATCGAATTTTTTTTTATAAACTAAAATACTGACAAATTTTCCACAATTCAATTTCTTTTTTTAATATTTTAACATCTAAAACTAGACAACCTTTCACTTCACGCAAACCCATGTCGTTTTTATCAAATTCTTCAAATACCTGTAACAAGACAAAAATCGAGATTGTACCGATATTGTGAAACCTAAAAGATCCTGAGCAAAAAATGCGAAATCTTCATAATATCAAGATTGTTGATGACGCAAAAAACAATTTACTGTCGGGCTGTGCTATTGTTTGTTAAGGAATTTTACTTTTTTAAAACAATTAAAAATTGTTGATTCAAATTTAAGAATAATTTAAGCATTTTTTATTATTTTTTTTTGTAATTGATTAAACATTAAATTGAATTTAGCCCATTAAAGGGGTCATACTCTTAATAAATTATAACGTAAATTTGTTTATTTGTTTTATATACGTTTAGGCTTTTGTATATGAATACACGCCTTAGTTATATATAATATATATAAATACAAATTTATTACTTAAATTTAAAGTACGGCATGTGTACATCAGTCACGGCTTAAGGACAAAGTGCAGAGAATATTGACATTTCAAAACTTTTTTACAAATATTTTAGTCAATATATAATTTGTAATACTATTTCTTGCTTTGCTCATATTTTTCAGCACCTTCTCAGCCTTCGCCGAATTGGAGTTATGATGATACACAGGCGTGGGGTAATAATTTTCCGCAGTGTAATGGTAATCGCCAATCTCCCATACATCTAAAATCAGCATCGGTAAGTTAAATGGAGTTGAAATATTTTTAAGATTGAGTTTATGACCAATTTTATGTTAACATTTCTATAAAAAATTATTTAAAACAATTTCTTTTTATTCCTTACCTACTAAGACTGTCTGCGAGCATCGCATTTAATGTTATCGTAGGACACACTAAACATACGTTTGTGGTAAACTTATTAGTACAGTAAAATAACTCAAGCTTTGAATCATTCTGGGGAGTTCAAAACATTTTCTGTACCATTATGGCAAAAGTTAATATGTCTTTTGAATTTTTTTTTTTCAAAACTTTTCCTGAAAAATAATGAATGATTTTTACCGTGTTTGAATGCTCAAATTAATGCCATATTCAACGTAAATTAAAGTGTTACTTTTTAAGAAACTAAGAAACATTTTTGTGCATAATTTTGAAAGGATTTTTAACCGAGAAATTATAATTGGTATTCAACATAAAAAATCTATCCGACAAGAGTTCACATATCTGCTGATTATTTTTAACAAATTAGCAATTCAAACCACAGTAGTCTCATTTTTATTTATGAGGACAAAACTGTAATAAAATCTATGTTAAACCGTTGCTCGATAAACGGTGTTCATTTTTATTTCACACAAGTATGGTTTGCATAAATAGTCAAAGTTAATTGCTCGACTTGTTTTTCCAATGTTTTGTTTATGTTGCACTCAATTTCTAGATCTTGTGATCTAGATTTCTACAAAACAACTGCATCAGATGCAAAGAAAATCTGACAGACATTCGTTATAATGCTAACAAAAGCCAATAAATCTAGAAAAAGAGGTCAAATACAAAAGATATAATACTTCATTCAAATTTACATCGCATTGTAAATAATTTGTTAAAATAAAAAATTAACAAACGCGACCTAATTCAATGACTGATTGTATTTATACTTTAAAAGATATAGATTTTGAAACATTTGTAACTTTCAAATTGTGCGTTTTTAAAACATCTGTAGCTTTCAAATTATGTGCAATTTTTAATTTTTATGATAGGAAATTAAATACAAAATGCGGTATTAAATGTTAGCCCCTATCTAATAATTTTGACTAAATTGTTGGCATAGTAAAAACTAAAACTTAGTTATCTCCTAAGCACTAATTGAAACATCATCACCGCCCGTGCTTTATTAACAATCGATACAGTCGATCAAAAGATCGATAAACAGTCGATGGTTGTATCATGTTGAGACAACAATGCAAACTATTAATCAATATATTACCTAAAGTATTATAAGACAATTAAATTTCGTCATGTCATAAATAAAAGTTAATGCGAATTAAATTTTTGTGAAATTGTAAACATTTCGGGTACAAAAACATTTAGGCCCGAAATTGCATCTAAAAACGGTTGCAAATTAAGATTTTGTGGGTGCCAAAGATTTTAAAGGGTTTATAACTATTCCATTGTTGAAGTCATTTTATGCTTTCGGGCACATTTAAGCTACTACGGATCCACTACGGATATCTGCGCTAAGAGAGATGTCAAATCAATATATTAATGCACTCTTTATCTAGTCTATAACCTCAATGACCTATAAATAAAGCATATATCAGCAGCATATCTTTGTGATAAACTCCTTGTTAACAGTTAACCTTAGTTATTAAAAGAATTTTAATGGAACGTAAGAAATTCTTCCTGTCTCATCCAATTAAAATATGTGTGTGACCTATTTAACCGTTGCTTAAATTAATAAAATTTTATGTTCCATAAACTCTTTAACTCATCCATATACATGTGGTGTTAAATGACATATGTTATTTTATGCATAACTAGTGTTAACACCACCTCTAAATTATAATTACATTAATGATGTTTAATGTATGTCTGAGCCAACTTATTGTTTTTCATGGTCTTTATTTTGTATAAACAGTTTGTTTTCTGGTATCTCTTGAGTGATTAATTAACAGGTTTGAGTTCCAAACAAGTAAGTTGTTACCACAAATAAGTACTGAGTTTGCAAGTCGCTGCTAATTTAATTTTGTAAAGTCATAATTTTCAGTTGGGATCGTAAGATGGAGTTTGCAAGTCTCTGCTAATTCAATTTTGTAAAGTCATAATGTTCGATTAGGATCGCTGTTGTTGTTGTTGTTGTAACAGCTGGTGGAAGTAGCTGGGGGGATAATTCTTTATACCGATTTTAAATTTATCGGCACTCGATCGGGCATATAATCCGATTATCATGCAATCATTGTTGGCAACTCTGTTTCGTTCCTTTGTAGATAACAAGGTTTGTGTCAAGGATTGTTATGTGTACAATAAAAGTACTTTTTATTGTACCAAAAAGTACTATTTATTGCACCAAAACTTAAATTTATTGTACCAAAAAGTACTTTCATTGTACCAAGAAGTACAACTTATTTTACAAAAACTACACTTTATTGTACCAAACTTAAATTTAATTTTAATAAAAAGCACCTTTATTGTACCAATATGTACATTTCCTGTACCAAAAAGTACAATTTATTGTAGCAAAACGTATAATTTATTGTACCAAAAAGTACTTTCATTGTACCAAAATAACTTTTTTGGTAGCAGAAAGTACAAATTATCGTTACACTTAAAAACTTAATATCATTTGATTAACTAAATCTGTAGGTACATGGAAACCTTGTGAATCGATTAATGGAAAGCGGTATTTTCATTTAAATTTTCAGGGACTACCCCTACCGTTAGATATATTTTTTAATTGGTCTAAACATATTTGCAGTTCAAAACAAATATATTTGAAAAAAGAAAGCACAATTTAATTTAAATTTTTGTATTGTTATAAATATTTATTGCAGCTGCATTCTAAATGTATCCTTAGAATATTTTCGTACAACCGATGTAATGAAATTGACTGCAAGGGGTATGAATGTAACGGGTAAACTTAAAAACTAAGAAACGGAATTGAATGGGTATTTTTTAATAAATCACAATTTCGCTAATGACGAAATGAATACAATACTATATTTGGAATGAATTTCGGTATTAAGGTTAACTTAATACAACGCAAATTTAAATTTTTATATGAAATAAATTCAAGATAGGTATATGTTTTCCTTTTTATTAATCATAGTCATTTTGGCCAAATACAAATATATTTTCATTGAAAAAAACAGAACTTCCTCATGTTTTACAATAGCTTTTACTATTCAACTTTAGTCAGCAATAGCAAACATACAAAATTTAATAATAGCATATACTCAACATCAAGCTTTTGACGAATGATAGATAAATGTTCTTTTGGTTTTTGTGGTATTTTTTTTACCAATTTATTTTTATATTGGACATTATGTTTATGTCACAGCAATAACAATTTACTGGATGTTTTCAAAAACACATGTCTTTTTTATAACAAACTTTCCCTTAACCACCACATAATTATCTCATTATGAATCATTATGAATAATTAAGAGCTGATTGGGTTTAGACCTGCCAATATTATATAATTTTTTTCTCCAACATAGACCAATTTGTAGGTTACGCTTTTGCCGTTGTAATTTAAATAAGTACATATGTTATTTTTTCTTCCAGACCTACATTCTGCCATTGCGACCACTGAAATTCGCCAACTATGATCTACCATTGAGAGGTGCTATTGCCTTGCATAATAACGGCCATTCGGGTGAGTAAGCTAAATTTTTCAGATGACAACTATGTTTACTACCAAATTATTGTATTGCGGATTCACTTTAGTTGAACTCGATGTGCCGGTCACGATAAACGGTCAACGTCCCTACATTAGTGGCGGCACACTGAAAAGTAAGTTTGAAGCTGTGGGCGTTCACTTCCATTGGGGTAGCAATGGCTTCAAGGGTTCCGAACATGTAATTGACAACCGCCGCTTTGATGTTGAGATGCACATTGTGCACAAGAATGTTAGGTACCCAACTGTAGCAGAGGCCACAAGACATTCCGATGGTATTGCCGTCCTGGGAATTATGTTCAAAATAACAGATGTAAGGTTTTGTTATGAATCAAATTAGCGTCAGAAGATTAACAATTGTTTTTTTTTTCTTACCACAGAACATTGATCGTTATTATCCCGGCCTAAATAAAATCTTCAACCAACTACCAGCGCTGGTGCAATACAATGCAACAACTCCCATTAAGGGTGAAATTTCGCTGGGACAGCTTTTGGGTGACTTGAATACCAAAAACTTCTTCACTTACAGTGGATCGTTGACGACACCCGATTGCGCCGAAGCAGTGACTTGGCACGTCTTTGCCGAACCCCTACCCATTGCCTCGGAGCACATAAGAAAGTTCTGGAACATCTTGGATGCCAATGGCCAACTTTTATTAGACAACTTCAGACCACTGCAGCGGCGCAATAACCGACCAGTATTCTATCGCGTTCCTCTGTCGGAACAACCAAATTTCATACATTACTGAATTGCCCCATTTTCATCTCAAAACACATCTAATATATAGTTTATTAATTTAAGAATATGTTCTATGAATTTATATGTATAAATTAATTTATATCTACCATACATTGTATAAGTAATTATTATATTTGTATTGTATTATTATAGTTTTTTTTCAGTTCTATTGAATAAATTTATGTATTCGTTAATAGTCCGCAATTATTTATAATGGCATTTGTTATTGCAGAAAACTGTGAAAGTAATCAATAAGATTATGGAATTTTTGGAATAAAAGTAAGTATAATTATATACATACATTGTTTTGCTCGAGATCATAAAAGGGGTGTATACGAACTATGTATGGACGGACATCAAACACTCTATTTATTGTACCAGATACAAAAGTACAAATCATTATCGTTATAATGTAAAAGTTGTTTAGTTTTTGTTAATAGACTGGGAAGTTTATATGAGATAAGGACGTTACTTTTGGCTGATCACATCCATTTTTGTCAGTAAGTTTTTATTACTACTGAAATTTCAAATACTGAGCTTGAATTTTTTACATGAGCTCAGATTACAATCTTATGCAAACGTCCCCAAAAAGAGGAAGTGTGTATGGGATTGGATTTTATCCGATATTGAAATTAACCTCCGCTTACATACAAAATTTCAGCTTGATAGATCTTAAACAACTACAGTAACACGGTCAAAGACAGGCGGACGAATGAACGGATATTAGACGTTTATTTACATATTGTCATACCTACCACGCCTCCTTATGGGTGTTATAAATGGAAAAATAAACTGAATATAATTTTTGGTCAGCAAGTGCGTTTGGAGAAGGAATATAATATAATATAATATTTTTAATATGTGATAGCATCAACTTCTGTTACGATTTATTTTAATAAATCCAAAACTATTTATCAACATTAAAAAAAGGTTTTATTTTTAAATTGTATAAAAAATCATAGAATTTGAAATTTTGACCATGTTTGGACATATGGGATAATGGAGCATCACATTTTTACTATGGGTATTCATTGCAAAAAAATATATTGTTAATTTTTACTAGTGCTCCCCATTTCCCGGGAAACGGTATTCCCGGTAGAAAAATGGTTTTTTTCTTTGGTTTGTTAAGCAAATATATACAGAATGGCTTGAAATTTTGCAGATATCATAAACAGAGATATCGTTATATTTTCCAAAAAAATTATGCAATTCGATGAAACGCTGTTCAAACGCCGGTCCGGGAACGAAGAAATATCTATTATTTTCATACATTTGTATGAAATTTTTAAGATTTTTCGTCTATCCCGGACCGGCGTTTCTAAAATACTTACTTAAATAGGTCGCGAGTTGGCAATATTAAAGAACAACATTAGTAGAAATTTCCACGCCGGTCCGGGAGCGAAGAAGTTTCTATTATTTTTTTTAGTTTTCCCGTCTATCCCGGACCGGCGTTTTTAAAATACTTACTCAAATGGGTCGCGAGTTGGCAATATTAAAGAACAATGATGATTTCCCGGGAAACCCGTTCCCGTTTTTCTAACAATAATTTTATAATTAAAATATTGGGTTGTCTATTAGAAATTTAAAATCATTCGTTTATAAATGTTTCTTATGTTTATGTCTAACAGTCGAATATATCGTTAAAGTACAACACTATCTCTATTACTGTTTCAAATTATGTATTAAACTTGTGAAACTTTCAAGCTTGATCCCAAAATTTGTCATAGGAAAGTGTTTTTATAACCAGATATATAGCATAGCTTAATGTCAATTGAATAAGTTTCCGCTACACATAATTAACATATAATAAGTTTTAGTTATATATCAATTTGGAATTCATATACCAGACGGTTTGATCTACATAGCAACTATAATCTAAATGTATATTGATTTGCTACTGGTATTTGATTCCAGTTGAAAAACAAGTTCGACCCAATTTATAACATCTAAAATTTGTCTCAATTATGTCGACGGCTAGTGCAAAACATATCCCTAATTATTATGTTTAAGATATGTTTATATTGAATCATTGAATTTTTAATGTAGAAACAGTTCTAGCCTAGACGTTAGTTGAACTTTATACACCGGTAGTATTGAGCATAACAACTTGTTACCGGTTATAACAGATTTAAGAACCACTTAAGTTTGTAGAACAGTATATAGACTAAATTAATATACATAATATATTTCACTCGTAAATAAGTTTGCTTAATTTGTGAAAGTAATATATTATAACACTATGACACAAAATCAAACTTTTTGAAAAATACCCGAACGTGACTATATAGGTTCGATAGTACAACCGGAGCTGAGTAAAACCCTAGCTCAGTTTGGCTAGATTGGCTACCAAATTTTTTTTTTGGCCCCCTAAACTTTTTGAAATCCTTGGACCCCTTGAAAAAAGGTGACATCAATTGTTGGCTAACAGTTTCTACAGTTTTAAATCTAGCTCCTTCTCTTCTTCAACAAAGTTTTAGCTAATAGTCCGCTTAAGAAACTGATATAATAAAATTTCCCAAAAAAATTAGACTTCCCTCATTTATTTTCAAAAAACTTCGATAAAAATTTTAATTTTTTCACTTTTTTTAATACAAGTCGTAGGGAATCCAGATTTTTTGCACACTCTATTCAGTGAAATTGTAGTTAAGGTAACACCGAATAACTTTTCTGAACAAACCTATGCAATCTGAACAAGTCTAGGGATATTAAATAGCTCTCAAAACACACTATCTACTTTAAACAAATCAGTTTTTTAGGAGTTTTGGGCCATTGTGCAATGTTTTTACTTGCTATCTTTACCAAAAACGTACTTACTGTAGAACTGAATAACTTCTGTAAACAACCAGTATGATCGGAATACTCCACCCCCTTAATTGTTCACAAAGAGCATTAGGGTGTTCCTTATATGGCATTTTTTCGAATTTCGTTAAAAATATGTATTAAAATCGCGATGTTGGTCATCTGTCTTCACCTTACGTTTCTTTTTGCCAATATTAGGAATATATTGTGAGAAATTTTGTATCAATAGTTGGACATTAGGGTGTGCCGCAATGAGGTTAAAGTATAAATTTGTTCTCAAATCAGTTTATTGCCGCTGAGTATTTTTCTTTCGTATATAGACTAAGTAGTAACAAGCCGTTCAATAGCTGAAATAAAGACCTAAAATAATATGTGTTTGCTTTTACCATATCTCTTATAGACGCCGAGATATTTGATATAGAAGTGGGGGTATTTTTAAAAAAATAATTAAAAAGGTTGAAATTGAATTTCGATGTAGATTATTATGGGCAATTATATATTTCAACTTTTAAAGATTAATCAAGTTAAAATCTATATGTTTAAAAAGTAAATGTGTATATTATCACTATCTCTATCAATTCTCGAGATATCAGGCGTTAAAAACGGAATTTTTGACTGTATGCATAGCAATGTCTAATGAACTTTTGTTCCATCTGAATACCCATTGAATACTTACCAATAACGATTTTTATATGATAAAAATAAAAAATCCCCTCAAAAGACCATTGGATATTAATGGTTTTTGTGACATTTGTAAGCATACACAATGGATATACAGGTGAAACAAAAGTTAAGTAGTCATTGCTATGCTTTTTAAGCCCCTGATATCTCGAGAATTGATAGATATAGTGATAATATACACATATACTTTTTAAACATATAGATTTTAACTTGATTAACCTTTAAAAGTTAAAAAATATAATTGCCCATAATAATCTACATCGAAATTCAATTTCAACATTTTTAATTATTTTTTTAAAAATACCCCCACTTCTATATCAAATATCTCGGAGTCTATAAGAGATATGGTAAAAGCAAACACATATTATTTTAGGTCTTTATTTCAGCTATTGAACGGCTTGTTACTACTTAGTCTATATACGAAAGAAAAATACTCAGCGACAATAAACTGATTTGAGAACAAATTTATACTTTAACCTCATTGCGGCACACCCTAATGTCCAACTATTGATACAAAATTTCTCACAATATATTCCTAATATTGGCAAAAAGAAACGTAAGGTGAAGACAGATGACCAACATCGCGATTAATACATATTTTTAACGAAATTCGAAAAAATGCCATATAAGGAACACCCTAATGCTTTTTGTGAACAATTAAGGGGGTGGAGTATTCCGATCATACTGGTTGTTTACAGAAGTTATTCAGTTCTACAGTAAGTACGTTTTTGGTAAAGATAGCAAGTAAAAACATTGCACAATGGCCCAAAACTCCTAAAAAACTGATTTGTTTAAAGTAGATAGTGTGTTTTGAGAGCTATTTAATATCCCTAGACTTGTTCAGATTGCATAGGTTTGTTCAGAAAAGTTATTCGGTGTTACCTTAACTACAATTTCACTGAATAGAGTGTGCAAAAAATCTGGATTCCCTACGACTTGTATTAAAAAAAGTGAAAAAATTAAAATTTTTATCGAAGTTTTTTGAAAATAAACGAGGGAAGTCTAATTTTTTTGGGAAATTTTATTATATCAGTTTCTTAAGCGGACTTTTAGCTAAAACTTTGTTGAAGAAGAGAAGGAGCTAGATTTAAAACTGTAGAAACTGTTAGCCAACAATTGATGTCACCTTTTTTCAAGGGGTCCAAGGATTTCAAAAAGTTTAGGGGGCCAAAAAAAAAATTTGGTAGCCAATCTAGCCAAACTGAGCTAGGGTTTTACTCAGCTCCGGTTGTACTATCGAACCTATATAGTCTCGTTCGGGTGTTTTTTTCACTGTTGCACTGTGTAATTAAAGCGTAAACAAATATATGTGACTCATTGTTGTCGGTTATACTCCATAAGAACTTTGGCTGAATATAAAGGAAAAAATCAAATTAAATAATTCTTCACTGCACCGGAATTATTGTAAAAATAAGATTTAAAATATATATTTTTATTTTAATCACAAAGGTATCTTCAACATAAATAAAGTCTATCAGTATCAGTTATTAAGGAAGTGGTACAGCATATAGTACTGGAATAGTATTCGTAGATACCTCGGCTTGTACTATTCATATATTGTGGTTGCATTAACTTATAGTAAACTGTTCTACTAAGAGGGGTTAAAGAGGCTTTATACGCATGTATGTATGTGTGCTTTGTGGTCTGCACTATTGACCTTGTGTAGTTCAAATATTGTATTCATCGGACAAGAGGTCATTCAAATCGAACTAATACATATTTTTGTTGTTTTGCTATACACATTTTTGTTAATTTGTTTTCTATTATTGTTTTCGGTTATCTAAAGAGGGCCTATTTTATATATCAAATGCAAAAATATGTATTTTACTAAAAGACAAATTTACATAGAGTTTGACAAAACCGGGTACCTTTATGTTTATATATGTATGTATACGATATATTTGTCATCTAAAGCAAAGATGACCCGGCGGCGACTGTCGCAAAACTCGAATATTCGCCGTTCTGTGATTTTAGCGATATGACTAATATATTTGGCCAAGTACAATGGAAAGCGAAAAATTATACTCTCCACTGTATATCGGTGCAGATGTACTTAAGGGGCCATAATTTAAAAACCGAATATGAGGAATGAAAGATAATCAAAAACTGAATTTTTACTTCCAACAACAACAAAATTGTATTTAGTTAAGTTTATCTTTTGTGCATTTCTTTGCATTATGGGGTGATCATAAAATTTTTTTAATAAAAACAAAAACTAAATTAAAAACACTTTTTAATAATGCGTATGACCGTCCTTATTTTCATTTAGTTAAAAATCCCTTTTGGCCATTCTATTTATAAAGGTTTTTCGGGACATTGGGTTGTTCGTTGGACTTTCTAAGGAGTCCCAAGCCACTATTACTGCCGATTTTTAGCTCTGCAACGCTATTGCATTGGCTGTTGTTGGAGTACATTTTATGAACATGTAGACCCCATACAATTTAAATAGGGTTCACGTCATGGAAGCACGCTTGATCCTTAACGACTTCAAACTTTTTTGACAGAACCCAACCTTTTGTTTGTATTTCCTAATTAAAAACCACTGAGATTAATTTTATGATTACCCCATAATGTAAAGAAATGCACAGAAAATAAACTTAACTAAATAAAATTTTGTTGTTGTTGGATGTAAAAGTGTAGTTTTTCATTCCTCATATTCGGTCTTTGGATTATGACGCCTTAAGTACATCTGCACCGATATACAGTGGAGAGTATAATTTTTCGCTCTCCAGTGTATTGTAGTAGTTTTGATGAATTAAGTATTTGAAGTCAATTCCAAAATATTGTAAAAACAAAGCACATAAATACCAAATTACAAAAAAAAAATATTTCTAAAGGTTTACTACAAGGCCTCCAGACGATTAAGATCATGATTTACTCAAATCTCATTAAATTTCTGTGTTTAACTCCTCAGAGAGGAGGAGTTTTTGTGAGAGTCGGGAGTACTTTTTATTCAATCTTATTCATCTTATCACTTAACCTTTGATTAGAGGATAATAGCGTGTATACCTAATTTCAGTTCGATACGGCTGTAATCGAGGGGACAGGCAGACGGACTGACGGACATCTTTAAATAGACCCAGAATTCGACCCTGATCATGTATACATATTGTCATACCCACCACAAACTTAATATACCCTTCAGACCGTGCATGGACGTGATCAAGGGTATAAGTATAAAAACTATAGAATGAATATTGAATTTTCTAATATGATCGAGCTCGGAAAACTAAACTGACATTTTGTTTATGTATTACTTTTTGTTTTTTTGTTTAACTTTTCACCAAATAATTATTAACAAGATGCAAACATTTCAACATTAATGTTTTTGTAGATTATAATGAAAAGTGAATACCTTCTTTATCTTTTTTTGTAAGACTTTTTCACCATTTGAAATATAATAATACCAGTTGGCGATTAAAAGCTTAAATTATCGTAAATAAGTTAAATTAAACCCAAAAACAATTCTTATTGGCACTTTGATATTGTTTATTCTTCAAAGTGTTATTTCATATGACAGTGGCGATAAATTGGCGTCTGAATAGCCTAGAATGTTCAGTTTGCCTTCAAACATATTATTCGACATAATTTTGTAACCTTTTTGGTATACAACTTTGGTACGATAACAGACGTCGGGCAATTAATTAATTAACAAAAGGTATCGATTTGCTAAAGGCATATTCGCAAACATCCAGTTTGATCGAAAAACTTGTTCGAATCGAGTGTGTTTCACATTATAAATTTTCCACTCGGTAAATGTTGTCGAACTTTATGTTAATTTGCGATTTTGTGATACCAATATTTTTGCATGAATCCCCTCAAATTGATAGATGGATGAGGGCGTTTTAAAATATTTGCCACACAAAACACAGCATTAAAAAAAAACAAATCAAAACAAGATTATTGTTTGTTTTTATGTTTTCAATGACCTATAGACGCACTAACACAAACACGTGACGTATGAATTGAGTAGGCGCATCTTCGATTAGGTGCAAAGTTCGTATGTTCTTATAATATCGAATATCGATCAATATCTTTCAAATATTCAGCACTAAATCATCGGATGCGAAAACCCGTCTGACCCAACAAAGAGTGATTAATATTCAAAAACGTGATGAGAATTTGCTCAGATATGGTTATGTCCAAAGTTCGATGGTGTCCGTATAATTTCCGCAAAATACAATACAAATATCATATAGAACAAGTTCTATTCGACGGAAGTAATATCAGCAGAAGTCAATATTTTGCGACGATTAGTTGTCCTGACGCACAAGTTGTTGTTATACAACAATAAAGACTAAACAACAATTTATGATTAAGTTTATTAAACATTGATACATTAATGTCGTATTACCGTTTACATTTAATATTAAGGGAAAACAGCATTTATTTGTTACTCTAGATCAGCTCAAGTTTTAAAGATACATATAAGTTTACGAGATACATTACATTACAACGACACCGAAAATTGGATCCGCCATTTTGAAGTTTCAAAAACTAATACCGGAACTGTAATCAGCGACCCCAAAAACTCCGGGTAAGAAGTTTGAAGCCGTTAATGCGTGAAGAAGTATCAATATTAACTTGTTAACTTTATGATCGTTATTTCGGAATTTTGTTTTTAATATCTTAGATAACTGATAATCTCCTATTTGGTGCTTTGAGTTATTGTACTCAACAATTAGTACATTTAATAGTTTTCGATATTTATATCAATGGATATTAATATTCGACTTGCTGTAATTACAAAACGAAAATGTGTGTTTTAATGACAAATACTGATAAAGCTGTCGTTAAGAATCCACTTTGAAACCCCTCTCATAGTGGTTTAGATAGTGTCTCTGTAAAAACAATTCCGTAAACGCAAATTATTTATTAAAAATATTATAGTATCACTAGCTGATCCGGCAAACTTTGTTTAGCCATAAAATTTTTTTCTAGCTAATATTTTGGTTGTTACATAACACATAAAGAAACGCGTAGTGTGTGGGAATTTGATCTATAACAGTAATTGTAATGTATCGCTTTAGATGTTTACAGCCGATAAAAGCAAAAAACACCAGCCATAAAATGTTTCAATTCAGTGCATTTCGTTAATGCAACGGATATGGAAACAGTGACATATATGTTATCTCACAATTGGAAAATGATAGTTTAATCTAGATAACTTTTAAAACATAGCAATTCAGCCATTTTTCAGCCTTGGCCTTAAATTTACATAAATTTGATTGTGCACAACGTTGAGGCAAAGTCTATCCAATGACAAAATTCTCTTTTTTTTTTATCAATTTCGTTTAAAATTCGAAAAATTCTTGCTTGCTGTTTAATTCTAAAGAGGATGAATTTCATTTATAATAGAGTATGTCATTTGGAAAATATGCATAAACATTCAATGTTGGGTAAAAATTTTATTTTTTTAAAAGTCTATTTTACTTAAAATTTTACGTACATAAATCTGTTTTATATTTTTTTAAATTTTGTAAAACATCAGTAGAAAAGAAAAATTGTATTTGCTGAAAAAATTTTTTATCGAGATGTTGATAATGTTTATTAAATAACTCCGATTTATCGGTTGTTAATCTAATTTCGTCGTTAATGAGTGTAGTAAACCACCCAAACGACAGACTCCTTGGGAGTCCCACTTATCTAAAATAAGATTTTCTTAGCAAAACGAAATTAGTAACCTGGACTGCCTTTATTAATTATAAATCATTTCTATGTTTGTCTGTCTTCAGGAAAATCCTGAAAAAAGTAAACCAGAACAGCAAAAAATATGTTTGCATTTTCGCAAAAATTTCCTTACATATATTAAGCAGCATAAATGGTTGATTAACTTCAACTCATGAATTATAATTATTTATTTCCTAACTCCCAAAATTTAAGAATCTGTGCCTGGCTCATACAAAAAGTTAATTTTTTCCTTTTTTATTTGATTTGATGACATCAGTTAAGGTTTTATATTTAAGCTCTTGCTCTATTTTATACCATATTTATATTTAGCAAGCTCTCTATTTTGATATTTTGCAATAAGATCAATAAAATTACTATTGTATAACTGTTAATTGTTTTTGTCATCAGTCCCCTATATGAAATGTTCGAAATATCACTATTGTTTGAAACAAATCTGGTATTGCAGTATTATGAAGAAATAATATTTTCTAAGTAAAATGACCCATATCTACCGTATACAAAAATAATTATTTAAAAATATAAAGGCGTTCAGGTCTAACAACTATTTTTAAACTGACACGTCCGAACGCTAGGTCTTAATAGAAGCAATGTAATCGTAATATAATTAGATCGCATTTGTTTGTACTTATTCATATATATGTTTATATAAATCATCAGCAGCGGTGTCTAAAGTGTCTGAGGTCCAGATAAATCGCTGTTCCTGGATGGTGTATAATGTTGGATTGCAAAAAAGCATATTAACTTTTTAACGAAGAAAAAAAGTTAGAGGCCACAGTGGGAAAAAAAAGTTTTTTTGGACATTTGAAATTTTATGTTGAGGCACTATTTTCACACTTTAACTCGGTGTCCTGCTCATAATTATTATCCGATTAGAACAAAATTTAATTTACAACCTGGAAAAGTTTCAAGAAAGTCGTCTGTAAAAAATAAGCCAAATCGGCATTTTGAAACTTCTGATAAAATACAATTTTGTGTTTACAAGTAGGCTAAGTGGTGTGCTTTTCATTTAAAAAGACCAATACCTTAATATGTTACATCATCTGTCAAAATAAGGTAACTTGTGAAACGTTTAAACACTTCTTAAATTTCAATACTAAAGTTAACCCAAAATCGATATATTTCCTGAAGAAATTGGAAAAATTTTAGATACACTCTCTTATTTTCATTTATGTATCAAAATATCATAAGGCATACATAATTAAGCCTACTAATACATATGAAATGTTTGTATTGCGATTTTAAGTCCTATATATTGCAAATATATTTGAATTTTGTAAATGTGCTTAATAAATTTCGTTGTTTTGACAGATGATGTAACGTATTATGGTATTGTTGTTTTTAAATGGAAAGGACACTACTTAGCGTAGTTGTTAACACAAAATTTTATTTTATTGGAAGGTTAAAATTGTATTATTTTGGTACATATGCAAAAAAATTGCTTGGTGACCTTCACCGATTTGACTTATTTTTTACGGAAGGTTTTCCTTAAACTTTTCCAGGTTGTTAATAAAGTTTTGTTCTAATCTGATAATAATTGTGAGAAGGACATCGAGTTAAAGTGTGAAAATAGTGCCTCAACATAAAATATCAAATGTCCAAAAAAACAGTTTTTTCCCACTGTGGCCTCTAACTTTTTTTACAATTGCAATTAAAACTGTGTATTGTCGAAATAGGCCACCTTAATCTTGAGCTAATCTAGAGTAACCAATAAATGCAGCTTTCACTTAATATTAAATGTAACGTTGATACCATATTAACGTATCAGTGTTTAATAAACTATTCTTAATCATAGATTGTCGTTTAGTCTTAATTGTTGCAGTTGAGCCAAAATGTAGGCTTATTATTTCACTATGTTTAATTCGTAATATATGTTCACATTAATTGAGGCAAGTTCAAAATTTTTAGGACCCGATATCCAAAAAATATTTGACATATAAGTCAATAATTATTTTTTCATCGACTTTGACAAATTTTAAAAAAATAACGGTAAGGAATTCGGAATAAAAAACTTACATTCTGTGTACAATTTTGTTACCAATAATACAAAAAAAGAATTTTGAAAATCGATCAAGAATTGCGGCCTAAAATTTTAGGCCAACATTTTGAATGATTAGTTAAGCCATGACCTATAATATGTGCGTCTGCAAAAGTCTGCAGACTTTCCTTTTTGTTAAGGGCTATGTGTTAAAAACATAGTGTTATAAAACTAAACCTCTAATGTAGGTACAGCAAAAATAAGATTTTAGCGTTAAAATTTTGCACAGTGGGATCCCAATGATCCAAAGAATCACTTTTTGGGCCCGTCCAAAACGCGTTATTCGCATATAAAATATTAAGTATTATATAATGTTTTTGCTAAACAACATCACATGTACTCAATAACAGAATATTGGCAAAGATCATCGTATATTTTGGGGGTGTAAATAGCGAAAATCACAAATCACAGTGAGAAATATCATGGCGAAGGCGTTTATATAATAGTGATTATAACAGAAATTGCACTCTAATAATAGTTGCAAGTATTGGTCAGTTGTTACAATTGTCACATTTCCCATTAGGTGAAATGGAACAAAATAGTTCTCAAAAAACTGGAACAAACATTGCACAATATTAAGGTTATTTTGCGGAAAAAAAAACTGTGGCATACATCAACAAATTAAGTATGACATTAAATTAGGCATGTTAGAAATACAAAGAGCTGATGGTGAAACATTTGTACTGTCATGTAATTTAATATTTATTGAGTGGAAAAATGTGAAAAGTCCGACACGAAACGTTCAAACTAGGGTGATCAATTATTCGGGTTTTTGCGAAAACCGGTTTTCGAATTATTCGAAAAATGGCATTTAAAAAAAACCGGTTGCTTTTTTTGAAATTCACAAAAAACCGGATAATCCGGTTTTCAAAATTATGCCAAATAACAAATTAAAACACAATTTTTGGAAAAAAAATTGTATTAAAAAATAACAGAAAACAAATCAATTATACCTATAAAAAGTAAACTTTTAGTTTAATTATAATTACAATGCAAAACATTAGTGAGATCAGTTTGTTATTTTAACAAAGACAAACGAAACTAAACAATTCATTTGTAAATAATTGATTATATATAAATATATTTAATTTAATCTTTAGTTTTACCTAAAGTAACATTTAAGAAATAAGATACAATTTAAGTGCTTGGGTGTATACTTATTTTTTTCTTTTGTTTTTGTAAAACTTGACATTGAAAATGCCCTTTCACTCAGTGTACTATTTGGGCTTATAGTGTACAAGGCGTTTAATATTGAATATTTTAGAAATGCGTCACTAATTGGGAGTTTACTCGTACTTAAATACAAATGAGAGTATTCAGGGCTTGAACACGTCGTTCTGATATACGTCTTTTGAAAATTGCATATAAATTTATTGATAATTGGTTTTGAATTATTGAAAAGTGTTAAAGTAAAAATTTAAAAATACCTTCAGCATCAGCTAAAGTCGAAGAGTTTGCAGAAAGTTTTTGTATAGACATTTCCAAAGGTTTAATGGTGTCACTAAGCACAGACAAAGTTGCGATATCATTTTCACTAAATGGTGTCAGTTCTAACTCCAATTAAGTATGATTCACACATTTTTGCAATTTTAAAAATTGAGAAACCATATTGGTTATAGAATTCCAGTGGTGCTTAACATCATGGATAAGTTGAAGCTCCTTATTAAATTGGTCTTTTACAAACATTTGTAATTTCTTTCATTTTTCAGCCGACTTATTAAACATTGAAGATTTATAAAACTAACAATTAGGTTGTTCTTCCGAAACACTGAAAAAAAAACAAGTACGAGAACACATTTAACACAATTATGAATAAATTTAAATAAAAAATATAGAACGCCAAAAAACCGAGATTCGACAAAAAATAACCGGATTATTCGATATTCGAAAAATAGGGATTTAAAAAAAACCGACGGTTTTTATGGGTGAAAAAAACCGAGTAGCCGGTTTTTGAAAACCGAACTGATCACCCTAGTTCAAACATATAAAATAAATAACTATGACCGCACTGCTGACCTTAATAAAGGCAACATATAGTTTTTCAGAAAGCAAAAGACAAATATTGTCTTCTGACTTTTTTTGTACGGCAGATAAATTTGCAGATATAGGCATGATATTAACTTTGTCTCAAAATGACTTCCATTTTGTGAAACGATCGAGTGCTTATTAAAAATAAAAATTTAGGCTAACAGTTAAGTTTAATAAAAATTGTTTATTATTTATTATACAAATAGATAGTAAGAAATCATATACCCCACCATATAAGCGTAGCACTGTAGCTTCAGAGATGTCCACTTTTTCTGTGCTGCTTGTCACTATGTAGTTTATAGCCTACATTTCGATAACTTTCTCAATCTCAGTACAATTCCATCATACGTCATCGCTAACCATATCAACAATTTGCTAGAACATCTTGTTTTTTAACAACGCAGAAATTTTGTTTTTTTTTATACAGATTTTGCAGATATTATTGCCAAATGTCTATCTATCAGCACTAGCAACATACGAATTGTTGTTCAGATTTATGTGCCGCAACTATTAAGTTTATCACACAATTAATCGTGAGCCGCTGCTGTCATACAGTTACCAGAGCAAAATACATAATGCCGATCATAATGTGTCATCCTCAAATCAAATCGTGACTTGGAGAACCTTCAAGGAATTGCCATCGCTACAGAAGAAGCAAAAGAGGCTGCAATCTCATATTGACTATTACACTAAGCCTACAAAATACATAAATGCCTTCACATCCCATAAAAGCCGAGCAAATACTAATATCAATTTAATCACAAGTTAATGCTCTTGTGTCATATGTTTATTTTCGTAGACACATTAGCCTATTGTCGAAACGATATATGTTGTAGGGTTTCGTATCTTTCCACACACACATGCAGATACAATAACAATTGCGGCAAGCGCAAAGAATCATTGGAGGCGCACAAGTGAGTTTGCCTCTCACTTATGATCTTACTCACTTACCTGTTGGCATAACATCAATCGTATTCATCGTAGGGTTTATGTTGTAAATGAAACCTTTGCAGTGAGACAACACATACATACATATACCATTGTGTAGTTTTTGGAAATGCTTCGCCGGATTAAATAAGCCTCCCAAATATGTATGTTAGGCATGGGATTTATATAGGTCATAATGATGAGTGTACCGCGCTCACATGTGCATACCTGGCCACTAATCGCATCGGGCAAATGCGCGACTAAAGTACCAACCACATCTTGCCGGTTGCCGCGACTTCAAATACAATGTAAAGTGCCCAGTCACAATAGAGACGAAGAAATCCATTAGAAGAAAAAAGCATTGTTTTGGTTTATTGCTGATGAAAACCATATAAGACACCGTGGTAACAGCAACATTTGACTCAGTACACTGGGAATTGCCAAGACACGAGATACGCAATTTAAAAATTAGAGAAGAAAAAAAAAATCAAATACAAAAACGTCAAACAAATAAACAACCGCTTAAATTTAAAATATAGCGGAAACAACAACGATAGCCGTTATAAATGCAAATAGTCAAATTAATATTTCAAATTGTGTTATCCCAAAAAAATCAATGTAATTATACAATTGCGTGTGACATTACAAAAATATTGAAAATAATCAATTATTTGTATAGTAAAAAAAACAACAACAACATAATTTTGACTTCTTAAGAAACGCCTAGTGAATTATGAACTTTCCGGTCTTCACCAATCTCTATCAGCGTCTGTTGTTTCTGCTGCCAATGGCCACGGGTATGTATCGATCATCGATTACATGAGTTCCGCACAAGCGTTGTAGACATAACAATGACATTAGTGCACAAGACATTAAGAAAATTCCATGTATTTATTTGTGAAATTATTCAAGTGTATCGCGGCAATCAATGCTACAAAAGCAAGAACAACAATAGAACACAGTAATCAATAACAACAACAAGTACACAAAATTCTAAAAGAAAATACAGTTAGTTCTATTCGGAAATGTTGTTCAACAGTTAAGAATAATAATAAACAGTTAAGAATTAAAACGCATAGACTATGATGGCTCGTTTTGAACTTGGTCAAATTCAAAGCGGTTGAAAATTAACAAGAAGTCAAAGGTGTCAAAACCAAAATCTGTCGAATGTGGTATATATTATAAGAAAATATTAAATGTGTTTTTTTTTAAATGACTTAGTCCATTATGGGCGACGGACTCTACATTAAATTTTTTTGTCATCTGACCAACTATAGATACCCTACGGGAAAATGAACCGGTACAGTACCAGTCACGGGACCGGTTCCCTGGGGTGCATGAACCGGTTCTAGTTCCGGAACTTTTGTATGTAGAGAACCGGTACGTTTTGTATGGGGTTGGCCACTAAAGTGTCAATTGACACCTAACTGATAGTTTGTGATGTGTCTTTAACCGGCTCAACAGTACAAGTCCTACGACAGGTTTAGTAAAAACCAGTCACCTTACTATAATATCTGTTTTTGCCCCAAAATAAGACGGAAAAATTAAATGAAGTACATTCAGGTAAATTAACACCACTTTTCCCGTAGGGTAGTTTGACATAAGAGTCTACTGTAAATAGGTCAAAGTTTATATGTGACCGGTGTATTTGTAGGTATATAGGTAAAAAAACGATATGTCATTGAATTGGTAAAGTGAAAATCTGTTTGAAAATGTGATTGTTTCTCTCATATCTCCCTAAACGATCGTCCGAAGCTTTAATCTAATTCTTCAAATTGTACAAGTGCATATGACAATCAAATATTTTTTATATGATGGTATCAATCATTATTTGTAATCGGTTATAAATATAAATAATCTTCTTCTAATTTATAAAAATCTCGTGTCACGGTGTTTGTTGCAGCAATTTTCCGAAACGGCTCGACCAATATTTATGAAATTTTATAGGTATAGTTGGTAGATATGAGAATAAGTACCATTGTATTTTTATAACGCTTGGTGGCGCTGGGATAGATTTATATCGAATATTAGAATGGATGGACCAATTCATCTGAAATTTAAAATATATATTTGTTTGAGCATGACAAACAATTTTATGTACAAACGGATCCGGTAGGTGGTGCTTTGGTGGATTCATACAGAAAGCTTGAACGATTAGACCAATTTAACTGAAATGTTTGTTTGATCATGAGAACAAAGTTTTCGTATATATAAAACAGGTATGTGGCGCTGGAGTGGACCAATTTAAAAAAATTATATTGATCGTCCCATTTTACTTAACCCATTATGTTAAACATCTTTGTGTTGAACGTATGGACTAGGGTGATCAGTTCGGTTTTCAGAAACCGGCTACTCGGTTTTTTTCACTCATAAAAACCGTCGGTTTTTCTTAAATCCCTGTTTTTCGAATATCGAATAATCCGGTTATTTTTTTGTCGAATCTCGGTTTTTTGGCCTTTGATACTTTTTATTTAAATTCATTCATAATTGTGTTAAATGTGTAGTCGTACATGTTTTTTTGCAGCTTCTGCCGGCTTCTGAGTCTACAATATGGGAGAAAATATATGATTTCTATCTATCCAAAAAAGATAAGTTAAAGAAAAAATTGATTTACTTAACGCAAAAAGACATCGTGAAAAAATAACCTTTTTCCCATATTTTTGCAATTTTCATGCACTGCATGCAATTTTTTTGGGTCGGTCTATTTATTTTGCTCTGTTTTAGATCTACAACTTTGCCGAACACAAAAAGAAAAATTCCGAACGGCTTATGAAATATGGATTCCGTAAAAATAGTCCTTTTTTTCAAAAATCGTGTTGGAGTGAAAATATTGGAGTATCCATAAAAAAAGGTTTCGATGTAATGGGGACAAGTCCTTTGGGGATTTTTTTAGTTATGGTATATACTTCAATAATAGCTGGTTACGAAGGTGGCACCACTTTATGTGTTGCACTGTGTTATAATTAAACTAAAAGTTTACTTTTTTTAAGTATATTTGAATTATTTTCTGTTATTTTTCAATGAAATTTTTTTTGTCAAAAATTGTGTTTTAATTTGTTATTTGGCATACATTTGAAAACCGGATTATCCGGTTTTTTATGAATTTCAAAAAAAGCAACCGCTTTTTTTTAAATACCATTTTTCGAATAATTCAAATACCGGTTTTCGCAAAAACTCGAATAATTGATCACCCTAGTATGGACCAATTTCCCTGAAATTCGAAATGCATATTTGTTTGATCGTGAGGAAAAAAATTCATGTACAAATGGAACCGGTAGGTGGCGCTAGGGTGGATTTATTTAAAAATTTACCGAATGAACAAATTTGGGTGAAATTAATAAAGTAGGTTTATATGCCCATGATTACTATTTTTTGTTTAGGCGCTATAGTGGACTTAGTGGACGAGAATAAAACAAAAAACTCCTCCAGAAAAGTGCGGGGGATGTAAAACGATTTTTTTAGGCTCAGAGAAATAAAATTCGATGGACATAAAAGATTTGACACTGCATGTATGTATAAACAGAACAAAGTTATATTTTTGATTAATGGGCAGAGTATCAAAGTTCAATGCACAGATGGTACTTGGCACAACAGATATAAATATACAGACGACATTGGACGTGGCGTGGTACAAATGTATTTAGAAGTGAGAAAAAACAATTTGATGCACAAATAGTACATAGCACTACACATATGAAAATACGGTAGTAATATTAATTTAAGATCATATTTATTTATTTAAGCCCGTATCTGGTGACGACAGCCTTCCCTACAATATATTTAGTGTAAACTTTTAAAAATGCATAACATTTGAGTTACAGATGTAAAATATGGTAAGTGCATATGACCCATCCATTCTTATGTCTGCATCTCACAATTCAATATGATATACACATTGTACATAATTGTTAGCCTTTCTATTGTAGCACAAAATTATCGGTATAATCTTATAATTGCACTAGCTTAAATTTCAATAGTTACATTTCAAAAGTAACGATCTGATCGTAATTAACCCAGCCACCCATACACTTATGATATTGTTTATTGATATGACGTCGAATGTTTCATTAACTATGTATTATGTAAGTTAAAGGTTACATCGAAGTTATTAGATTAGACGAATATCTATTATATGGAATTCGACAAAAGAATTTCAATTGGGTGTAATTTTATAACTGAATGAGTAATGCACTAATGGGCAGTTGCAATGTTGCTATAGTGATATTACAAAGATTGTTAATAAGGTGATATACCAATATCCGAAACGAAAAAAAAGGTAGTATATTTGATTCAAAAATATAGATTTTGAAGCAAATTTTAAAGATAATTACACGGTCCTGCTCACAAAAAATGCAGAGTTAAAAAAATTTTCCCATTCCAAACTTGATTTCCTTGAGATCACTTAATTTGTACATTTGT
Source organism: Muscina levida (assembly GCA_964034835.1). Classification (NCBI taxonomy): domain Eukaryota; kingdom Metazoa; phylum Arthropoda; class Insecta; order Diptera; family Muscidae; genus Muscina; species Muscina levida. The sequence goes on along the minus strand of OZ035880.1, from coordinate 189,651,694 downwards.
CCCTAATAAAAAATTGTTTATTTCTTAGAGAAACGTAACGCAGCCATTTTTCAAATTGTTTTTTTTTTTTAATATTTAATCTAAAATATTTAAAATCGGTTTGTAATCGCTATATGTATGATTTTTTAACTTTGAATTTTAGGAATATCGTAATTTTACAACATTTGTTAAGGCTGATTTACACGCTATCCACCCATATCCCCTATCTACTGTCAAACCAGTACATTTTGATTTCTTATCCATCTTCCTATAATTCAATATTACTTTGCTATAATTTTGTAGTGTTTGTCTTTGCTTACTCCTACATGTTTTCTAATTAGGCTATCTCGCTCATGTTGTTGAGGGGATATGAGTAGATATGGGTAGATAGCGTGTAAACCATACTTTGAGAAAAAAAATAAATACGAACCTCCGCATATTTTCTTTTTTGTATCACTGTGTTATTTGTCAAGCAGAAATATACACTAACGGCCTTATTAATAAAATGTTAAAAGAGTAATTGCAATTATTTCTATATTTTTTAAACAAGATACTATATTTACCTTTGTTATTAAAACAATAAATTACATAAATCTTTAATTCGATAAAATAGCTTTTTATTTTGTATTTATTTATTTCTTCTATCATCATTACACTTAAAAATATCTTACAATATATACCTTACAATTGTATACCTTTACTAAAGTTCACTTTAAATCCAAATTAATGTAAATGATACAAATATTTCTGAATAATAATAATAGAATAGAATAGTAGTAATAGAATAAAACCAATATTGGTTGTGGCATAGTGGTTAGAACACGCGACTACCATGTGGGAAATCGCAGGTTCAAACCTGGCTCCAGTCATCTTAAAACAATTGTTCTTTCATTGTCGGCTCCCCTCGAATGTTGTTGATAGCAACTTCGCAGTATTAAGTGTTCTAACCACTATGCAACGGCCGGTCCCATTAACATAATTGAAATACATTTTTATTGCTTTATGAATACTTAGAGTACCAATCTATGTTTATTGAGCACAACGTAATTGGTGAAATTCGGTAAAATTTTCCTACATTTTCTGGTACCCTAAACAAATATTTTAATACTTTTATAATATATTTTCCATAACTGTTAAGCATTTGCATAATTCTGCCAATTACCGACAATAAGCGGGCTTAGGAAGTCAATAACATGATTGTAAGTCAGTTAACCAGACTTGAAATTTTAGTGATGGTTTTTATCCCACATGGGGATCTTAAGACTTTAGTAGCAAATACAAAAAAGAAAGTCAGATATGCTGTGCATTTATTTACATTGACAAAAATTTTGATCGTTTCATAGCGTCCGTTTGTGATTCCATCGTGCCAGTCAAAATATAAAAATCTCTTTCCCCTGTGAAACACGTTGCAGCTATAATTTTAATATGATTATCTTTACACACTCCATTTTTCGGGACCCTCTTCTTCAGCATTTTATTTATAATAGAATACGTAATAAGTTTCTACCTACATATATAAAGTGGTATTATTTGTATTTTATATTGAACATCCTGCTTGCATTTGTGCAGTCTCGATTCTACCTATACCATCTTTAAGCACATCAACGATATTTAAAATATCGAAAAAGTTTCATCCATATGGGTCGATAATTAGTTAAGTTTATATCACTTAGTCGACAATACAAAAAATTGTTAAAATATCTAAATATACAAAACTTATTTAGCACAGGGTTAGCGTGTATGACTGGCACTCGTGCAATACTTTTTGATATCAGCGGCTTGTTTGCATTAAATTTTCCGGTCCAGGTAGTAATTTTACGCTTCACGTCATTAGACGACCAATTTTGTGCATTTCTGCAAATGTTCTCAACGCATCTCTGGTGTGAATGTTGACGCTGCAACGCTACATTCATGTTTGCTGTCCTCCTAAATGGTGCGGTTGGGTGTTCCCTGAAAAAAAAAAGACAAAAGAGTCATGGCAAGTGATGAACACATATTACAAAGTTAAATTAGTGCCATTACTTAATAAAAGTAATTGTTTTAAAGTGAAAAATATAATTTAAATTTGCAAATTTTGTTTTCTTTAAGTTGTTATTATTTTTTTGCTTAATTGATGTTAAATATACTACAAAGTACTGTTTACCTGCTTGGTTTTTGATTATAGTTATATAATAGAGTAAATATGCAGCATTATGTTGTCTGTCGGTATGTCTCTCTTCCATCCATCGTACGTCAGTCTGTCTATCTCGCATTTTCGTCCAATTGCGTGTCAACTGTAAACTTATTCATTGTTGTTGTTGTTGTTCACTTCTTGTACATATATTTATTTAGTAAAACAAACATTTGAAATTATTTCGCCGGCTTCTTGTCAGTTTAAACTGCCACCAAGCGTATGCAGATTTTTGCTAACTTTGACTTGGTTTAATTTCTTTGCCATAGTTTGGCCCAGAAAGTAAGAAAAGTGTGTCACGATGAAGATTTTATGATTTAGGAGCAGTCTTGAAACGGCAACTGTTGTAATAATGCGTAAAGTAATGAAACCACGGTGCTCGCATTTATTTCACATAGGTATATAAGGCATAAAAAAACGAACATTTAATAAGACAACAAATATTCATTCAACCCCATTTAATTTACAGATCATTTCAACTATGACGATCCAGCGGGGTGGCACAATGATTTTCCGCAGTGTGGCGGTTACGAACAATCGCCTATAATTATATCAACACCAAAGGTAAATTGTGATAATTTATTTTCGTGTAATTGTAATGTCTTTAGCAAATCGGTAATAAACTCGAAAATTTCCATAAGAAATAATTGATAGAGGTTTTTCAGGAAAGTCATGTCATTTAATCAATAAACCATTTTGTAATACCATGAAACGGCCATACTGTGAAATACCGTAGCAAAATGTATGGGACAAATGCAAATTTAACACAAAAATCGTTTACAAAAGAAATATATCGTCCCCTTAATATAACAATAGTGTATGTGCTCATACACCATTTTTATTGCATATTTAGAATCCCCACCACTGATTCTATGCCTGGTCAAAATTTCGTCAAAATCTACTTCCACAAAGTGCGTCAAAAGATCATTGGAAAAAATAGTATATAATTTTTTCTTCGAAAATTTCATAGACATCCGATTTGACGAAAACTTTAAACTCGATTTTCTCAAAACACCAAAAAATTTATACACTATTGTTTTATTAAGGGGACGATATATGTATACAAATCTTAATGCCGCTAAATATTTGTATTAGGGCAATTCCACCTAAAACAGCCCTAAACAGGAAAACTAATATGTACTTATTTATAATGAAAATCGGTCAATTAATCTCTACAAGAAAACGACAATTATAGACAAATGGAAAAATGATTTTTTTTGATTTTGTTAAATTTTTTTTGTTCACTTTTAAATGAGCATTTACTGAACACTCTGCTCTCCTTTTATATATGAAAAAACTTACTTTGGAAAAACTACCTTTCATTAAAATAACCCTCTCTTAGTTATAAAATTTGGCCACACCAGGCACACCATAGCTACAGAGGAATTTTTCAATGGATGTAAAGAATAAAAGGTGACGACTAAAGAAGAAAATAAGAAAAGATTTCAGAGAAAGGGGTATGTAGAAGAGGAGATGATAAAAAAAGTCCTTTGAAGGATAAATAAAGGAAAAAAACAAAAGATCAGACAATGGAAAAAGAATGGAAAAAAATTATGCGTGTTGAATTAGTCTAAAATTAGTAGCTTAAATCGCTGCGTCCTTTAAACGCATTATTCTACTTAGACTATAAAGTAGAATTGCAGTTTATAGGCCACTCTTCAAAGACGTCTCTCTCAAAATGTGTATTTACATCTATCATGCAAGGCTTTTAACCGAAAAAAAATATTCGAAAATTTATAAGTTTAAAAAAACTCATGCAGTGTTGTTTTACTGTACCTATACTTGCCTGCAGTATTCTAATGTCTATGATAGTACAGTTTGGAAATAAGTAAATGTTTTATTATTTTCCTATGAGTATATCTTAATACTAGTTATATAATTGAAGTAAATAAAAAAAATATATTTTGTTTTCATACATGTTCACACCCGTCACACAAAGAGGTCACACCCATCACAATTTCTAAAAAGAGTTTATTTAATAATAAAAGTAAGCTTTAAACATTTAACAATTTTGTTTGACTCATAGAGGCAATTTGTCTTCGGTGATTATATATATATATATGTGTTCCTCTAACTCCCATTGGAGCATAGGGCTATAAAAATTGTTGATTAATAAATGATACATTAGAACGTCAATAAAATTAAATTAAATTTAATGATAAATTTTTACTGCTATAGGAGTTATTTACTGTTGTAACAAATATTTTAAGACATGAGTGCACTTGCACCATCAGTAAATATGTTTTTAACAATTTAAAGAGGTGACCAGATCATTAATGCAATTTTGCATTTTAATCGTAAAAAAAAACTATGATAAGCGTTGGATTGTTTAATTTAATAAAATAAAAATAAATTTTTTTGTAACTTTTAATTTTTTGTTCACGGCATACCTTTCTGCCCATATATTTTTAAAAATCGATTAATATTACTTAATTTTTTAGAAATACCCCAGTAGGGGTATTAACAAAGTTTAAAAGTATGGAATTGTGAACTAATCCCAAAATGAACTAGTTTTTAACTATCGAATTTTTAACCAGTTAAACGTTATTGGCTGATGAATAAGAAAAAGAGCTGATGAATAAGAAATAATTCTAAATGACTGAATGAAAAACATATATTTCAATCATTGTATGTATTTAATTATAAAATAGTATTTTTCATCCACTTTTAAATGTATTTTGGACGTCGTATAGTTGCTTATATGGAAGATGAACTAGTTCACTATCCAATGGAGAACTAGTATTTTACTATTTCCGAACTAGTATTTTTTCCTACTGTCTGCTTATACGAAAAACGGGAATTAACTGGTCAAGTTACGCCTACTGCTGGTGAGATATGATTATAACATAAAAGCGGTTAATCGATTTCGAACACCTTATTATCCATTACCTGAAGTGGCTAATAAAGATTTACATATTTTATCTATGGTATTATTTTCATATTAATGTAATTTTGTAATTTTTTTTTAATAATACTACTGTTTCTTTTATCCCTTTCTACATAAAAAAAATTCAGTCTTATGACATTCTGATGCCTCCATTGCTGTTTGGTTTCTATGACGCACCCTTGGCTGAAGCGATAGAGCTGCATAACAACGGTCACACAGGTATAGATACTATTACACGAATTAAATCAATTACAAACATAAACTTACTCACAGATGATTTTTTTCTTCCAATTTAGTCGAATTTAAGGTACCACATACTATCCTAGGCGATAAACCATTTTTATCGGGCGGTCCGTTAGATGATGTCTACCAGGTGGAAAATGTCCACTTTCATTGGGGATCACCGAAACGCAAAGGATCTGAACATATTCTAAATGGCAATTATTATGATATGGAAATGCATATAGTCCACAGAAATACAAAATATCCCAGTGTTAATGTCGCTCAACATTTTGATGATGGCTTAGCGGTGGTGGGCGTTTTGTTCAAGGTCGTTAAAGTAAGTGACAAATGGAGCTGCTCTTTTACTAGCTAATACTCCTAATAAACACTCTTATAAGAAATGTATATAAAAAATAGTTCTCATAAATTTTCTACAGATAAAACCAGATCGGTTTTGCTGTTGAAGGTATTGTTTTGTTGTTGTTGTTGTTATTTTTCGTGATTAAACGTTTATCCTAATTATATCCAAACCGGCAAGGAGTATGCTCACTTATGGTAATTTAGCTAATTTTCTGTTATGTCACTTTAGTGATAAATACTATATTTAAATTTGTTGTTTACGCTATTTATTTTTTAACTAACTGATTTGTTTATCAACAATTATGTTATATTCAATGAAGAAGCCCCTCTATATTGAATATAAGATAATTGTTGGTAAACAAATCATTTAGTTAAAAATGAACAACGTCAACAACAAATTTTAATATAGTATTAACATTTTACATCCGTACACATAGTGTTTCTTTAGCTATATTGCCCTATATACCCATAAATATTTTAGTACTAACTGAATTTGCTAAGTGATTAACTACATTTTACATACTATACTACATAGACAATGTTAAAATAAATTGGTCCGAAGCAAGTATAACTGTAATTAAGCAGTAGTACCTTGTTTTGTACTAATATATTAGAACATAAGTAAAACCATTAAAACTGCCAGTAGTTCAGCTAACATTTACTCGCATATATTTGAAACACCTTCAATATTCGTCATGAATTTTAATTTTTATTGAAATTTCATCATATGGGAATTTCCAGAAAAGCGAACGTGACATTTGTACGCCTTTAAAGTGAAAATTAATAACGAAATTTTTGAATTAGTTAATCTTGTTTACATTTTCCGATAGTAATTTAGTGGCACTCCGCTTAGTGCAAAATTCAGCTTTTGTAATTTTGTTGTTTCTAAAATATAAGGAAAAAACATGCGATTGAGAACGCGAGAAAAATTGTTTTTTTTTAATGCATATAGAAAAATGCTAACTTCAGCGTATTGGAACATTTATTTTTAACTATAATTTTTTAAACTACCATAGAGGGATGTGGTAGTTGTCCTGTTGTAATATGGATACCGGTTTTTTTCCAGAATTTTTTTTATGATTCTGCACGTCCGTTAATCATAAAAGATAATAAGATAAGCTTTGGACATTTAAAGTATTTTTCTTTACTAATAGAAGTAAAAATAAATTTTTTAACAACTTTTTTTTATCACGGTAGACCTTTCTGTGGAATTTCCCATATGTATGATTGATTTCACAAAAATGAAATAAATTGAATGAACTTGGGGAGGGATCTATTGCAAAAAAAATCATGACCTACTATTCAAAAACCGGGTTTTTGGGTCTTTCCTCACTTATGAGCTAATAACTCAGTTAGATCTAAACCAATTTTGGATTTATTAACCATTTTGGAAAGAAGAATCTCAGACGTTTTCACAGATCTATAAATAACTTTTCACATCTGTCTGTTTTTCCTTAAACAAACAATTGCATTTTGTTATTAATCGCGTTGTATTACTCAATATTTCAGGCAGCAAATGTTTATTACCCCGGATTAAATGCTATTTATGATAATTTAGAAAAGATTCAGTCGTTCAATGCTTCGACCAACACTATGGACTTGGTCAGTTTAGGCTCTTTGCTTGGCCGCATTAACCGGGAAGACTTTTATACCTACGAAGGATCGCTGACAACGCCTCCTTGCTCCGAGGCTGTTACATGGATAATATTCGCTGATGTTTTGCCCATATCATATACCGAAGTAAGATTTATCTTTATTGTTTAATACACCAATATTTTAATACTTTTTCTTTCACCTTTTTCAGTTACCAAAATTCTGGAATATCTTAGATGAGCGGGGTCAAAATTTCGTAAATGTCAGACCCATACAGAACAATGGTCTCCGCAAGGTTTATCATCGTTTGCCGCTAACACAGTTTACATTTTTCGACTGGCAAAAGAAGTAGAGGCTACTTCCAAATTGTACCCAATAAGTATTTTCTAGCGTCACTCGGTCGCTGTATCCAAGTCTAATTTATGTTAGCCAAAAATGATGGCGCTGCCAAATGCCATCAGTGCAAATGTCTGTATTATTTTTTATATGCAATATCATGTACAAATTACTGTAATGCTTTCCTACTTATGAAATAAACTTATGCTTTAATAACTTTTTTATATGATCCATGGAAGATTATTTCGTTTTACTATATGCTCCCTCCCTTCCATTTGGTATAAAGACTCAGACTCATAGCATTTGTTTAATGCCAAACATCTTTGGTGGTAATTAGCCCAAGTTCGGTTAAATTTATTACTTTGCTAAGTAAACAAACAACAATTCAATGGCAGACAGCATGGAAGCCGGTCTGAGAGGGTCTAATTTCTATTAATGCTGAATTTAAATGATTTATAGCTCAATCAAGAGTTATAGGATTTATTATAGCGGAGAATAATAATGAGCTTTATTTTTGTCATGGAATCGTTGGGTTATGTTGTTGATTTAAGGTACCTTAAAATTGTCAATTGGCCAATAAATGTAGATTATGATCAAATCATGACAATATAAAAAAAGTGTCAATAGGCACTAGTTGTCGGAGTTTTTTTGGTGATCTATATGGGTTGTAGTGTTACAGTGTTACGAAGAATAAAAATTTTTGCTTAAAGCCGATCAACGGAAACAATGTCGATTTTAGTGGGTCTGTCAACATTAGTCGGCGCTTTGCAGTTGAGAACCCGTTTTAAAAATCCGATGCAAAATTTAAATTTTATTAAACGGTTAACCTGTATTATTAACTTATCGTTTCTTAGAAATCGAAAACAAGTTTTTTATTGGCCTTGGCCATATTGTAAGACTTAATTTATACTAAAAAAATGCATTCTTTTGTAATTTATGTATTGAGCAATGTGTTGCCCATTTTCTTAAAGTGTACGTCATGAATGCTTCATTAAATGCAGGAGGTTATATTATTGCCTTATTTTTTCGATACCAGGTTGTGCTTTTTCACCCCAAATGCAATTATATTTTCGTGAAATTCATTTCGATTCCTTAATATTGTCTTGTGCTTTTTAAACCAATTTTGAATTCGTAATATCAAATTTACTTTTCTATTTGTTAAATTATTTTTCCAACATGATATTTGTTTCTCATCATCCATTTACATTTCTCAAAATATATATGTACCTACATATGGAATTGTCAATTTCAAGTTGTTTGTTATTTTTAACATATTTTTATGAATATCGAAACATGGTAATTAAGCGTTTTAAATGTTACAACCGCTTTCTATGAAATCAAAAAACGTTGCTTATCTACTTTGTTTTCGAATATCAGGAGACAATTTTCTTCGTCTTAAAAATTAATTCTAAGTTAGCCTGAAACAAAGTATTTTTTTTTTAATTTTCTTTGTTATTTCTCCAAATCACGATACTGTGCGCCAAACACACACGCATGTGCCATCGTACATACATACATATGAGCATAAACCGAGAGCATTTATATTTGAAACGTTGTGCCATTCCATTGTCTTACACATTGCCATCAAAACGACAACTTTTTTTTAGGGCTTTAATAATGTTCGACTGTCCGCAGTATTACAGTTTTGAAGTTCGGCAATGAAAATATGAATGTTTACCACTCCATAATGCGGAATATGTTTCAAGCAAGTGTTGTAATCATGATAACACAAATAATTTATAATTATAATCAAATTGCTGCAACAACCTAGAGTTTAACTGCCAAACCGGTGGGGTGTCAATAGATTGAAAACAAAATTCAAATGAAAAATATAACAAATTGAAATGTGTTTATTTTTCGGGTAATTGTTTTGTCCGGGTTCCGGATGAATGAATACTCATAACTTCGTTTAACTGGCGAGCTGAGCATGGGTGTAGGGTTCATTGTTATTGATTGAATTTACAGATATAATTGTATGTATGATAGGGAACAATAGATACAAATATAGAATACAGTTAATAAGGAATTTAAGAAAAGGTATTTTTAGATCATATACACATGTATTTGTGTTTGAAAGCTTAATTTGAGTTGATTAATGTTTGAAAGGTATTACAATTAGGGTGTTCAAAACCGAAACCGAAAAACCGTAAACCGGGTTTTTTATTTAAAACCGTATGCCGGTTTTTGCAAAAGTGCCATTTTCGAATAACCGGTTTAACCGAGTTTTTTCCTTCGGGTACTCGGTTTTTTTAAATTGCTTTGTTACAACTCTAAAAGGAGTTATTGAAAAAGTTAACATTTTAAAATTGAATTTGAAATTAATTTAGAAAAAGCTTTTTACGTTTCATAAACGAGAATGCTTTTAAAAGCTTTGTTAAATTTTAAAATTCAATTTCAAATTAATTTAGAAAAATCTTTTTATACGTTATTTAAGTGAATCAACACGTCGAAGTGGATCTCGCCGAAGATGATAGTGACGATGATGAATGGGGTGAAAAAATCATACGAGCTCATTAAAAACGTGTCTTAAATTATTGAAAAATTGTGAAAGCATGTTAATTCATTTAACTAGTCGAGCGAAAAACGAAGAAAATTGCAGAGCTATGTTTTCCAGAAGCACAATAAAGATCTAAGGCTCATTGTCGATGTGAAACACCGGTGGCTCTCCTTATCTGCAATGATTGAACAGTTTAAAGAATTAACACATGTGTCAACCATGCGCTTACAGGAAATAACAATTTTGAGAGATTTAAGCTCAGCACTGAAGCCTTTAGCGCTCGCAATTAAAAGATTATCAAATCATTCAGAATGAATGGATTCCGCATATGCTCGGAAGCTGCGATACAAAATTATAGCAAGATTTAAGGAAAGATGAATACAGACGTAGAATAGCCTAATTATATATCATAGCTCTGGAAAAATTTCCTACAAGCTCATCCTGTGTAAAGTATTCTAAAGAGGTGGAAACGATGGAATATGCGAACGAACTTTTTAAAAGACTTTATCTTGCAATTTCCACAACAACGGCTGAGTCTAGTAACAGTTCAGATTGTGAGATGAAGGAATCCCCTAATGATAGTCTATGCAACGATTTAATCAGGACAATAAATAACATCCAAAATCCTACAGTGGAAAATAATTGCAATGATACAAGACTACATGATGAGTTCAACTATTTCGGTAGATTTAATAAAAGGACAGAAAGCTCAACATCCCTTTAAAAGAGCATTTGTCAATAAATCTTACTTCCATAATTAGTGCGTGCGTGTTTTCTGTATCAAGCTTTATAAAAACGAATCAGAAGAATAGACTCCAAATTGAACACCTAAATTGCATAATATTTCTTAAATACTATTTTTTAAAAAAAAAATTAAAAATATTCCAAAAATTTATTCCTTTCCAAAACTTAGAGATTCCAAAAATTTATTAAAAAGTAAAAACACAAAATAAAACAACACATTTCTTATTTTTTGTAAATAAACACATTTTTTTAAACCAAATTATTTTTTTATATTTTTAACTTTTTAGGAAAAAACCGAAAAAACCCGGTTTTCTTTCAAATGCTGTATTCGAAATCTGAGTTTTCTAAAAAATCAATTTTTCGAATAACTCGGAAACCGGGTTTTTGAAAAAAGGAGGTATTTGAACACTCTAATTACAATACACCAATGACAGTTAAAATATGCGATTTATGATATGTTAAAGAACAAATGTTACAAATTCGAGTTCGAAAATGAAACTACACGATTGTAAACTATTGATAACGTATTGTTTTAATAATGTCAATTGTCGAAAATGCAAAGAAAATTTGTTCATAATAATGGGACATATGACCATAAAAAGTGATAAAAATTTTAAAAAGTATTCATAATACTTTTAGGACAAATAACACATTTTGTATGAGAGCTATAAGAAGGGGAGCTGCTTGAGTAAATATTGCTATTACATTTTTATTACAATCATTGGAGATTTCCGTGTTGGTATTATTTATACAAAGTTAGGCCAACACTTTTTTATTTTTTTTTCTATTTTTTGTCCACTGCGTCCTAATTAATCCGCATTTTTTAAAAATATATTAAGTTATCTTCACATTTAATCTATTTGGGATTGTTTGGAATTTTTTATCTTAAAGTATAGTGATTTTGTAAATCTAAGCATTATAAAATTTGTTTACAAGAAAAAACAATACTTTTTTATTAATAAATTAATACGAGAACAATATTAATTCAATAACACATCAATAAAAAGTCGAAAAGGATAATATGTTTATAAAGGATAAAATGCAGGTTTCGTATTGGATCACTCGTCAGCTGTTCTTTCTCCAAAAATTGGCTCTTAACTCGGAGCCAAGAGCAACAATGACCGGGCTCACGATTCTACAGTCCATTTAAAATATTGAGACGCTTCGGTAAGCGAGCCAGGAGATTTGAAAATTCGAAATTTGACCAGCAATTACTGATTTGGTGCGCAGTGAATGCCACCAAAAGTTAAAAAAAAGGAAATAAAAGTAAAAAAAATGTACAAGAGAACGACAATTGTGGACAAATGAAAAAAATTTGATTTTTTTTAATTTTTATCAATTAGGCAACAGTTTGAAATGGGCATATAACGAACTCTCTCCTCTTCATCTTTATACGCTAGGACTTACATTTACATTTTCTAATATTCCATTTAACTTGATAAGTAATAACTGCTATATCCGGAAAGACAAAACTTCTGTTTCCTTTCTCATAATGTTTCGGCTTTGTATGTTTTATAATAAGTGTTATGCGTGTATATAAATATACGAATGTTATGTCACACCCGTCCCCGTAAATATGACAAAAGTTTAATAAAATCGTTACTTTAAATAACAATGTAAGTGCAAATAATAATATCGTGAAATTTTGTGAACATAAACTTAAATATTTGAGTATTTAGTTACAGAAAACATTTGGTCACACCCGTCCCTGGGTAAAAAATAGGGACTGCCATAAGCCATAAAAAATATAATGATGATTTTTTTTGCTACTGGCCATGGTTAAATCCATTACATACAGAAGTGCATTTTGTATGAGAGCCTCCTTAGGGTGTTAAGATATGGGGTAGGTATTTTAGAAAAAAATTTTAGAAGGGAAATTCTAGTGGTGATCGGCCATACATTTCATCCCACTAGGAGGAAATAATTAAAAAAAAATTGTATGGAAAAAAACTTAAGGTTTGAAAATAGAGAAAAAACTGTTGGGTTGCAAAAATATTAGGGGTCGGTCATACATTTGACTACTCTAGGGGCTGCTTTAGGGCAGTTTTATAAAAAAGTGATTTTTGGTTGGAAGCACGCTTAGGGGGTGAAGATGGGGGGTAGGTATGTTTGTGAAAGATGGCTCATACATTTTACCCCTCTAGAGACTCCAAGGCTGTTGCGGAGCTTGTTGTGGATTTTTCGCCAATACAAAAAGTTTCCCGTTAATAACCGGGGCTAGATTTTGATTTTAGTCCCATGGTTTCTTGGGCAAATTTTCTTAGAATTCATCGTAGATTTTGATAATCGCTTGTCGAAAAAAATTTACCCAATCTAATGATGAATAAATATATGTCTAAATATTTTCATATATGTTTACCTTTATTTTTGTTAAATAATTGAACTCTATTAAAAGTTTTATTTCTTCATACCTTTGGAGTTTTTTAACTAAGTCACACCCCTCTTAAAATGGAGTCACACCCGTCTTTTTTTAAAGAGTTTTTTTTTTTATAAAGAAAAAGTAGTTTTTAGGAACAGTAAGTACTTAACACAATCAAAAACAATACAAACAATTACATACATCACAATAATTGTTTGTTGGACATTCTGAGCAGAAATAAAGTTCATTCAGTGTCTATTTGTTACTAAACGTTTTAAAACTTAATTGCAGCTTTTTTTTAATAAATTTTCTATTTATGAATAATAACAAAAAATGAGAGTAAAATTGTCACACCCGTCCCAATAGAATTGCCCAGAGACATAACGCATAATTTAAAATTATTAATTTCAGTCGTAAATGAACGATAAAAAGAATCCGAGTGAGTATAAATATAAACACTATACCCATTTGGATTCTGGTCAATATTTTCCAACAATTTGCCAATTGTATGATCCACATTTAAAAAAAAAACGTGTGCATTTTACCTTATTCCTATTTTGTATAATTTATAATAAAAAATTGAGATAAGATTATAAAAACTAATTTATATTAATATTTTACTCTTTGTTTACATTCGCTTAGATCTGCGTTCTTAAAGACCACAATATGTACCACCATATGCTTGTACATTTTCGATTTTATAACAGATATGAAGTATAACAATTTACTTACATTTACGCCATTTAATACACAATAAAAATAAAGCATACTTTCAGGAATTTTAAAATATTTATTTTTCACAATTATTCACTAGATTGTTATCGATTGTTTTTATTATTTCAAATAAATAAAATAAACTAATCGTGGTCTTTTTTCTTCTATTGTTAATCACAATAAATATGTAATTTTCAATTGTCCTTGGTGAGGTACCTTTTTGGTTGGTGGTGTTCTTATTGGAAATAGTTAATAGATTTTTTTATGTTTGTGGTTAACAAACAGCAATTAGTTCTTTTATTTTTGCTTAAGATATGCCATAGTGATTTATAAAAATAATATGTTTATATGTATATGTTTAGCAGCACCAACTATGTGTCTTAACAAGTGCAATTGCAAAATAAAATTTCTAACGCTTACAATTCGGTTGGTGGTTTGCTTACAAAGCCTATGTAAAACTTATAGTTGTGCGTATGATAGAAAAGCGCGCATGCTTTTATGTATGTTTGTTAAAATATTTTGAATAAAAGCAAATCACAGATTTGGCATTACGATTTTGTGCTTGTTGTGTGTTTTAGCTGAAAGACTACAGTTTGTTTCGATATCGATATCTTTAGGTTTCACAGATGTTATTGCGACGCTTCAAATAAAAAGGTATTTTGAATTTATAGTTTTTGCCTGTGAAATAAAGAAAATATTTGGGTTTTCATATAAAGGATTTCAAGAGATTGTTTTTGTATTCGAACACACAAAACACATTTCATGCCAATTTTGACTAAGATATTTCCAATTAAAAAGTTACATTTCCTAAAAAAAAATTTATTGTTAACAATAATGGAGGAAGTTTGTTATTATTCTTTTCAGTTCTTCTTTGTTATTTTATGTAATGCAATATTTAACAATTAATTACACTTTATTATGTACAAAATATAAAAGAAATCAAATGCATTAAATTAAATAAAAAATAAATGTATATATAAAAACACAAGAATTCTTATGGCTTGATTGCGGTGGTAGATGGACTTGAACATGATGGCCAATTTAAAATAAAATTTAGAATTTCAGTAACAATGATGGCGACTCCAGAGTTTCACTATGGACAGTTCGAGGGTGTTTTAGTTTCATGTTTTCATTCAACAATTTACAAAATAAATGTTAACAAACATGATGACTGTGGTGACAATTTGTTTGTGTGTGTTTTATTTTGTTGGTGAATTACAGTTTTGGTGCCGGCTGAAGTAATGATGAATCCCTAAAAACAGAACAAATTATGACATTAAAGTTGGTTAGAGAGTAGGGATTGAGGAAAGGATAATACAAATATTTTAAAAGAGAGAGAACAGTTCTTTGAGAAATATAAATAAAAATGCTATAAAGGTGGTAAAAACAAACTATTGGTAAGGAGGGTTTCATTTTAAAATTGTTGATGTTATGTGCAAAAAAGTGGTGTTATATTAGAATAGGATTTTATGTTACACATTCGGCCAGGCCGAATTATGAATATCTTTGGGCTTTAATAGACACAACGCTATATTTTGCTTATTTACAAAAAAGTTAATTGAGTTTACTCTGGGTGACATCACTTATTTAGAAAAAATAATAAGTTAGTGTTATGAATCTGAGATTTTAAAACCCGCATTGGAGATTGTACGAATGCATTCACAACTATAAGTCATTCTTGATTTATTCTCACTGTTGATTAATGTTTTATAAATTGTACTTGGGGAATATTTTTTGAGACCAAAGCAGCGATATCCTTCTTCATGGTTATCATGTATAACGCTAATGTACGCATTAGTTCCTTTAACTGTACCAAGTGGTTGCGGAAAAAGGGATGTGGCATGGCCTGACGTAGCTTCAGCTGGTTGCAATAAAAATAAAATAAACTGCGAATCACTTCCAATCCTGCTATGCGTGGCACACAAGGACAAGCGAGATAGAATATCGATGTCACGACACAAGAATGGCAACGAAGATGGCGCCAAAGGATGCTATTTGTCTAATAGTTGGGATTTCCAAAAGTCCTTTTGAAGACCCAGGTTTCTGAGCCATATCACCCTTTGGTTAACTCATTTATATTTACGGCACATAAACGATAACTGATTAGTCACACAAAAATATACAAATAACTATCTATATAGCGTCGTAAATGCCGAAAGATATTTATATAAATTTTGTTCTTCTTAGAAAATTACAGTAGATACTGAAGACATTGACTTCAAAATTATTATTGCCAATATCAGTTTGATCATATTCAGGTTGACATCTAAAATTTCCTTGGGAACAAATACATTTTGGTGGTGCAATTCACATACATTTCTGGTGATATCTTAAGTTATTTACATTTAAGTGCAGACGTTGAACAATTTGAATATGCACAAACATATTACAAATGTCAGCATTCAATATTATATTAGTGGTTTGTTTAGGAGTTAAGTTCATGGCAGATTTTTCTTTGCAAAAGTTTACATAAAACATTAAATTTGAGATAACATAGGATAGACCAATAGAGCGACTGGCAATATTATACGAATTACATATTAGATTATTAGGACATTTTCACAATTTGTTGTATACGACTTAATTTTAATTTTGACATTATCATTTACAGTCGCTTTTGGTACTAAATAGGTATTCCACATTGTCTTGTAAAAATTAGTTACAGAACATAATAAGCTAAACTAAGAAATACAAAAGAAATTATCATTTCCAATTATAAATTGTTGTTTCATTATGCAAGACTAGATTTTGAGAGACACGAATTTTTAAATTCGAGATGAACTTACATGTGCTCGGGATGGCAGCGTATGCATTCAATTAAATCTTGGGGCTTGAGTTGACCAGAGCAGATTTTGTGAATGGCGGTGAAGAGGGGGAACCTAGAGCAAAAATAAAAAATACAAACGTTAAGCAATCCAAAAGTCTATTAACTTAGCACTAGAACATACTTTGCTTCCAAATTTTTATTTTTTAACATGTAGTTTACTTCTTCAGCTGTCAAAGGTCCTTGCAATTTCTGGCCATTAAGCAATTCTGTTTCCAATTGCTGAATGGTCTTACCAGATTTCACAAAGGCTTCGCCGACCTTGCGGTTACGGCCGCCATAGCAGGTAGTAATTAGATCAGCAACACCGCAACTTTCAAAGAAGGTGGACAATTTGCTGCCTGGGTACATGATCTCAACGAAGCGGATCATTTCCATCAAACCCAAGCGGATGACAGCGGCTTTGGTGTTGTCGCCCAAGCCTAAGCCATCAACGAAACCAGCGCCCATGGCCACAATGTTCTGGAAATACCAAAAATGTAGTGATTCAAGTGTATATTAGGCTATATTTTTTCTACTTACCTTCAAAGCACCACAAATTTCTACGGCATCTGAATCCTCTACAACCACAACTCTGAAGTGATTGGCCTGGAAGAGATCACGCAAGATTTTGCCATACTTGGCATCGCGGCAACCAATTGTGGTTTCGCAGAATTGCCCTTCGGCGACTTCGTTGGCCAAATTGGCGCCCATAAGTACAGAGCAGGGGATTTTCAAGTGGCGGGTGATGATGTGTGAGATCAAGTCGATGCCACCACCTTCGGCCTTGTCGAAGCCCTTGATTAAAGAAATTGCTACAGCATTTGACTTAATTTTACCCAAAAGCTGTTTGCAGAAGTTGGGAATGAATTGATGGGGCACAACGAAAATCAAGACATCGGCATCTTTGGCAGCCTCAACGAGGTCGGGAACGGCAACCTAGAAATAAACAAAAGTATTTGTTTTTTTAAAAGAAATACATACAATAAAGCTCTCTTCCGATAAGATAATAATAAGGTGCGGTATCACAGTTTGATAACAAAAATATGAACAAACCAAATAATGGTTCTAGCCATTGCCATAATCAGAGATTTTCAGTGGTTGCAGTTAGTACTTGAAAAGGATAGTAATACGATTAACGGTATTATGGTGCACTTGTACTTTGTTTAGTATATCATTGGAATCTTAATGAAGTATGAACTTTGGTCATAAACGCTGCAAAAAGAAAAGACAACCAACAACAATATAACACCACGTAGACTACAAGACCAAATCATTATAAAAAAAAAGACTTCTACAGTACTGAGTGAAGTTATGCAGGGTAGGGAGGATTTTAAAATTATGGTACTAAATGTTGTACTTTGTTTAATATTTAATTAAAGTCAAGTCAACTTGAAGAAATCTTTACCCCTTTCGATTTATTTTATTCATAACGGAACATTTCACCAGTTTCTCGAAGAGATTTATAAAATATGCAGTCAACATGTGTTGGGTTGTCTGTCGTCAAATGATATGCAGGAAAGTTGGAGATCTAGTTTAAGATGCAAACTATGTGAAGATGATAACATATAACATGTATAAGTAGTAGTATTCCATAGATACATACATGTGTATATTTATAGATACACAGTTATTTACATAAATCTAAATGCTTATATATGTATATATTTTATGATGTTTTTAATCGGAAACAGGTTGTTTTGGGATGTAACATTTAATAGATAAATATTGTTGGCGCTCTCTAAATGAAATCGAAATTTTGAACTTAAGAGACAAGAATATTGTGAATTGGGTTACACGGTTCTTTGGTATGATGTTAATAAAATTATTGTTTTAATACAAATAATATAGGGTGGAACAATTTTTTTGATTGACCATATAAATATATAACATTGACCCGCAAATAGAAGGATCCTATTAAATTTCCGCAACACCCATTAAATGATACCACTTTCGCTTTTAATGTATTATATGTAGTACAAAAATTGTGTACATACTGGCGTTGTGCACTGAAGTAGTTTGGTAAAATCTGTGAAAGCGTATTGCAAAATATGTTTTGAAAGATATATTAATAGGGAATATTGAGAGAAAAGTTTGTACAAAATTTGATATGAACAAAATAGCCTAAACATTTATGTTTTTTAACTGTAGTGTTTGTTAGTTCGTATCGTATTGTATATATTATCAATTTACGTTAGTGTATCACAAATGATAGATCAAATTCGGCTTACGATCAAAAAAGTGTTTGATATTTTTGGTATTTCATAACAATACCGAAATAATTTTTTTCAAGTATACTATTTACATATTTATATGGCCACAATCTTTTGTTGCTTAAATAAAAGATTCTCGTGGCAACAATTTACTTGAACGCAATTTAATGATGGGTGCTGATAAACAAGTACCTATTTTAGTTAAAATAAGTACAAATTTTTACACATTTCGGTGCATGTTGAAGTTCAACAAAACTTAAACTAATGGTACATCAGCAACTGATAACTACTGTATTGTCACGTGTTTCGAAAAAAATGTGACGTCGCTATTGAACTTCTATTAACCTTGTAAAAGGTATTATTCCATAAGCCATAATAAATTAGAGAAAATTATATATGTCTTATCGCTATGATTTTTTAGATTCTACTTGAAACATACCCATTCTCCATAATTACTAATGAGTTCAATGTTAAGAATTAATAGACACCAAAATCATTCTTATCAGTGCTTTGATTTAAATGCTAGACAATTAAACAAAAAGTGAAAGTGTTTATTTGACTATGGAAAGGGAATTTTTTTAGTTTAATAAAAGTATATATTCATATAAAACTAAAAATTTATATAAAATATATTGTATTTATAAATAAGGTTAAAAGAGCATATCAATTAAAAGTTGCTTTGAGTTATTATAAGATAATAAAGAATCTCAAGAATTTGTTGTTATTACTAAAGGTGTTCTGTTTAAACTTTAGCGGTCAAATTTGTAATAATGTAAATAAAATTACTAATAAGTAGTAATAGAGAACGAAATCACTTTTATCAGTGTTTTGATTTTAAGAGTTAATTTTTTAAGTTTAATATAAATGTATATTCATATTAATCTAAAAATCTATTTAATATATATTATATTATTAAGGTTAAAAGAGCATATCAATTAAAAGTTGCTTTGAGTTATTATTTGTTTATAACAAAAAAAGCGGCTGAAATTTGATATTATTATAAAAGGTGTTTTGTTTAAACTTTAGCGGTCAAATTTGTAATAATGTAATTAAAATTACTAATAAGTTCAAAGTTCAAAATTAATAGACACCAAATCACTTTATCAGTGTTTCGATTTGAAGTTAATTTTTTGAGTTTAATATAAATATATATTCATATTAGACTAAATAATGTATTTAATATATATAATACTTATGTTTATATATTAAAAAGGTTAATAGAGCATATCAATTAAAAGTTGTTTTGATAATTAAAAACAGGTGAAATTTGTTATTATTATTAAAGGTGTTTTGTTTAAACTTTAGCGGTCAAATTTGTAATAATGTAAATAAAATTACTAATAAGTTCAAGGTTCGAAATTAATAGACACAAATCAGTTTATCAGTGTTTTTTAATACTTGTCAAAGTTTAGGTAACAGTAAAAAATTTATTTAATATAAAATATAATAGTTTAATATAATGTATAACAGTTTAATATGAATATATATTCTTATTTAACTAAACAAATTATTTAAAAGAGCATATCAATTACTAGGTGTTTTGAGTTATTTATTTTTCAGCTATAAATAAAATTGCGAGATTTTAGTGTTATAATTGAAGATGTTTTGTTGTATTATACTTATAATTATAGATATTTTTGGCTTCTTTTTTATATTTTTACTTTTAAATATAACCATTCAAAATTAGTACATAATATAATCACCAAGAAAGAAAGCTAAGAACAAATTCAAAAATATTTTATTGGTATCATTATTACCAAATTAAACAAGGCACTATTTTAAAAATTTCCTGCATAAAATTATGCATGCAAACGTCTATCTGTCATATCTATCGGGTTCCATTTGTATAAAAATAAACAAATAATTCCAATTGTTTGTGCCGCTAATTTAATAGAATTTGATTTTAGGCCATATATTTTTGTTGTGATACCAAAACAATAACAAATGAATTTCTGGTTGTTGGTATGATGCCAAAATCTCATATCTATAGTGTGTTTTAGTATTTAGCAAATTGTTATAATTATGAAATCAAAAAAACATTCCACCAAAACTGTATTTAATATAATAAATTTGCTAAACTAGGCCGGAAGAATTGGCCTCTCGATTTCCCTTCTGCACTAAGATACCTTAATGTCTTGTTTTTCGTAAACACCTGTGTGCAATGTTTGTTTACATGTTGTATTTTGTTGACCGAGAATAGCAACTGTGTTATGATGATACAGTCATTGATGTACGACATGTTTTATTATTGTTTAGTACAACCACATTTAAACATGATGCTATTCCATTACAGATTATTAAACATTCCTTAAAAAGAGATTTTATATGACTATGAATGAATATGTTGACAAAAATAGCAATTATTATAAAAAGTTGTATTTCTTTGGTAGAAAAAATGTGGTTACTTTGCGAAGGTCACACAACGTCAACGCAAAAAACACCTCACTAAACCTTTTCCTGTCTGCTCTGTGCTGCTACATATTTGTAGTCATTTAATGTATATAGAATGTTGATAAGAATTCTGTTTAAATTGTTGTTTTCTAAAAACCATATGTTTTTCGAACACTCATTGACAATGTTAACACAATGATTGGGAAATGTTAAGCGATGTACATGACAAGAAATTCTTTTATAATAAATATAACATGACGTGGCGCTTATTTAGGCTCCTATAGCATAATTCAACATACAATAAGGTTCATTTTGGTACGAATTCAGCTAAAAATTGTAAAATTCTCTTAGGCCCCATCTCTTAATTTTGTGTAGTACATCTTTCGATATATCTAGCGTAAGTTACCGCTTTTAAAAATACACAAATATATTGTTGAGGAAATGAGGATAAATCCATAATTATTAAGAATCAATTAACTTCTGAAAATAGTTTGGAAAATTGCGCATAATTATCTCATTTAAAATAACTCAAACTTTAAGTGGATGCTCAAATTTCCGATTCGGCGTTATTTAGTTGAATTTTCTCACATAAAATTTAATAATGATTTGTTATTACTTTCACCTTTGATATTTCCTGTGATTACTTATAATTTGTTTACTAAATTGTAATTTCTTTTCCCGGCTTAATCTAAACAATATACGTTTTAAAAACTTTTTAATTAAAAAAACTATTAAAAGCGACAATGAGTAACGAAGCGCGCAATAAGTTAACAAATAATTATTAAGTATATTCCAAATCTCGCTCATGAAACATTGTCAAATTATTTTGCATATTTTTTGAAAACAAGTTCTTTCGCTCTTCTGTTTTTTGTTGCAATTTCTTTAAATGTTCCATACAAAGCGAAATTAGTTAACGTCCTTGACCTATACACAGATGCATATTCGTATACATATATGGCTAAGTATATAGTTCTATTACCAACAGAGGGTAACAAAAACAATGTTGGCATATAACAAAAACACCATAAACAAAACGAATACTGAGAGAGTGAAATTTTATATAGTACCAAAGAAAAACAATAGCGAGAAGAGAAAATTGCATCATTATAACCTTTGAAGAGAGTGCCAGCAACTGCGGGACAATGTTGCTCCCAGGTGACGTCGACAACATTGCAATAGCATTTGGCATTTGAGAAACACCACTACCAATATTGCCGCCAAACAAAGACATACATGTTGTTGGCCAAGAGCATCAAACTCTCGTCGCATAACATGCATAACATTGAAAGTGGGAAAAAGAGGAAAGAAAGAAGAAAAAAAGAAATCGCACAAATAGAAATTTTGTTTGTTTGCTTTTGTTGTTGTGTTTTGAATGTTTAAAAATAAAACCGAGAGTTTTCAATGTCAATGTTTGATTAGATAATAACAATTGGTGCAGATGGCGGACGGTGAGCGGCAACAATGCAAATCAACTTTCATTCGGTTGCAAGAAAAGTTGCACTGTGGGGCACAGAGTCATTTACGTAATACTATGTATTCATTTTATTTTGACGGCTGACACCTCATTAGTGTAAGTAATTGCAAGTTCCCAATTAAATATCGTTAGAGTTTCCATAGTATTCCATGGTTTGTTTACACGTGGAATAAATACATTTGGTTTAATTGACTGATAGTATTCGAGAGTGTTTATTTACTATGCAAATATGTTTGACAAAGAGTTGCCATTGACGAAGAATAGTTAAATTTATTCATCTGAATCTGTTTTGGATGAAAGTTATTTATTAATTCATTAACGGTGTGCGACTTTATTTTCAAAAGCATCGATAAAACATGGCAAATTTAATAGCTAACAATTGACGTAATTTTGGGCCAGATCGAATATTATGTATCTTTACTAGTTTTCTTATAAATTACCATATGTTAATTTTTTTTAGAAAAATACTAAAGTCTGGTGGTTTATTTCATATCAAGGGATTGGTTTGGCCTTAGCATGAGCAATTACTTATCAGATTGGAAGAATTGTAAGATAATATTATACAAATAAGGATTATGAGTATACCAAATAAGGATTATGTGTATACCCCCATCCTTATAAAAGAGGTAAACATAAAATTTTATTTAAACATAAACTTCGCTGTTATATCTTAAAATTCATTGCAGAAACATATCGCTCATTTGCTGCAAGATTGGCATAACTTAAAAACGTAATTTTTGAGTTAATGATGTAGGATTTCTAGCAATCAATAGTTTTATATTCAGTATAGTTTTAGACAAACTAAGCTATAATTGATGTTCAATAACGATTCCGAATGTGTGCTTGAGCTTTTTATATACTTGCTAACTACTTGAAGGGCCTTCAAAATATTTTGAGGTAATATTAATAAATATTACCTCGTCAAACATTACTATTTATTATGTCTTAAAAATGTTCCCCCTATAACTAATTACAATAATTGCCCAAATAATGGCACATAAGCTAGTTCATATATTAGATTTTTTTTATCTACTATAAAAACATCAATTTAGGTTTTCTCAACTTTTCATATTTTTGTGAGTTCTTATGAGACGTTAGATATAGACAGAAGTCTAATCTGTATGTCATAATTGTATGGCTAAAAATAGTACTCAATAAATTTGTTTGTTTAATTTTTACTGTCAGGGATTTATATATTACAATAATTGTACCACTTTAAAAAGTATAGAATTGTTAAATAGTCGTGTTATTGTACTTTATTTAAATCAGCCTCAACGCTTAATATTGCATATAAATAAATAAACAAATAATTTATAAAGTAAGTTAAGAATTCATTTAAATTCAATGAATTCGAATGAATTTAAAATGTATCTAGTATCTCATCATTCACTATTAAAACTGACTTTTGAAACAGAAATCTACTTGTTTTCCTATCATTAAAATTGTTCAAATGCATTCTCTTAAATGTGCAAACCTGGCAGCTCTCTATATTGCATGCACAAATATTGAGATGTACATGCAATTTAAGTGCATGTCAGTGCGGATGAGCACCTCAATATCGCATTTGTTAAATGCTCTTGAAATTTTCTTTCCACTTTACAATATTACATAAGAATAAAACAAAATATAAATGCAAACAAATAAAATAAAGTTCTCATCCAGATAATATGAATATAAAGATAAACTTTTATGAGTGACTGACTGACTCGAAAGTGTGATAAAGAATATATTCGGTCAGTTAAATACCAATCAAAATAACAACAGCTAATTTTCAATATGTACAAGAAAGGGGTGGTGCCAAGGGGAGCATTTTTTTTGTACGCTGGTCATGGTTCAATCATTATCAGCTAGTTTAGTTATTTATTTATTTACCAATCGCCTTTAGCATTAAGAACAAAATTTGCCGCTGATAAGTTTTACACGTTTATAAAACTTTTTTATAAATCAATTAGATCTAAATGTTATTTCCATTATTTATTTGTTCATACTTCATATTCAATATTAGCTTTGATGTTTAAAGAGTTTGTTGCGAGTGTTCGAATTATAGCTTTATGTCGTACTTACCACATTTGGGGGCAACTTGTGTCCTGGCAAATATTTAACATTTTCATGGGTTGTGTTAATGATTTCTGTTAATTTCTTGCCATCAATCATTTCTTCATAGACGAACATGGTGACGCGCTCCTCGAATTCGGGCAAGTTGGCACAATTGGCACCCACAATCTTGGCGATAGCAGAGCCCCTGCAACGAAACAAAAGGGAATAGAGATACGTTAACACCAATCAATCGATGTTGTAATCCAGTTGTTTTGTAAAGACAACTTATATAAGTTGTATTTCACACAACACTTTTTAATCAAAATTCAAATTATCCAACTCACCAGTTGCCGGATCCGACAATGCAAACGTTGGTCTTTGAAGCCATTTTTGATTATAAGTTAGATTGAGGTGTTAAATTTCTTTAAAATTATTTAGTTTAAGCGTAAGTTTTTACGTTCGTTGTACTTTACGATATTTTTTGCAACGATTGCGTTTAGTTTAGTTTTTTCAGTTTTAAACACAAAAATGACACGTTAAACACGGCCGAAGCAGCAACTACGACTAAATGATTTCTTTGTGCGCTTTCAATCGGATAGTCTTAATAATGTGGTGCTATACAACTTCTCTAGTCGTCGTGGTGGTTCGTTGTGGCCGTATAACTAGAAATATGTACCAGGAGAGCATAGGCATACACGTCGCTATCGTTAGCTCTCTGTTTTTTCAATGTGTGCCGCCAAGTCTCTGACGTTCTCTTGCTTCTCTTGACTTTTTGTTCGATTGCGATGATGATGTGGGGGTTTTCACACTGATATATGTGCGACGTACCGCACATATGGAATGATTGCACTTTTGGATAAGTAAACAAATGCAAAATTGTTTGAGATCAACAACGAATATATACGACCCTATGCTCGTTTTAGGGTAAACATATTGCTATAGATTTATAAATGCCAAATAATTTTTATGACACGTCTGAAGAACGTGTTAAATTGGGTTTCGTTTTAATTCTTGCTACTACGAATTACTGTGGTTGAAAAATAAGTTTCAGTCATTGCTATCAGACCGGTCTACATAATAGAGTGACACGTTTTTAAAAAATCAGCTATGGATCTACGGGCTGCCCATGCTGCTAACCGTAAAAAAATGTATAAAAACTGAAAAAAGGGCCAACAGATATTGTTCGTTAAACGTAAAGATAGCTATAAACGATGTTCGCCATAACAGTAAAGATTTATATGAAGAAATGAAGCAAAACCGTTGGGACCAGAAAAAGTGTTCGTTATAACTGAAAGTTCGTTATAAACGGTATTCGTTATAAACACACTCGACTGTACGTAGATGATATTAAAACAATGTAAAAACTGTTTGTTATTGTAATATGAGTAGTTCATAATGCAGGCCAAATTTCTGATTTAAATGTACATATGTATGTGAAATTAATGATAAACATCGTGTGTTGTGCTAGGAAAAATCTAAATAAAGAATGGTTTGTGGCTGTTCCGCTTATCTAAGCTTTATCTTTATTTAGCAATTGACGTATCAACACTTCATCTCTTTATATCTTTAAAAAATACGGATTTAAATCATTAACATTTTTAATCTATTTACTTTTTAAATTAAGATTTGAATTAGCTGTGTAAGTTAGGACATTTAAATATTATTTTAATATTATTAAATATTATAAATTTAACCTTTGAATTGGAAGGCACAGAAAGTTGTATAAGAATCACGTATAGAAAATTGTATATTATAAATTGAAAACTGGAAATTTTTATACAAATTACATACATTGTAATAACAGAAATTTATTCGTTCCCGGACCGACATTTGAACAGCGTTCCATCAAATGGCATAATTTTTGGGACAATATAACGAAGTATCTGTTTATGGTCTCTGCAAAATTTTAAAGCTTTTCTGGGCATATATGATTAACAAACCGAAGAAAAATTTATTTTTTTTCCCGAGAATCCCGCTGTTCCCGGGAAATATATCAATCCTAGATAGGTACGGGAAAACCGGGAATACCGTTTTCCGTGAAATGGAGAGCACTATTAACTACCCTTAAAAAAAATTAAAAATGTTAACGTTATTTGTGGAGAATTTTTTTGTTTTGGTCGTTTTAAGTGCATTTTGTATTGAAGCCCCCTTAAGGGCTGAAGAAACGGGGTCGATATGTTTGGGAAATACTTTAAGAGGGAAATATTAATAGGGGTCGGTCGTACATTTTACCCCTCTGAAGGCACCATAAAAAAAATGCTATGGGGACCACCTTAAGGGTTAAAGATAGAGGGAAGATATGATCTGAGAAACTGTTGAGGTTGAATACATTTTACTCCTCTAGGAGCTACTCCGGAGAAGTTAGAGCGGTGGGCCTTGCTATTAATTTTTCCCCAATACGAACAGTGTCGGTAAAAACCGGTTTTACTTAGAATTCATAGGTTCGGAAAATTCGTAGATTACGATTCTGATAATCGCTTGGTGCATTTTTTGTACTCCATACAAATTGACCCACTATAATGTACATATTTATAAGAGCAATACGTACATATATCGTCACCTGAAATGTAAAAAGCTTAACCCTTATTTTCATAATTTTACGAAAGAAGCAAAAACCGTTATACATACTAAAATAGAAAATATTTTTTCAGAATTTTGGAATTTATTTATGTAGGTAAAATTTTTTTTATTATAACGTATTCAAATTCATTTCATTTATTAGCATGTAATTTGAAGACTTGCGGCCAAGTTTTTTTTACATTTCTGGTGACGAAATTTAGATCTACATTAAAGGGGTAAAAGACCAAACAATTAGGATATTCTTTTAAATTTTAATATAACGTACTTTTGACTTTCCACGTTCCAGACAAGAACTTATGGAAATATTGTTAGAAATACAATTTTGTATGACTTAAGTAAAAGTGCGATATAACACTATTTATGAATGTACCTATGCACTCTCGAACCAGAATAATCTAACGCACTAACTCATGAAGGTAGGGTACCTACAAAAGTGGGAGGGAAATGTATGTACACATGAGGAAATTAAATATTCTATCTGCCTACCTCCCCCCTCATCAAAGTAATTTTAATATTTCCATATCTGGTATATAAACAACAATTGCATAATGAAGTAATATAGAAAAAAAATCTCTACATTTAAATCACCATCATCGCAATCACAACAGTCAGTAAAAAGTAAATAATTCCCACAAACTTCAAAGACTTGTATGTAGCACTATTATTATAAAAAGGTTTAAACGAACTGCAGTTTGTTTGTTGCCAAATTACTAAATAACTTTCGTTGAATTAGTTATTGACGTTGTAAATAAACACTTGTAAACATTTACAAATTAATATCGATATTACATTGTTTTCTATTACATTAACACTTTAATATTATTAACACAATTATTTTTTTTCTTAGTAGTTTTCCGCAAATAACAAATACGACCGCATTGTAAATTGTTCGACTGCTGCATAAAAACAAATGTTAGTGAAATGTCGCAGTTGCTGTTGAGCGCAGTAACAGAGCACATATGTTTGTCTGCTACTCTTAAATACAGTCTTAAATACGGTTGACAGCGCCATCTGTTGCCAAATTGATGTTGTGGTAGAATACGTTACATTTTAAGATGTTTAAAATATATGGAATATAAAGTTCATAATGTTATTTGTTAGTGTTAGATAAAAGGATCTTATATTTATATATCATAGCTAAATTCTCTGCACGATGCAATATTTTTGAGAAATTTTGGAGTCCGACTTTTATTATAGGCAATACGTACGTACGTAGTTGTTATTATTTACTCGAACGTATATTGAAATAAAATTTGATTCTTTTATACGACGATCATGCAGTGAAGCAGTAAAAGATGTAAAAATATCATTACAAAAGGTGAACAGTCGGTCGAGAAAAACATGTCGCCATTGACATCAAAGAGATTATTAATGTGGTGTGCTACTTAATGTGGGATATATTGTTGTTTTTCTTTTTAAAACGATCAAGTTTTCTTACATAAGCAAGATCATACGTATTTTGAAACATATAAAATATGGTCAAAATTAATCTCTTCGAAAAATTAATATAAACACTATGGATGAAAAGTTCGACATTAAAACTTCTAAGCTGTCGGGGATATTTTTATAGTATATGGTCAAAGGACTCGTTATATTTTGAAAAAAAAAATTGAAGAATTGATTACATGTATTGAGGTGCAGTTGGGGATGTAAAGTGAATCTTGCATCTCAAGCCAACTCACAACCTCTTTCGTGGTTGCACCTGAGCAACGTTGTTCGTGATATTTTTTTGTCATAAATAGAGGCTGATAGTAAGCGACGAACCCTGATGGTTGGGCTAACCACCCGCCTTCAGGTGCTTTACTGGCTTTGAAAACACGAGGAAGAAAAAGTAAGAAACAGAACCCCACAAATGTTGACGACCTCCGCAAACAAAATAAGGACCATGATTTAAGGACATGCATCTGGAACGTCCAGACTCTCTATAGAGAAGGTGCCTCTATCCGACTGGCGGATGTCCTCAAAAATATAAGGCTGACATCACCGCCATCCAGGAGATAAGATGGACACTACAAGGATGCTCGCGACATAAAAATTTTGACACCTTTTACAGCTGCCATGCCGAAAAGCACTAATTTGGATATGGATTTGTAGTTGGCGAGAGACTCTTGTCTCGCGGTTCAATCCTTTTAGTGATGAATAGCCACAATCCGCATTCAGGCGAAATATTTCTACACCACGCTGATTTGTGCTCATGCCACGAGGAAAGATAAAGACGATGAGATTAAAGATGCTTTAAAAAAAAAATACAAATTATATGGGACCATCATCGTTAACGGAATATTGACAACGAAAGAATCATGAGATGCACGAGCTGTACACAGACTAGCAAAAGAATGTTTTTTACATGATTTTTTTTAATTTCCTTAAAAATTATTATTACACTGTAAGTAAAATTTTAATTTATGAAATAAAGCACAAAAACACCTAGACACCCTAACTAATTTTTGGGTCATAGAATCCAGTGATATACTCCGTTTTAAAAAGTTAGCTCAAAATAACGATATATTTCGATTTTAAATTTGTAGTAGATTTAAGGTGATTTTTAATTTTTTTACAAGTAAATAGTAAACAAATTGATTTTAAACGATTTTTTAAATTTTTTCATTCAAATAAAACCAAAAATCGCCTTAAATCTACTACAAATTTACAATCGAAATATCTCGTGATTTTGAGCTAACTTTTCAAAACGGGATACACCACTGGATTCTACGATCCAAAATTAGGTTGACGTGTCTCGGCGTTTTGGTGTGTAATTTTCACCTACTTAAAGTGTTATAAGTTGGACGACTTTCAGCTCCATTTTGGGATTATTTTTGTTTTCGATATTTTGTTTTAAATGATTAATTTAGTTTTGTCAAAATACATTTAAATTGAAGAAACTTATTTAATTGCACTCTTCTTTTATTTTCTTGATTTAGTTTCATTGAATTAATTAAATAAATTAAATTATTATCATAATTAAATAAATAAATTAAAAATGTCATACATTTTAATTGAATATGATTTCGTTAGTTAAAATAATTAATTGAGTTAAATTAATAAAGTTATTGAATACAATTAATTAAATTTAATTAACTAAATAATTTAATTTAGTTAATTTAATTTTGAATTATAAATTTTAATTAAAAAAAAATGAATTTGAAGAAAATGTATTTAAAAAAATTAAATTTTATTTAATTTTACTGAAAAAACTAAACTTAGTTAAATTTATAAAAAAAAAATTAAATTTAATTAATATAAAATTAATAATTAAAATTAATATAGTTAAAAAATAATTGATTTAATTAACATAATTTTTTTAATTTAACTCAAGTAACTTAAATTAATTTAATATTTTATACTTAAAATTTAAATAGTTTAAATATTATTTTTATTAAATTCACCATATGCAATTTAAAATTTAAATAATATAATAAATTAATTAATAAAAATAATAAATTAATAAATATTATAAAAATTTAAATTTAAAATTATTTGTATAATTAAATATTTAATATAATTAATTTAATAATATTAAAATAATAATTATTTAATTATTTATTTTATCAAATTATTTTAATAAAATAAAATTAATTAGACGAAATAATTTGAGTTAATAAATTAAATTAAAAAAAAAATGTATTAAATTTTGTTATGTTTTTTTAAAACCTAAATTTAATATTTTAGAAGTACGTTTGAAAAAATAATATATTAACTTTTAAAAAATACCCAGAATTGTTATTACATTTCCAACAATATTTATATTATATAATACAAAAATTACACTGTGGAAAATTACTTGGGAAAATTACATGACCGGACCCTAATTCGAAAACGAGGACTCGACCTGCATCATAAGTTTTTTGAGTTATCTTAAGCATTTCATACAAAATTTTTTTCAAAATTTTCTTTCTCAGAGTATTATATTTAGATGTTCAACAGATTTGCGACAAGCTATAGTTAGGTTGTCGGATAAGCTTGACTTATTTACCACATTGTCGAAGACGGTTTTTTCGGAAACCCAACAACTGCTTGCCGAAGACCAATTTAAGCTTTTAAAACAATACCCCTGAGTAAAAATATTTAAAAAAAAACATTATTTTGAATTGCCTTATCTAATATCAAATTAAGTAATCGTACATTTGTATGAATCATGTACTAGGTCTATGCTGACATACTATCAAAGCTGCTGCATTTAATAAAGAGCTAAATTAAAGTAATTTTAATAAGTTCCTCATGATTCAGATACAAAGGTATTGTCATATCTTACTACTTAAACAGCTTGCCATCTAATTATAGTTCGCAAAACATATGCACAAACGCATAACAATTGTGTTGCATCATTTTCGTCGTTCTGAAAATTTTAAAGGCAATAAACTTTTTACACATATTTATATACTGGCCAATATCTCTTACCAGTCTTTGCATACATGCGACATGTTGAATTATGTTGATGGGTGAACTTGAATTGAGAGGTGTGAAGATTGAAATTTATAAATATGTTAAATGTCTAGCGGCAGCGATTTTGTTATTTCAAATTGGTATTAGTGCGTGTCTGTTGTATCTGGAAAATAAAATATCAAACTACTCATAGCACAAATCACAATGAGATGTATTGTACGTGTCACGCGAAACAAGTTTATTTTTAGCTTCTCTTATTCTAGACAATGCGACG
The DNA here is from genome assembly GCA_964034835.1 of Muscina levida. Taxonomy (NCBI): domain Eukaryota; kingdom Metazoa; phylum Arthropoda; class Insecta; order Diptera; family Muscidae; genus Muscina; species Muscina levida. Next base: position 189,619,678 of record OZ035880.1, on the reverse strand, counting down.
AGAACTAAAGAACTTATATGTATATGGACAAATTAAAAGTTCGTTAGATTTTATCGCTTGATACCCTTCAACATGAATATGCTAATAAAAGCGGAAAGGAGCAGTAAACTTATCAATTGGTGGCAAATATAATGGTAAAATACTGATTTATCTCTAAGGGAAATAGTTCGAAGAACTTGTCGACCATGAAATTTAATGAAATCAATTTAAATGTGTCCTGTTATTCACTTTTACTTTGGCCAGATTTAACTGTTTTCTATTAAATTATTGGTATCAACTAAATAAGTAATATGAAATTTAAAACCACTAAACTTTATAGTTGCGCCTGAATAAAGAAATAAAGTTATCGAATAACTTTATCTGCGACCTATATATGATGCATGGTATACCAGATGTCAACATTTAGTGCTAACCGGAAAATAGTAAAAAACGTTTTATTTAAAGTTAAAAAATCGAGTATTGTTTATCGAAATAAAATTGAATAGCTCAAGGTTGCTCACCTAAATACACCTTTGATAAGTTTGCGGAAATTTGCTAAAATTTGTTAGCATAACAAAAAAAAAAGAACGCAGATGAATTCCGCTGTGTGTTGGCTATAAGGAAACATAATAATATTATATACCCTTTGACAGATCTAACAGAACTTGGGTAATATGGGTTATCCGTTAAGTTTGTTACATACAGAAACATTGGATGTAGATTATTTTTTAAATCGATTGATCTCTATAGTTGGTAGAGGTTGTATACTTCTTTTGAACATATTTAGCTTTACACCAGTTTAATTCTGAATGAAGAACAGGGTAAGACCAGTTAGTTATAAGATATACTACTAAATATACTACATTAAAAAACATCAGTTTTCCCACTAGATTTGTATTAAGGTTCCACGATTACAAAAATTTGTTTCTATGGTACTGTCTTTTTTAATTTGTTTTTAGTAAATATGTAAGTTTTTTAAAACCTTGTTGGTAAGAATAGCTGCAGTGAAATTGTTTCTAAAAGAATTATTTTAATGTTATCCGTAATAGTAAATATTTTGAAAAACTATAACGATATTTGTATGCATTGTATTTTAAATTTGTTGATAAAGTTGTAGGTTTAATTTTCGTGTTATGATTAATTATCTGAAAAAACGACTTAAAAAATTTATAATATTCAAGAAAAAAAATTTTTGTTTAAAATATTAAACTGGATAATCTGTAATTAAAAGGTCTTTTGATGGCGATGTTTAAGTGCAATAATTTGGCTGGCAATCTGTTTAGTTAAACTCCCAAATAAGGAGCCATTTAAAATATTGAGGCTCTTGGGTCGTGAGCCGAGAGTCTATTCTGTTTTCAGCTAACGAACCACGACCCTAGTCCAATAAACAAAGACACTTTTTGGTACAATAAAAGAACTCTGGAACAAAATATTACTTTGTGTAATAAAAAAATAAATTTTGTACATTTTTAAAACAATTATTTACAATTTTGGTACAATAAAATTTATTTTGGCTATAATAAAAGTGCTTTTTGGTACAATGAAAGTTCTTTTTGTACAATAACAGTACTTTTTTTAAATAATAAATGTATTTTTTGCTGTAATAACTGTAATTTTGGTGCAAAAAAGTACTTTTTGGGAACAGCAGATGTAAGCACTTTTTAGCACAATAAAAGTATGTACTTATTGGTACAGTAAAAGTATGTACTTTTTGGTACAATAAAAGTACGTTTTTGTTACCATAAAAGTACTTTTTTAAAACAATAATTTGCTTTTGGTGCAATAAAAGTACTTTTTGCAAAAAAATAGATGTAAGCACTTTTCAGTAAAATAAAAGTACATTTTGGTACAATAAAAGTACTTTTTTGAAACAATAGGTTCAAAAAAATAACTTTTTTGAAGAAATAAGTGTACTTTTTGGTACAATAAAAGTACTTTTTGTAAATACAATAAAAGTTAATTTTTGAAACAATAATTGTACATTTTGGGAACAATAAAAGTACTTTTATTACCAAAAGTATACTTACTGCACCAAAAAAACTACTTTTACTTTACCACTAAAGTACTTTTACACAAAAGAACTTTTATTGCTTTTATTATGATACATCAAAAAAAGTATTTTTAGTGTACCAGAAAAAAAGGTTGTTCCAAAGAGTAGGTTATTCGTACTAAAGTACTTTTAAAGTACTAAAAATTACTTTTATTCTAACATCCAAAAGTACTTTTAGTGCACCAAAAAGTACTTTTTTGTTACACACATTACTTATTTTGTACCAAAAAGAGTTTTTGTTTATTGGATTTGGCTTGGATCTTCGGCTCTCAGCCCGCTCGTGTATCGGGAGCAGAAAGCTTTAATGAAACAGGATAGGATCTCGGCTCGCGAGTCTAACTCGCTATTTGAGAGCTGCCTCTTGGTTTCGAGCTTAGAGCTAATATTTCGGGAGGCTCGCGAGCGATCCAATACGAAATCTGAGTAAAGTTGGCTTCAAAAAAAGCAAAAGAAAAAACAAAAACAAATATGTAAAAAGTTCTAAACTTAACCATTTTCCTATATAGTGTATTACGTGTCAAAGACGGCGGTTTAATATTAAAGTCATTTATTGGTATAAAAGTAGTTTTGTTAAGTAAAATATAAAATAAAAGAATTCAGTAATACACGACACGTCTTCTCTCTTTCGCAGCTCAATGACAACTGGCTAAGTTGTTGACAATTCGGCCTCTCCTGACTCTTCGTCCACCTTGGACGGATGGTCTTCTTCCTCTGAATCAATAACAGAATCATGATTGGCATCAAGGTCTGGGTTACCGTAACACCATGGCTTCATATGATCTGTTGACATAACATTACAGTATCTTCGCTGGGTTAAAGTCAAATCTGGTAAATCTTCGACGAGGTATCGACCATTTCCCAATATTCGTGTGATGATATAGGGTCCCTTATATTTCGGATCTAACTTGTGGGACTCGCCTGTAGCTTGAGGAACACAATCGATTACCACTAGATCGCCTTCCTTATATTTCGTTGGTTTGATATGACGTTTGTCATATCGTGTCTTCCATTTTTCCCTTTGGATGTTAATATTAGCAGCTGCTTGTTCTCGCTTCTCTTGCACGGTGACTTCAAGATCAGGTTCATCACTTAATGCTTGGATGATTCGGTTGCAACTAACATCTCTTGGATTAAAATTGAAAACAAGTTCATTTGGAGTGAACTTCGACGTAGAATTGGGTTGTGAGTTAATACTCCATTGAATAGTTGGGATTTTGCTGTCCCATTCTTTTTCCTCATCAGTAAGACATCTGAGAGCATTTAAAAACGTTTGATTGGCCCTCTCGGCTTGACCATTTGCCCTCGGTGTTCTCACTGCTGTTTGGATATGTTGTATGCCATTTCTTTCGATGAAACGTCGGAATTCGGTTGACGTAAATGCAGTTCCTTTGTCAGATATTATTCGACGTGGCTGCCCAAAAATTGACATTACTTCTTGCAGGGCTGTGATAACAGGTGCTGTCTTGGTATTTCTTGTCGGCTTGACAATAGTGTACTTGGTGAAAGAACAAACAATAACTAGTACATATAAAAATCCTCGTTTGCTTTTTGGAAATGGGCCTAAATGGTCAATATTGACACTCCTGAACGGAATAGGCAATATGTCGTCGACATGCAATTCACCTTCGGGCTTTTCCCCTTTAACTTTGTTGTAACAGCATTCAGGACACGATGATATGTATGATTTTACATACCGTCTCATTCTCGGGAACCAAAAATCTTTCTGTAGTCGTCTTAGAGTCTTTTCCATACTGAAATGGCCTAAGTCATCATGACACGCCTTTGTTATTCGCCATCGAACTCTTTCTGGTATCACCAACTTCTTAGAGTTACCAATCTTTCGGAACAACCTTCCATCTTCAACAGTATAGTCCGTTCTTATTTGGGCGAATTCGTTTTTATCTGTTCCTGGATTACGATTAAGAATGTTGACAATATTCTTGAGTTTATCGTCAGACATTTGGAGTTGATACAGCCAATCATTTAAATTCGAAGTCACGACGAGTACTTGGTCTGCAGCTGTTTTCGTTTCAGTCGGTGGTAAAGTTGGACTTCTGCTCATACCGTCAGCATGCATCATCTTTACGCCGGATCGATGAACCATTACGTAATCAAACTCTTGCAGCTTAAACCACCATCTTGCAATACGGGGTGGCAATGGAGTCGTCGCTTTCGTAGTCGCCACCGCGTTGCAATCCGTCACAATGTTGAAACATTTCCCTAATAAATAGATTCTAAATCTTTCCACAGTCTCCACAATGGCTAAAACTTCTAATTCATGGCTGGTATATTTACTCTCCGCTTCCGAACATCTACGGCTATAGTAGAAAACAGGCCGGAATTCCGTGCCTTCGCCTTCAGCTTGAAGTAAAATACCGGACAATCCGATTGAACTAGCGTCCGTATGAACTTCGTGATCTTTTCCTGGATCGAATAGTGTAAGGACTGGTTGGGATGTGATTATGTCCTTAAGCTGCTTAAAAGCACCTTCTTCTCGTTCATGCCATATAAATTGAGCATCTTTCTTTAGAAGTCTTGTTAATGGCATAGCTATCTGCCCATAATTTTGTACAAATTTTCGGAAAAAGTTCGTAATACCAAGAAACTTACGGACATCAGACACATTCTCAGGTCTCGGGAATTCTTTTATACATCTTGTCTTCTCCTCACCAGGACTTATCCCATCAGAGCTTACAATGTGTCCTAAGAAATTTACACTTTTCCTCATAAACGCACATTTCGATGGTCTTAGGGTTAAACCCTCATCTCGAATAGCAGCTAAAAATTCTTTCAACACCAAAATTCCCTCATCAACCGTTTTGCATGGTATTATGACTTCGTCCACGTAACTTACGATGTTCTTTCGATGATCCAATTTCCGTATTATCTGTGTAATCATCTCCTGGAAAACCATAGGCGCATTTGTCAGGCCAAAGGGCATGACATTGTATTCATAAAGTCCTTCCGGTGTTATAAATGCAGTATACTTCTTGCATTCCTCCTTAATTGGTATTTGGTAATAGCCTGAAGTCATATCCAGCGTTGTGAAATACTTGTTGCCAGCCAATAACGAAAGTTGCTCTTCAACCACTGGCATCGAATATTGTTTCTTAATCGTCACAGCATTTAATGCGCGAAAGTCGGTACACATACGACTCTCACCGTTTGCCTTCTTCACCAACAAAACTGAAGCAGCATATGGGGAATCACTTTGACGAATAATTCCGCAACGTAGCAGGTTGTCTATGATGTCTGATAGCATTTACCTTTGGCTAAATGGAACTTGATACCTCTTACCAACTACCGGCGTATCTACGGATACGGAGATTTCCATGGTCGTACTTTTACAGCGTCCCAAATTTACTAAATTTTCTGCAAAACAGTCATTATGTGAAGTGAGAAGATTATTCAATGATTCTTTTTGTTCGTTACTGATGTCTTTGCCCATATCAAAGTCATTTGTCATTGCTTTTTCTACCTTCAGGATTCCGGACTCTATTGTAAGGCGCTTGTCTTGCTTACATAAAACATCTCTGCCTAACAGAACATCATATGGCATTAAGTCATCAGGAACCACGTACATAGAAACTTTTGTGGAATCCTCGTCTATGGTAATATTGCATTCGACCATTTCTTTCACTTCGATGACGAATCCACCAAAACCATTCATCCTCTTTGACGTTGACTTACAATCTGCATTTACAGGGACTGATGATTTCTTGATCAGGGTAAAATCACTTCCAGTATCCACGAAACCTAGAAACTTCTCTCCATTCAACATTACCTCTTTCATAACTGGTGGGCATGGCTCTTCGTTTGCATCACCAGACATCGCAGCTACATTAGTCCCTTTAGCTTTACATTGAGATGCATCATGTCCGACCCTTGAACAGCTGGTACACTTTGGTTTCTTTGAAGGTTGTGGACAATTCGTAGATATGTGTCCAAAATTGTTGCAATTAAAACATTTTGGTCCCTTGCCTTTGGCACTTCCAACAGTGTTTGCATTTTTCGCTTCTTCATCATTCCTTGTATTTACTTTCTTCGTATACATTGTCGTCGTTGGCAAGTTTTCAAGTGACTTCAGCAATTCGTTACAGCCTTGAAGATTCATAGCCAACAGTGTTCTTGTCAACCCGTTGATTACATATGACACGATGGATAAATCGTCAACGTTTCCTCTCCTTCCAATGGCCAACATCGAGTAGTAATATTCAATCAATGATTCACCTTGACCACATTTCCTTGCCATCAGCTCACGATGAATATCCGCAATACTCACTCGGCTTGGAAAATCTTTTAAAAATAATTGCTTGAATGCTGCCCAAGTCTCTACTACAGGAAGAGCGTCTATCCACATCTAGGCAACACCTTTCATCTTGTGATGCACTGCAAATAATGTTGTCTCATCTGACCAACCATGCACTTGTTGCAGCTTCTCGATTTTGTCAATAAATTGCATCGATGTGACCGTCTGCTTGATGGGGTCAAAATCTGGTAACATGACTATATAATCCTTGAGACAACCAGATGTCCCAGAGGCCGTTACTCTTGATGTAGTTTGACTTTCTGGTGCTGATAAACTACCACCACTTTGCATATTAGTACGGCTTGTCGTACTTTGTGCCGTTTCACTTCTTCCAGAATTCACCGTCAGTTGCTGTACTGTTTGCGCCAAAGACATTACAACTTGTCTCAGTTCTGTCATTTGCCTTTGCATCGCATTGCTACTCGTTTCGGAATCCTCAAAACCTTGGAAATTCTCCTGCGAATCACTATCGTCAATTTCCACCTCGTCGGTTCCACCTGAAGCCATTAGTGCAGCAATTTTATCGGCTTTATTTCCAGATCGTGGTAACTTCTTTTCCTTTAAAAGTTCATCCAATTGCGTCACCTTTAATGAACTTAACTTTACTTTCATTCTTGAAGCGTCGTTGTCCTCTTTCACTTCTAGAATGCCCTGTTGCTTCTATTTGCTTTTCTTAAGAAAATCACACCATACTTTTCCTTGCAAAAAAAAAATAGCCGTTGACTTTTTTCCGCTTTCGTCTAGTGTTTCCTGCTTTTCTTTTCGTTGAAAATCATGCAAAAATTCCTTTTCTTGAAACAGCCGTTGACTCGTTTCCCTTTTGATCTTCTGTTTCTCCCTTTCAACAAACCAACTTTTCCTCCTACTCGCTTGTGAGTGTTGTGAAATTCACCTATGAATTCTGCGGTTGTGTTTGTTGCCTTCTCACTCGCACAACCGCTGTGAGTGACTTGATCTTATGTGTGTGTGTGTGTGGTTGCCAATGATTCTGCTCCTTTAATTGTAGTCGTGTATTTTCTCCTATTTCTGCTCTGTATTTTATACAAAACCGTAGCAAACATTTATCTCGGAAACACAAGTTCTTGACTTAAAATTCTTGTTCCGATCCCACTTCTGAATTTGTCAAAGACGGCGGTTTAATATTAAAGTCATTTATTGGTATAAAAGTAGTTATAAAATAAAAGAATTCAGTAATACACGACACGTCTTCTCTCTTTCGCAGCTCAATGACAACTGGCTAAGTTGTTGACATACGCTTTGTGGTCATATTACAATTTGGCCTATAAGCTAGTGGTAATAACGCAAGTATTTTAAACAATGATCTTCACTAAACTTGTACATATTTTATATTATAGTATAAGATTCTTAACATAAATCATATAATGAAATAAATAGTTTTGACTATGGGCAATTCAATTGGGACGGTTGTGACCATATTACTTATATTTTGGTTATTATTGATAAATAGAAAATTTATTATTAAAAAAGCTGTGATTACCAAGAATGTTAAGTTTTAAAAGGTTTAGTAAAAACTACTTTTCGTAAATAAAAAACTTCAAAAAAAAAACAGATGGGTGTGACACCACTCTACGACGGGTGTGACCTAGTAAAATAAACTCCAAAAGTATTAAGAAATTAAAATTTTTCCATACAAAAATCAAATCCTTAAAAAATTTGCTCCCACCGCCCTTACTGTCCTAAATCAGCCCATAGAGGAGTCAAATTTATGACCGACCCCAATATTATTGCAACCCCAACAGTTTCTCAAAACTTATCTACCCTCTATTTTGAATCCTTAAGGTGGTTTCCATACAATTTTTTATTTTTATAATTTTATAAATTAGCTCCAGCTGCTCCCATTGTGCCTCCTAGAGGGGTGAAATGTGTGAGTGAATCCAACTAGTATTTCCCTCCCAAAAATTTTCTCTAACATACTTATCCCCTACCTTAACAACATAGGGAGGCTCTCATATAAAATGCACTAACACATATGTACTGGCTAGTAGCAAAAAAAATTACATGTCAATCATATTTAAGAAAACTCATACTATTTGTTTGTTGTGGCTTAGGGAAGTCCTCATTTTTTACCCAGGGACGGATGTGACCAAATGTTTTGTGTAACTAAATGCTCAAATATTGAAATAAATGTTTACAAAATTTCACTACATTATTAATTGCACTTACAATTATTGTTGGAAAGTATTAATGTTTTAACAATTTTATTAAACTTTTCTCATATTTACGGGGAGGGGTGAGACACAAAATTCGTATATTTCTATTTACTCATAAAAATTTTATTATAAAACATACTAAGCCGAAACCTTATGAGAAAGCAAACAGAAAGAAGTTTTGTCTTTCCAGAGAAAACAATTTTTACTTATCAAGATAAATGGAATATTAGAATATGTTAATGTAAGTCCTAGCGTATAAAAATTTAGATGAGAGTGTTAGTTATATGCTCATTTCCAACTGTTGCCAAATTGATAAAAGTTAAAAAATATAATTTTTTTAATTTGTCCATAATTGCCGTTCTCTTGTAGAAATTATTTGACCGATTTTTATTTAAAATATGAAATTATATTTTTACCTATTTTTTCCTTTAGGGCCGTTTAGAGTGGAATTGCGCCTGTATTAATACTTTTATTATGTTGTCACCCTAATGTCTATGCAGTAAAAAAATTTAAAATTTTGTAAACAATAAATTTCTGTAAATTTTATATATTATTTATTTAAATTTTACTTCCCCATTACAGATACGAGAATTTACATTGGCTGCTGGTTGAGGCAGAGGTAACACGGAAACTACACATCTCCATAAGAGTATTCAACCCAATTTCGAACGGACTTGACACTACCAAAATGGTAGTTTAACACCATTATGATGTTTATAACTAGGTTTTAACTTTTTCTCCCAGCGAAAAACTGAATTTAAATTAACAAAAAAACTACTTGTGTTTATAATGTCTTTATCTCCAAAAAGAGCTTACATTTTGTTTGGTTTGTAAGTGGGTGTTATTAAATGATATAAATATGAATTAAACTGGAATTTGTTAAAGAAGAAAAAAAAAAACAAAATCAAAAATCGCGCTATTTGTTACCATTTCAGAGCAGTAGGAAATCTATGCACAACTCGCACATTGTTTTGACCAAAAATTAAGTTCAAGATAGAGGTGAAGGTTCGGCAAAAGCTTTATAAGGAAAACATATGCTATTGTTATTTACCTAATAAATTGTTTAAAAGATGCTGACAAATCATCATTATTTGTTGAACTTGAAAATATTCGCATGTGCGTCGATATTTGCAAAAATGTAAGATTAAAATCTTACCAACAAAAAATCATGTGACTCAATTAGGGAGTTGGTTGAATAGCGTTCAAGGGCGATTAAACGAAAATAAAGAATAACCACTTTTTTCATCGACTTAATTTAGTTAGTAATGCTAGGAAATAAATGTATAATCTATAAGTGGAACGAAATGTATGAAATTTTGTTGACCAGAATATGTGTAAACAAGGGCCTTCCGTAGCCGCCAGCCAATACCATAAAAGACTTGACTTTATCAACATCTACATGTCTGATCCTTGTAAAAAAGGACTATCTTAGTTTGCTCAACAATATTGGTCACAACACTACCAGCCTCTTCCTTTATTATACATTTCAGTAAATTAAACAAAAAAATCTCTAACTGTTGCCAAAGAAAATGATTAAGTGATAATAATGGAATCATTGCACTTGTTTAACTACTGCATTGTTATATAAAACTATTCTAATACAGCCAATGTTTTTTATTCCTGATCTAAACCTACCACATTGTGTCTATTTTTCAAATCATTAATTTTTACATTAACGAATAATTAATAATCGCTTAAGAGTTATTACGATATACAATATAGTCACTTTTTATAATATTAGCCAAATGCTACAAATTACTTAAATCTATCGAGTCTACTGCCAAGTTGTCAATGAACTTTAACTGTTTGTGTGACTTCAATTTAACACGACTACTTAACATTGAACAAATTTCCTAGTCTCGTTCATTATTAGACACGAATTACTATAACTTGTAGTAGATTTTCCATTGAAAGGGATTAAATTGTATAACAACAACATCAACATGAGCCAGGTGATGAATGAACAACTGAGACGATGGGCAAAACTAATGTTTCCCATTGGTTTTACAAAACGTCAAGGCAAACACTACTCCGCACCACGAGTAATTATCAATTTAGACTTGTTGCATTTAGAGTCGTACATTGTGTTGGCCTCTACCACCATTTATCATAGTACAATTAATAATTAGCTAGCCAACTTTAGCTTTTCTCATCGCTTACACATATTTGAATTCCAACATTCATGCGGATACTAAATAAAACGACAGCCAATGAACTACAAACGATCGATTGGTGATCGTTTGCAGCAGCTAGGGAGAGCATTAGAGACTTGTATCAAAATTATTAATTTGTTCATAATTTTTGTATGTTGTGACCATTGGCTGGGGGTGATCTGCAATATGATTTGTTTTCATTATAAATTATGTATGTAGCATATGCCTGCTAGGGAAAAAAAAACAAAAAAAAAACAAACCGGTTTCTCACAAAAAACAAATCGGAAATTGGGTTGTTTAAAAAATGAAGCGTTCAAGAAAGTCGGTTACAAACAATACCCCTAGAGTAAGTAAGTAATCGGTTTAGTTTTTTCGCCCACAAACGTGAATTCTACAACGAAAGATATTTGGCATATTTATGGAAATAAAAAGCTGACATTCGGATTCGAAAATCAAGATTTTTATTTAAGATTTTTTATTGGGACAATTTTTTAATTTAATTTTGTATTAATTTTATCAAAACTCTACAACCACATCAATGAATTGCACAAAGGGGCACAACAAAAGAGCCTAAAACGTGACAAGTTCCCCTATATGATACTTACTTACTTCCAATCGATATTAAATTATTATGGCATGTAACTTGACAGAACGAATGATGCAGAACTTCCTCTTTTTGGGACTACTTTCGCTTGCAGTTCTCAGAATTGAGTTCCAAAATCATGTGTTGTAGTGTGTGTGTAATCACGGAATTCCAAAACTTTTAAGTTAAATATTGATTGTGTTTTGATATTTTTTTTAACTTTCACTGGAGTTATTCTTACCTCTAATGCATCCACTATACCAAATTTCAACAGAATCGAAGATACGAGTCAAGTTTACTGTGCTCTCAAGCAAAAACTCGAAATTTTTGTCAAAATCTGATAACTTTAGTCAATTGGGAACAATATCACAATTTCTTCATCGATTTTTATAATGAACGTCTTATTTTACTTACTAACTTTTTTTAATTTTTATGAATTTATAAAAATAAATGTGAAAAATTTTGACAATAATAACAAAATTTTTCAATACCACTTTTAAACTTAATCCCAAACTATCGATCAGCCTAAAAAATGATGTAAGACAGACTTTAAAGTAATTATATGTATAAATTTTTTGTAGGTTTACGGACAAAGTCGAACAAATGGTTTTAAGTTATGCCAAAAATTGTGATAACAAAATTTTTCAATACCACTTTTAAACTTAATCCCAAACTATCGATCAGCCTAAAAAATGATGTAAGACAGACTTTAAAGTAATTATATGTATAAATTTTTTGTAGGTTTACGGACAAAGTCGAACAAATGGTTTTAAGTTATGCCAAAAATTGTGATAACAAGGATTTCAAAAATGGGTATTTTTACTAAAAATTCAAAAAAAATTCCTACCAAAATCATGAATTGGGAATTCAAATATGATGTGGCAGAAAAAAAGCTTTCCGCCGTCAGAAAATCTATCGATTCAATTGTTGGTTTTATTACGACGGTATAGAAAATATCAAACAAAATATCCTGTTAAAAATTTAATTTCTATGAATGTCTTCATGTAAAAACCGAGTTTCGGTTACAACATAACCGATTAAACTTACCATCACCCATATTTATGATTGTAATACATTTGTCCCCTCCTGCTGCCGATCACCATAAAATCTCTTCATTAATTTCATTGTGAAAATGATATCAAGGTCATTTCGCAGTTTAATGCATCACACTCCATGTTCATATACACACACACAAACACACTCGCTCACACACACACATACACTTCTCACTTTTGCAGATATGACCAAGCACTATCTCTATCGGTGTTCGCGCCAAGTTAAGAGTGTTAGCAGCGCGCTTAAGAAAAAATACATCGCAAGACCTAAATAAAAATAATCAAACTCAAATGAAACGTTTGATACGATACAAGACCAAAGCGATACGCGATATTTTCATGTCCACACAAACACACACACACATATACAAAAGTACATATGCATGTTCAGTACACCTTTTACATTGAAATTAACAACAATAACAACAACAACAGGAGCAACATTTGTACAACATTTCATAATATGTAATAATTAGTAATTATGATATGACCAAAGCTCTGCACCTCTGTACTACTAATGTACAGTGGATGCCATTGGTTGACATACAAACATGATGCAGTATTAGGATAGATAATAATGTCGGTCAACACCTTTCGGTGCGCTACTATGTGAACTCCGAAAAAGCTAAAGTGTCAATTAATAACAATTATGTTATGATGGCATTAATAATGCCTAAGATTAGTGGCTATAAATTATTGGTGAATTAAAGATAAATATCCTGTGAATGTCAACAATTTTGTGTTAGTGTATCAAATTATACATCAAATTGGCTAAACGATCAGAAAAGTATTTTATTATTGGTATTAATGGTCAATTCAGTGTCATGTGAATATTTTGTCAAGTTAAAAGTAATAGAAATGTTATTAGATTTTTGGTGAAATCGCTGTATTTGATGTCCTCGTAAGTCTTAGTTCTTAAATACATATGTATTCAATAACAGAGAAAATATCTATACCATTATGGATAAGTGGATATGTCTAATTTTCAAAATTTTGCAGAAAGCCGATTCAAAGTTTTAAAACCTCAAAAAGATAAATGGTTTTATCAGCTTTCTTTAAAAAACGAACATATCAACTACAGATATACATACATATAAATTTGGAATATTGCTTATGTACCAAGGTGGCGGTAGTATCAAATTTCTAACGAAATCACCGCCCATCTTTAAAGTCTTTCCGCACCTAAGATTTTTTTTCGCACAAAATTTTCCAAAAGATTTGGATGATATTTTTTCGAAAAATTGAAAGATATAAATCTTTGGCGGGTTGAATTTTTAAATATTTGAGAATTTAAATTTATTAAAGAGTTGAATTTTTAAAATTTAAAAATTGAAATCTTTTAAATTCTGAGTTTTTTTTCGTTTGGTAAAAGAATTTGTTTATAAGATTTTCAACGGCAGTTTTATTATTATAAAACGTATGGGAAATTTATGATAACGTATTGGTAAAATTTAAGACGCAAATAAATTGAAATGAAATGGAAACAAAACTACATAAAATAGGATCATAGGGAATTATATCCTTACCGATATCCTAATAACCAAGCATAGTTTTAAAAGCAATTAATAGCGGTACGCTTTTATTGTACCAAAAGTACAATTTGTTGCTCCAAAAAGTACATTTATTGCTCAAAAAAATACATTTATTGTACCATAAAATACAGTTAATTGTTCCGAAACGTACTTTTATTTAAAAAAAAAAGTAAAAATTCATTGTACCAAAAATAAAATATATTGTACCAAAAAGTACATTATACTGTACCAAAAATATATTTTAATGTACAATTATTATGTACTAAAATATAAAATTTATTGTACCAAAAAATATTTGTATTTTACCAAAGTACATTTAATGTACCAAAAAGTACTTTTACAAAAAGCTCATTTATTGTACCACAAAGAAGAAAAATTCCGTTCGGGAGTAAAAAAAATGTAATCTCTCGCAATCTAAAATTTCAACTCGAGAGTGGAATTATAATATTATTTGAATGTCACTTTCAGCAAGCGATTTAAAAAATAAAAATTTTAAATTAAAATTTTATTGGGAATTAAATGCTTTTAAACCCGGAGCGGAATTTTTATATTGGGGAAGTTTTAATTTTGTTAACTCCCGAGCGGAATTTTTGCTTACTCTGATAAAAATACATCCTTGACTACAAACGGGCAATTCCACGTAAAACGGCCCAATACAGTGGGAGTCGGTCATACATTTTACCCTTTTAGGGAGCGGCTGGAGCTAATTTAAAAAAATTATATTATAAAAATAAAAAAATGGTATGGAAACCACCTAAAGGGTTGCAAAAATATTGGGGGTCGGTCATACATTTGACTCCTCTTAGATGCTGCATTAGGGCAGTTAGAGCGGTAGGAGCAAATTTTATTTTGTTTGGTATGTTTGGTAAAAATGTTAGGTGGGAAAAATGATTCCGAAGCAGTTGTGGGGCTTGTTGTGGATTTGTTTCACAATACGAAAAGTTTCTCGTTAATAACAGGGGTATCGATTTTGATTTTAGACAAATTTTCTTTTCTTGGGCAAATTTTCTTAAAATTCATCGTAGATTACGAGACTGATAACCGCATGGTAGAGAAAAAAATTTACCCACTAATGATGATGTATACGATGGTACAGATAACGAATAAATATGTCTTATTATTTTCTTAAAGTTTTGAGTGCAACATTTGCCATCATTTCATTTGATTTGCGGTATTTTTTTTTTAAAGATTCTATCAACAAACTGTCGTTTAATGGGGCTTGTGTTGCAAGGGGACACGTAAACCAGTTTTGAATGTAAATTTTGACCACAAAAATGTTAAACTGAATTAATCCATTAAGCTCATTACCTGCGAAATAGTAAAAATTTCAGCAACAATTAAAAATACTTTATATTCTGTTATACATCAAAAGTATCGTTAAGAACGGTTCGTAAATATTGCATTTAATAATACACAAAAATTAGAGCCAAAAAAAAAATTAAATGGACAAAAGTTGGTAAATTTTGAAGTAAAATTTTAAAAATTATTAGGTTTGAAATGAAATTGAACTGAAACTACTATCTCAAATGTTTTAACGCCTTCACAGAAAATGTGTGAAATATTATAACCTTCAAAATCGGTCAAGCGTATCAAAACTTGTGATCATATAAGTAAATCAGGATTTTTGAACCATGTCTTTTTGCAGCCAAAAACCTTAAACGATTTTGTGCGACCCATAAACGTCGATTCAAGCTCAAGTTTTTTATACCAAAATTATAAAATATTTTATCCCAATTACTTTTCGAACAAAATATTTTTTTGAAATGGTCTACTCTTTAGATTTAGTTTGGTCTTTATTTCAATAAAATTTGTTTCTAATTAAAAAATTAAAATTATTTTCAAATTGAGTAAAATATAGTTTTGTAAGGAGGATACAAAACGTCCGACCATGACTTATTGTATGTGTAGAGCAATTGTTATATAGAAGTTTTAAAAATGTATATTTAATATTTTTTACAGTATTCTTCTCATGAAGACTCCTAGGATATATTTATCGTCTTTTGTTATTAATTAGAAATCTTTGTCGTATAGACATAGAAGTAGAACTCGTGCTAGCTGCAGATGAAATGAAGATTTTTGGAACATATGATGGTTAGAACACGCGACTATTATGCGGGAGATCCAGGGATCGTTTCCTGTCTCTGTCATCTACATCTACGTCAGTCATCTACGCCTGCCTCTCGATGTTGTCGACAGCAACTTCGCAGTTAAAGTCTTGTAATCAGCTGTTCGCATTAGTCTATAAACAAGTAGGTGCTGTGAATTCACAATGACGCGAGAAGCTTCATTAATTCATGGAGTGTAAAAATAAATTTAGTTTATTTTTGTGTTACTCATATTAGTTTGCCTTTCGTTTAATGTGTAGAACTCCTCTGCTGAATGTTACATAATATCTAGAAACGCTGCAGTATCATCTTTAAGTATCATTGGCATACTCAAGCAACATGTAATTCTCATTATAGATGATCCTATTCACAAATATGTATGCATTAAAGCTCTGGTGTCGATCAGTGTCATTGTGCTAAGATGTATCAGAAACACGGATATTAAAATCGGTCAAGACCTCTTATAATAATGGGTTTATCAAAAGCAGCTTCGTGGACGACAAAATTATGATATGTACTCGTTATCATGGCGCATTAACCTTGTGGGAAGCATAAACACCTCTACTAAAGGGCATTCGGGTTTGATTTAACATTTCTTCTATCCTCTTATCTAAGTGGAACAAAAACAAATAGAAACAATGAAGTGAAATTAATATAAACTATGTATATACAATACATACCAGAGATATCATCCCCAAAGAGCCGCGATTCGCATCTATTATTTTTATAGAAATAAACTTTAACTTCAATCAAGAAGATTTATAACATTGTGACACCAATACATACAACAGGTTTTGACCAAGTTGTATCATTATATCATGAAATATGACTGACAATCGTAACATAGAGTAACCAGCGGCAATACTATGATGTGATGGGATGGGTGTGTGTGTGTTTTTTTTTGTTACTGTCCCCACGCGCTCGTCTCCATTCAGACACTGCTAAAAGTGGTCCAGTGGGTGATGAATTGTGTTTTTGAAGAGTTTATGGGTTTTTTTATATTTCTGTGCCCTTTGTTTGCGGCTAAATTCAGCATGCGTTCATATATTGATTTAAGCATACAATTACATACACAACATATTTATCTAATAAAATATTCTAAAATGTCAGTGATTATTCAGTTTTTTAATACATACATACATTCACTCAATGTCCTACTAAATATAAAAATTGATGTAATATGAACAAAAAAAAAAATTGCAATGTAAATGTTACAAAGGGTAGCCAAAGCAACTGTTAGCATCGACGTGTGCTACCTGTAGTTTGTGAATACAATATCATGATCTTGTGAAAATTACGTTCTCTCAAAAAAAAGACTTCATGAGGCAAATGTCCACCATTATCAACTTTTTTCACTACTGTGACACATTTTATCTTATATAATATATTATATAATACATACATACATATATATATACATATATGTATTATATATATCTTATATAATACAACAAATTGCATTGCATCGACAAACATGAACAATTGTATAATATTAGTTTACTGATCATAGACAGCCTTAGTCAGCTGCTAAGCGCATGACTGGAAAATTTTGCATTTTAGAATATCACTCGAATTATTCGCAAAACAACTACAAATATCCCATTTTATATATAAATTTTAAGATGAATAGAGACACACTTAGTTTTAAAAATTCATTGTAATCGCTCATGAAATGTCATGTGTATGCAAAAATTTCATATAAAATGCAAATTATGTCAAATGCAAATTCGTTCCTCAAAGCCCAATAGTGAAATATTTGAAGCTTGACCCACTTGTGATTTGTTTATGTTTAACTCGATCTTTAGTTTAAAACATATAACAAATGTAGCTATTTTTTGTTTGTTTTGGGAACTCATTCGGCGGTTTTGTGCAAATTTTCTAAAATTTCCATATGAATAAAACTTATAGTCAGCTTCATAGGTAGATTTTTCGGGAAACGGTCATGAGTTTTTTTTTAATATTCTTTAAACCCGAAACTTTTATTAAGCTCCATAGAAATTAGGAACTAAGTATGGAGTGCTGCATAATGGTAAGCCAAAATATATTAAGATGTTTAAACTTAATATATATTAGCGTAGGTAACACTGTACTTCAAAATGACACAGTAGAACCCTGTCGTATACTTCGTTTTAAAAGATTTGCTTAATTTTTGTGTAAGTGTATCAAATGATACATCATATTGGCTAAACGATCAGAAAAGTGTTTTATTGTTTGATATTAATGGTAAAATTCAGTCTAGTCTTCATTATGTCAAACATGTACATGTGAAGTAGATATCAGCCGAAAATGTCCAGCACCAATATTTTTTTAATTTGACCATTAATATTCACACATGAGAATGGAGGATATTTTTCCCCACAATTCCCTTTGTACCACAAAGCTCAAGCTTTTATTATTTTCAAGGAGACGTTTGTATTGCCTCGCAAGCTATTTTTACATTTTTTATGGAAAAGAGCTTCAAAAACACTTTTTTACATTGCTTTAATCCAAAATATATTACAAAACAATTAATAAAATTTATCAAAATTGGAAATAGTACCACACATTATAAACAAATGGATTGTGCTATCCGAAAGGTAGAAGCCCGTCATCATAAGACTTGAATTAAAAAAAAAAACAAAACTTATTGTCATTTCACACGACATTTTTAAGTATTATATTCTTTTTAATCTTTTATCTTTTAAAACCGAGTACACCACTGTGTTCTACGGCCCAAAATGTGGCCTTCGATAGCTCAGTGGAAGCGACGTAGACTAGCAATCCGAAGGTGCCGAGTTCGATTCCCGGCCGGGGCACTGGCCAAATCAACATCGATGAAAAATTAATTACTTTTCAAATACTTTCGAATTCTCCTGCCAACAAAACTCATCCTAGACGCTTCCACTACAAGAATACAGATTGCGCAAGGATCAAGGAAAAAGGAAAATGATTTATCAACATCTCATATAAATCAACAAGCCAGCTGGCGCCATCTCTGGTGGAATTTGGCGGTTAAACTCACAACAACAACACCTAACAATCCTTGACACAAACCTTGTTATGTACAAAGGAACGAATCAAAGTTGCCAACAATGATCGTATGATAATCGGATTATATGCCCGATGCAGTGCTGATAAATTGAAAATCGGTATAAAGAATTATCACCCCAGCTAACCACAAGCTGTTACAACAACAACAACAACGGCCCAAAATTAAGTTGGGGTGTCTCGGCGTGTTTCTGTGTCATTATAAAGTTAAAATTTACTTACAGTGTAATTTATAACAAAGACACACAAAAAACATCAATGTTCAGAGTGCGAGGTTAGACCATAACTACTATATGCTTTGTTATTGAAACCCAATCTGTAGTCTATATATCCCATCACGTCAAGTTTTTGATATCACCTTAAAAACATCAAAATTTGATCTTGGTTCCATGTTTACCTTGTACGATATTGTATTATTCAAATTGCTATGGATCTTTATTGAGATAGAATGTTTTTGTATCTGATGTGGCAACTAAAAAAGTTGAATACAAAATTGGACTAGTTTGGGGGAAATTAAGGCTCTAATATTAACTATCAAGCGCTGTGGACTCAAAGACCGATTAAGCTTTAATCAACTAAATAGAATATATAATGTTCTTGAAAGCACCGTAATTAACGCGGATCTGTTATGTTGTTCTAATACTGAAACTGGTTAGAATTCTTGAAATTAAATGTTTATTGCTTCAATAAAATGTTAATATCTGCTTTAATATTGCAATTTCTCTTGTCTCAATTATTACATAAGAATATTCGATGATTTGCCCGAGTGTTTTCTAATCAAGGTATATATCGGCTCGTTCAATTTTTGAGTTCATTGAAATGATGAAGAGAAAAAAATAACTTCTATAATTCTGTGAAAATAAGATATATAGATCTATTGCTATGGATCTATATTTGTATCAGAAGAGGCAACTAAAAATGTTGAATGAAAACTTGGACTAGTTTGGGATAAATTAAGGCTCGAATATTAACTATCAGGTATTGCGAACTCAAAGACCGTTTAAGCTTTAATCAACAAAATAGAATTTATAATGTTCTTGAGAGCACCGTAATTAACGCGGATCTGTTAAAGATGTTGTTCTAAAACTGAAACTGGTTAGATTTCTTGAATTAAAATGTTTATTGCTTAAATAAAATTTTAATATCTGCTTTAATATTGCAATTTCTCTTGTCTCGATCATTACATAAGAATGTACGATGATTTGCACGAGTGAGTTCTAATCAAGGTATATTTGGCTCGTTAAATTTTTGAGTTCATTGAAATGATGAAGAGAACAAAATTACTTCGATAATTCTGTGCAAATTAGAAATATAGATATATTGTTATGGATCTTTATTTGAATCTGAAGAGGGAACTACAAATGTTGAATAATAAATTGGACTAGTTTGGGGGAAATTAAGACTCGAATATTAACTATCAAGCGATGCGAACTCAAAGACCAATTAAGGTTTAATCAACAAAATAGAATATATAACGTTCTTGAGAGCAAAGTAATTTACGCGGATCTGTTAAAGATGTTCTAATACTGAAACTGGTTAGAAATCTTGAAATAGAACTTTTATTGCTTAAATAAAATGTTAATATCTGCTTAAATATTGCAATTTCTCTTGACTTGATTATTACATAAGAATGTACGATGATTTGCACGAGTGTATTCTAATCTGCCTCGTTCAAGTTGATGAAGTGATAGAAAGAACAAAACAACTTTGATAATTCTGTGAAAATTATTTTGGCATGGCCTTGGAGAAACAAAGTCGGATATCTTGAGAAATTGGCAGTGTTGGCACCATGGAAACTGTATATTATACATGTATAATTCGAATATTAAACATTAAGCAAAAAATTAAAATTTTGTTTAATTATTTAAAATTACTAAGTAGCGTTGGAAAAGAATAAAATGTTTTTCTTTAAGTTGGTGGGAAAGGTGAAAAATCCACATCAAGCCTCGCAATTACCCCGAAGTAGCCCCTGGAGGGATCAAATGTATGACAGACCCCCACTAATTTTTACCTCCTAACATTTTTCCCAAACATACCTAACCCATATCTTGACCCCCTAAAGGTGCAGCCATACAATTTTTTTAAATTTGCTCCCACTACTCCAATTTCCCAAAGGTGCCCCTAAAGGAGTCAAATGTATGACCGGCGTACAATATTTTTGCAAGCTGAATAACTTGTCAGAACATATCTACCCTATATCTTTAACCCTTAAGGTGGCCCCCATACAATGTTTTACGTCAGGTTGTTCACATCACCTTAAAAACACCAAAATTCGACCCCAAAGAGTGGTTATGTCAAAAACATAATTTTTTTAATGTTTATCTCTTTGATCTTGGTTCCATGTACGATATTGTGTTATTCAAATTGTTATTGATCTATACTGAGAAATATATATCTGTTGCTATGGATCTATATTTGTATCTGAAGTAGCAACTAAAAATGTTGAATAGAAAATTTAGTTTGGGAGAAATTAAGGCTCGAATATTAACTATCAAGCGATGCGAACTCAAAGACCAATTAAGCTTTAATCACTATAATTTAATTAATAGTGCACATCGGTTTTCGCGCGACTTTTTGTGCACTTATGCGGTTTTTGCATTTATACAACACTCGGATAAGTGCATAACTATTGCATATACACAAAAATCGCATAAGTGCACGATTATTGCATTAAACAAACATTAGATTATTTTTATTAATCTGTAACACCAGTTCAGTTTGAACGGAACTTTAAGAAAATAATTAAAGTATAAAGCTGTTTAATGTTTTTATTTATATTTGGTTTACATTACATAACAGGTTTTTTAAAAAAAACTTATAAAATCAGTTCAGTTTAAGGTGAAAAAATCACAAATTTATATTTCATTGTTTTTGTGTTTCTCATATTTCATACAAAAAAAATTAATAATATTCAGTTCTGTGCCAAAATAAGAGCTGTTAATGAATGATTGCAATCATATTTTGCACCATTGTTTTTTGCAAAATATATATTAAATTGCACTCAATTCGATTCACCTAAACCACGTGTTCTGAAAAAGTCTGAAATAGTTTTTTGAACCGTGTTTTCTGTTTCAACCTTATATATTTTTTTCTCCAGTTTCTCTAAATCATAATCTACATTTATAAGAGATTTGCATTTATGCATTCAAATTTGTACTAAAAAAGTTATTTCAGGTTAGCAAAACTTGTGCATTTATCCGGTTTTTGCATTTATACGTGTTGCACTTATCAGTGTATTTTTGTATGTAGACGTATAAAAAAGGCTAAAGGCTTCAAGTTCCAGTGCACTTATGCGGTTTTTGCATTTATGCGATGTGCACTTATCCGTAGTTTACTGTAATACCAAACTGATATTTATTTGCATGATTTGGGGTATCTAGAGTTAAAAGGTCAATTATATATGTTTGGTGACGACATGTGTCTGTTTTATCCATACAACAATTATATATGTTTGGTGACGATATGTGTCTGTTTTATCCGCACAAGTATGACTTAGTGTTAAAGACTAGTTTTACTTTAGAAACTAGATTTCTAAAGTGGGCGGAATGGTACATTTGTATGGAAGGTACCAGAAGGGGCGTGGCCATGTAGCCCATATGCAATCCCGTAAGTAGTTTTGCGGACATATTAATCAATGCAATGTTTCAAAACAATTGGTTGTGTCTTTCGAAAGTTATCGTGCGTAACAGCCGGACAGACGGACATGGATCAAACGACTTAAAAAGTCATAAATTGAATTTGGTTCAAAGAAATCTAGGGTCTAAAATTACTCCTTCTATGTGCGTGACTCCTCCAAGACGAAGTTATTTGCCAAGGCAAGGAATGGTATCTGATCTCCTTGATCCTTTGGGTCTGTACGAAGACAAGCATCTTTGTTAAATGGACAACAAGTCTGTACAATCAGACAATAAGTCTGTACAATCGGGCTGTAAGCCTGTACAATCGGACCTTGAGTCTGTACAATCGGACAATAAGTCTGTACATTCGGTCTACGAGCCTGTAGAATCGGGCTATAAGCCTATACAATCGGACCTACGAGTCTGTACAATCGGGCTTTAAGCCTTTTCAATTGGACCTTGAGTCAGTACCACCGGCCCTATAAGCCTGTACAATCGGACAACCCCAGGCACCGATCAAGTATAATGGTATTAAATGATAAATAACCCCCAGGGTGGGGGTATAAGTACAGTAAAAGCTCGATTTGCGCAACAGAAAGTTAATCATGCCTGTTGCATTAACTGAAATTGTTGCACTTATCGATTTAAGATTAGCTTGTAATATTATATCTTCCTAAATTTTTTTTTAATTTAAACACACAAAACAAAGTAAAAATTTATTTGTTTAAAAAACCAACATATCTTATTAAAAAATTATAGATATGTTTCAAATATAATTTTTATTCGTTAAAACTTGTAAAAATTCAAATTTCTAATTATTCGTATATGATTTTGAGTGAAAACAATAAAATTTTGAACAGATTTCTAAAATAAATATTTTTTGAAAAAAATTACAAACAAATTTGATTTAAACTACTAACAAATTTGTTATAAGAAACAGTAAAAATAAAATTTTACCGCAAAGTAATTTGCGATAAAATTCGCAATTCGCAAATTTTTTTTTCTGTAAAGCAGACCAATTATTGTTGTGCTAATTGAGGAGTTGCAATTATCAGGAGCAGCTCTAGGCGAGCGCGAACTGTATATATAAAATTTGTAAGCCAATCACTTATTGCAGTATATGTATTTTACAATTACAAAATGTATGTATTGAGTCTTGAGTCCATGAACTGAAGTGGCTAGTATTTTATAAAGATTTGCATTAGTTAATATAACTAGTAAATTTATTTACCGTACAAAAAAAAAAACACTTAAATCCATATACTACGGACGATAATAGACTTTTACATCGTTAGTTGGACCTTATATAGAAATACACATATTTGTTACCCAGTTTTCTTATATCTGAGATCAATATAAAAACGGGATTTTAATAAAATTGTGGCTTATAATTCCATAGCCCGTATGAATTAGTTACACCACAATTTCCTCTCTAACTTTTGTAATGTGTATAAATATCTAAGCAAAACGTCTACACGAGCTTAAATAAATGTCAATGTAGTACAAATAACAATATCAAATATTAACACCAGTAGTAGAACAACGACTGTCTGAGGTGCAAGTTACGTCCACGTATTATGCAACCCAATTAATATAATTAAGGATTATTCTAACTATATGGCGTAATTGGTTCTGAGATTGAAATATGTATTCTAAAGTTGAATGAATTTTAATAATTTGTTATAGCAGCTCACGGATAATTTATGTAATTAAACACTTACATATAACACTTCTGTATAGTTTTTAAATATGATTACACTAAATGGCTATGGAACCCCAGACGCGCTGCATTGGTACAATAGATCATGAGCTGTAATCAACCTTTAAGCATTCAATCGATCGATGATCAAAATTAATAATATTTAATTGCCGACAACGACGTCAGCTGCTGCTAATAGCATTGGTATTTGCCGTTATGCCAAATGCAACACTAGTGAACTTGGTTAATCAAATAAACGGGGTGTCAAAGTCTAAAATAAAAAAAAGGTAAGAAAATTTGGTGGATGTGATTCTTAAATTCTATCCGTATTTCGTTTGACACACACACAAACACACACAACTTGGTAGTGAAAAACAAATATCGCACGTCAATGGGCCAGACAATGATGACGGTGTGAATTAAATGATCCCAACGGAATTGGACAATTACTCAAACAACTTATTAGCAAAACATAAACTTTCCACTCATTACATGTTTCCATATTGGTTAAACACAAGATCAGAATGTAGAGATGTAATGAATGGACCACAAAGACTCAAAGAGCTCTCCGCTTTGTGACTCTCGCAGTAACGTACTGCAATGATGTTAACTGTTATACTGAGACACGTTAAAAGAGAGCAAGAGCAAGCTAGATCGAGAGAGGAAGAGATAAAGCATTAGATAGTATTAACTTGCTACTTCTTTACTTTGTTAACGCCAAGTGATGCCTGGTTTTTGAGTGGTCAATACTGAATACTCTTCTTGTGGCTCTCATCGCGGCTACAAGCTTCGGTCGATGTTGTCAACTGTAACTTGGAAAGTAAACCGTCTATTTTTAAAAACACATTTTCACATTGTTTAAGACTTTTACATTGCATAGCTTAACGCAATTCTGTGATTACAAGAAAGAAAAAACCTCGAAAAGACGCGACCATGTTATTACAAAACTTTGCATTAATATTTCGACCAATTTTAATAAACTTATTTGTTTTAGAAAGCTACATTAATATAATGTTGCACAAAAATTAAAAAAAAAACATTGAACTGCCTCACGATGAACTTAGAGCGTTGAGAAAATGAAAGTTAGCTTTTTTTAGTTTTTTTGAAAGCCGCAATTTAACAATCTTTAAAAAATTCTCTTGTTTGTTTTTATCGATCTGTGCAGAATATGAATATGTTTTTCATTGTTCGGTTTGAGATCTATTCTATTATTGCTAATAGAATTTGTTTTTACAAGAGTTGTGTGAAATGGATTATGTTGACAGCTGGCAGGGCAGATAGCTATTTCGATGGTTGCCAAACCATCATCATCATCACAACCTTAAGTGTTAAAAGCTTCACACAATCAATGTGAAGCTCACACACACCGGTGCGAAAATGGTATCAACGAAGACAACGTCAACATAACCCACACAAGCTCTTGTCTATGCTTTGACCATCGGACAAAATTGACCATCGGACAACGGCACTGATGATGATGGTTTGCCAACCATCGAAATAGCTATCTGCCCTGCCAGCTGTCAACATAATCCATTTCACACAACTCTTGTAAAAACAAATTGTATTAGCAATAATAGAATAGATCTCAAACCGAACAATGAAAAACATAATCTTTAATAAATCTAAAAAAAGTATTTAACGAAGTGACTGATAAAAACTATAAGTATCTCTGTACTCTATGGACTCCAGACTCCCGTGTAAAATAGTGGAGATATAATTGGATCTAATAAGATATTGTAATATACAATTAGATCTTGTTATATCTTACCCTTGATCTGATCAGATCTAAAGAGATGTGCCATCTAATCATATCTAGTA
Organism: Muscina levida; assembly: GCA_964034835.1. NCBI lineage: Eukaryota > Metazoa > Arthropoda > Insecta > Diptera > Muscidae > Muscina > Muscina levida. The sequence continues at coordinate 189,593,580 of OZ035880.1, read as the reverse complement.
TCACATCTAATTATATTTGGTTTTAGATCCACTTATATATTATAAGATGAAATTGGACCTTACGATTAGATACAATTTGATCGGATCTGATACAATTAGATCAAATTATATCAGGGACAAATTTCAGAAAACAATCGATCTAATTAGATACAACTAGATCAATTGTGATCTAAGCAGATATAACCATTTTTCGGATCTAATTAGATATGCTGTCAGATCTTATAAGATCTCCACTTTTTTAGACGGGTTAACAGAATTGCAATATGAGAACCCCTGTACATTTTTTTTCTCACTTTTGTAACACTGTGTTATTAGAGTCATGTACAGTTTTAATAAATATTTTTTGATAAAAGTGTACTTGCATCAACAGTTAATAGGGACATAAATATCGTCGTTAATCGCAATATGGGCAATTCCATACTTACATACGTAACAGGTCGTACGTTCCAATGAGATGAGAAACAATGTTGGTGAGGAAGGAGAAAAAATCCACAAGTGGGTACGTCGAAAGCAAAACATTCAACAAATGATTAAGATCTTAACGTGCGTTATAAAAAATTTCCGAAGAAAAGGGGTAGAAATCGAGATAGAATCAGTCACTAGTCAAATTTGACGCCGGTGAAGGAAATGAAGCCTTTGTAAAGCCAAACACAACGTTTTTTTCCCCGATCGGACTTTAAATGAAGGCACAGCGTAGAAAAAACTAAATGGGCCGTTTTAGAGCGCGAAAAAATTTTTTCTTATAGATCTGACAAGTTCAACTTGTGTACATGTATTTTAAATTTCTTTACTTATGGTTTCAATTAGTAGAGTATAAAATGAGGTAGGTAATGTGTAAGGTGTCTGTGCGAAGTATAGCAATAGATAAAACATGAACATTTATATGCATTTCATCCCGATAGGAAGCTAAATGACAGCACAATTATTACTCCTGGTAGGGTAATCAAAATTTTTTTAAGACTCCAGAACTTTTATGTTTGTGAATTAATTTAAATACATACCTCTAAAGCAAAAGTTTCATGGTTTGTAGATGTCTTCATAGACATAATTAGAAAACATCATATGGATATAGGAAACGAAATACAGGAAGACAGTAGTCAAAATTGACTTTAAAGTCAAAAGTGATCAAAGGTAAAAAAGGGTCTTTGACAAAACAAAAACAAGAGTATGAGTTTTGTTTATATAGGATACCAAATATCAAGGCAGCTCAATAAAACAAATTTGGGCCGTATGTAAGGTGCACGTATAAAAAAAATGGATGTTCTGGATGGATATTCATTTTTTTGTATAGGGCCTGACCCACACTAATATTAATCAAATGAATTGATCCCATAGATCGTATAAACATGACATATAATTTGCGAAACCGAACTATTAACTCACATCAAAAGAAAACTAAACGTCAAATGAAAATCTGTAATAAACATTGGCAACGTTGGCCTAAGCTACCGTTTTTTTTTAATAACAGCCGTGTAAGCGGTAACAAATTCGTCTCTGTGATAACTCAATGTCTGACTGATCAAGTGTCGACTGCTATAGCCAAGACTACCGCCACTGACTTGATAGTAGTGAACGCTTGAGTATCTTAACTCAGCTAGCCCAACTGACACATCGAACACTGCATATACCAACAATACCACTACCACTACCACAAAAACCAAACACAAAAGGGAGCCGACAAAAACCACTCAGTGTCAAGAGATTTATAGGTGAGTTGGACTTAATTTTACACTCAGAATTTGGAAAAACTTAACTCAAGCAAAGCTGAGACTGTGGCTTCATATAAAAGTAAAGCAACAAAGCGAAATGAAACTTATTACAGTGATTTGGATTTGAACGGAAACGTTGTGTTGTCTCTGGGACTATTTATCTGAAGAGATTTAATTCAATATTAGTTCGTTTTAAAATTTTCTGCCGTAAAGAGTTTATAAAAGATTTTGAACAAAAGAAAGAAAAAAAAATAATGTCCAAAAAGATATTACGAAATATAAAGAAATAAAAAAAATGAATACATGAAATCGAAACCGCAAAAAAGATATAAAAATTACAGCGTTAAAACTGAAAATAAGAGAAAAAAATAAATAACTTGAAAGGTCACAAAATTCAAAGTTGCAACCGACATAAAACTAGGATTATTATTATAAAGTGCCAACACCAAGTGCTAAATTTTTAATCGTGTCAAGTTTAAAATATAAGAACTGTACAGACTACAAATAAGCGTTATACGAACACGGCAACGTATAACAGGTGTTTTGCCCAACTTCCGCGAATTTTGTGAAAATCAATTAAAATTGAAAGCAAACGCGCACAAAAGCAAAGGAGCAACGAAAAAACAATTGATTTCCTTTTTAAGGATATCATTACTAAGCTGAAATCGACAACGTTTTCGTATTAACCAAACAACTATACAAAATGGTAAGTTGTCCTTGAAAGGATATCAAAAAAAACAGACAAAATTTAAAAACAAATATGAAAAAATTTAATCATGACTCAAAAAAAAACACACTGGTGAAATACAAGTTATTAATACGCCGAACTTAAAACTTCAAAGATCAGTCAAAAAGTTTCGTAAGCATTTTTAGTTTGAACAAAAACTCCTGTTACCGTGTATTACAAACAAATCATCGAGAAACGTGGTACAAACTTCTAAAATTCAAAACAATATTAAATTTGTGTCAAATGTCAGTAATAGATATATAGGTCGGACAAAAAGGGAATTACTGTCAGTGCATGTTTTTACGGAAACGAGGCCAACAAGGATCAAGGATCTTGTGCTAATAAAATTAACCAGTCTTTTATGTGGAAATTTTTGTGAAAGTCATCTAACGAAGTAAAAAACTAATTTGCATACGCGTAACCAAATAAATTACGATATTTAATGCGAATTTTATTCATTTCGTTTGTTTTGCGATTTCATTTCATCGATATATGATTTGTTCTATTTTTGAGAATATTGAAAACAAAAAAGAATTTGACAACAGGTTTAATTATGTGAATTTTAAGTGGATCAACTCGATTAAGAGTATGGGATATAAGAGATAGAATGTGTTAGTGTCAAGCTGCTAAAATAAAACTCTAAATATTGTGTTTAACTGTCATCTCTTATGTTGCGTGTGGTCATAATAAATGTGAAATATTTAACTGCAATAGACAAATGTGACGTTTAGCAAGTAGGAATGGGTTTGTCGGTTGAGTGACAAGTATAGATTATACGAAAGCGATAACAATTTAATTTCAAGGTAATTGTATCATATATCATATAATATATAATAAATCGCACAAGTCGATTGCAATTTGTAAGAAGAAACATGATTTTAAAGTAAACTTTAAATTGATCATTAGTTAAACAAAAGCGTTATTGTGGATAATCATGGGTTTATGCTAGACTTAAACTTTTTGATTCATATTGATTAATACATTGATTTAAAAACAAATTATCACCATTTCCGATAATAAATAACTGTTTATTGTGGAACCCAATTCAGATTTTCGGAGGGCAGTTAAAAATTGCTTTAAACCAACGACCAACTATCATGTCGTATTAACAAACTATTATTAAACTTTTTATATTCTCTAATTTGTGACAGCTGCTATCGTGATTTTTAATAAAAAGCCACAACTAAATTTGTCAGCTATTTGACACTCAGAATAGCAATTTGAAATTATTGTCACATTTTACTTACTACTACTACAACAAATATGTTTGTCACTTGACCAAGAATATCCCTGTTAGTCCTTTTCTGTAATTTGTTTTTAATTGCTGTTAAGATTTTTACACATTAATGTGAAAAGTATAAAATCAATTGCTTTAAAATGTCTAAAACAATGAATTAAATCCAATCAGTTAAAAGAAAAGATGTTTAAGAGACAATTCAATTGTTCTGATCACTAAATAAATCCCCATTGGTATAAGAGTGGGTTCTTTTTCGAGTATTGTTAAGCTTCTGAAAAAGCCTAAATAAAAAAGATTTATTTAGCTAATTTTATAGTTATTAAATCCATTTCCACAAACTCTCATCTCTTTCTCGCTGTTGTCTGCCCTACCCTCTGCCCCTTTCTGTCCACACTCCTTCAATCGGCAAAATATTTGATCATTTTTCTCACATTAATGCCCGTCCGTCAGAGCCTAATTGAAAGCGCAAACATTTGATTAGCACAAAATGTCAAAAATAATACAAATGTTTCGTACAATTTGTTTTGTTCTTGTTTTTCTGCACTCTCATCAGTTTGCAAAAGCCAGCAGCGGTGCAGCATATTGGCTTTTAGCCATGCACCTTGATTTGTTGTTGCTTCTCACTTTCGTCGTTTACTTAGTCATCAGCGTCATCAGAAAGAATTTCACTCGACTAGCGAGAACTTAAGCGCTCTACCACAACTACAATGACATTCAACTTAAGACATGTTCGATGTGTAAGACGGCGGAAGACCTTCTGTGGTGATCTTGTCACTTTCTAGACAAACGAAGCAAACAGTGTCGACTGGAAACAAAAAATATCAGCCATGAATTTTGGTGAAGTTACACAGCTATCGATGCCGTAGTACTACGACTTACTACTAAAGCTAGCTTAGCAGCTACCTGCTTATTTCACAACAATTTCAAGTTACCAACAACAGATCGATGGCAGCTCAGTTGATCAGCAAGCAGCAACCAGTTGTTGTTGTCGTCGTTGGCATCATCGTTGATTGGCGTTTACAACAAGAAATCCATTGCACTTTATTTACAGGTTTGATGGCTGTTGTCGGTTACTCTTGTCACACCGAATGACCTTGAATTTAGGGATAAACTTGTTTCTCACTAGATAATAACTGGCCGGTTGACCTCTTGCAGGTTGTTGCTGTAGTCACCTCTGCGAGAGGGAGGCAGTGGATGTTAGAGCAAAACAAGTGCGGTGTGTGATTTACTTTCAGGGTCAATTTTATTTACAAGTAATAACGAATTAACTTAATTCAATCAATTAATTGATCCAAGAGATCTGTTGATCCGCATAAAACACACACACACACGCAGCGTTGCGAAATGTGTCGTGATGATCGGTCGTTACAAAGCCCATTGAGTTCCAGGTGTGAATGGACAAACGTAAGAAGAGAAACACGTTTGAGTGGAAAGATTTGTATTATGTTCCAAAAACTACAAGCGACGATTATTAGGCAGTTTTTACAAGTATAATTTGCTAAGCTGGTTTTTTTTCATCTTCTTCTTTTCTTGTAAACTAGATTTCGCTTCAATTCTGTTGGGCTCTTCTCAGCTTTGTTATAGTTTTTATTTTGTTTTATGGATTTATAATTTTTTTTGTTTGTTCACCTCTTAAGATTTTCTGCGTTCATTATGCAAATTGACCATATCGCCGTAAGCGGTTGCATAGGTTGCGCTTTTGTTGGGATGTGTGTGTGAAAAGACCCCTTTCGTTTACAGCGTTTCATTCAGATTTCCTGGATGGGATTTTGGAATTGTGTCCAATGGAATGTATTGTTCTGTCAAAGATGCTAATGCAAATTTGCTATTGATTCACAGAGAAAGTAGATAAATCGATCGAATAACAGCCGTTTCTTATTTTTTAAGATTTAAAAAATCGCCATAAATGGTCGTAGATATCACTACAAAATGGAAGGGGCGGAACAAACTGCAAAAACCAAATAGTCTTGCGATTTTTTTTTATTAAAACTGATAAAACGATAACATAAATGCGGAACAATTAAGTTGTATTCGCCCACATTCGCACGTATTATTTATTGTACCAGATAAAAAAGTATGTTTTAACTAAAATGCACAAGAATGTAACTGTTTTGTTGTTTTTTTATTGTATTAAGGTTTCTTAGAATTGTAATATATTTTCTTTTGACTTTCATTTGAAAATATCGGCAATTAATTATAGGAATTAGAATGCAGCCTTTTACTGAACTATATTTAGGCATTTCAGCCGACAACATACCTAATGAGTTTTCCAAGATCGCATACCTGAACGCATGAAAATCACATTTCCGCTTCCGATAATACAGATCGCTTATCTGCTGCTGCGTGGAGATTTCATTTCCGGTTCCAAGTAATACATGTGGCTTATCTGCTATCTCAAGTGCTGCTAAGCGCCAAAATCATTGCTAGTTTGTAACAAAAATTCGGCACTGCGTTAAGTGTGCAGTGTAAGCCATTTAACAGAATTTTTGCACACCTATGGAGTGAAACTGGAATACTTCCATCCACCCAAGAAACAATGTGATAAAAGTTCATCGCAAGTGGATAATAGGACCTTGTTTCTTACAAGATGTGTGTTACTTACACAGATTCACACAAACAATAACTGTTTGCATGCTGCCTATAGGCTCATGTACCACATGTCCGATTGTAATGTGACGTTTTAAAACTTAACTTATAAACACAAATTTGACAAAGTTGTTATTTAGCCAAGTCTGAGAATAAGTAAAACGCAATTCTCATTCGCACTTTATTCTTATCTTTAACGAAAAGAGAAAAATAATTCTGTTTCGGATATACAGCTATCTGAATGTACTTATCGAGTTTTTATAATGGGCTGTTTCACAACCGGGTAGACCTAAAGAAATATATTGCCTATAGTCAAAAAATTGACCGTGGCATGATGGTTATAACCCGGCCTCCTTGATGTTGTCGACAGCAAATATTGAGTAATCAAGTCAATTGACATGTCCAGTAAAAGCTTCGAATTTGTCGTTAAACTGTAGGTCCCGTTGTGTGTGTGTAAAAAAAGAATGATGTTTACGAGACGCTCTTGGAATTCTTTTATACGTGTGGCTACTGATGGATGCATTTCTATTGGTGCTGCCAAGTAAGAAAAACAAGATGAATATCGCTAACAATTGTATCTAAAACTCTCCAATAGTATTGATTATTTAATGTATTTTTATGTTACCGCGTATCTTGATTAACATCAATTATTTTCGTTAAATTTTGCACTTAATTCCATTTCAACGGAAGGAACAACAACAACAAGAAATATCGACAAAAAACACAATAGTTGGGAAAACGTCATGTGGGAAATCATAATCATGAACTAAATGATCCCACACTACACTTTCCTAGATCCCTCAATTTTATCATAACAACACTATCTGGTTACGTAACAGGCCCTACCATATGTTTGTGATAACACTCATAAAGATAAATCTGCGACAACAAATTGTCACACACTTTTTTCGTCACGAAATTTGCAAAAGTCAACAGTTCCATTCGGAAACCGTAACGGATATGTAAAGCGGCAAAAATTTCAAAAATTTGTTTCTCTTCTTAAATTATTCAAAAATTTTACAAATCCATTGACTGACCACTAGACCATTTCATTTTACCAATTTTTTCGAAAAGTCATTGGGATAATATATTTTCTAATTCTACTTAAAAAAACAAAAATTTTGGTATATAAAACTTGAAAATTGATCGACGTTTAGGGGTCGCGCAAAATCGTTTAAGGTTTTTGGCTGCAAAAAGGCATGTTTCAAAAATACTGATTTACTTATATGATTAAAAGTTTTGATACGCTTGACCGATTTTGATCAGAATAGACTTGTTTTAAAGTTAATAATATTTCACACATTTTCTGTGAAGACATCAAAACATTTTAGATAGTATTTTGAGTTTAATAACCCTTCAAACCTAAAAATTTTAAAATTTTAATTCAAAATTTACCTACTTTTGCCCATTAAAAAATTTTTTTTTTTAGTTTTGGCTCTAATTTTTGTATATCTTTAAATGCACAATTGACAAACACTTCCTAACGATACTTTTGATGTATGGCAGTACTATGCAAATGACATATGCTCAGCAGCAGCAGTAATAATCAATAGTGATAAAAATTAAACGAAAACTGTGTACTATGTATATTTTTAGTAAGGACAAAGGATTTAGGTAATTAAAAAGAAGTTTTTTTTCAAATTGGATACGATAACAACTTTTGTGTTCTTTTTGTATGTTTTATTGCGTTTTTATATGACTTGTATTAATTAGTTTTGCTGGTTATTATCCTTCGTCAAAGTGTTGTTCACAGTTTTAATAAGCCCAATAGCAATCTTTGACAACGCTGATGTTTTTCAAAATTTCTTTAATCCGTTTACAATTCTCATTCTTGGGCCAATTAGACGGGTGGATACCAAGAAAACTGCTGCCTACTCCAATAATATCGAAGAATTTCATAGTATTTTCTGAAACCATTTTTGTAACATTTTCTTCGAAATCTTGGTTACCAGGATGCTTTAATGCAGATGTAATTTTAATTAAAGATTCTTCGGTATGCGTGGGGTCGAAAAGAAAAAAGCCGAACGCGATGTCACTCATATATCATAAATGCCACACAAAAGTTTTGAGTGCAACATTTGCTATCATTTCATTTGATTTGCGGTATTTTTTTAAGATTCTATCAACAAAATGTCGTTTAATGGGGCTTGTGTTGCAAGGGGACACGTAAACCAGTTTTGAATGTAAATTTTGACCACAAAAATGTTGATCTGAATTAATCCATTTAGCTCATCATCAGCGAAATAGTAAAAATTTCAGCAGCAATTAAAAATTCTATTCATTCTGTTATCCATCAAAAGTATTGTTAGGAAGTGTTTGTCAATTGTGCATTTAAATTTATACAAAAATTAGAGCCAAAACTAAAAAAAAAATAAATTTAATGGGCAAAAGTAGGTAAATTTTGAATAAAAATTCTAAAATTTTTAGGTTTGAAGGGTTATTAAACTCAAACTACTATCTGAAATGTTTTGATGTCTTCACAGAAAATGTGTGAAATATTATTACCTTTAAAACAAGTCTATTCTGATCAAAATCGGTCAAGCGTATCAAAACTTTTAATCATATTAGTAAATCAATATTTTTGAAACATGCCTTTTTGCAGCCAAAAACCTTAAACGATTTTGCGCGACCCCTAAACGTCGATCAATTTTCAAGTTTTATATACCAAAATTTTTGTTTTTTTAAGTAGAATTAGAAAATATATTATCCCAATAACTTTTCGAAAAAATTGGTAAAATGAAATGGTCTACTGACCACATTCAAACTAACTCAACAACATTGCAATATTATTGTAAACTTGGCCCAGTACATAGTTTTGCGAGGGTACACTTGCAAAAACAATAAATACTAAATGCAAAATTACACTTTGATAGTGTAACCGTAATTAAAGAAAATAAAAGTTAATCAGTCGATTTGATTGCACGGCCGACGACGATTTTGTCACACTAGCAATAAAACAACGGCGACGACAGCAACAACGACAACGACACTAACAACATTAGCTCCAGCAATATTGCCCTGAGCTGTGGCAACAGTTTAAGTGTATCGTCCCAAGAATAGTGTTGGAGCTGAGCAAGAAATGCAAAAATTACCCCCATACGTTGCACTCTCTGGTCTGTTGGGTGTCTTGGTCATTTACGACGGGGACACAGACGTTAGCGGGCCCATCGTAAGCTTTCGTAATAGAATGAATGTGTAGCGTTAGATAAAGTGTATCGCATTCCGCTAGCGTGTTTGTTTATCTGCCTGCTTGCCTGCCTGCCCACTTACTTGTCTAACCAGCTAAACGGTTGGCTACCAAGCATGTGAGAGTCAGGGGAAGCGAGCGATAAGCACTTGTCCCCACCACCACTTAAAACATGTGAAAGTTCTTGTTGACATTTTGCGTTTCCTCGGTGATCTTGGGACAGCTCGCCGCGCGACTTGTGCATATCTTTTGCTTATATCACGTTCGATAAATTGCAAATTGTTTGTTAACGTTATCGTAACCAAAGGTTAAATTGTGTTAACATTAATAACAAATACGGGTTGAAAAAAAAATCGAAAAGAAGTGTTATGGTGTCAAGTTTTATTGCAGAATAAAAAGGAATTAAAAACGATCGACTTGCGTTTAACTTAATTGCCATTTGTTCGCTTTTTGTAGAGAGAACTGCGATATAAAAATATTTCTGGTTTGATTTTTATCAGCTGTGAGGCGGACTGTCATATTTTATCGTTCGTTTGTGTTTTTATTGTTTAGAAAGAGGGAGAGAGAGATAACAAAAGAGAAAATGCAAGTGATTCTAATGGAAGTGGAAGTAAGTAACAAGAGAACTTAGAAATTATTACACTGCTTAACAAAATATTGGATTCGATAACAAGTTTGTATGAACATTAAACTACAAAGAATTTATCGATAATTATTATATTTTTAAAATAATATAAGAAGCACCACACATATAACAAACAAAAGAAATAAATAATGTTTTAGATCTCGTTTAAATATTATTAATATCGAAATTATTGAGAATTGAATTGAATATTATACATCTTGCTTGCAAGTAATTTTGGTAATTAAGACATTGATACCAATATCATATAAACTAATTTATCATTCGTGCTTATGCACCCTAATACTTCGATTAATGAGACTTGTTGGTAATTTGTATTTTTTAAACTGTTCATTGTAATTTTTAATTTGAAAATATAAATTTTTGCTATAATTCCCGAATAAACTGATGGCTTTATCGAATTATTTCTGGTTTTAAGGATACTTATTTTAGAACAAAAAAATATTCGTTCCTTTTATCGTATCTATTATTTTTATGTATCTGTTATTTACTTTTCCAATTTTGATTATTTAAACTGTTACGGGTATATTGAAAAATTAATGAAACGATTTAAATCTTTCTTTTATAATATCAAAATTTTGACTAATGAAAATAATATTGAAAACGCCTAAGGATCGAATAATTTGTGGTTTTAAATTGGTATCTATATATTTAATCTAATCTATTATGTATATCTATCTATATCTATGTATTTATACTATTTCTAAAATTGGTTGTTCGGGTAGTGTTTGTTACGGGTAAACTGGAAAACTAATGAATCGATTTCAATATATTTTTTTAAAACATCGTAATTTGCCTAATGTACAGGTTAGGAAACTTTACTTTATTTTTCTTTTTTGGCCTATAAGCTTATCTATCGGCATTAAGTTTTTTTTTTAAAATGAAAAGCATAAGCAGCAACTTTATTTATGTGACATCAAAGTACGGTGATCTTTGAATGTGAACTCAACATTCAAAAATTAAAAATATACAAAATTAATTAAAAAATTTATAAAAAAAATTAAAAATTGTATATCTTTATATAATCAAAAGAGTTATATATATACCCCATGAATGAGTTATGGGATAGCTTCTCGCGTTGTTGTGAATTAACACGCTTTCTATTTTTAGATTCACAACTAACGGCACCTACTTGTTTATCGACGAATGCGAACGTCACTGTTTGAGAAGCTCTTACTGGACACGCCGATTGACTCGACACTAAAACTGCGAAGTTGCTGTCGACAACATTCGAGGGGAGCCGACAATGAAAGAACAATTTTTTTAAAGATGACTGGAGCCAGGTTTAAACCTGCGATCTCCCGCATGGTAGTCGCGTGTTCTAACCACTATGCCACGGCCGGTCACTATAAAATATGCTTAAGAAAAATGTTAACAGTTATGTTCTTAAAAAAAATAATTTAATATTTTTGGATTGTTCCACTAACCAAATTTTAATAACTTGCTTTATACTTCCAAAGTTTATACGGCAGTACATATAGGATATTTTTGGGGGGGGAACATGTTTAAAATTCTTTCTAAGAGATTGCTAATTTTGGCAATTTCTCGGCATTCAGTGACATTTAGAACTTAAATTATTTAGAAGATTTCAAAGTATATTTTAAGACGTTTACATGAAACAAATGTTATTAAACTTTTTTAATAACTCTAATAATTTTAAATTTTATTACACGTAAATTTATAAATTTTATTTAAAAATATTTTTTTTTATATATTGGTCCAGTTAATGCAATTCTTGGTAATTTTTTAAATTCAAACTTATTAAAATTATTTTATATGATTAATTTAAACTGTTTTAAAATTTAAAAAAGGAATTAAACTATAATAGTTAATTAACAGAATTAAATATTTGATAAATAATTTATATTTTCATATATGTTGGAGTTCTTTAAAATTCTCTATACATATAGTTTTGAAATTTGGCTTCTTTTTAATTTAATTAGAAAATAATTGCACAAATTAAATTAATTAAAAGAATAAAAAAACTAAAAAAAAATTATTTAATATTAGTTAAAAAAAAAATTTTTTTTAATAATTTTTCCGTTTTCTGTTTCTAGATCTGTTTTTGAGATATTTTAAAAACAGTTTTAATTATTTTTGTAATATAATTAAAAAGTGAGGAAATTATATGTTTGATCATAAATATATTTAAAAAATAAAATTCCAATTGAGAAAATTATATTTTAATGGTTTTCCGAACTAAACCTGGTCTCAGAGATTAGGCTTATTTTAAAGTTTGAAACCCAAAACGTTTTGAACAACTTTGTTGAATAAAGTTTATCGTTACAACCAACCGAATAGAACTTAGTGACTGTTAAAATTGAGTCAAAATAGAAAACTAAAAAAAAACTTCTCTATATGCAAAATAACAAACAAAATTGTATGAAACCGTCATTTTTACTAAAAAAACTAATGATGCAGCTTGTTTAGTCATACACAAATTAAGGTTAAAGCGTCGAGTTCGGTCAGGTATTAACAAATTTTTATCAAAAATTATCACAATTTAAATATTTTTTTTTCGAATTTGTTTTTCATTGTTCAGGTGAAGATCATAATATAAAATTTTTTTCTGACACAAAGTTTTTTTTAGTATTTGCTTGAATGTATTATTCAGGAAGTGGTATTAAGATTTAGTTTAGAATTATGTTTTTTTTTTAATTTTGAAGTTCTTATTGGCTAAAAAATTAAAAAATATGTATTTACATTTCAATAAATTCATTTAAAGAATCTGTTAATGTAAACATAAAAGGTGGCGTGTCATAAGGCCCATGGCCCATGGGAATAGATCCATAGACTTTATGTCGCAATACTTGTGGACCTTCTGACACAACGTTCATGGACATAAGGTCCATATACTTTATGTTACCATTTCTTGTATCAGAAGGTCCATGAACCTTATGACCATGGACCTTACGACAAAAATATGAAACAGTGTTAAAAATAATTTAGTTTTTTGCGAAGAAATATATAGTAGATATTGCTTATATGAAAAATTAAATTTGTTCAGACATTTTTAAATTTTTTTGCAGCGTGAAAATATCGCATTTGTGAAAACAAATCACACAAAATCGATTATTTTAAAAGTAATGTGGATTTGCTTATATTTCTGAAATTAATCTCGACAAATATGAAATTGTTTGCTAAAAGGACGTTGTGCTTTATTATAAAAATTTTATTCCTAGATCTGTGAAAATTATAACAAATTAAGGGTATTTAATTAAAGGAGAAAACGCAATATCATTGTGTGTTAAGGAACTTTAAATTTAGTGATCGCCTAATAAATTTTTTGACTGTTGGCACATTTTGCGTATTTCATATATCTGTTCATCATTTATTTGCATATGATTTTTAGAAAAACTATAAAAAAAAGTTACCGCACTCCAAACTAGTTTCAGCATATGCATATTCGTACTATTTTAAATACATCAGCATAATTTAGTTAAAATATGCATTTATAGTAAATTTTGATGTTTTATGATCTTTAACACGATTTTAATATTTCTAGAAATATTAATTAAAACCGGATTAACTGCATAGAATGCCTCATATGCATGTTCTTTCATTAAATTCAATTATTCCTATGAATCTTAGAGGCAATTAATACCAAGCCCAGAACAAAACAACACATAGAGTTAGCGGCACATGACTATGATAAAATATTTTAGACTATAAAAATCTGTTTGCTAAAAACAACGCAATCTTCTTAAAATCTTTGCTATAACTGACGCTTAGAGATGAACGTAAACATTTGGAAATTCTAACAGCGACAGTGATGAATTTTGAATTTAAAGGTGTGGCAAAACTGTTAACCGCATAAAATAAAATATTAGATGAAACTTAGATCTCTAAAATGTCTACAAATTAAAATTTAACAATTTTATGCACGTGCTGTGTACAAAGGCAACATAATCTTACAATGTGTAATTTTAGCAAACAATTAAAAATGTAAGTAAGATTTCATCTTAAGCAACCAGTTCAGCTTAAGACTTAGTTTCAGAATTACTGGCTAGGAGTCAGCACATATCATCAGAGATATGGGAGCAACTAAGTAAATTCTACTTCAAATTTATATGACTCATATATTTTTTGTTTTACAGTGATTTCCTATTAAAAATCAAGCACATATCAATGAATGATCTTAGTAGAGGACTTGAGGGTGTGACAAAGTTCAGTTTCACGCATGCAGCCAGTCACGCAAACACACACGTCTAGGCGTTTAGCTTTTGGGCAACTTATTACGTTGATTTTAAGTTGTCGTTGGCCTTTTTCTAAGAAAACTAAGCCCCAGCAGCGTTGAATAGTTTAACAGGAACTTCATCTCGTATTTGGGTCTTCAACCATTTACTAAATTCGAATATTTGTCGCTCAATTATGAAATATAGAAATTACTATTTACTATTTGTCTATCGGACACGGGCGCCAACGTTCGCCTAGCAAGTGTTAAATGCTGAATGAACTTTGATATCAATTCCTATCTACTAGTCTGTCTGTATTTTTCGTTTTCCTTCATCAAATTGGTTAAGTAAGATATTCATCATTATTATACGAAAATCAATATGAAATCATTGAATTGAATGACATGGCGAAATAATTCTTTGTGTATATTTGAAAAACAACAAATATAAAATAACGTATAACAAACCTGTAAACAAATTGAATTGTGTGACTTACGCAAATCAAACTCTTGTTTTTTTTTTGTATAAATAGTAGAAATATTTTTACAAAAAGGCTAAGGCAACAACAATAACAGCAACAGCAGCCAAAACATTGTACATAAGGTGACTTGTCAAAAAGTTGTGTGTTTTAATATTTAAGAAAAAACACATTTTTCACGTCAAATGCATTGAATAACCGTTTTTGAAAAATCATCATCGCGCTCATAGCTAGCTAGCTAGATATATAGACAGATACAAAGTAAAGGGCCATCGAGCGAGAGAGAAATGTTGTAACATTTTTTTTTGTTTATCAAAAAGTAAAAAATGCAATGTGGAAACAACGTCAGTAAACTAAAAAAAACCCCTACTTGAACCCCATCATTAAGAGTTATATGTGATTAAGAATGAGATATTTTAAGGTTTTTTGTTTAAGTCGCTAGCAAGGTAATTCCATGGAAAATCATCAAGTGGTGGCAGTGGAGTTAATGAGGCACCTTATCGTAAATGCTTTGCTTGCTTGAGTACTGCTTAAAATGGTTTTGTAAATTTAAACAAAATGTTTAATAAAGGGAAAATTACGCTCTAAAAAATGCACCATCGTAATCTACGATGAATTCTTAGAAAATTTGCCCAAGAAACCATTGGTGCCTCCTAGAGGGGTAAAATGTATGACCGAACCCACTAGTAAAGGGTCCGCCAAAAAACTTTTTTTTTTTTGAAAATGCTATAAAAAAAACTACTGAATATTTTCCCAAATGTCTTTTTTTTTTGAAAGTACAATCCTTCCGGTTAATAATGGAAAATAATTTCATTCAAATGGCTGCCTCGGCTGGATATGCAGTAGCCTACACGATCGGTCCAATTTTTAAGCACATTATCGATTGTGAGCAGCTGTATTTCACCAATGGCTTCACGAATATTGTCCTTTAAAGCGTCAATTGTCTCTGGCTTGTCGGCGTAACACTTATCTTTGAGAGCACCCCACAAATAAAAGTCCGACGGTGTCAAATCGCAGCTCCGAGGTGGCCAAACGACATCAGTTCTGCGGCTGATAATGCGATCTTCAAAAACAGGGCGCAAAACATCGAGTGTAGCTTCGGCTTTGTGGCACGTAGCGCCGTCCTGTTGAAACCAAATGTTGCCAATATCCTCCTCTTCAATTTTTGTGAACAGAAATTCGTTTAACATGGCCCGATAACGATCGCCATTGACTGTAACTGCCACTCCTTGCTCATTTTCGAAGAAAAATGGCCCAATTATACCTCTGGACCAAAATCCGCACCAAACAGTGACTCGTTTTGGGTGCATCGGCTTTTCAGTGTATGCGTGCGGGTTTTCTGTGCCCCAAATGCGATAATTTTGCTTGTTTACATACCCGCCAAGATCAAAATGAGCTTCATCTGAAAATATGATTTTTTTGGCATGATTTTCAAAGTAATGTCGCAATATTTCCCAGCGTTGTTCAAGCGTATACACAACCATATTCGTTCAGCGGAAGGATAAAACTAATTATCTGTCGAATCAGACATGAGCTAAGTGTTACCATTCACGAAATAAGCAATAGTTGAAAAAAAAATGCAGATGGCGGACCCGTTACTTCATCACTCACTAAGAGGGCTCCCAGAATATATTTCAAAAGTTCAAATGATTCTACACGATTCGTTGTTTGTTTATTACTTATGACATGAGAAAGAACAAATATAAGTCAATAATGTCCTATAGCTTTCCCATACTTTTCCCACTTGCTGTGTAGTCTGGTAGCACAAACTGCTCTGTTCGAGGCCACATCTAATTAAACGTACTTCCCACGTGCAATTTTTCATTCGATTGCAATGCAAAACAACTTGTTGTACAAAAACAACTAACTAACCTTTACCTCTACCATTTGCCAACTCTGCAATGTATCGGGTGACAAGCAGTCGGCGTTGATGAATTTATATCGCGATATGATTGATGCAATTTGGCTTAATCGTCGCTTACAAACACATTTATCGGCCAACACACATTAAGACCAAAGATATTGACTGGTCTGGTCTGAGCTTGTGCTCACCGTGATGAACATGTAAGTGCAACATTGCAGCAATTGCGGACATACAACAACCAGAATTCAATTGTTTTTGTAGTTGTTGTTATTGTTGCGATGGTAATGGTGGTATGGTGCTAGTGGTACTCATAGTCGTAATCGTATTAGTGCCACACAACAAGAGCATGATGCATGCAACAACAGCAGCAGCATTTGATTATAACAACAATCATTACCAATTTTGATGAATTTTAACGCGCACTTTTGATTTCCACATGCAACAACACATGCATGAGAACCCAAGAAAAGCCGGTTGCTTGTATGACGTGCAAAATACTGCTAAAGCTTCAAGAGACACCAAAGCTTGGTAAACACAGCCAGTTTGGTTCGCGTATGTGAGCCAATACCAAATCAGCTGCTCACCAACATTTATATGTGGCACGAGAGTTGGGAAAAATCAGCTCTTAAGCGCCACAACATCAGCTAGCCATCAAATCTTGGCAGTTGTATGAGTATGAGATAGCATTTTATGATGCCAACCAGTGAGTTGGACCAGACACTGATCCACTGCAGTTGTGTGGCAGTCACTGTCTGTTGGACTGTGTTTGCCTGCATTCTCATATTCTTCAGCGGAGAATGTAACAGAATTTGGAAGTGTTTCAGTTGGTTGCCGTTGTTGTTCCTGTGTATGTGCGCATAGAAGCTTTTTTGTGATTTGCACCAATTACTTGTGCATTTAAGGCCTTTGCAATTAAAAGCGCGTTATTACCAAATCTAATTTAGTATTGTTGCTCGTTACATGCAGTGGTTGTTGTTGTTGCTGCTACTATTTGTGAAGTGTTTTTCGAGCAACATTTTGCAATGTGGTTGCTCTTGTTGTCGCTTGTGTGTGTGTGTGTTGCTATACATATGTATTAGCACATGTGCGAGAGTTTGAGTTGTCCTCCCCCGGACGTTGTTGCTGCACCAGTGTGAAGAATTTGTGTTTACAAACAAATGGAATCACAGTCGTTCAACAGCTACTCTGGCCTCCCCCTGTACGTACTCCTCTTACTTCCACAAACTGAGACAATTACTACATGTGAAACTATGAGTTTTCAGTTTGTTTGGCCGCTGCTAGTGGAGGTTTTTACGGTCAACTGATTTGTAAACAAAACAAAGCCAAATTAAGATTTATTCAGTCTAAATGTTGTAGCAGCTAACTGCCAACAACAGCTACTGCCAACACCCGTTTAAGAAGGAAGCAATTGCGTGTTTAAACATTCTAAGTTGACCCGTATAAGGGTAAAGTATGTGATGTGTTTACTATGTAGGAAATCTTTGTTAGTTTTTGGTGATTTTTTTTACTAATTTACGGTGTTTGAGGACAACGATATTAGAACCAGTTAATATTGTGTTAGTGTTAGTAACGTAGGTAGTTAATGATGTGGAATGTTTTTTAAGGGGTTAAGTAGATAAATTGGAAAAACTTTAAGTCTTTTTTTAATATCACAGTACAACACATGATTTTGCGACTCTATTTTGAGAACTGCACGTGAAAGTAGCCCCAAAAAGAATAAGTTCTGCATCATTTGTTTTGTCAAGTTACATAATAATTTAATATCGATTTGAAGTTAGTAAGTATCAAATAGGGGAATTTGTCACGTTTCAGGATCATTTGGTATATTGTTATATATGGCGTATGATTATCCTAAATAATATTCCACGTAAATCATACGGCACGGAGTACAACAGTTTTATTGTAACAACATAAACCCAGCTCAAAATCATTTGATAAATGGAAAAGTGAAACTGTTGCTTATGTAGAGAAACGTTATATAAACAGATTAAAGGAGTTGTAATTCTTACTTTTTGTTACATTTGTTTCAACTATATTGGATTAGCGGTTCTCGAGTTATATCCAACAAAAGAGCCTTAAACATGACAAATTCCACTATACGATACTTACTAACTTCAAATCGATATTAAAATATTATGGCATGTAACTTGACAAAACGAATGATGCAGAACTTCTTCTTTTTTAGGGCTACTTTCACGTGCAGTTCTCTGAATTGAGTCCCAAATCAATGAACTGAAAAATCTTGTACTGTATTATTATTATTGTTATTGTTAGAAGACCTTTAAGAGATCCTTTATAAAAGATTAGATCTTTTACAGAAAATATTAAAAGTTGTTATCGCAGCATCACAATGATCCTAGTTTCAATTGTATATCAATGTTATTACAATTAAATCATATT
Source organism: Muscina levida (assembly GCA_964034835.1). Classification (NCBI taxonomy): domain Eukaryota; kingdom Metazoa; phylum Arthropoda; class Insecta; order Diptera; family Muscidae; genus Muscina; species Muscina levida. The sequence goes on along the minus strand of OZ035880.1, from coordinate 189,574,574 downwards.
TTGTGTTGTCTTACCATCATCTACCACACAATCGCTTTGCAGTCTTACACCATCTACAGACAAAAGAGAAAAAAGTTATCTCACACTAATTTATATTCGAATGCCGAAAGCCAAATGAGTAATGATGGTCCCTACCGAAATGATTGTTACAGCGTTCAAGAAGCCAATCGAGTGAACTGTGCTTTGTTCGCGGCACATACATGACATGGAAACACATAATTCAAGCCACCGGGAATGGCTAGAAATGTGTAAAGTATTTCAAGGCCACTACAAGTAGCTGTAGTTATTAGTAGTATGTACTTGTACACTCATAGGTACATGGTTGGTTTCATTGTAGTCCAATGGTTATGTTGGCAGACACACACATACCACCACAAAACATCTCTTTGTCCTCTATTTTCATTCAAGGGGGATGGTCTGGTGAAATGTTTACCGTTTAACTCACAGCACCAGAAAAAAACGGTCCAAGATAAATATTAATAATACCTGTCTGGTAGTTACAGACGTACTACATATATGCGTACACATGTCGTTTCCATGTACTTGTGTTTTTTTTTAATACTATTTTTGGGAGCTTTTATTGTTTTAGCCATCCGCTCAAGTGCTGGCCGAAATTCCAAAATACGTTTGTATTTTCAAATGTTGACAAACATTCGAACTCTGCAGACTCTACGGACAGGGAAGGCTGAATATAGTTAGACCAAACGATATTTAGGTTGCATATAATTTTATGTAAGACCGCACCTAAAGTTATTCACTTGTGTTGTGTGTCTACAAAATCATTTGTGTCCCATTTGAAATACGAATAGGACCGCGTCCGTCCGTCCCATTAACTCTTTTTAGGTTGAAGACATTTTATGTTAATTTGATTTTTATTTTGTTCAAATGACCACTACACTTCTATTGATGTGGTTGATCATCAACATCAGCATCAGTCAGTATCACCATTAGCATCAGATATGCACTGTGCCGATAGACGATGATATTAAAATGATCAAAACATGAATGGAGGTCATTCATGACATTTGAATTAAACGTTACTGGCTTTAAATTTAACAGAGATTTTTTTTTTTTTTGCATTTAAATATCATAAATCTGGCCATTGTTATAGATGAGAAGTGTTTTGTTTTAATGAAAAGGTGTTGGCAGTAGGCAGTTTTTGTGCCATCATATACAAACTAGTGATTTTTCATGTTCAAGATAACATGTTCCAAATGCATAAGAGTATCAAACATAATCAGATCCATTCTAGTCAGAAAATTGATGGAGTCGGAACGAACTATTACGACGTTATGAGAGTTAAAAAACTTCCCTCGTAATTAATTCAAAATTAGCAAAGGCTCTGTTAGCAATCTTTTGAGAAGCTCTACAAAACTGCGTCAATTATGTTGATTCTGACAGCCTTTTTAATAATGACCTCATAGTGCGAACATCGCACATTTCTTCCTTTAACAAATCCTGTGTGTACGTAAGCAGATTTGTATTCTAACTTTTAAAAATTCTATTTTATAAAATTTATAAAATAATACAGAGACTGGCAGGCAATTTACCGTCTGCAATCAGGGCGCATTTCAAGCAATATGTATGCCAGTAACTCCCCATCCACCCGTTGAGTGATTAGTAGTGCAAATATGCTCGTTAACAACAATTTAAGCGGTAGTTAACAACATTGCGCTCACCTTAAATGCGAAATGATTGAAAGGCGGCAACGTTTGGCACCGCCCTGCGATGCCGAAATCACTGAACGCGTGTTGAGTTCAATTGAAATGAATTTTTATTAATTATATTTGGATCTTTTCAAACATTTTTGTGTGTTGTATATTGTTTTTTTTTTCTTTCTTTATGACGAAAGACGATGTCAGACGGTAATGGTAATGTAATTTTTGTTGCAGCCGCCAGAGATCACTTTTTTCTCGTTATGGTTATTATTTGCCGACATTGTTGTTGCTATTGTTCAATAAAAACCGTTTAAAACTATTAAGCGAAAGAAATAATTGATATTTCAACACTTTTACTTTCATTTGTTTAACAAAAGTCTGAGCGCGAGGAAGTCAAATCAGGTAACCGCCGCCGCAAACGACTTCAATGAATTACAAAAAAAAAAACAAACAAAAAAGTCAGCGACTGTATAAATAAAGCCTGAAAAAACAACAACAATAAAAATGATTTTTGTTTAATTATAAATGACTCTGAACATATTTAGTATGTCAATTCTTAAGCACCTATGGAGACGTTCAGTTGAACAATCAAATATTACCTCGACAATAATATAATGCATGTAATACAAACTTATTTGTGTTGTACGTGGATTTGGCTGCCCCTGATAGTGATGTTAAATTGCAAAGCATTTGTGTTGTAACACATTCCTTAATTCAAATCGGGAGTATTACCTGTCAACTCTTAATTTTAAAGTTTATTAAAATTTTGTTAAAAACAAATTCGTAATTGATCTTTGACGGAAGTTTAACAATTTGAATTATGTGCTTGGATTCTGCGGCTGACATAAAAGCAATAAAGAGTTGTTAGTTTGCCAGTGACAAACAACTTCACCGCCGTCAACTTGTCCAACACAATACATTGGCATTCTTAGCAATTATGTGTTAAATTACTTTTGACAAGATCACAACCGATATGGAGCTACAAATTGCACACAGCTTCATTTTATCCTCAGATACAATAATATGAATAATTACCTTAAGAGAGAACTCGAATCTTGAACCGGAATCTAAACGAATTTATAATATACTAAAGACAGTTGTAAAATCAAAAATACATTTTTGTACACATAAACTTCAATCTATGCAGTTTTGTATTACTGTTATTAAGTTAGGATTGGTGAGTTAAGCTTGCCATTAATTAAATTAACAACATTCTCCAAAATTGATAGTTGATGTCTGAGATTTGATGATATGATTTCATAGTAAAAAATACAAATCTAAAATTAAAGTAATTTTAAAAAATTCAAAATTTTAGCAATAAGTCGCTTTTAATTAAAAATAAACATATTTGTAATCAAATATGAAACATAGTTGATATTTTTAGAATTTTTTGCAATGGCTTTCTTAATTTGGTGCGCATAATTTTCCGACATAAATTATTTTTTCTAAGATTTTTCAAATGTCTTTTTATAAAAGCTTACATTTAACCGTAAATAAATTCATATTTGTTTACTTTAATGTTATCAAAAAAAATTTCTGACTGATCCAGGGAGTAATCAATTTCAAATACAGTTAAACTTCTCAGTAATAAACATCTCTTAGCGAATTTTTCTCTATAAGGAATTTTTTAAAAAACACAGCATTTTCCAAATTTTTTCCTCTCTATAACAATTTTTCTCTATAAAGTAGAAATCGCCGATCCTCGTTATAGGGAAGTTCGACTATAAATAAATATTTTTATTTCTTTTAAATGGACCGCACTTAAAACCATGGGCAACATGGTATCCATCTGTTAAAATATCACTTTACAAATTATAAACATAGAATTTTTGTACCAAAATGTGTTTTTATTGGCCCAAAAGCACAAAGTCCTTTTTTTGTGCCAGAGTACTCTTTTATACCAGGAAGTACTTTTAATGTACATTTCGGTACAAAGTACTTTTTTTGTACCAAAGTACTTTTTTGTACCAAAAAGTCCTTTTGTCGGCCCAAAAACACTTTTCTGTTGCACAAAGTACTTTTTTTTGGTACCAGAGTACTTTAAATATACTTTTCGGTATAAAGTACTTTCTTGTACCTAAAAGTACTTTTCTGTTCCACAAAGTATTTTTTTTGTACAAAAAAGTACTTTTAATGTTCTTTTCGGTCCAAAGTACTTATTCGAACCAAATTATTTTTTTGTACCAAAACGTACTTCTGTTGGCCTAAAAGCACTTTTCCGTTGCACAGTCCTTTTTTTGTACCAGAGTACTTTTAATGTACTTTTCTGTACAAAGTACTTTTTTTGTACTAAAAAGTACCTTTATTTGCCCGAAAGTACTTTTCTGTTCCACTAAGTACTTTTTTGTACAAATGTACTTTAATGTACTTTTCTGTACAAAGTACTTTTTAGGACCAAAGTAAATTTTTGTACCAAACTTACTTTTGTTGGCCTAAAATCACTTTTCTGTTACACAAAGTACTTTTTTTGTACCAGAGTACTTTTAATGTACTTTTCGGTACAAAGTACTTTTTTTGTACTAAAAAGTACTTTTATTGGCCAAAAAGTACTTTCTGTCCCACTAAATACTTTTTTTGTACCAGAGTACTTTTTTATACCAAAAAGTCCTTTTAACGTACTTTTCGGTACAAAGTACTTTCTTTTGTACAAAAGTACTTTTGAAACAATAAAAGTAATTTTGGATCAATAAAAGTACTTTTTAGTACCAAAAAGTACTTTGATACAAGGGAAAGTACTTTGTACCGAAAAGCACATTAAAGTACTTTTTGACTCAAAAATGAGCTCTGGTACAAAAAAAGTACTTTGTGGAACAGAAAAGTTGACCAATAAAAGTACTTTTTGGTACAAAAAAGAACCTTGTACAAAAAAAGAACTTTGTGCAACAGAAAAGTGATTTTGTGGCAAACAAAAGTACTCTTTGGTACAAGAAAGTACTTTGGTACAAAACAAAATGTACTTTGTACCGAAAAGTACATTAAAAGTACTTTTTGGTACAAAAAAGTACTTAAATACTTCTTGCATTTGGATTTTATTTATTGAATTGGCTCGCGAGCTGCACTTTTCCTAAAAATTGGCTCGCGATGCGAGAGCTCATTTGAAATTTTGCGGCTTCTGGCTCGCGAGCACGCTCTTTATTTGGGCTCTTGACTCGCGAGCTAAGAGCCAATTTTCAGGAAAAGAGCAGCCTGCGAACAGGCTAATACGAACCCTGAAATTATCTAACCGATAGCAATAAGTCTAAGTTTTTAAAATAGTATCCAGTAATTTCCACGATGAACGTTTAACGTGCAATATATTTGCCTGACATCTCTTTAAACCATGTGAAGATAGAATGGAGGACTTGAACCCAAGTACAACATATCAGCTGCTGCTGCCCCTGTTGTATCAAATGTTGATCACTTTTTCTATGTTATGTACCATTATTTGTGGACGATTGAGAAATTTTTCAGTTTTTACACACGCTTGGCAGATGTACCAACTTTGCCTCTACCAGCTATAGAGAGGAACATGCGTTTATTTGTGGACCACACAACACCATAGCCTTAAAGTCATTAGTAGCAGCAACGGCAGCATCATCACTAGCAACCAATGCTCTCGCTTATTCACACACGGGATGCTGTAATCGAAAGTCTCAATACGAACGTGTTGAACCCAATAGTCATTGGGAATAATGTTTAGACGGACATTGGCCGTTAGTGTCATAGTGTCTTGGACGCCGGCCAACAGACCAAACAACAGCAACACTACGACGTCGGCAATGAATGAATGAATGAGTGGCAACATTGATGTTGTTGCTGCTATTACCGCTGCTGCGGCTGCTGACTACCACCGCCAATCATTTATAGGTCAAGTTGAATTCAATTGATTTTCAAATGATGCCGTGATCTCTCTTTCTTTGACTGTGGCTGGAGTTGTTGACTTGGCTTACATGTGGTGGTGGTGGTAGTGTTGTTGGTGGCGTTGTTTTAATGATCATTGTTGTCTTACTTTTTAATGCGGGTCTTTTAGTCGTATTGTAGGTCGTTTTCTTCGCGTTTCATTTTGTTTTTAAAACAAACCAACACTTTTATTTTCATTACAACTGAAAGTTGCCGGCGCTGCACAACATCTCATGTGTTGTGATGTTTTGATGCCTCTATGCCGCAATGGGTGAACGTAGCCGTTGACGACGACGACGACGCTGCTATCGATGCCGATGGAGATGAAGATGCACATAGAGGAAAACCACTTTTACTTGTTGTTACCAACTTACTGCGGTACAGAGATGATGAGTACGTACGTGTCATGTTGGTCATCGTGGTATTGGGTCTATCGTACAAGTTAACAGCGTTGCTGGCTGGGCCTGACCGGTTATGCAACAAACCTTCATAATATTTAAATTTAGCGCTTAAGCAGATGACGAATTGAAATTCCTTTTGTCTCAGTCCCAATCATTTTAGTCTTTTCACATTCCATGGTACGAGTTAATGCTCTCGCTTTGAGTTTGATACCGTTGGCCTTCACAATTGTACAACACATAACGCATTTCCGTTTCACATTTATCGACGTGAGAGTTTGGCAGTTTGTTATAGATACTACGACAAATTATCACCTGGGTGACTGGAGATCTCTTCCGCCATTTAAGATGATGAATACAAGATTTTGGGATTGAATTCTTTATGGAGGAAATAAAATGATTTAAAGATTAAACCACTTCACAAAAAGAACAATAAATGGTAATGATGATTATTGTTGCTTAAGTGCTAATACTAATACAATCACACAGGCTTACAAAGGCAGCCAGACACATACGGAAGACTATGCCTAGGGTGTTATACCAATGGCGGACATTTAAAAGAGTTAAAGATAATGAAGCTATGGATAACTAAGACTATATGTTATGTCTAATATGTATGATAAGCAGGTAATATGATGAGGAGTAGATATGTGCTATTCTCGCTTAGTGTTAGGCACGTGACGTTCATTAAATTAGTAGAGCCGTTTCCTTCCGGTTTCTGATATGTTTCGGTAAGCGAAACAATAATCGGTTTGCTATAGATGATTTCTATGAGGAAGGCATATTATTGAAGTTGTAATCAGCTACAAATTTTGCTGTCTAGTATGAACAACATTATATAAGATGTTTTTAAATGCTGTAACAGGTTGAATATATTTATGTTAACATCGATGAAGATGGAGATGGAAAAAATAAAAATTTTAATTAAAAACACAAAATATGAATTAAAAATAATAATAAACAAAAAGTGAAATGAAAACAAATATATAAGTATAAATGATCGATCAATATTTTGTATAAATAGGCACCTTGTAATGAAACTGACAAAATTTTGCACAAAAAATGAAATGTAAACAAAAATAATAATATATATCATCGATCGATATTTTGTTATAATTTTCGTAAGTTTGAAATGAAATTTTGCACAAACTTATGCAACATCTTTAATCAAAAATGTATACAATTTGACATACAATTGAAAAATTTGTTGCTTGGAATAGTAATAAATTTGTTACCAAGCTGAGTAATAAAATTAATATCGTAATTATGAAGAATATTAAATGAATATATAAAACATTTTTCATTATATTTATAAAATAATGTGGAATTAAAAGTTTTTAGGAAATGATGTCCAATGATATCCAATTTCTTCATGTTGTGAAAACTTGTTATCCAATGTAAACGGAAACTTATATCAACACGTGACTTACTGGAAAAATTAAACATAATAAGGCATAACTTAGATAGTTTTAGTATAAACAAAATACTGAAATATCAAACCTATAAAGCTAGCATTAATACTAAAATGTAAAACGATTATTTATTAAAACGAGCGTAAGAGAGTGAAAATGTCCTAAAAGAATTTCGAAATTGATCTTTTTCATCACAGAGGTTTGGTTAGTTCTGTTTAAGCATTTCAACAAAAAAAAAATAATTAATTATAAGGAGTATCCAAAAATCGCCCATTTTATATTTACAACAGTATCAAAATTTTTAATATTTCTCGACTTAATAAATCAATCACCTCCTTTAGTTGTAACATGTCAATTTCATCTCAATTTGTCATGATTTTTCACGGTCCGAATATAACTTTTATTTAATCAACAAATTCACATCAACACATAAATCAATTATAGCTGTTCGACAATATTACTCTGACAAATATCAGAGAATAGATTAGTCTGTTGACAATTTATTAGCTATTAACGCTTTTTACACATCTAAGTCATTTTGTTAAATAACAGTACTGCGTTTTTTTTTTCGTTGTATCTAACAACATCGTGACCCGTTTTTTTGTGGCTAAATAAAACAACAAAACAAATGGGGGAGCCCAAATTAACACTGATGAATTTGTCAAAAAAATTCACACGCGTTCACTTCACGCCACACACTCACTTCAGTCGAGTCGAGTCTAGTCTATGTAGCAGAGCTTCACTGCCGTCATCATCATCATCTTTAGCAGGCGCAACCACACATGAAAGGTAGCAATATAGTAGAGCCATCTGACAGACAGACGGACGGGCGGACGGACACCGCCAAACAATCAGCATGAATTATTGTTGCACGTAAAGTAGTGTTGATGTTTCATGAGTTTTAAAAGCGACGAAAGCAATTTTTCATTTCATCTGCTAAAGTTTTCATAGACGTTATGTTTTGTTGTTGTAATAACAGTCTGTTGTCATTAAAAGTAACTATTAAATATATAAATAATTTAAGAAAACATTACAAGCATATTATTTTGCTGTTAATGTTGCGGTCAATTTGTTTTATATGAGACAGTTTAATTATCGATGTTTGGTTGTGATTTGTGTTTCTTAACGTAGAAAGAATTTGGTAGTAGGGAATAAATACGTAATAGCAATTTTGAAAAATCAAAAGTCAAGACTATGGAAGAAGTATTAACTTTAAATATTACAAGTCATTTAATATGGAAATCACAAACTATTTTGTTTAAGTACATTAAATTTTAAAAATTTAATTTTGTGCAACGGATATGATCTAACAATATGCTGGTGTGACAGACAGTTTGTCTAATGACGATGAAAATGTTGGCAAAATTATAATAGAATATACAGAAAAGTTAATAACATGCAAAGAGGTATAAAATATCATCTGATCAATTTTCTCTATAAGTTTTTAATTAAAAAAATAAAAAATATATATAAATAGCTTTGCAGATTTATTATTAAACATTAATATTTATAAAAAAAAAAATAGAAACTTAATTAAGTTTACGTTAAATATGAATATGCTGACTTGTTGTGTGCTGCTGGGATACTATATATTTTGTTATATGAAATCAAAAAGGCGTAACTTACATTTCAAAAATTTTACAGGAGAAACAAAAAAACTTCCTAAAATTGTTTGGGCTTGTACTTACGGCTTTACGAATTTTGTTAATAAAATTGTCGTTTTTAGTCGTATGACTGTAAAACTTAGCAGGTACATGTAGTTTGATGCGGTGCATAGTATTCAATCAAAAAGTAGGTTTTGAATTTTTGGTAACTTACGCCTTTTTTGATTTCATATGACGATTTGAACTGTTGGGCAGAGTTTCTTAATTTCAATTAGGAATAGTCTTTTTACACCGGGACGAAGCATATTTTCGCATAATTAAGCATTTTTTAAAAATACGGCCAATAAGCTACAATTTTAACAAGAAGATGTTAGCATATATGCGGAAAAATTTACTGAGTTGTACTCTGAAATGGCTGAATTTAACCGATTTTTCTCAATAATGTTGATCCGGCAACCATAATTTTCGTTATTTGTTTGCATTTACCGGAAAAAATGCCAAACAACATGGACGGACAAAAAATTTACATTTTTGCCAAAATATTAATAAATGATTATTCCAATTAGTTGAAAGCATTCGGGCTTCGTGAAATAATGCCTCCGAAGCAATGTTAATAGATGTGTGGCAGGAAAATATTGCAGGTTTACAAGGCGAATAGAAAAATGTGTGAGCTAGACAACAGCTGACAATATGCAAAACTGCAGTAAAAAACCACTATTTAGCATTTCGCATATTCAGCTTCAAATACGAAACTTTTTTTTGGAGTAAAATAATATTTTGATAAGTGGCAACAATGTGATCATCCACCTTACCAACTGCCACATAATACATTTCACAGCTCTTGAGCAATAAATTCTATTGGCAATTACCAATTGTTGGCAATAGTAAAATGTGTTATTTAGTCGAGCTATAAAACAATATCATTTATTTAAAATTTTTCTAATAAATATTTTAAATTCAAATTTATCGTGTGTTTCATTGATTGTACATATGTATATCAGTGATAAAAGTATAAAAATTTTACAAAAGGTTAATAAACTTTTATGGTGGCATGATAAATTATTTATATTAACAAAAATATTTAATTAACATTTGATTATTATAAACATTTCATATTAAAATAAACCAGGTCCCCTTTGTTAAGTTCACTCAACATATTTGCATATAAATTAATGCAAATATGCATCTAAATTTTTGTTTATTTTCCTCCTCATTTCGAATGGTAATAAAAACAATAGTGATTTGATTATAACGAATTTTAAATCACCCATTCAATAGCGAGAGGGTGACTAGTGTGTCAACATCAGACACCTGTCAAAATGGTACCACCTATAAATGTTTGCCAAATAGGTGATGATAACCTGTAGTGATGTTCACATTAACATATATATGTTATGTGTGTGTATGGGACAAGGTCGCTGCAAAAACAATGATTACTAATTTTATCAGTCAGAGATTTTGTTAAAACGATTTAAAATAATTCCGGTGATGTGATCTAAAATCAATCAATATCTAAATCAATTACGTGTTTTCAAGAGTTGTGATATTTTCTAAGTATATGCTCTTAAGAAGAAGGTGCATATGCACTTCCTAGCTGAATTTAAAATAGGTATATATACTGTTTGGCATTATGAGAAACTCATTTTGCTTAAACTTCTATCAAGCAAAGCTGAAATTGAGCATGAGCAACAATAAAAATCAGTGTTGAAAAATATATCAAAATATATTCTGTTTATATATATATCGTCCCCTTAATATAACAATAGTGTATGTGCTCATACACCATTATTTTTTTATTGCATATTTAGAATCTCCACCATTGATTCTATGCCTGGTCAACATTTCGTCAAAATCTACTTCCACAAAGTGCGTCAAAACGTCATTGAAAAAAAATAGTTTATAATTTCTTCTTCGAAAATTTCATAGACATCCGATTTGACGAAAACTTTAAACTCGATTTTCTCAAAACACCAAAAAAATTATACACTATTGTTTTATTAAGGGGACGATATTTTGTTTTAAATAAAAATGTATTTTTCTTCGTCTGGAAAATTGAATGACTTCCCAACATCATATTAAGTAGAGAGTGTCTAAATTATTAGAAGAGCTGTGAAATCGGAGTCATTTGACTTGATCATAATCGAAGGTGTCCAAAGTCAAACTTTGAAATTGGCCCCCATTTAGCACATTTTTAAATACATTACGCTATTTCAAATTTGTGTAAACTTCCGCTAATATTTTATTAAATCAATCAGTCTATGTTTAATCTCAACTATGCCGTACAAATAAACAAACATTATAAACGAAAAGTGGGAGCAAATCTCAATATAATATCACGCAGATTATTTATTAAACCGGTCTAAAGCAATTCTGTTCTAAACGGTTTTGTTCCAAGTAATTTTCCGTATTTATTATACATAGATACACACATACATATGTTGATAGCTTGTTACATGATTGCAATTGGCGTTTATTGGACTTTAGTATGTTGATATAGTTTGAAGGGGACGCTGTACTTAGTTATCGGCGTAGTAAGTACGTTTCGAAATCACGTCACAAACAGCCATCGTGCAATTGTTTATTATCCAGTTAGCACAGCAGCCGCCTTTAGTTTATTCTATAAGTAGCGAGTAGTGGCAGAGAATCTACTACCAGTTGATAAGTATATTTAATTGTTAATTAATGTAAACAAAATGTATACCTAGAATTGATTTAAAACAACAACAACAACAAAAATGTTACCTAATATTTTGTTTTTTGTTAAGCCACTAGTCGCTGAGAGTAGTTAATAAGTATAAATGATAAATAAGTTGTTCCATTGTTGTTAGAATTTGTTGACTAATTGCTATTATAATATTTCATATCGATCGATTTGATTAAGGAAAGGGAAGTAAACGGTGTATAATTGATAAGAGGAGGTTAGTTAAATTAAAAATATTTAACCTATTTAGGGGTGCATTATTTAATGGGTGGAGCAGAAAAGTCGTTTATGGCAATATTTTATAATTTTTTAATAACATTAAATGGCTTTTAAATGTAAATGTTAAACGGAGATTATAATGACTAATTAGCTATTAAATTTACGCATCGGTTTGTACAGAATTTAATAACTGCTTTTTAATAAGTAAACAAGCTGATGCTAGTTTTTATAAAACTCCTTCAATGACCCTAAGTCATGTGATCGTAATTGAAATACTTGATACTTTGACACAAAAATCTCTATACATCTTTATTAATTACTCTTAAAGCAAGTGGTTCCCCCATCCCATTAGTCAATCAATACTTTGTATATTTCAAATAATCACGACAATGAATAGACAAATAAGTTATTTTTTCCCATACAACATTTTGTTACATATCCTAAAGATTCCTCTTGAATACCTGGAATCACGCCTATGACGCACCATTAAAAACTCACGAATGCTAGCAGGTTAGCATCTACGTCAAATACACAGATCAACTATAGTAGTCATCATTTCCATTAAGTGAAATTTGATTTTTTTCTCTATGTTTTCCTCACTACCATAAAATGAAAACGGAAGCGTATGAATCTTAATTTTAAAGTAATCATAGATGATTTTTGGTTGTACTGTTTTTTCTTTTTTTGTTTGTTCGTGCATATTTTCGTTGTTTTTAATCACAAGATATATTTGTGTATGTACTCGCATGTAATTAAATGCTTTTTTTTTTGTTGCTTTTGCTTTTGGTGAGTAATTTAAAGATGAAATATTCGTTACGCGGCTCACACTGGATGAATGGGACGACAAGCGTCGTATTTTATGTTAACAATTTTTTTTTTATATCAAATATTTACAAACCGCCAAAAATGAAATAAAACAAGTCGAAAATAAAATTAAAATTATTTGTTTTTTTCCGGAGGGAGATTTTGGTCTTGAGCAAGACCAGTTATTATGTTAAGTCAACATTGCAGACAAACCGACATACATACAAACGTGTACACATGTCTGTACATTACTGTACACTTGGCGCTCATGCGTGTTACTATCTTTTTTTTTTGTTTTAGGGAATATGGACCATATTTCCGAAATTCAACGCAATTGCTCGAATTGTCCACTTTCAAAGAGACAGAGAGAAAATCGGATGGATTGGATTTTATTACCTTACCAGCTAGACATTTGACACCGCATGCGTACATTCTTTGACTAATTACAGCTTACACGGTAATTACATACTAGCACCTTCAGTTGTAGCAACAACAACAAATATATCGAAAGAAACATGAATTGTATATTGCTTCCGTATTTTTTTGAGGAGAGAGTAAACAAAGAAAGAATTATTTAATCTTAGCAAATTAAAATCTTATTAGCCTAAAAACTACGTAATGTGATATAACAAACTATAAAAAAAAGGTTTGCCTTAAAGAGGTCAGTGTAAATATCAAAAAACGTTATAAAGGCCACTATGGATATTTGAGTAGAGGGTTATGCGTTAATCCGCTAGGTAAGTAATAATTTGAAGGAGGCGTGATTTTAAGTTGAACATTTTGTTTTAACATAGTCATCTCAAAGTAGTAATGAAATCATTACATAGTTTTATTTTTCAAGGGGCCAGTGTTATGTAAGAAGAAAAAAATTGAACCTTACAAATTTGTTTTAGAGTAATAGCTGCCAAACACTTGCGCAATTTTCATAACAACAATCTAAAAAGCATATCAGATAGGAACTTTTATTTTATTATCACAACACAAGCGCCTATCTATTGGAACAATTGAAGAAACATACATTGCATACATTATCCATGTATAGAACGATATTATTTAAATCCAATTGTTCATTTCTTCAAATTTGTTGATATTTAAATAGACGTGTGAATCAACATTACATCTATCCACACGTTTTCCATATAGGAAAACCAAATCTCATAATTTGAGTAGTTCTTAAGTGCTGCTAGTAGGTGTGATTGATCACCAGGTCTACAAAAGTATGCATTGCATACTTGCATATGCAAATTTGGATTTTCAGGTTTTTTTATTTATATTTTTTTTTTCGAAGTTTAGGAAACAGGTGTTTATTTCTTTAAGATGGGGAGATTATCTCTATAATTTTTGGCAACTGGCGACGCCAATCTTTTGTTTAAGAATTAATATCTTCTAGAAAGACAGTATTTTTTAAAGTACATATTTCCGGTACTAACTAATCGAAATATTATTTTTGTGTTTATACTAAGGATCCATTCCTTCTTTAAGAATTTTAATAAGCTCTACCCAGGGTTGCGTTGCCACCAGTTCCATCCATTATTCGTTGGGTTAGTTGGCTGAAACCATCACAGTACTATTTTAAAGATGTTAGGAAAGTTGTGGAATAGTGTAGCAATGAGGAGACAGAAGCAATGCGTACTTCCAAAGAGAAACAGTCAATTAGCGTTGAACTTTTCAAATATGACAATCGGCATGTTAAAACAGATAGCATTGCGAAAATAAAATATTTAACATTAACAGTGGCCATTTTTACTTTTAAATCCAACACATACTTATGTTTAAACACTAAAAGAGTTGTATCCTTTCCTTTACAAAACAGCTGCCTAAAATCACATAAATATATATAAACATAATATTGATCATGATTTCAATCGCGAAATAATGAATATGTGAGAAAAATTACGGGAAGGCGTATACGTAATATTTATTATACATTAAAAGATTAAGTACCACTTTTACAGTTAAGTACCAGTTAAACCAGTTTTAAAGGAATTCTTTAATGTTTTTCGTACTTATCTAATGCGCATATTTATTGAGCATATTTCTGTTGGGCCTGCTAATCACTAATATTTACAAATCATCTTAAAAGTTGACACAGTGCAATATTAAAATTTTATTTGGTATGTTGCTCACATTTAATGGATTTATTAGTTTCATCATTCACATTAAATTCAATTAAATATGCGTTTTCGTTTATCTCAACCTGAGAATGGAAAAGAATGACTATTTTTTGCCTTCTCTTCAAACAATTTGAAATTATTTCTCCATTATGCGCCTTGATACGAGTACGTATACGCAACATAAAAGAAATGAGAGAGTGTGTGTAACGTATACGTACATGTATACGAAATTATAAAGGTCAAATAAGGGTATAATTCTAGTTACATAGTGTGGCTTTATTTTTCAGCTGGATTAATTAACACTGCTCTCGGTTGGTTATAAATAGAAATTTTCCCCGAAGTTTTGTATAAAAGAACAATTAAATCATATTATGTTACAATACTTTTTTGCTAACAAAAAATTAATTACGATTAACTCATAATATATTAACAAACACATACAGACATTATGTTAGGTACGTTATTTAAGTGGTTTTAATGTGAAAACATTACTTGGGACACCAAATATTGGTAAAACTTGACTTGATTATGGGATATGCAAATGTGGATATGTATTGTGAACATTACAAAGTATAAAAATGAACTTGATTGTGTTTTGTGACATTAAAGATTTGAATTTCTTTTTGTTTTGGTTCTAATAAAAACTTGTAAATGCAGTCAATTTGTTGGTACTACAGTTGTTTTAATAAGCGCATCGACCAACTGTATTCTCTAAATATGTAGAAGATTTTTAATTATCTTACATGATAATAAATTACTTACTTTAATGATTTACCTGTTTAGTGAAGTTAAAATAATTATGTATTTTCTCTCCTAAAAATTTTATTTATTAGAAGTAACTAATAAAATAAAAAAATATACTTAAGAGTTACTTTCCTATTATATTCATTTTTTATTTTTTTTTGATTATTGTGAACATAAAATAGATTTTTTATTACTGGCCTTCGTTTTCTCAAATTCAAATACATAATTATTGAAATCCCCACGGTATAAATTGAATAATATGGGCTCAGTTCACAAGACCAAGCAAAGTTTTCCAACAATTCATTGAGTTTATAATGTAATTTTAGGAAAAAATAGCCAGAATGTGTAAGTTCTAAAATGTTCAACATTTTTATTTAAATTTAGCAATTTGAAAATTTTACCAAATTGTAACAGTAACCTTTGCTAAAAATTGTGATGTTTTTACTATTGAATTTCGTATTACAAAAAACACATATATATGTGTTATATGTATTATGTAACGTAGTACCCCCACGATTGACTCCTTTGTATGTCCTAGTTTCATACTATTCTATTGGATCTATCCCTTTACTGATACGCCTGAAGTACATAACAATCATACGCACTGGTGAAGTCTACCTACGAATCAGTTTTTAACGTTTGTTAATATGCACACCAACAGAGCAACACACAAAACCAACACACAGAATAACTGGCTGTGTATATGAGGCACTGTAGCTATAGCATTAACTGTTATATGAGTGAAGAAGCGAAGAGCGACTTGCGAGTGCAAGAGAGCCCAACTACATATTGAGTGAATCGGTAAATTTTTGTAACTGTTATACTGATGCTGATCGTCGTCTCTTTATAATACACATGCATTAAATTGCCATCACACCAACTCTTGCCCAATTCTTTTGTTTACTGCTTTGATAAGTTTGTTGAATTTTATTATTTCTTTTAAGAAATTTACTGGTTTGTTATAAATTATACATATACATATTAACAATTCTATTCGAAATCATCGACCAGTATTGTTGTTTAATATTCTTGTTTTATACTATAAACCATAATCATGAATATACACACTAAAAAGTTTGGATGCTATTCAATCTAAGATTTAAATTTCAATACGTTGACCAGGTCTCAAACTCAAGCACCTAAGATAATTTTCACGAAAATAATCGAAATATCGTTAGTGCATCATATTGGGTTACTCTCTTTGATGATGTCTGTACAACATTCATGACCTGCTCAACTATAAGTTATAATTCAATTTTCCTCATGTAATTACTGAGCATGTGCTTATGGAAATATTGTTATGAGCAAACACGTGCAAGCTTTGCCAAAGTAAAACACAAAGTAGTTATTGTTATCTCTTGTGAATTTAATTACAATTATTTGAAATTCAAATAGTGCAAACGAGTACATGCCTTATATATAATATTTAGAACTACTTTTTGATAAGTCGAACAGAGGATCAAAATAATTCAAAAATTCAAGTTTTACTAAAAGAAATTGATAGCAGATTGAATTATTTTAGGATGATGTTTTCTGACCTAAAGAGAGGTTACGTACAAATTTCAATAAAAATCGAATTGAAAATGTAGCTGACAATAGCGAAAAAATATTTTATAGAGACTATACTAAAAACTAAACTATACTAAACGCTAAACTTAACAAAAGTCAAATAAAGCGGAGTAAAAAATAATTACTATTTATATACCGTCTGATATGTTTGAAATATGTACATACTTGGTACGAATAAATACCCAGTCTTGACCCATTATGTTCCACTGTGCAACTTAGGCGCATGTATGTAGGCTAGTAAGTAAATCACATACAAGTAACGACAAAACGATCGCAGTTGAACAATTATAGGCGGGCGGGATGGAGATTAAAACAAATTAGAATAATGTGAACTAAATTAAAATGAGCTTCCTATACTGCTGCTTTTATGACAAATTGTATATATATCTCGTTTTTAATTATCTTTGCAATCAATATTTTTAATAGTTATACAGAATTATCCGATTTGGATAATCGAACAACACATGAGGATAGTAAACATGTTTAAAATATAATATTAGCACATTTCTACACCTGTTAACAAAATCTGTTCAAATTTAAGAATTATATTAAAAAATATATAAATAAAAAAATGTTATTACTCTTTAGTTGCTTATAGATGTTCAAAGTAAATAAATTCAGAAAGCAATTGGCAATTCTTAAAATCAGGATATAGTTTTCGAGTAATCATGTTGCAAATATCGAAAACGCTCTATTTGTTATCTAGATACTCCACAAATGCTTCAAATTATTAACAACTGCAATGATCATTAGGTGCTGCAGAGATCCGACTGAGGCATGGTGATTAGAACACGCGACTTTCATGGGGATGACCAGGGCTACATGCATTAATATTTTTTTGATCAAGTGGTTACTCGATGTTATCCGCAGCACCATCTTAGTTGTCGATTCAATCGACTTGTCTAGTACTGAAAATCTTCCTAAAAAGCTAAAGTTCAGATTCTTTGTTAAACTGTTACCCCTCTGTACACACACATTTCTCACTACACCCTTTTTTCCTAGATTTTTTGCAAAATGTTTATAAATAAATGTTTACAGAGGAAATATGATTAATTTTATGAGTAAATTAATTCACATTGCCAAAAACTTCCTCACAGACTCTACCGTTTAGCAACATTCTGATAATGATCTCTGTGTGTGCTTTTTATGTCCAGCTTATAAGATAATCTACAAGTGCTGACAACTGCTTAACAATTCGATTAGTAAATACAACACTTGTAATCTATATTCAAGTGTTAACATTCAAAGAGCATACTTGAGTTTGCATCCAACACCCGTCATTACTAAACAGCAATTAATCGTCTATTGAAGTAGAATTTTACTTCCAGGTAAATTGCAATCTTATCTTCATTGTTGAGTATATACATCTGCCTAGACAGATCCGGCATCAATAAGTAAACGAAAGAGCGTGCATAAAAAATGTGAAAATATACGCATTTTATAACAGACAAATCTGAGAAAAATCCCCTAAGAATTATACATACATACATACCCGTTTTAGTGCCATGCTAAAGGAGCTAAAGTAGGTGTTGTCTGTAGTAAAAAAAATATTATGAATTTGTAATAAAATAAAAACAGAATAATTAATTATTCTTACTAACAGGTTATTGCTTAACATAGCATGTAAACTAAGTGGCCAACGATGATTAACTAATAGCGTATACGAGAGAAACGTGATAATTACCTTGCATACTGATTACCAATTAATTACATATTTTGCATTTAACGCTCCAACTTAATCGATCTCTCTTTTGCTCTCTCTCTCTCTTTATTTACAGAACTTCATTACAGCAATTCATGATGGCTGGCGAGATCTTATGGACAATAAATCAGATCCCAGAACGCGAGATTTTCCATTGATGAGTTCACCATTCCCCACGATTGCCATCAGCTTAACATATGCGTACATTGTAAAGGTAAGTGAATTTAATCACCTCCAGCTAGATAGAATAGCCCTTACACATAGAAATGCTTGAGCAAAACTAGTTCCTGTTCGACTAGTAATGGTAGCGATGACAACACCAACAGCCAAAAGGAATCCCCTGAAACAAGCATCTCAAGTTCTTCTTCTGCCACATTAACGATTCTAGAATAGTCGAGTGCATCTTCTTTTGTTCTAAACACAACCACAACTATTTAATGCGATGCCAAAAGTGATATGCACCGGTGATTAACTTTATGGTTTGGTGACCATGGCCTGTTGGCTTTGCACTCGGATTGAACCATAATTAAAGCTGGCTGGCTGTCCGCATATCTTCTTGCAATCCCTTTCGAAATTGTTTTCCTTTGTGGTGTAGAACAAAATCAAAACTAGTTTTTGTTTGTTCGTATAAACAAAAGAATCCTTTTGTGTTCTTCTTGAAAATAAGTCGGATTCTTACAACATGACGTTCTTGATGTTCAAGGTCTTTCCAGTCATAAGACAGAAATGTTAAAAATTACCAATAAAATGCGACGTAATATTTTCTTAATTGGCTTTGATTGCATAAAGGAGACTAGGAGTTTGTTTTTTACTTCCTTCTTTGTTAAAATGGGAAAATCCCCAGATGAGTATGAAGTTTATAATTTAGATTTTATGGTCCACCTAAAACCATGGCGAAGTAAAGAGACGTGCACAGTTGTTGTGTTTTTTTTTTGTAATTTAAACTAAGTGGCCCTACATTAGAGTCTTGTAAAAGCTTTCAATAGCCTTCATCGTAGTTACATGCAATTTTATATTGTACACGAGTTATAAGCAATGATCAAAGCAGTTTATAAATGTTATGGCAAAGGAACTATGATATAAACAATATTATTGTTGCCATTACTAATGATTATTATTTTTTGAAATTTGGCAAATGACTTTTTTATAACTTCATATTGGAAAAAAAGTCAGAATATAAAATTGTTGTCTTTAAATTTAAACTTTTTTTTTAACCGAATGAAAAATATGAAAGTGCCATCACCAAAACGAAATCAAACCTAAAAGGCTATAGAATTGTTGACGTCTCTATACCATTTCTAATAGAAATTCAAAGAAAATCGATTAAAATTCTAAATTTTGTTGATGTTCAAACATTTCACCTGAAATTTAGAACTTGTCAAAATTCCATTTAAGTTCAAAAAATATCAATTAAAAGTTCAGATATTCAACTTAAAATTCAAAACTCATTATTTGAAATTCAAATCTCGTCAATTGGAATTAATAATTCGTTATTTGAAATTCAAAATGTTAATATAAAATTCAAAATTTCAACTTGAAATTCAAAAATATCAAATGAAATTCAAAACTCTTCATTTTAAATTCATAATTCGTAATTTGAAATTCAAAACTCTTTCAACTGATGGGTTTTGCATTTCAATTGACGATTTTTGAATTTAAAATGACGAGTTTTTACATTCAATTGGTTAGTTTTGAATTTCAATTGATATTTTTCGAATTTCAAATGTAAAATTTTAATTGATATTTTTGGAATTTCAAATGGAATATTTGGATTTCATTTGATTTTCTTTGAATTTCTATTAGAAATGGTGTAGGCAATGGATATACAAATATTCCGTTTGAAAGTCAAAAAATTTCAATCCAAATTTTCTGTTTGATATTCAAATTCAAAAAGTTTCATTTCATATATAAAAACTTAGGATTTGTTTTCATCGTACGGTTGAAGATCATTTCTTTTATTGCTAAAAGAGTTTTGTTTTACAAGAGTTGTGTGAAATGGATTATGTTGACAGCTGACAGGGCGGATAACTATTTCGATAGTGACTCCTTCACTATCATCACAAACTTTAAGTGTTAAAAGCACCATCTAAGAATTGATAAGCCCGAACATAATCCACACAAGCTCTTGTTTTAAATTTTCTATTTGAAATTCAAAAAATATTCATTCAAAGAAAATGAATTGAAATTCAACATTTTTATTTGATATTCAAACATTCCATTTGAAATTCAAAACTCGTCAGTTAATGTTCAAAAATTCCATTTGAAATTCAAAAAGTATAGATCCAAATTTTCCATTTGAAATGCGAAAAATATCATTGGAAAATCAAAACACATCAATTGAAATTCAAAACACATCAACTGATATTCAAAACTCAGCAATTTAAATTCAAAATTTGTCAAATGAAATTCAAAACTCATCAGATGAAAGAGGTTTGAAGATTTTTTTAATTTTAAACGACGAGTTTCGAATTTCAATTGATTAGTTTTGAATATCAATTGATGTGTTTTGAATTTCAAATGATGAGTTTTGATACTCAATTGTTATTTTTTGAATATCAAATACAATTTAGAGTTTCAATTAATTTCCATTAAATTTTAATTGGAAATGGTATAGAACATTAAAGGTTCAGTTCCGCACTACACATTTAAAGCCATTTTTATTATTATCGACAATGGCTAACTCAAAAAAGTTCAGAATTGCTAAATCACGGCATACGAACGACGGCACATGTGTTATTGCAGCCTTCTAAGGCAAAATAAGTCAACAAAAATGTTTTTTAAAAATAAGTGGGGGGATCGAAATGTGAAGTCTCTACACAAAGAATCTCATATAAGCAAAGAATTTTTTGTTTTTGCATTCCGTACAATTTAAAACACACGTATTGTTCTTTTAGATTTAGTCTTGAAATATGAATGTCTCAGAATGAGTGTTAAATATAGACGTGTTTTTGAAATGTTCTTCAAGATCTAGAAACAAATTATATCGAATCTATATGTAACGCAATGTGTAAGTCAATGACTAGTTTTTATGCACTTTGATACATTTTGCACAAACTTCCGGAAATAGCTGGTTGGTTATATGGCGTAGGTTTTGTTAGAAACGTGTTAATGCAATCAACATATTTATTTATATACAAATAATAGCGCAGAGATCATTTATTGTATCTTCAGTTAGCTTAATATGCAGAATAATCTGCAAAATCATTCCCAACCAGTTTTATAAATAATTGCATAATATGGTTGTCATATAACAATATACATTTTAATGTTTATTACTCTAGACAGCAATTAAACCTGTGTTTAACATTTATTGCGATGTTTGAAGGTCCATTTCGATTTCTTATTTCTCTTGAATATATCTTTCTTTTATATAGAAATATTTAGAGTTAATTAAAGCAATCCAAGCATTCTGTTCTGTTAATATTTATATACTTGAAACACGTTGGGGTTTTACAATATTTGAATTGTTATTAGTAGATAAAGCTAACAACGCAAAAAAGGTAATAGAATTTGTAATTCGAGTTAGATTTCGACGGTAAAATTGCTGTCTGAAATAGATGGATTTTTTTTTCGTAGAAAGCATGTTTTGCCAGTGAGTCATTTGCATAATCAGTAATTAAATGCGTTGATAAGCATTACAAGGCAAATTTTATTGACGGTAGAAATGATGTTGATAAAATCATTCGTCACTTTATAATTTTAATGTGTCATCCTAAACGATGACAGTAAAACTAGATGTTGTCCCCGTTAACGAAAAACCTATTCTGTTCAACTCCTACTCAAATTTGAGTTAAAAATCCCATCTCCTGCATTACTACACTATATCATTTTTTCCTATGTGCCATAAATATGATCGTAGATAGGCTGTAGCCCAGCAAGACACAACATGTGATATCTTAACTAAGATAATAATAGGAAATTGACGTCAAATGCTTAATTTTGTTAACATATTATAAACACGTGAAATCATTTGACATACAAAGCTAAGAGGTTTATAAACCTTCGGGCATACATTCATGCTCCGATTCCTCTTATGCTTTCGAGTAGATTAAAACAAATTGTTAGTTTTGAATACATTTCCATCATTTATCACTTTGCATGGTCATCAAGATGATATCAGGTCAAGTTCAATTTCGTAGTAAAATTAATCCCAAATTAACACCCTAACGTAAATACCTGAATACCTCTGAATGTAAACATAATACGAATCGTTGATTAAAACAAATCAAATTTCATTAATCCCCCATCTACGACCAAGTCAAGCCCGATAATTTATTTTGCGAAAAGAAACAAAGGAAACCCTGAACTGAATTTCTCATTACAAACCAAAACAACAAAAATAAACTAAACATAGGTGAATCTAGGTTGGATGAAACCCATCATTTTTTTGGGGTGTTTTGCACAATGGTCGTAGTGGTGAAGTTTTGTCAACAGCGCAAGAAAAACACAAATGAAACATTGTAAAATACAATTTATTAAACCTATAAAAAGTGTGAGAAAAAAAGTAATTTATATTTAACAAATTTTATCTTTTAGTTACCTTGATGCCACTAACATCAAAGTGGATGTTGGCATTTACATTTCATTGTAATTTTTTATGAAATTGAAATTTTGAATTTTATTATGTAGTTAATAGAGTTTGACAGTTGACTAATCGTATCTCGCTTAAGCGACTAATTTATGCGCAACAATTAAATGAACAAAATTCAACATTTATGATTAGTCACAATGATGCTGCGGAATAAGATATTAATAATTATGGTAATATGACACATAGCACATATAGGATTTGGTAATAACTTGCACAACAATGTTTTAAGAATTTTTAATATTTTAACAATTGTCCTGTTATTCTATATGAAAGTTATGACATGCAAAAGGAATTGGCTTTTTTTGTTTAATTAAGCGGTTAATTCGTATGTTAATGACGAAATGTAGGAACAGAAATTATTATTTAGTTTTTTTTCCTTAAAAAAAAAGATTTGTATATTAATGTTCGACAAACAAGATATGGGTACCCCAACCCCATCGAACGTATGTTCATTAGGGTAATAACTTTTTGCATTTTTTGCAAATATCAAATCTCCCCAGACAAAATCGTGTAGAGCATGGAAAAATATTAAGAACTGCGTTTTTAGTTTTTCGCTATCGTTAAAAAAGGTTACGCACCAAACGCGTTAAAGTTTTGAATCAAACAAAGTTGAAAAAAATTTTTTTATTAAAATAAAAATAGTACAAGATATATATCCGCTTTGTAAAACATGGCGTATTTTGAACCAAAGGTTTATATCTTACAATACCTACTTTTAATCATTTATTGTTATTATTTGTTAACGTACTTACATATGTATAAACCATATTTAATTAAAATTGTTATTAAAAAAAAATTTAAAAAACATATATAAAAGGCATTTTAGAAATCGCTGTCGGTGCGTAAGGTTTTTTTAGCAAATTGAACTGAAATAGTTTTTTTTATCATTAATACAATATTTGCCATTAGAAAAGCCCTGGGGAGAATGTTGTCCAAAATAAGTTATTAACCTAATGTTCATGCGAGACCGAATGAGTTTGTTTGTTTTCGTTTAATGTATGAGTGAATGTATGTGTGACTCTCTCGCCCATGGGTTATGTTATGCCGACCTCCTTTTAGATCAACCTATATAAAATTATACCGGCAGTTTAGAAATTCCGGCCGTGTTGATGGCTACAGTTTGCGACTATCATTAAAATGACCAGCGTTCAAGCCCTGTCTAAGCCATCGAAATTTCTTTGATCGGCGACCCCCTCTTTGTTGTGGGCAGCAACTTTGAGTAGTCGAGTCGGGTCAATTATCATGTCTTTTAAAAGTTCAAAAACAGCTGACGTTCGGTTTGGTGTTAAGTGAGTCTAATAGCCTTTTTACACCGGAACGCATTTAACATATTTCCGCGTTAATCCGCATCTTTGATGGATGCGGCCAAAATGCTAAAATTTTTACATGTATTTTGTTGTTGGAAAGATGTTAACATATTTTCGCATCCATGAAAGATGCGGAAAAATACACTGAGTTGTACTCTGAAAATTGGAATTTATGCGATTTTTCTCAGTAATGTTGATCCGGCAACCACCATTTTCGTCGTTTGTTTACATTTATCGGAAAAAATGCCAAACAACATGGACGGACAAAAAATTTACATTTTTGCCAAAATATTAATAAATGGTTATTCCAATTAGTTAAAACTATTAGCGCTTTGTGGAATACAGCCTCCGTAACAATGTTAATAGGTTTGTGGCAGGAAAATATTGCAGTTTTACAAGGCAAATGGAAAAATGTGTGAGCTAGACAACAGCTGACAATATGCGAAACTGCGGTGTAAAACCACTTTTTAGCATTCCGCATCTTCAGCTCAAGATGCGGAATGCTTTTTTGGTGTAAAAAGGCTATAAGAGTAGAAGAGTGTTTTTTCACTTAAATACGAGCAGAGAAAATAATTTTTTTTAAGTGAATACATAAAGTGTTAAACCAAGTTACTACATATATTTTATCGAACGTTCACCCGCCCTCAGTAACCAGCCTTTACATCCGAGGGGACACTTTCCTATCATAAATAAAAAATTTTTTTAAAAAATTTTTCTTTTACGCAGATTCTCTTCCCGTTTTTTCTATTTGTGATTAATTTTCAGCGATTACATGTTGGGGCTTCTTTCTAGAGTATTACAATTAACACACGGTGATTCAAATATCTGTTGATTTCACAAGCAACTGCTTATGTAGTTTTTTGTTGATTTTGAGTTAATTTATTGGGTAGTCATTATTTTGGGTAGTCTTTCTAAGTTTCAAATTACTTTCCCTTAGTTTGTGGAATTAGGGGGTATGTATGTTCGGGAAAATGTTAGGAGGGAAATACTAGTGGGGTAGGTTATACATTTCACCCCTCTAGGAGGCACCATGGAAGCAGCAGGAGCCGATTTAATAAAAAAAATATAAAAATTGTATGTGGACCACATTAGGGGTTGAAGCTAGAGAAAGATTAGTTTAAGAAGCGGTTGTGGTTGCAAACATATTGGGGCCGGTCATACATTTAAATTCTCTAAGGCACCTTTGGGGCAGTTAAAGCGGTGGGAGCAAAGTTTTTAAAAAATGTATTTTTGTATGGGAGTTTCGCCCCTATAGGGTTAAAATGTAAAACACCCCCTCGATTTTGAGACAATAGCTGGGCTTCCTTTCCCGCCACTTTTGACCACGATGCACAGTCATTTGATCTTCCCCAACTCCCCAGTTAGGGCGATGGGAGCAAAATTGATAAAAATTTAAGTTTTGTATGGGTCCCCCTTTAGGGGGTGAAGATAAGGGGCAGGATTGTTGGGAAAAAGTGTTAGGAAGGAAAAAAAAGTTTTGGGGGGCATCATCGCTTTATATAAGAAGGGTTGCATACGCATGAAAAAAGAAGGACAGATAACAGAAAATCTGCAGTTGGTCACCCTCACACCCACACTTTTATATATTTTTCTTTATACTTACACTTCTTTTTCCAACGACGATAAACCTTCCTGGACTTTGATTCGCGATTGTAAGTCAGCCATGCCGTCATCTAGCCTATGAAGATGCATTCGAATTGTTTGACTGAAACTAATCATAAACTGTTTTAAGAAACACAAACGAACATCCCGCTCGTTGCCTTTTCTTTCCATGCCTTCTATGAAAAGGGAATAACAAATCATCGAAAATGTTGATTCTCCCTTCTCAAACAAGGCCTGCAGCATTGGTCTTGAAAGTACTGAGGAAACATGTGCTCGGGATATTTCAGAAAGTTGGGAGAAGGCCTGTTTTCTTACTTAACTTAATTTCCCTTTGCACCCCATGAATGAGGTATGGGATAGCTTCTCGCGTTGTTGTGAATTAACACGCTTTCTATTTTTAGACTCACAACTAACGGCACCTACTTGTTTATCGACGAATGCGAACGTCACTGTTTGAGAAGCTCTTACTAGACACGACGGTTGAATCGACGCTTAATACTGCGAAGTTGCTGTCAACAACATTCGAGGGGAGCCGACAATGAAAGAAAATTTTATTTATTTTTTTTCTTTTATGATGACTGGAGCCAGGTTTGAACCTGCGATCTCCCGCATGGTAGTCGCGTGTTCTTACCACTATGCGACGGCCGGTTCCTGCCACGGCCGGTCCCTGTTTTCAGACATGTGAAAACATGACGTTTGAATGTCTCAGAAGGCCTTGTTGCATGCCTGCCTGCAGAGGCCTTGCTAATTTCGCCACTGAGTGATTTCTTAGGCAAATTTTCTTGGTATTCATAGTATCAAAATCTTGAACTACGGTTAAAAAACAAGATTTAAGTTTTATTTCTCACAAGTTTTGATTTCTTAGTGGTATTGTAAAGAAGAATCTGTAACCTTTCCAACGGTATATATATTTATATAACTATAACTTGACATGTTTGTATGTGTTTGCATCGAAACCGCAAACTTTTTAGTTTTTTTCACAATTTTTTAAGTTTAATAAAGTTTTTATCTATTATTTTATACCTATTCAATTACGGCAGTGTTTAAATGAAATGTAACTCTTGATTTTAACGCAAATTAACGTAACGATTCTAAACGAAGCTGTTTTTTACAACGCTTTTTCTTTAAAACAAAAATTAATTGAGAAATAAGAACTTCTCGTACTACCCCAAAAACAAAAGGGGTTCTAATTTGCGTGCGTCTACTCAACTTTTTTCTGTCTTCAATTGGAATTTTGTAGATAGTTAATTAGGACTCTTTATTACCTACTAGTCGAGCATCATTTAATTTTAACGCTTACAATTTTTTTTGTTGAAATTTATATTAATATTTTATTTTATTTTGTTTATTTCTAGGTGCTGGGTCCTAAATTAATGGAGAACAGAAAACCTTTTGAATTACGCAAAGTTTTAATTGTATATAATTTCATACAAGTGATATTCAGTATGTGGTTGTTTTACGAGGTAAGATTTTCAAGTGCTTGCACACAACAAATTAAGCATTTTTTGTCAATTGTCTTATTCGTTAATATTTGTATTTTCTTCTCTCCCTCTCCTTAGGCCAGTATTGGTGGTTGGTTAAATGGTTATAATTTAAGATGTGAACCTGTAGATTATTCTTATTCGGAGAAGGCGTTAAGAGTGAGTATTGAGTATATTTATAAACTATAATTTATATGTTATTCAACATGCTAGAAAATAGTACAATATATCATTTGCAAATCATCTGACCCTCATAATGAACGCTAAAGTTGAGTGACCAATTGATAGTCGCAAATTTCTCCCATAGAGACTGTGAAATGACTTGCTAAAAAAATCACATTGGACTTTGAACGTTAAACACGTTGACAGAACAGAAGAAGACCACTTTAAACCCACCTGAAAACGTATTTTTTGACAGTTTAGAAAAAAAATCCAAGCCACAAAACATTAAAACAAAACGAATTAACCCGGATAATATATTATTTTATTGATTTGCGCAGACGTTTTGTTAAACATATGTATGGCCACGCACCAAACACTATAATTTTCTTATTTTTGTCTATCTTCTACCAAATTTTTATGATATTCTTTATGCGTTTGGCATTCTTTTGTGGTAAAACTAAACTGAGATGTTAACGAATATTTATAATCCCATAATAACAACTAAAAAACTTTGCCAAAGCTGTAACAACAACAAGTATATGTCGTCTTTGGCAAAAAATTAGCATTATTTGTTTTACACTGCCCTCGGGCGGATACACAAGAAACGCCGAGACATAATAGCGTCTGCTGTCTGGAGTATTAAATCACTAACGGTTTCTACTTTAGAGCGAATCTGGTCACAAGACGTGTCAACTTTGGTGATGATCAAAACTTTAGAATTTATTGAAAGTATATGATTAGCATATACAGGTGACATTCGAATAATATGAATTGTAAAGTTTCGATTTTTAGAGTATATATTAACATTACATACACTAATTGAAAGGTAAAATGTTTGCTGCACTCTTTTTTAAAAACTTATATGCAAATATGTTGTTAATATTCAACATTATGGAAATGTTATTGAAACAGTGAGTTTCAGAAGTTACGAAAAAGTGAATCACTAATAAGTACATACTTCCCTTTTATGCTGCGATCTTTCTAATCACAACGTAACTAATCAAAAATAAGAAGTACTTTTTAGGGAATTGTTTACAAAGATATCTTGCTAATTCATAGTTAAAAATAACACCGTTGTGCGCGATGAAATGTATCTTTTCACCAACGTCACTTTGTAGCTTCTACCTTATCAGAAAAACTGTAAAAACTGCTTAAAACTACAAAAAAAATCAGAAATGCTCGAATAATTTTCTAATAAAATTTTTACAATTTATTCACCACATTATACTTGGTTGACCTGTTGATATTGTCTAGACACACAAGTATTTAGCTTAAATTTGCAAACTTTCTTAATTTCACACAAATCCGCTTAGTCATGATTAGAGCACGATTTTGTATTCTATTCCGTTACCCTTTCTCGAAAGTTATTGATGGCCGCACACTCCTGTTTTTGCACAAATATAAAATTGAAACATATTATTAGTTGTAGTTTGCTAAAGTATTCGCGAAATTTTTGTATGCTAATCTGTGGCCATTAATTATCGATCAATTTACTAAACCGGCCATAGATAGATACAAACATATGTTAATGATCAGGGTTCGGATATTTATATGAGACAAACGCGTTAAAATGACAAATGATCGAACATGACCCAAAAAATGAACAAGAAAGAAAAACAGGTATGACCTAAAAGAAAAAAAAGCATTTAATTTTAAAAATGTCATTATTGTTTAGAGTTTTGTTGTGGGTTCATTAACATATGCAAATTATGAAATCGATTTTGGATCTAGTGTATATATGAACTAGCCATTTGTCTTGATACTCTCGTACTGCTGCACTGTGGTGCAGGTTGTTATGACTATTAGCTGATGTTTGTTAAATGGTTTAAATATTAATTATTTGCTTTGAAAGAAAAACTATTGAACTTATTTTAGTGATATATTATAATGTTAAAAAATTAGGTTATTCTTTAAATGACGGTTTAAAATCAGATTTTAATTTAAATAGAAACTTCACCATGGTTACTATTTAGCACACAAGCCCGAAAAACCATGTGGCGATGGGTTATTCGCTAACGAGTCGTTGGCAATTCGCTAAACCGATTAAAAAAATCGAAATCAAAATGATAACATTATAGAGTCACTGATGAATATTCGCAAACAAATCGTAAAAGGGATTCATTTACTAATTGTAAAACCCAAAATGCGATAGAATTCTAAAAAACCTTTAAAAATTATAACATTTTAGAATCGCTGGAACATTCGTTTTCGTACCGTAAAAGCGACTCTTCTACCAATCGTTTAAGCGATAAAAATTCGATTATATCACTTTTTTCATTTAAATAAGTAATTTGTAAATTCATAACAACCTTTGGGGTAATTTTAATACAAAACGTGTATTATATTCCAAAACCATATATACATGATCGGGGGTGTGTTTGAAGTAAAATGGGCTTCAATCAAGTAGTCTCTAAAAATTATACAGTCGAAACTCTCTATAACGAATTCCAAGGGACTGGATATTTACTTCGCTATAAAGAAAATTCGCTATACAGAAAAGAAAAACAAATTTGATCCTTTAAAAATTTGTTATTTGTAGTAGTCAGTTATTTTGGGTTGAAGTACATTTTTCCACTTTTTTTCTTTAATATAATTTTCTAATACATTTATGACCGTTTTCTCAATGTATCGACAAACTTAAATAATGACCGATAAAAGCAATGCATTGCAATGTGGGAAACATTTTACCACTGAAGATGACCTGCTGTTTATAGTTTTGATTATAAATCAAAAATATATCTTGGAAAACAAAAAGCTATGAGACATTGAGAAAACCTAATTTCTTAAATTTACAGTTTTTCGTTAAGAAAAAAGAGAATCAACTAATGAGAAAACGGCCCTTAGAGTAGTAAACACAGTACATATCGCGATATTCAAGGGCAAACTGATAGCGACTGCAAGAAATGTGAGAGATGGTAATAATTCCAGTTGTCACTTGCATAGTTCGGTGGTTCCCCAAAATACACTTTCAATTTTTTGGTGAATAAACGATTCAAAGCATCAGCCTCCACACACACAACCTATAACACACAACAAAGCGACGTCGATTTATTTTTTGTGTGAGTGCGTTGAATAAATTCGTTTTATGGAGATCTAAAACGCTTCAATCTTGAAGTTACGGTCCCAAAAATGCTTCGTTATAAGAAAATATTCGCTATAGGGAAATTCGTAATATGGAGATTATAATACACTCAAAGTAGACCCAAAACACAGTGTTCTTATAATTGATTCGCAATAAAGAAAACTTCGTTATATAGGAGTTCGTTATAGAGAGTTTCGACTGTATTATATTTTACATACATGTTTTTATACTGAAATCCAAATTATTTCATACACAGATATAAAAAAAAACTTAAATAAAATGAAATAGTTCTACGCTGTATCAAACAAATTTGAATAAAAATTTTCAATATCTCAGTAGAGAATAAGAAAAGAAGGAGTAACTTAAAAATAGATTTATAGATTTTGCAACTTGAAAGGAACTTGTTATTACGATTCGTAATAGAATCGTTTTTTTTTAATGTAAAAGAGTCGTTTTATTGATTCGTAATAGCTTTTTGGATTCGTAAAAGTACGATTCGAGGACGAAGGTGGATCTTCGCCCGCTCGCGATTTAACACCCGAATCGATGGCGAGTATCGTTCTCGAATAAAATGCGAATGATATATGATTCAAGAATGATATCATTCTTGATTTGGATGGTTTGTCGGGAGGAACCTATTTCCGAATTTTTACCTATAGAGACAATGAGTTGATCAAATTCTTTAAAATCATCATCATGTTAATCTGAAAATTAAAGCTGTGTTACATTTAGAGCCATTGTAAATAAAAAATGAGGGGCAAGTACAGATTAATAAAAACTGTAGTTTAGTTCAAGTTGTATTTATATTATCTATGATGTTTGTCTAACTCAAGATAACATTGTATATTACAACTCGGAAAAAATTTTAGATTTAGGTTAGGACAGTTTAATTTGAGCCCATTTGTGTGTCCTAAAGTACATTTCGATTTTTTAAGTTTTATATTTTTTTTTGTAGTTTTATATTTTTAGAATGATAACACGAAATTTTATATAAACCCAAAACAAATTTATATATTTATATTAAATTGTAACCCGACCAACCATCCGAAAAAAATCCCCTTACCACATAGTTTGTCAGAAACTCTATTTAAAAAATTGAAAGATTATTTAAAAGTTGTCGAATTTGGTTTATTTATTACACTTACAAAATAGAAAAATTAAATTTAAAACCCTAGTAAAAAGTATTTATTTGGTACAATAAAAATATTTTTTATACAATATAAGTACTTTTGTGTAATATATAACTACTTTATTGGTACAATAAGTGTACTTTTTGTAATAATACAACAATTAATGTACTTTTTTGGTGCAATAAAGTACTTTTATTATAAAACAGAACAGTAAAAGTACTTTTATTGTATCTATAAGGTACTTTGGTTATACACAAATCTGATTTTACTGTACAAAGTGTTTTTATTATAACAAAAACATACATTATTGCATCGATATGTTATTTTATTGCGCTATCCTGCAAAAAGGTCTTAAGTCCACTTTTTTGTAAAATGGACTTAATGATGCAAAAGTGTATCAAAGCCAACTCATTTTATGTAAAAAACACAACATAATAAGCGGCCACAAACTTTAAATCATCAATAAATCAGAAACACAAAAAGTGGACTTGAGACCTTTTATATAGGATATAGTTAGGATATAGTTCCAGACAAAACTTGTTTGTTCCACTAAATAGATTTGTTTCTATCAGAGTACTTTTATAGTACTAAAAAAACTATTGTTGAACAAAAAATACATTTACTGCATCAAAAAGTACTTTAATTGTACCTATAAGTATTGTTATTGTTGTTCCACAAAGTACTTCTTTTATATAAGAATAGTTTTATAAAACTAAAATGTAATTTTATTGTGTACCTTTTAATTTGATTGCGGGCCAGGAGTATTAAAATTTCAAATAAGCACTCAATTTAAAATATTGAGGGTCCTGGCAAGCCGAGAGCATAAAAGAGCGGGCCAATACAAACTGTCTCTTTTCCTTACTATCGTAGGGAAATTGCTTTTAGCAATTTGTCAATTGATTGTGAAACGCCTCACATTAACTCTATGTGTATCTATGAAAAGCTCTACGCACCTATGAATTAAATTGGGAATTATTTATTTTTATTTATTTACCTATGAAATTACGTCAATTGCATTTTGAATTTAAAGATGCTGCATTTGCTTTATTCAGCATTTCTATGTTATTTATTTATTACTCGTATTTTTCTATTTACTTGTATCCGTAACATGTGCGGCTCTCTCATCCTACCTACCACTCAACTGGATGTTAATTAATTTGTATTTACAACTTTGGTATTTAGCAAATAATATATAAATGTTTACATTGGTATTTGGGCATTTCGTAACTGATTTGTATTTTGTTGTTGTTTTGCTTTCTTCGTCCGGTTCTATCAGAATCATGATGATTTCAGTGAAAAATTTAACAAGTTTTAATTATTTGTTTTAGAATTTAACGTTAACGAAATGTGTGTAATTATATAGACGTGTTAGCCAATATTGCAGTTACATCAGATTTGCATCAAAGATCGCTATTGTTAACAATAATTTTCAGATAGAATTATGTACCAAATGAGGCCATTATAAGAAATCGTGATAAGCGTTGTTACCAAAGGAAGTTTGAATCTGAATTTTGTGTAATACAGGATTCTTTTTTATCACGTCAAACAAATTCCATACAAAATTGATATTGTTATGTTGAAAAAATTACACTAAAGTTAAATGTAAGCTATATGTATCCTCCTACACTACAAGTATTAACATTTACCTTAAACACAAACATATTTATAACCACATAATCAATTCACCAAAAAACATTTATAGCTAAGTAAATATTTACTAACACTTCTAAAATTTTGCGTCAAAAAGATCACTAGATCGATCTTTGGTTATCTAATTGATAACAAAAATTGAGATAATTAATTAACACTTTGTTAATTAGTACATTTACAACAACTTCATTGTAACATTTCATTAATTCGTTTTGTTTATTTATCGTTTTAGACGACGCGTGGATGTTGGTGGTATTTCTTCTCCAAATTTACGGAGTTCTTTGACACGTTCTTCTTTGTGATGCGCAAACGATACGATCAGGTCTCTGCATTGCACGTCATCCATCACGGCATCATGCCCGTCTCTGTATGGTGGGGCGTCAAGTTCACACCCGGCGGCCACTCGACCTTCTTTGGATTCCTCAACACCTTTGTGCACATTATCATGTACACCTACTACATGTTGGCTGCCATGGGTCCCAAGGTCCAGAAATATTTGTGGTGGAAGAAATACCTCACCGTCTTGCAAATGATCCAGTTTGTGTTGGTTATGGTGCACTCTTTCCAGTTGTTCTTCAAGAACGATTGCAACTACCCCATTGGATTTGCTTACTTCATTGGAGCCCATGCTGTTATGTTCTACTTCTTGTTCTCGGACTTTTACAAGAAGTCTTACTTGAAGAGAGAGAAGGTAAGTTTGTTAGAGATTTTCATTAAAGCCAACCAATTGTAAATATGTCTGTTTTTTCTTCCATCCTTAGGGCAAAGCCGCAAGATTGCAAGCAAATGGTGCCAGCAAAACGTCTGCCGAAAACGGCAAACTTGAGATTAATGGCAACACCAAGTTCGCCGAATCCATGGCCAAATTGGAGGATTACTCCAATAGCACATCGCCCACTGCCAAAACGACGAGACACAGAATACTGGCGGCTGCTGGCAACAATTAAGTTAATAAGTAATCAACCCTACTCGATGATCATGATGATGGTGATGATGACGGCCTTCGTTTTCATAATAAATAATTTATTAATTTTTTAATAAAAAGAAATAATTTTATTTAGTTGTTACATATATTCTTAAGATTATATTTTTTACAATGAACAAAGAAACCCCAACAGTGGAAAGGTGAACCTAAATCTAAATCACAGAAAGAAAAAATTATGTTGGGTTAATGACAAGCAAACCCCAGACTTCTGAACACAAAATGTACTTATCGGACCGGATTGATTTGCATGTAAATAGACTTAGTGGGTTTTGAGTAAGAAAATTAAATTGTATTAAATGAAACGATAGAACTTGATTGATTGCTCGACTCCGTCGGATCGAGAA
This sequence comes from Muscina levida, assembly GCA_964034835.1. Classification (NCBI taxonomy): domain Eukaryota; kingdom Metazoa; phylum Arthropoda; class Insecta; order Diptera; family Muscidae; genus Muscina; species Muscina levida. The sequence continues at coordinate 189,539,436 of OZ035880.1, read as the reverse complement.
AGTAGTCAAATTTTGTCAATCAACAATTTTGTTACCTTAAAAAAAACGCTCCAAAAGAGAACAAAAATCGCTGTAATATTTAGAGGACGGCTCCTCCTAAGTGCAAGAGACCGAGAGGAAAAACGCTTAATTGTGGTATTTGAATTTGTTTTAAGTTCTTTTTTCTTTTCAGTCTTAAGTCGGTAATTAAACAAATATACAAATTAAATATAGAGTTCTTAAGTTAATCTATGATAAATACAATGTAAACAAATAAGACAATTGTAATATGTTTATAAATAAAATGTAATATCTTAGACTTTTAGTTAATAAAGCTTAATATACACAAAAAAAAAACAGAAACAAGCTACAACAAGATGTGAAATGCTTTTAATCAAACAAACAATGGTTTACTTTATACAATGTAGGATGTTAAAAGGGGTTTTTTACTGCACAAAAAACGTGCAACAATTTATTGGATTGCTATAAAACAATAAATAAGACAACTTCAATTTCGTCCCTTTAATAACACAGTGCAACATTTCTAAGGTCATCATCTGGTGCCACCTTGGTACCCAGCTATTTTTAAAGTATATACCGAAACTAAAAAGATCCCCAAAGGACTTGGCCCCATTACATCGAAACATTTTTTTATGGATACTCCAATATTTTCACCCCAACACGATTTTTTGAAAAAAAGGACCATTTCTACGGAGTCCATATTTCATAAACCGTTCGGAATTTTTGTAAACAAGATTTTAAAACACTTTTTCCATAGATCTTGACCTCCTTAATGCGAAAATGATTTTGAAAAATTTTTCTTAGGTGCCGTTTTTTTATAAACATTTTTTAATTTTTTTTTTTTAATATTTTGACCCTTTTTCAAAAAAAAAAAACAACACTACAACCATAAAAATCCATAATCAATTTTAAGAATTATGAATTTTTTGGCGAAAGACTAAAAATTCGGCTTTTTAACGATCTTAGTTTTTTTTTTAGATTTAACCCCTTACCACTCGATAGTTGTACTTTTTTATACCATTACCTTAGGGATGAGGGTATTTTAGTTACAAATCACTGTCTCTCGATATACACTGACATATATTTTCACCTATCACACCAACCTAGACCACGATGCGCATTTATTTGCCCCCACCTCACCTCCACTATTTTTTGGTTCATTCACTTTTTCCCAACCTCATAAAATTAGGGGTCTAAGTAAGTGGTTATATATGAAGATCGGGTAAGAGATACCCAAAATATGAAGCGCACCTCCAAAAAAAAAAAAAAAAAAATAAAACTTAAGCTTATGTTAAATCACCTAACATCAGCAAATCCTTATCACTACGTTAAAATTTGATGTTTCCTCTATTAAAATGACCCATGATAAACTGCTTCTTTTTGCAATTTTTCCTTATTTTACCCTTTTACCCTCCCTTTAATAAACATTTTGAAAAATGTAGTCCGAAAATTAAGTAGACCTCTGATATGCATGAAACATATCACTAAGCGGCTGTTGGGGTCGCTGATTTCGAATCTGGAGTCAAACTTTAAAAAATAAAAATGACGGATACAGAACGGCGGACATTATTTTTGAAAAAGCTGGTGCCGATGAGCACAACTTTTCAATGTATTCGCAGAAATTATATGTTTTTTTAATTGCATGCTATGTTACGCCACTGTTTAATGTGAGTGAGCAAATGACTGTTATAGTACAGTTTTTTTTAGTGACGTGGGGCATTTTGCACAAAGTCAAATAACAATTTTCAATAGAGGTTCGGTAAGCGCAACAATCTCGGTAATTGCAACCGGCTTGGGCTGCTATCGGTTGCGAAAATCGAGCTCGTACTGTATTCCAAAAGTCCTTACAAAATAATTTTTTATTCACAAAAAGTTGTAACATGCGCGGCAATGTAAACAGAACTACGCTGTCATTCATTTATAGAAGCAATGATATTTCCAATTAAATATTTGTAAAATATGTGAGAAAAGTTTTGTAAGCTGAGTCTAAGCGCAATAAGAACCAAACATACTGTGAAATATAATTCATTCAACTTTGGACAACATAAGGATACACGACAACGCATATGCTAATGCAAATGATATCATCCTCTACAACTACTACTGGTAACTTATGAGCAATTATTTGAAAATATCTGCCTCCGATATAGGGCTATCAGTCCAACTAGACCACGATATCAATTGTCGCTACTAAGAGTGGACAAACTCCTCTTCAACTAGACTTGTATAGTTCCGGAACGAACTAGTTCCAATGAACGATTCTATGTAGTGAACGGTTGGATCTAGTTCCACATATTCCGCTCTTTTCGTTCCTTTTGCTTTTTAGTTCCTTCTGCTCTTTTCGTTCCTTCTGATCTTTTCGTTCCTTTTGCAAATTTCGTTCATTTGACATTTTCGGTCATTCGTTCACTTGTTCTTACGTTCATACGTAACAATTCTAAAGTGGTGGCATCACCACAACAAAAACAGCAGACAATTTTTTTTTGTATCTTGCTATGAAAATAATTTATAAATCCTCTAAACAAAGCCTTTGATAACTATTTTTTTTAACACACTATTTAAACAATTTAAAATTCTTTATAAACTTTTAAGCAGCTCTGACATTTTTCAATATGTTTGTTTGCAAATCGTTCACTTTATAATCCGAAAAAGACTAAAAACAATCAAAACATAGGGAACGAAGTGATGAAAATGAATAAGTGTACCAACGTATTTTCTGGTAAGCGACAGCAAAATTTGTCAATAATCTTTTACAAAAATTGCCGATGTATTTCCTTACAAACGAACATCGATAGATTTTCTGGTAACATTGCCACTAATTTCGGATTCTAAAAATGCAATAGACACGGATCCCTGTCTCAAATATAAAAGTTGATTTACCATCGAAAATATAATTACTTACAGACAGAACTGGAGCTACTGCGACATTCTCGAGCAGTAACATGCAATCTAAAAGACGCAATTCACGAGCGATGGCTGCCTATATTAAAACTTTGTCTCTTGGCAGCCTTCGTTATGGGTATAGAAAAACAGAAAACATTTGGTTGCAATTGTTACATGGCCTGTTGCCACGATATATCACTTCACAATAAACAATCACACAATCAGAAGTGGCAACTAGTAAAAAATGTCCACTTACCTGAAACATTCAATAACTTTAATCTGTTTGTGTAAAACGACATTTTAAGCACTTTTAACATACATAAATTTTCTGCAGATTCTTTGTTTTACCGTAATTGATTGATAACCGCCATTGAAATAAGGTTTGGACGCGTACTATTCATCCTGTTATCACTTTACAGCGAATAGCACGTGTGGTGTTGCCAGACAAAACAATTGTATGGCTCTCTGCCGCAGCTCTCCTGTTGTTTACTGCTATCGACAATGTTAACATGCCCAGATTGCACATCTGCCCTGTAACTTAACAGAATTCTCCATTAACATCGATAAGTTATCGACATTTTTGGCAAGAAAATATATATTTTCTTTTGAGATTTTTTATTTTACTAAATTTGTTTCCCCTAAAAAATTACAAAATCTTAAATGAATTGAGTCCCGCACTTGGCCAACAATGAATCGCCAGCTGGTGGAAAACATTTTAGCCGTCATTAAGACGTCGACAGACAAGTCCGTCATTGTTAAGGGGCTCCTGAAGTTACGCACAGATGTGGTCAAAGATAAAAATGGCATAATCCTGTTCCGAGAGGCTGGCGGGGTGGCGCCCACGGTGCGATTCTTAAGCAAGCCGCACGAACAAATCCTGGAAGTGGCACTCAGTATAATGGGGAATTGTTGCACTGATGAGCTCAGTTGCAAAGAGGTGAGTGACCTTACAGCGCACAGCGTTGAGAGAGACAGCAACTGATACACTAACAACTATTTCCCGTAGGCTTTGGAAAACAAAATTTCCATACCCTTGGCTACCATTTTGAAGTCCATACCCAATCCCATTATACAGTGTCGCGCCTGTCGTCTACTGGGCAATCTTGCTAAAGTGGATGCCAACCAATTGGTGGCCACTCACTGTCCGGCCATTGCCCAGTCCATTTGCCGCATAATGGAAGACACCTCCGACGTTCAGACACGCATGATGGCTTTTCGTGCTTGTCGCTTTCTTCTATCCAACACTCAATTCTTAAAATTTTTTCTGCAATCCTCTGGGTTCTCCACTCTCCTGCGCATACTCACTGCCATTATGAAGAATGACGCGAATTCAGCTGTTGAGGAGAATTTACTTAGCGATGCTCAGGCTTCCCTGAAAGGGGGGCTAAAGAAAAATCAACATCGGGAGAAGTACTTCGAAGAGGTGGCCCGCAATTTGGAGGGTGTTCGTAGCGACATTTTCGATCATGAAATGCTGAAGAACTCGACACGCACATCCAACGCCTACATCATGCCAACAGAGCGGGCAGCCCTTGATCTGGTTTGTGAAATACTCAAATGTCTACTTGTCATTTCGGAACTGCAGATCAGCGCCGTAATTTGGGAATCTCTAAACAAAGCCAGCTGCACTTTTGCGCCCATTGTATACTTCGTCACAGAGGACAATAGCAAACATCGCAGCGCCGCACTAAAGATCCTCTCCAATCTGTCTAAGAACCCTGGAGCATTTTATATTCTAAGTTCGGCTGATGCCATTTTGGCCGCCTGTGAATTGCTGGTGGCCGAAGACGGCTCCGATATCAGGGCACTGAGTGAAAGCGAGAGGCGACATTGCATTAATATAATATGTATATTGTCAACAGATGCGTGCAATCGATCAAAAATTCGTCGTTCTGGAGGTTTGAGGAAATTCATAGCAATGATAAAAGAATCGACGTCGCACGCGGAAAAGTCCTCGGTAAGAATATGAATTTAAAACAATTGAATTGAACGGATTTTAAATACCGTCCAGAGGTATAAAAAAAGGAAGATACAAAATACAGCAAACAATAGCCAAATTATAGGAGAAAAAATATTTTGAGAAGAACAGTGCTTCCCTTTGTATATTTATCAAAAAGATAAGTAACTCATAAGTAATTCTTTCAATATTTTTAAATAATAATTTAAAAATAGAACATTTAGTAATTGAATAAGCTAGCCAGTGCTAAAGGTTGACAAACGGGAACCTATTTATCTTCAAAGCTTAAAATTGTCCATGGCTGTATACAACATGTATTCAAGTAAACTTGCAAGTATAAAAGATAAGCCAAGAAATACTTGTTTGACAGAAATATTTTTTTTTGATGGTTATTTCGAGACTACTAAACTTAATGAATGCTCTTCCACACAACCTACAGATTTTAAACGTTTTAATTAATTTCCAATACGACAATATGAGCATGGACTTAGTGCTGCGTGAAGGTCTAGTAAATGTTCTCATCAAGGAACTCAATATCTATCTAACCAGTGATGATGAGTACTACAAAAGGAAGAGGGAAGAAAAGTTGCAATCGTCAAAAAAACGAAAGTTACCCGAGATTATGAAAGAGTCGAAATGCAAGGTAACTTCCACGCAGCCATTAGATTATTCCGCTTTTTAGGAATAATTACTAAAAATTGATTAATTTGTCATTTCAAGTTTCCCAAGGTAAGAGATGAACCCTTTTTGGATTGTGATTCGCCCAGTAGTTCGCCAAGATCATACAATGCTCCTTCAAGCCCATGCAGCTCGCGCAGTATGTCGCCAGTAGGTGGACATTTATATAAACCGGATAATGGTACTGCCGAATAACATTGAAATAAAGTGTTCGTAGTAATCAAATGTTTTTGTTATTAGCAGATTCGGATGAAGAATCTTACTCACCTGTATGCAGTGACGATGAAGATGACGATGATGATGACAAAGATGAGAGTACTATTAGAGACACTTCTAGTGAATTGTACAATAATCCGAATGCAAATGCTAATGACCATACAATAATAATGAATCTTTTGGATTTGGCTGCTCGATCAGAAGAAGATAGTATTTTATTGGATAAGGAAGACGATGAAGAAGTAAGCCAAGGTATGTTGAATCTAACAGACAGGACAATGTTATTTTTCGTTATGTAAAATGTTTTACTTCTTCCAGATGTACCTGCGTTGAAAATGCCTCAATTGGGAAACTTACCTCATAACACCATAGATGTAATAGATAATTTACTATTCCGCATAACGTGCTTGGTGAAAAAGAACACTGATTTGGGTAAACCAGAGACCATGAATACATTAATAAAAGCTATTAATGTGTTTGGCATCAACACCGACTTTGCTGGCACTCTAACAAATATATTACTGTAAGTATAGCAATCGATAAAAATGTGTGTTTAAGGGTAATAGTTTTTGTTTTAAAAAATCATATTACCTTATTGCACAATTGAATCTCTCTCGGCCCATAATGCAATTAATCTATTTATCTTTATTTTCATTTTAGTGAGAGTCAGTTTTTCGGATGCGTTATCAAGCAGGGAATATCACATCAGCTTTTTCAGTTAACCAAAGTTAAAGAGGTATTTTCTCCTTTTCTTCTATGGCTTCATATTTCTTAATAATGTTTTATTTTTTGTCTGCCCCCCATTATGTTCACAGACTAGCAAAGACGGCTTTGGATTTCTAGACACTCTGACTTCGGTTGGTGAATGCAATTATGGGAAAGAAGAACTGGCACGTTTGTTGCGCAGTGATGACGTGTATTCGCAAAAGCGGGCGGCCATTACTGTGGCCTATGTAATCAGAAGCAAACCATTGCTGTATCAGTTCTTAAACGATGGCAATGCTTTGACTATTTTGTTGAGCATCATTCTGAGCGAAAGACAAGATGAATTCACTGCCGAAGCTGTAGATGCTCTGACGTGCATGTCTCGTTTTACATTGGGCATAAATGTGCCCCAATTGGAGGCAAACAAACGTATGGATGAGTATGACGAATTTGTGGAGGATGCAGGACAACCTCTGCACGAGACCTGTGATATGCGCTTTTTGGTGCACGAACAAAAAGCCGATGACGACCACGAGGATACCGAAAATGACAATAACAAATCCGGCGCTCCGGTGGACTTCAATAAAGCCCTACTCTGTGAGACGAGTGAAGTGTTCAATACAATGTTGAACAGCGATTTTCGCGAAGGCAACGAGGGTGAAATACACCTGCGTACTTACACTGTCAGTGGCCTACGTTATTTCCTTAATTTGATAGTGCGCCAGTCGAAACATTTGAAATACAACATACCGCCGTCAAATCAGTACCACGCTCTGCTGGAGGCCTTTGAAATGTCACGGATTTACATAATACCCGATATGGAACTGTTTGTGCAAAAGTTGTTAATTGCGTTGCTAGACGAAACAAATTGTTTAAATGTTTTGGAGTGGTCACTGAAAAATTACCACGTTGAGCTAACCGAAATGTCTATAAACTATTATTTGTGTTCATCTTTAAGTACGGACGCTAAAGTTAAGCTCTTTAGGACTGCAGATTATTCGACATATTCAACAGAATGGTTTCAAATGATAATAGAAGCTGTTCTGGCCCGATGTCGTAATGGCTTTTAATATCTTAATACATACTATAAATTATACTGTTGTGATTATTATTTTTATCATATTTTAGAAGTAGTTTTAGTTATAGAAGTGATGTTTTAAGAAGTTCAATTTACGTATTTAAAATAAAAGTTTCTAGAAGTTCAATTGTGTGTAGATTGTCATTGTAGATCATTAAAATGATCATCAACATCAATATGATAAACATACAATAGGGCACATGGAGAATAACTTAAACTAAACATGGTCACGGTATGGTTAGACCTTCAACAAGACCCTAGTTCTTATTCAGATAAAAAAACTCAATCCCAAAACGAAAGGAATAATTGAAAAACTTTAAGACGTGTTCATTAGAAAACTGAATGTTAGTTACACTTTTTAAAAATCATCTCCATAAAATGGACAAGGAAAGTAGAAAACTTCAAAAAGTTATTGACGAAATCTCAAAGCGGTTAGCTGTCTGAAACTCAAGTAATTTGTAATAAATAAACTATATAATAAACTGAATTAAAAAAACATTGTAATTGAATTCCAGCAGATTTTTTACGAAATTAACCAACCGATTCTTTCAGTCTTTTTAATTAATAGCTAAAAACACCACTATCCAAATTTACAAACAGTGTAATTAAAATTTGCTGAATGAAAAAAAAGAGTATGCTTTTCTTCCGTTTATAGTGATTTTGAACGTGCAAGTTCATGAGCATTGATTAACGCAAGACTATCGCAAGTAAAATTTCAATTGTTTGCCCTCAGACGATGTCTTAAATATAAGAGAATTTTCTTACCAACTCACAATTTTCACACAAAACAAATACAAAATACATTTCAATTTCTCTTCATAATGTGTTCTAGTACTTTTGGGAGGCTGCTTGCAAACTAACGAAATTATGTGTGTACCTATGATGTACAACAAGTGCTCATACAAGCGATGGATGATGTACTTGTTGGGTTTACAACGGAAATATGTTTTTCTGTTCAATGTGTGTCTGGCAAATCTCAAAAAGAATTTAGTTGTGCGGGAATTGCAGTGAGATCGACATCATATAAATTATAAGTTTGAAGTGTGGTACAGCAAAGAAAATTCAAAGAGCCAAAATCTAGACCAAAAATAAAGCTTATGCAAGGTCTAGAAATACTACAATAAATGGAATGTAATAAATAAATAACGAATTACAAAATTAAACAACCACACATCGAGGGAGTGAAAACATATTTAAAACAAATTTGAATTCAAAAAGGTAGTTAATTACAAATAAAAAGGAAAATGTTGTGCGGTCTTGCAAATTCAAAAAAGAAAAACACAGACCCTTGAAATTTATATTTATAGTAACAACTTGAAACAAAGAAATTCAAATTTATAAAAAAGTGCTCTACTTGAAATTGGAATAACAACTAACAGCTAAATCATAAATACAGTGAAACTTCGGTATTACGAACTTCGTTATAACGAAAAACTCAATATAACGAATTTTTAGCTGAGACCCTTGAAAAAACCTTTTTATTGCAAAGTTTTTCATACAAAAATGCTCTATAGCTATAACGAAAAAATTCTGATCTATAAAGCCTCTATATAGCGAAGTATTTTTTCAAAAGCCTCTATACAACGAAATTATAATTGAGTAATACATACATATAACATATATTTAAGTGTGTAAGTCATTATCAAAAGCCTCTACATAACGAAGTCTTGAACTATAGCCTCCATACAACGAAGTCAGAATAAAGCATCAAGCAAAATTAAATTTTAAGCAAAACGGGGAATTCCCTTTTAAAACCAACGAAAGGTAAATGTCTTTGCAGGTTAATATGTAAAGCGCTACAAATTACATAGTCAGTTCTGTTTTGGTTCTTTGTCAAAATGAGTGTATTAAAGCATAAATCAATTTCTATACGAGAAAAAACAAACAAAAATTACACAATATTTTACTAAAATGTAATAAAATAAAAAAATAATAAAAACTTAATTTTTTATTTACCTCTTAAATAGTTAATTTTTATTATTATACTAGTATTTTCGTGTAAAATAGAATTCGGACAAAAAAAAAACTATAGTTATAACGAATTTCTTTCGTATTTCTTTAAATTTCGTTATACCAAGGTTTCACAATGCATATGTATAACGAATCAATAGCTATAACGAAGTATTTTTCGGTCCCCTCTAGATTCGTTATATCGAAGTTTCACTGTATATATCTCAGTTTCTATTTTCTAATAACTGTAACTTGTTTAGAGTAAAATGGGTAAATATTAAAAACCACACAAAATTGCCTAAAGATAATTTCCAATGTCGCCCTTGGATGCATCATATGTAGTTCTGTCTATCAACACACGGCCAATACATCCGAAGAGCATGTTTTGATCACTTCTTGGCTGCTTTGTTCCTTATTCGTTTTCGTCGAAAGAAAAGTTTATTGAAATGAAAACGAAAACATTTTCGAAGAGATTTTCTCGTTTAATTCATAGAAATTATACGAGAAGTTTAATATACACAAAGTTAATTTCTTTGTTATTGTTATTCAAATATATAAACGAAATGAAATGTGCATTACATACATACATGAATAAATCAGTGAATGTATGAGCTGAGAGGGTGTGTATTTGAAAAACATCGGTATACCTGCCGGCTTTGAAAATGATTCGACATATTTGGCGTGAGAAAATAAACATGTGAGGAAGAAAAACTAAAAACAGTGTGGCAAAAAAAAGAACAACAAAAAGAATGAAACATATATAAATACATGTTCCTATGCTTTATTTTAGAAATTGTACTGTTTTTATTTACAAATTTATAGATGCATCTTTACGAAATTTGTATTGGAATATTAATTTTAACTTGGTATTGTAAAAAAATTTCCTTGATATTTTAAAAATTCAGTAAAAATAGTCAAAGTAGATATTTATAACTAACAACAAGTGAGAGTATTATTGCTTATGGGTGTTTCCAAAGTAACTTGCCGATTTTTAGAAATTTGTTGAAGATTAATATATAGAACATTATTTTATAGCTTTTATAATATGCTTTTTTGACCTAAAGTAGTCAATATATTTACTAGTTTGTTTTAAGGATTACTAATTACACACGCAAACGATAGCATTTGGCCTTCAAAACCTTAAGCTCCACTACGTCGCAATTTATTTTACATCAAAGAATATGGAATATCATGTGTAAACATACATTTGGGACAGTTCATGTTTTGTTACTGAGGTAAAATGCTATCTTTTGATATTGGTTTCGATCATCTCCGATACAATGACCCTCAAATTGTTCCACTGAGTTATTCGAATAGATAAAGTCGAGTCCAACTTGCATGAAAACAAATGATTTTCGATAAAAATTTAATTTTGTAATGTAGGTGAATATTGTACCATAAAAACGATTTACGTATGAGTAATAACAATTTTGTTAACGTAAAGTATACGCCGCAAAGCCTACACAAATCTAGCCTCAAGCTTGTCCTATTCATAAATTGGAAATAAATGTAATCCCCAAATACTGATAATATTCGTCTGCTGTATTCTAAAAAGCTTTTAATCGCTTGCATAAGATTAGTTAAGTTTTCATATGTAAGTAGAATTCCTAAAAGTTATGTTGTTCATACATTTCAAATTCAAATAAATAAAAATAATTCAGGGACCGACCGTATCTTCTATATTATATGCATTAATAAATTCCGTAGGACATAAATATTTACGATTTTTATTTTATAGGTTTATACCAGAAATCCGTGTTTATATATTTATTATAGTAAAACAATCCAAAACTCAAAAAGACCAAAATAGCCAGTCGAATAAATTAAAAAAGAGCATATAATTGTAGGGATTCAACTAATAAAAAATAAATTACTACTTCTTTACTTCACTTAAATCGATAAACCAAGATTTGACTATTCTAACGAAGTTTTAGCAGCATGTTCTATTTATATCAGTTCCATATATCTAAATATATCTATATCTATAAATGTCCACACTTCAACATTTACACTGCCACACTGTATTGTTTTTTCCTTCTAATCACCATTCGCAAATTTCAATTACACCTCATGGAGAAGAGCTTTTCACGTTCAGTGAGTTTGTACGCATTTCTTGTTCAACTCACGGCCTCCCACGACCGACATGCTTTGTAAAATATGATCTTAAAGTGATCTAGTACCAGTACCCACGTTCGAATCATGCATTGCAGTTGTTGCTTTCTAATTATTTTAGGCAAATGTTCAGCATCGTGACCCATAACTTTTTTTCTCACGCTCTCTGCCTTCACGTGTTGTTACAACACCTTCACACTTGAGAAATTTGTAACAACACGAATGAAGGCAACTGGCACATGTATGCCGTTATAGACTTTTCTACCTGTAAACAGAATAGGTTGTATTGCCCCCAAATATATGCAATTCTTGTTTGCTTTGCAAAACGCAACACAGCCTTTGAACTTCAAACCAGTGCAAAAGCAAATCCATCATCCCGATTGACACGTATCGACTCCTGTAAAAAGCCAACAAAAGACACAACAACAACACGATCGATCATCATTGATTTGAGTTTGGTTTTGAATGCTTTGCTGAAATCGAATATCCAAACCCCTAAAACTAAAATAAGAACATAAAACATGGATAACTGGAATGTTTTGGCAGCCCATCAGGTGGCGATTGGAGGACGCGATGACACCAGTGTGGTATCCAAAGAGAAACTGGTGAGTACCGCTGAAGAACAATGTATGATTGTTTGTTTTTTATTTGTCTTGTTATTGCATCCTCATTCTCAACAAACTGAAATAATGCGTGGTGATCATTTTGTATTAAAAAGATACTGAAAACAGCTGATGGTCTGTCAGATCTCGTATGTACAACCAACAACCACCTATCCGTATCTAAACATCCGTACAGTAAACAATATCGAGTGGTGATCACCCACTCTCATTCACTGGCTAGCTAGCTCTCCGCTGAGCAAACTTTCTCTCCTCCCAACTAAATTTAGATTGGTTATACTCAGATTTTGGAGATTCCTTGCAGTAATAGCTTTGAATTAGTTGCGTTCGGTCAGATAAATAGAACTAATTGGAAATTCACTTTACATAAGACGCAATCACATTAAAAAGATATTCCCTTAGTTTCTGTTTACATTTAAAATGGATTTGTCTACGGATATATGGGGTCAATTGGCTGTTGAAGCCTCACAGGTGTACCTATCAGATGGTACAGTTCGTAGTCCCTTCGCAGATACGGTATGTGAGTTCGAGTGTGTGTGTGTGTGAAAATGTGTTAAAATTGATGTCAAGTTCGGTACTTGTTAAAAATCGTACCAAATACGTATAGACAAAAAAAAAACTGAATCACATATTTTCGTCTTAAAAGTGTTATGTGATATTTAAGTCAACTTTTAACGGGGATGATATTGATTTCAAGATATTACATTGAATATTTCCTGAAAATGCTAACATATTTAGATAAATTTCCATTTTTCTTTTTCAAAATTCTAAATATAGAATAAGCAAAAATAAATTCTTGGAGCATTCGAAAGTACGATTGACATCCGCAACAATATATGTATAAGAAAAGAAAAGAAGAAGACAATGCGAGAAAAACAAAACCAAATCGAAGCAAATGTTTTTTTTTAATAAAAAGTAATTATTAGAAACGAAAGTGTTAAAATCGTAGCATTATACAGAATATTTTTGGAAATATTTTGTTTTTGTGAAAAAACATAATGTTTTTCAAAAAAGCCACAACGGAAACTCAATGACACAATAAATTTGCACTTAAATATTATGGTCCGTTATGTTCGAGAAACAATTTTGATTGGATATGTTTCCATGATATAAAGCCTCAAATTCTTTTATACGTTGGCATAAGTGGTAAAAAAATTAAACATATCATTTTAGAATTTATTTTTTTTGTGATAAGTTATCTGACACATCCCCATTATCAGTTTTTTGTTATTTACCTTCCTGACATACCCGATTCAATGGAGAACGTGTTTGACTCTTAACTCTTTTCTTCATACATATATTTTATTGATATAAGTAATGCTTTTAACTCATCATTCTTATAATCAGGCTTTATGTGACATTCGTAGTGGACGGAATGCTCAATAATTTTCGCTGTTAATTTGAAAATACGCATTTCCAAAAACATAGGTTTCAAACATTCGTCTTAAATAATATTCCTGTTTGAAACTTTAACCTTGTATTTTAAACTTTTGCTAATATCTCTTGCCAACCAACCTACCATATAGACTATTGAAAAGCTGCCGGACAAAGTTATACTGCAAATCTTCTCATATCTGTCGCATCGTGAAATTTGTCGCTTGGCCCAAGTATGCCGTCGTTGGCGGAAAATCGCCTACGATACACGCCTGTGGAAAAATGTCTCTCTAAGACCCGAGATATCCGGCTTACATGTGGGATCTTTGGAATCCTTACTCTCCTTGATTTCGGTGCGCTTTGGCTCTACACTGCGTTACATTGAGCTGCCAATTGAGCTGATCACACATACGGTCCTACACGAATTGTCTTCCAAGTGTCCCAATTTAACCCACATGCTTTTGGATTTCTCAACGGGTAAGTGTTAACACTCTAAGTCTATTTTGATGTTGTTTAATCCTGACTAATGTTATCATTTCGCCTCATACTCCAGCTATGCAATTGCACGATTTCAGTGAGATGCAGGCGTTCCCCACCAAACTGCGCTACATGTGCATATGCCTGTCGGAAGTCATCTTTATGGAAGGTTTCATGCGCAAAATTTACAACTTTATTAATGGCTTGGAGGTTCTACATCTCATCGGAACGTATGAGAAATGCGAAGAGGAGGAGGAGGAAATCTACGAAGTCATCAATGTGCATAAACTCAAGTCGGCCACTCCCAATCTGCGCGTCATCAATTTGTATGGCATTAACTTTATCGACGATTCCCACATTGATGCATTCAGCTCCAACTGTATTCAGTTGGAATGTTTGGCTGTGAACTTTTGCAACAAAGTTACCGGTTCGACTTTGAAAACATTGATTCAGCGCTCGAAACGCTTAACGTGCTTGCTGATGAACGGCACCAGTTTAAAGTCCGAGTTTGTTATGCAGGCAGACTGGGACAAGTGCGCCTTAGCCGAGTTGGATATTACGGCCACCGACCTATCGACAGAATGCTTGGTCGATATGTTGACCCGTATCCCCAACTTGAGGTTCCTCTCAGCTGGCCAAATCAATGGTTTCAACGATACCGTACTGAAACAATGGATGGAGTCCGGCATGACTAGGTGCGAGTCTATATTCTTCTCCTCTGGTGTAGTATCCAATCAGATCTTGCTCTTCTTACAGGTCTTTGATGTCAATCGATTTGGATTCTTCGGACAACATTACGGACGATGCTTTGACAAAGTTCTTGACACGCCATGGTCAACAATTGAGTGCCTGCTGCTTGTCCGGTATGCCCCATATTACGGATCAATTGTGGATGAGTGTACTGCCGGTGTTGGGAAACGCCAAGTAAGTAAATGGTGTTAATTGGGGCTCCTGACGCTTAATGTTAGGGGTCGCAGTGAGATGCTGATAAATGTCATGTATATTTGGAAATGCCATCAGATATGATAATATATTTCAATTATTTTCCTTTTAGGATTATTGTCATGGGAACGGCTGAGAAATTGGGTGTCAATATTCATGTTGATCAATTGATGGACACTATTGCTTCAAGTTGTGGAAATTTGGAACGCTTAGAATTAAGGTGAGTAAAGCAATAATGGTCGATTGATAATTTGAACAAATTAAGTTCTTTTCGGTACAACAAATGCACTTTTTAGCACAATAAAAGTACCATTTGGTACAATTAAATCGCTTCTTGGTACAACAACATGCAATAAAAATACTTTAAGATATAATAAAACAAATTTTTGGCAAAATTAAAGCAGTTCTTGGTACAACAATAGTGATTTTTGGTACAATAAAAATACTATTTAAAACAATAAAGGTACTTTATGCTTGAATAAAAGTAATATTTGATACAGTTTAAGTACTTCTCGGTACAAAAAATTTAGTTTTTAAAACAATAAAAGTACTATTTGGCACAATTAAATCACTTCTTGGTACAACAACAGAACTTTTTGGTACAATAAAAGTACCCTAAATTGTACTATTTGGTGCAATAAAAACACTTTTTGGTATAATAAACTGTTCTTATTGTTCGTTAAAATTTAACTATTTGGTATAATAAATTGTACTATTAAATACAATAAAAGTAATTTTTGGTACAATATTGTGCTGTGCGATTCTATAAAAGTACATTTTGTTACAATAAAATGTCTTTTTCGTACAAACAAACTTTGTTTGCATTTACTGTCGTACATATCATATTTAAATGAACTTACTTCACAAAACACTGCTTGATTAAAAGTCACACTCTTTCGCCCAAGAGAGCATAACTTGCTTTTGCACTGCTTTGTTGTAGTCTTATTCTCCCAGATTCAAAAAAATCACATGTCATGAAAATGCAAATATAGCTTAAAATCGTTTCAAGCAAGTATGTATGTTTGCAAACGGTTTTTCATTTGAAAAAAAGTTAATTTGCATTTGTTTAAAATTGAATTATAAAACGAGGACACCAAACTGCCAAACAACAAAAAAATAGAGTAATTCCAAAGGAATCTTACATTCATTACTTCTATTAAATTAAATTTTTATTTGTACCTACAATACAAATTGATTTGTATAATAATTCAAAATATGTATCCACATTTCGAAACGTCCCGATTCTGAATGGAAATTTCTCGGGTATTTTTTTCCTATTCCCTGTTCCGCTATTCTAAATGAAATCTCCCCGGGATGAAATCTCCTTCTCCCTTATTCTAAACGAACTTTGAAATTCCGCCAACAAATTTCAAGGGAGTTGTACCAAAATATGAAAGTATTTAATATTTTAATGATAAAAGTACAAAACATCTGTCAGCCTATGGGAGGGGAAAGTTTTTTTACTCAAGGTAAGCTCACAATTCACTGAAATTTTAAGTAAATGAGTCTTGCCACGCACCAGGATGGTAGGTGTCAACGTTTAGCTCATGATCACACACCTGTTAATAGTTTTTTTTTAATTACAAAGATGAAGCTTCAAAAAATCACCTGGAAGCCACTTCGGCAAGGATGTGTGGAATTGCCCTCAATTTCAGAATTGCAGAATTTTCTGCTTTAGATATCATCACAAACGCAGCACTGAAAATTTGTATATGGGTAAATCCAGCCTTACGAATGTTACGATCGTACGATTCAATTGGAAAAAAGCACATACAAGTTAAACTTTTTTGTATTTTATAATACATTTTGAATAGCTCCCTAATAGCTCTACATTATGTAAAAAAGGCGTCATACCTAAAAATCTACAATCCAAGATATATACAAAACACAGGCCTACGTTATGCTACACGAAATAGAAGTGCGTTTTATGTTAGTTCTTGAAATGTCAAAAGTCTGCGTGTTGTTTAAGTTTTCGTAAATGCACTTAATTATTTCATAAAACAGACCAATAGCGCTTTAAAATATATATTTTTGTTGGGTAAATTTGTTAATCCGGTTTTTAATCGCGAGGTAATAAAGACCTACGTTATGTTACTGACGTTATGTGAAAAAATATCCCATAGCTGTGAAATGCTAAAAAAATTTTGCTTAAGCTATTGTTTTTATTTGCGAAATTAGGGATTATTATAAAGTTTATGTGCCACTAATGGTTGGTCACGAATGTTACATTAGAACGCCAATAAAATAAAATCAAAATTTTGCTGCTAACTGCTAATTTTTTACTATTATTGGTGCTATTTAATGTTGTTACTACAATTTTATGATAAGAGTGGACTTGCATCATCAGTAAATATAATATGAAAATTTAAAACTGATGACCAGCAATAAAATGCAATTATGCAATCCGCTAAATCAACACGGAAACTAAGGAAAGCTGTGGGCATTTTAATTTAATAAAATTTAAGTATTCGTCTTTACTAATACAAGTCAGAAATTTTTTTGCCAACTTTTAATTTTTCGATCACGGTTGACACTTCTGTGGAAATACCCATATTTTTTTAGTTGGTATTTGTTGTTTATATTCACTTTATTCGCTTTGTACATTTAAATTTAATTTTAGTCAAACAAAACAGTTGACTTCGAATAATCGAAATTCTCAGTCCCCGTTCGTTTAGAATAGGAGGATTTTATTCTCGAGAAAAATTAGGGGAATTATCTCCCGGGGAGTATTTAGAATCGGGCTATTTTAATACATATTAGAAAACGAAAGAGATTTTGCAGCACTATAACAATATATGAAATGCAATAATTTTAAAACATTTTTATTACTTATTGAAACCTAACAACAATTAATAACATTATTTGGCAATTTATACTCATTTACATTGTAATTTTTCCTATTACTTTCTACCACTTATTGTAACTTGTATAATCTCCCTTAGTTACCTAAAAAATACTTCATTTAACCTTTATTATTATTACCATTTAGATGGGACCCCGACAATTTACGTTTTTCGGACAAAAGTCAAAAGGCTATAGATTTGCTGCGTGTAAAATGTTTGAAGTTGCGTTGCATGGTATTAAGGTAAGTACGTCCAGTATCATAAATAAAAACTTAATATCAAATTACCTCTAAATCTACAGTGATGGCCGCTACTACGAGACCGTAAAAGCCAATTTTGAACGTGCCGACCGTGTCACAGTTGTACGCACAACGACTTGTTGCCGCGTCTCCCCGTACCATTTGCTAAGTAACTATAATGATTTGATTTTCAATTAAAGACACAAGCCAAGAATGAATTAGACCAATATAGTTCGAATGTAAACGCAACAAGTGTAAAAGTTGTGCATATATTTTATTTGATTGTTATTGAAATTTGTAGTGAAATTAAACGAATTTTTTGTTGAATTTAAATTATAATTTCATATTTGTATATTTCTTTTCTCTTCATCCTTATTTAATGTACAATAATAATAATAATGTTGTAATTCAATTTTGTTTGGGCCTATATTTTGTTTCACTTTCGTTTCATATTTATTATTAATTGCTTCCATAATTATAAAATTACCCTAAAACATTTATTCTGGTTTTGTTTCGACTTTTGTTTTTTTTTTTTTTTTAATGTACATTGCTAATTTTTTATGTTCTGCTTAAGATTTCATCATTATCAGACTTCACAATATTTTTTTTATAATATTCTTAAGTTGTATTATATATATATATATATAACAAATTACAATATAAGTGTTGTGTGTGGGGGGGGTGGAGAGAAGTGACATCTGCGCGATGAGACATGCATTTGTGAACGAACAATGGAACATCTGAAGAGTAACAATTAATAACATACATATATACCGATTTAAAATGGGAAATGCCAGAAATTAAGGCAGATTGTGGTCTTTGGAGAAACAGCTGCCATGTGTAAGTAGTCCTAGTGTCACGTAGTTGTAAAGATGTTTTAAAACCCCAAGAATAAATAAAGTTAAACATATTTTAATTAAAAAGTGAACAAAGCTCACCTTTTTGTATCTAAAACATAATAAATTCAACGATAGAAACAAATATCCGTTTTCGACCATGCACTTCGATCCATAGTAAAACGGCTGCCTTTAATTTGTCGATGTTTTTTTAGGCACTGGAAAGTGCGAACTTTAAACATTATATCCGAAGAGTAGTTTTTGGTCAGAACCGGCATGAAGGTATGAAATTCGATTTGTAAATAAGAAAAATAAAGAACAAAACTAAGGACAATTGTAAATCGGCATAAGCGTGAATCGTGTCTTAAAATTAAGCATTTATAGTTAAAGTGGGTTTTTTGTTTGTTTTTGTTTTCATTATCTTTTATACATAAGTACACCTAAAGTAGTAGTATTATTTTATTTATTTACTTTAAATTATAGTTAATCCTGTACATTAAGATCGGGTGTAAATCGAAAACTATGTGTCGTATTACTCGCCGCCGCGGTGGCAGTAGCTACAGCGGCCGCCGTTGTAGATGTTGTCGGAGCCGTGGAACCAGCATTGGTCCCAGTATTGATCGTGCCGGCATTGGTTGTACTGTAGTTAACACTTTCAGCGCTGGCGTTTAAAAGACTGGCAGATGTTGACGAGGAATTACTTTCATCTGCAGAACGACTTCGGTTTTCTAAAGCATTGTCCTAAGAAGAAATTTGTTGTGGTTTATTAGTAATTTGGCAAAGATGAAATACTGGTAAAAATAAAGCTGTTCTTTTTTATGACTTTTAAGTGAGGTTTCAGTTGTACTTGTGTTACATAGCTTAAATGTAACTATGAATTTACATAGGAAACCAAGGAACAAGCAAATATATTTGTTTGTTGCAATAGAGGTTTCAGACAATATCCCTTCGTATTGTAATGTTATAAATTAATTCTATCCGTCTTTCCTAGATAATTGTTTTGATAGAAATTTCTTTAATTTTATTTTATTACTTCATCAAATCATTAACGAGCCATTATGACATTGTATGGTTACAATTTTCTTTCAATATGAGCTACCGCCCGACTAGAATTTCTGAAATGGTTCTATTTTAGTACAAAAGAGACAATTCCCCTATATGGAGCACTAGTTCTTTACTAATTCTGAACTAGTATTTTACCCTACGTTGTTATTACTAATTTTATTCAAATAAAAAAAAAACTGTCAAAGGTTGTCGAAAGTCGAATACGACATACATAGTAAGGGAGATTAATTAAAGGAATTATTTATATCAGATATCCCGCCTAGATTTGGATGTGCCAATTTCCCTTATCCGAATATAACACAATAACTATTTTAGTATTTTATTCCTTTTCAAATGCCACATTTTATAATTTCCAAATGTTTCAATGAGGATCCACCTTTCACCCTGTGTCTAATCTGCAAACAGCTAAATGCTATTCGTATTTTTCTTTGACTCTATCTCTAAACAATCACCAAATGTGGAAACAAACTAAAAATTTCGTTATAGGTATTCAAATCAGTTTTCAGCAATGTTCAAAGGTTACGCTATGTTAAATTTTCTCAAATACTCAAACTAAGTTTCCTTCTTACATTTTTATTCAGATTCAGTCCCCCATTTGTCTGACTGAAACGTATTCATAATAATGATCTATCGTCACCACTAATCGTACTTTGGTTTTAAAATCTTCTAATTGTTAGCTTACAACATATATTATATACATTTACATACTTCTCTATTACGCACGGGCAAGGGGGCTGCTTGTTCCGGATGCTGGTGGGCAGTAACTTCCGCTTCGTCAGTTCTATCAGTGTACATCATGATTTCATGGCACAGTGGGCATCTATCTTGAACGTACAACCATTTGCGTAAGCACACACCATGGAAAAAGTGACGACATCTGGTAATTTTAGCTGATTGCATTTCCTGTAAGTCAACATTCAAACACATATAAAAACATTATCAATAACCATATCTGGGCAGTGGTATTGTTTTTAACTCACCTGATAACATATAGCGCAAACATCATCGAAAGCTTGTAGTTGAGCGGGAGTTGCCTCGGGCAATGTGGATATCTTATACACAGCGGTTCTTCTCCTCATGAAAACAGACCAACCGGATCGGGCCTCGCACCAGATATTGAAGTAGGCATGTATGCACATCATAATGGCTCGTATTGCGCCGCCTGTAGCATTTTGTGCTATCAAGTTATATTATACGGTACCAATCAACCAAATAAAAAAAATTTACATGCACACGCAATTTTTTTGTTTTGGATTTGTTTATCGTTTGATTCGCAGCAGAAATACATGTAAATGTTAGGGGATGGATGGATATGGATGTGGTTGAGGATCGATCGGAAAATAATGTAATAATAAATTATTACACCATGCGGCAATGAGAAGGGAATCGATTGACAACATATAGACAATAACTAAGATGACAGTTGATGAACTATTAGAGTAAGATGTGAAAAGAAGAATGCAGGCGCGGGATATATTTACATATGTAAATACAGAAGGCGTTTAGATAATATATGTCTGTATAAGATCTAAGAGGGCTGAGAAAAATCGTTTGGTTGAGAAAGTATTTATCAAACGTCGACTAACATCTTTACGAGGGCTATCTGAACTATGTTCCAAAATGCTAAGTATGACAAATATGTATATTATTTCGAGTCTAACAATAATCGAATAAATCACATTTTTGAATTGCATCATAATAATATTAGAAATATTTCTGTAACTAAAACAGACTGAACCTTTAAATATGAGAACTTGCCATTTAATTCTTAAGTATGTCTAAGTTCTGTCCTAAATGTTGCATTACTGCAATTTTTTCCATAAATATAAGTTCAGCTTAGGAAAATACAACCAAAGTAATGATGAATGTCAAATCTCTTTTCAGAGAAACATTGCAGTGTGATATCTTGAAAAAAATAATAATAAAAGACTACAATAATAACAGTTTGTCACATATTTGCAAAGTTGTTTCGAAATAAGTTTTTTTTAAACTAATCCAAAAGTAGTTTTAGATTGGCAGGAAGAGTGCATTTCTTTTAAGAGCAGTTTGTTAAAGTATCACTTTGCAGTTAGAAATACCTCTATAACAGAAAAGTAAATACGACGAAGTACACAATGCATATAACTGTAGAATATATGAAATAATTTAAAAGATTGAGGATTTTTTTGATTTATTTTAATATGAATTATATTGGACCATATTAAAAAGTATTTAAAAAGGAACCATTAAAATGGCTAAAAGGAATTCTACAAAAAATTAATGAGAAAGAAAATATTTTTAACAGTTGCTTGCAATTTTTTTATGTTCCTCACTGCTGTTAATATAGATTAATAGAAATGAACACTCCATTAAGCGTGACCCAATAAAATTTTCCCATTTTAAAGTTACCAGACGCAAAAGTTGAAGATATGTTATAATGTACATGTTCATACCAAGAACCTTACAAAGTAATAACAAAAAAAAAAACATTACCATGTTTACGAATCATTTGAGACAAACTCCTTGGGAACCAATATTGCAAAATAAACAAAAAATTATTTGAATATAAGTAGAAATGAATTCTTCTAAATATACTTCTCAAAATTTTGAATTTCGGTCATTGTTTGACACCATAAAAATTTGCGATGACATGAAAATTTAACAACATAAAATGAGCAAACTACTACAAAAATATGAAAAAGAAAAACAAAGCTAAACGCTTTCACTTACCAGATTCGAATACCAAAATCCAAGCGCCATTGAAAAATAATAAAATACCAAAACAGAATTCGACCGAATTACCAAAGGCTCGCACATAGTATAAATAGTCGTCCAATTTCTCCCAAAATGTTTCACGACAGGCGTCCAAAAGGAATAGGGTGTATGTGGCCAGGGAAACCAAGACCTACAATAAAAGGGGGAATTAATGTATATTTGTATAATTCTCATTTTTCATCAATCTTACCTTAACTATAACCTCCACTGAAAACGCCGTTACGGCCAGCAACCAAGTTGATGGTAAATGACGACTCCACAATGTTACCAACAAGCAAATGGGGGCAATGACTAGAAATGCGCATACAGTTAAGGCACGGAAATGACGCTTGCGCGAGGGATTACGTGCTGCACTTAATGACATTAGAATCGGCGAGACTATGTTGTGTATAAAGTGTAGCAGAGCTGTAATCAGGAGACTTAGATTTCGGCAAAGACGCACAAAACGCTTTTCAGGCGAGAGAGATGTCAACCCAGTCTGTAGGGCCAGTATATAGAACAAGACCGCCGATACGGTACCCAGAGACTTTTCCTCTTCATTGTCAAAAGTCAGTAGATACCACTGGAAAGCTTTGCCTATATAATGACAGATAACCGAAATCACAGAAGTCATCCCCAATACAGCGGTCAATGTACCACAACCGTCAACCAACAATGTCTGAATGGTGGGCAAAAAGCTAGCAGTGCTGACCTCGTTTCTCAGCATCATGGATATAAGTCCCCTGGCAATTCTTTAAAAGGTGAAACAAGAAGACATATTTGATAATAGTTTAAGAAGAGAAAAGAGTAACAGTGACTAACCTTATTGTCCAGAAAACTCTTAAAACACTTGGCACATTCAAACGCTGCCATTCGTTTTCGACTAAAGCCGATACACCAAAATTACTTACAAAGTTAATGGCATATTGGTAGCCATTGTACACCGTTTTGCCCGCTTCAAAAGCACTTGTCCACAGAGTTATTTTTGTCAACAGCAGCGGCACGAAGTCACCAACATAGGGCAAAAGAGCAATAATTCTTGGCTTAAGAGGCAAGAGAGCCAAAAATATGGGACTTATAAATATTAAAGGCATCGATTTCTGAATTATCGTGTAATGGGGTCCCAAGTGAATATATGCAAACAGCATTCCCATAAACCATTGGGCTACAAGATGGGGCAATAATGACACGACCACACCGCCCGTGTCCAGTAATCGGGTTGTATTCAGTGACAAAATATCTTCTAGAATGTGTGGGCTGTTTTCCATTATTGCCAGGGCTGATGAGTTTGACCAATGGGAGAGAAAAGTTAAACCCCATGATATCGCAAACATGTAAACCATGACTAAATGTCTTGTCCAAAGCATAAATATGCATAGAGCGCTTAGTAAACCTGTTAGGGTGTAAAGGAATTAGGGCGAATTTTAATGGTTGCAGTTACACAATAATTTGTATATACATATAAAAAAATGGGAAAAAGGGGAAAACGGCGAACAAACTTATTTCACAAAATATTTGATGTTGCATATGGGGAAATGGAAAAACATTCCCGAAAAGAAAAAATTATCTTTCAAAAATTAATTGTTTGCTGAAATTAACGTAACTAAGCAAAAATTTTTTAAAAACAATTGCTTAATGGATTGGTTTGCATTTCCATAAAAACTAACCCTAATTTTTAGACATTTACGATGAATAGTGTTCAAAAATATATTTCAAATAGTGGCATAAAATAATGCTTTACTAAACATTTTTCGATGTTTAAAACCATCATCTGTTGAATACTATCTCTATATAATTGCATTGTTGTATACACTTTCTGTTCATGTCTATAATTTCCCACCACATTTCTCAATGCATCTTGCGGTGTTATTCTCAATGTTAGGCTTCTAATCATAATTTTGTTGTATTATACACTTAATTGTGCTAGTACGGCTGAACTAGCAATATTATAAATGCTGAATCATCATTAGATTAACAACGTCTGTTTCATAAAATACAATACTCAATCTAATCGAATTAAAAATATAGCAATAGAAAATCTAATATGAATTTAACTATTGCTAGTTGGCGATAGTTGGTTATTTAAGACGTCATTTCTATTAAACATTTGTATCACACCTATACGCTAACACCCTCTACACACTATAGCAAAATAAGTGGCAAACGAAAACAAACAAATGTGTAGCAATCATTTGTTATTATAAATAAAATAAGCAAACTCATTATTAGTATACAAAATTAGGAAACAAAAACATAAAATAATAAAGAAAATAAGACAATGGCACTAGGGCTAAAACGTGACAAAAAAACAAAAAACACTAAAAACAAACCTAATACAAAGAAGCAAAGGATAAAAAATTGATTTTGCTTTTATTTTCTTTGTGGAACAATTACAAGGGAAGTGTAACCAAGCTTCAAGCTTTTATTTAGGTTTTAAAACTGTCTTCGTTTTAAGTAAATATGTCAATGACTCTGGTTGATTCAAACAGAGTAGTGCTACTTCAATTATACCTAACTCATACTAGAATTTATCGCACATTTTCAGCATTTATAGGACGCTACACTAATTTCATACATCTCCTTTAATGTACTATAATCTTAAGGAAAAGTGCAAAATTTCCATTGTTTAAACATATTCCTATACAACATGATATATGTTGTTATTGTTCTCTCTTTGGGACAACTTTACAAAAACAATCCTACCAGTTTCAAGACACCGCATTGTAAAGATAAATTTAATGTAAATAACAGAAATATAACTAATGAATGACATGTTGGTAAATATGAAAAAATAATAATGAAAATGTTGTACAAAATAAATCAATGCCTTATGTAAACTGTCTAGCCTTGGCTGTTAAAATATGTACGTAACAGGTAAAATTGTGCTACCGCCGTCTAACTGTAGGTACGTCAGAGATCTAATAAATAGAAAAGTGCTTTTCCATATGCATTGGGGAAATTGAGTCAATTGATTTAGAGAAAAAAATTCGAAGAATCCAAAGGGGAATAAATAAACTAATCGCATATTTAACTTTTGAGAATTATCTGAAATACTTGTGTTGTCAATACCGATATCACTCCTCTACAGTAAGTAATACTATGACGTATGCGTATATTCTTATGTAAATATTAATTTCAGATAAGGGAACGAAGAAAAGATTACAAAATAAAACTAACAATAAACATTTTTGTCGCAACGGCCCATATATTTAAATGATTGGTTACAAACAGAGAACCATTAATTTTAAAGATTCATAAAAACTACGGACTTCCCATTAGAAACAAAGACAGATTGTTATAAAATGTAGCAATTTAGCATCAATATTCTAAATACCAAATCAGTATTTACATCATATTAAGAACATGTTCCCTTTTATGCACCTTTGTGTCCGTAGACACAACTTATTATGTAACAATATTAGAGCCTTACACTTATATTCAAGATTTAACTTTTGTTCCAATAAGTGCTATTTTTATACATATACTAATTATCGGATCCCGATCAGAATACATGGTTGGACTGGCCTGTGAAAATCTAAATGGCAATTGCAACAACAGACACTAAAGAGGCATATTAAATAGATCTATATCGTACCACTGTCGAGTGTGTGAGTACGAGTAGGCGTCCGAGACAATGAAACATCTTCTTTATTGCTGGCCCACTATGGCATGTATAAGACCAAGATTTGGGTAAAGCACATAGAGTCTACCTCCTCAAACTGAGAAAGCGATTTTCTCTTTGTTTCTTATATATACTTGGACCTATTCATGTTTTACATTCATATCTATAAATATATTCACATATATTTGTTTATATATAACTAATCCTTGCTTACATTCCTTTCTCCTTTTTAATAGACAATTATAATAGATCAATACCTTACCGACTATAGTGCGAGCTGGTTTATACAAAAAACACATGTGTCTCTAACCTATACCTATCTCCAATTTTCTGTTTAAAATGTCTAAATCTCGTAATGTTTTTAGCCCGATAGTCTTGGCATCCCTATACTGCATATATTATTTTCTGTTGTTTATTTATTTTCTAATTCTTAACAGGTTTCCATAAACAAAGTGTTTTTTTGCGCTCATCATCATCATTATCATCATCATGTAATTTATAGACTCACCTACTAGACAAATTATAAATTTGACAGATGTAAGCGTTAATATATCCGAGAAGTCTGTGTCTTTTACAAAGTCATCGACAAGGGCACCTAGGGATTGATATAAAACTCCGTCTGCAGCGATGGTTCCATTCGAGATGTCTTCGGCGGCGGCGGTGACGGCAGCGTTGGTTGTATCACTGCTGCCGCTACTACTGCTGCTTGGCAGACCCATATCAATCTTGAGAATCTCATCTATAATTATTATGGGCGGTACTCGCATCATCACATCCACCATGCCCAGTACTTTGGTTCGTATTGACATTTTATTATATCTTGGCTTTTTGTGCTATTGTGACGAAATTCACAGTGCAATTTCTGGGTTTCGCAAGCAATATTACTGTTAGACTTGCTGCAACAACAAAAACAAATCACCTTAACTTAATTTCGAAATGCGCCTCTGTGTCTCGTCGTCGCGTTACAAATTCATAAATGAATGGTTGATAATCCCAAGGCCAGCTGCTGCTGCAGTTGGTGGCGATTCCGTTTGTCAGTGTGTTCAGGATTTCTAAGCAAATGCCAACCGTGAGCGTACGATAGTGCAGGTAAATTGAATGCTGCTTAAATTTGTCGTAACTTGGCGTCCGACGTCACTCTACGTGTACTTTACGGATTTGAGGAAAAATTCCTCTGTGGATCTATATTTTTAGAATTCCGCCGTTCAAATGTTACCAGAGGCTAAAGGCCCCTGATGTTTCCTTCGCAACGCAGCAAGTAAAAGCGAGAGGAACACAAAATAATAAAAAAAACACCTTTTGTGCCACTGCAACCTTCAGCGAACTTTACACTTTCTTGTTTTAGTTCTTTTCTCGTCTTCGTCGTCGGCGACGACGTCGTTGTCGTCAATTGGTGGCTCCTCTTAGTATTTTTTAGCGTTTGATGATAAATTCAATCTCAGGTGAAACCAGCGAATTTCGCACAGTCATTCTTGATGCAGTCCTCAGTCTGAGACTATGGGAAAGGGTTTTCTCGACATGAAATTAAACGCAATTAATTGGATTGTTTTATTTCTCTGCGTATATCTTCTCTAGAAAATGTTAAACGACAAAATTTTTTCTATATTTGCTTCTTCTTAGTCACAGTATTCACAATAGAAAAACAAATTGCGAAAAGAAAATATTCTAACAAACGTCAACAACCGTTCGATTGGAACAGGAGAGGAAACACAGAGTTGTTAGGTTGGGCCCAAAACCAATAAGAGAAGAAACACAGAGTTGTTGAGTTGTGCCCAAAACCAATACTGCAGCGTTGGATGTTTAACAAAAAAGGCAGCTGTGGGGTAAATAAATTGGCTAAATGTGACGAATGGTCTGATGTTATACAGTTATAGCCAATTGGATTAAGTTCATTTGGAAATAATTTTGTTATTAAAACTATAACTTTTGTAAAAGTAATTGAAAAATAACATTTTTAATTTAAAAATGTAGAAAGATAAACATGGGGTATTTAAATTTTTTGTTATTTAAAAATATTTTTTTAAAAAATTTAAATATTAAATAAATATGCAGTTAAAAAAACATTTTTATTTAAAAAAAAATTTAATTTTTAATACACTTTTTACGAAACATTATTTTTATGAAAAATTAAATGCTTATATAAAGAGAATAAATAACATAAGCAAAGAACAAATTAATATTTGTGTAAAGAAATAAGTATTCCATTTCAAAAATTATAATTAAAATAAAATTTTTGAGGTTTAAAAAAAATATAGAACAAATGTTAAATTGTTAAAACAAAGTAATTAAAATAAAGACAAGTGTAAATAAAAATAATAAAAAAGAAAAAAATTTTTTTTTTAAAATTTACAAAAAATAAATTTTGCGAGGTACGGTTATTTAGATGGCCAAAATGCATGAAAAAAGCATAAAAACTTAACGAAACGCCTGGACACGTATAATTTTTTTTTTGACTGTTATTAATTTTTCCTGGTAATCAGAACCCCCGCCAATTTGGGTTGTCGCACAGTGAAATATATTGGGTGGTTTCTAGGGTGTTCAAAACCGAAAAACCGTAAACCGGTTTTTTTATTTAAAACCGTATGCCGGTTTTTGCAAAAATTTCACTTTCGAATAACCGGTTTAACCGAGTTTTTTTCATCGGGTACTCGGTTTTTTTTAAATTAGTTTGAAATTGAATTTTAAAATTTTACAAAGCTTCTAAAAACATTCTTGTTTATAAAATGTATAAAGGCTTTTCTAAATTAATTTGAAATTGAATTTTAAAACTTTAAAAAGCTTCTAAAAAAATTCTCGTTTACAAACATTGAATACCCTAATTATATGTATTAGGGCCGGAAAATGTCCTACAAGCTAATCCTGTGTAAAGTAGTCTAAAAAGGCGGAAACGATGGAATTTGCTAACGAGCT
Source organism: Muscina levida (assembly GCA_964034835.1). Classification (NCBI taxonomy): domain Eukaryota; kingdom Metazoa; phylum Arthropoda; class Insecta; order Diptera; family Muscidae; genus Muscina; species Muscina levida. Next base: position 189,510,196 of record OZ035880.1, on the reverse strand, counting down.
TTTAAATAACTTTATCCTGCAATTTCCCCAACAACGGCAGAGTCTAGTAACAGTTCAGATTGTGAGATGGGGGAATCTCCTAATGGTAGTCTTTGCAACGATTTAAACAGGACAATAAATAACATCCAAAATCCACCAGTGAAAACAAATTGTATTGACACAAGCCTATATGATGATTTCAACTATTTCGATAGATTTGATAAAAGGACAGAAAAGCTCAACATCCTTCTAAACGCTGTTTTGTCAATAAACCCTACTTCCACAATAAATGAGCGCGTGTTTTCTGTATCAAATACTATTTTAACCAGTAAGAAAGTTTCAGTCGGGTAAGCCGACTAACATTTGTATGGGAGGTACCAGAAGGCGTATGGATAGACTTAAAGTATTGATATTACATTGATATTACATACTACATAAATGCTTTTTTAAAACAAATTATTTTTTTTTATAAATATTTTTAACGTTGTAGGAAAAAACCGAAAAAACCGGTTAAACCGGTTTTCTTTCAAATGCTGTATTTGAAATCCGATTTTTTTAAAAAATAAATTTTTCGAATAACTCGGAAACTGGGTTTCTAAAAAAAGGAGGTATTTGAACACTCTAGTGGTTTCGGAGATATGCGTATCGAATCCTGTTTTAAAATTTTGGTTTTGCCATTTTACATCACTGAAATTGTGTCCCACATTTAATACAATATGTACCAAATTCAGTCATCATATAAAAAACAAACTAAAAAAATTTATACTATAATGCAAGAAGCAAAACCTCTTAGCAGTAGCTTACAATTAACCGTGTCCCTCACTCCAGTTACCATTAACAAATTGCTGTATTTTGGCTAAAATTACCGTCATCCGAACATTGTATGCAAATAATTACCCAATTCCATTGTTGGTCCTTTGGTAAGGTCGAGCCGTGGTGGGGGTGGGGACAACAATCATGATTAAAATGCTTTAACATGTTTTACTTCACCAATTTCCAGTTAATTTTCTAATTAAAAGAGAGAAAAAAAGGTCAAGAAGCCGTTGCCTCTCTCCTGTTGCCAACAATCTTTCACTTGTAATCCGATTCGTAGTTGACCATTAATTTGGCATAAAACTCCAATAACAAACAGCGCACACAACAACAACAACAATTAAGTATTTACATTAATTCCGAAAACACATCAAAATCGTCCATCGCTGACGGTTTCGCGCTTCAAACCAAATCTTGGTGGATGTGGTGGACGGTTTGTTGGGCTTCGTACAACCAACAACGACCGCTGCTGTTAGCTGGGATCTCGTACGTACGTACTACTACAACATTCAATATGTTTAATCAGTCGTATTCTTAATTCAACAACTAAACTAAACTCTACTCGATTCGACTCAATTGGAGTGAACAAATATTGGTGCTGAATATGGCTAAAACGCCAACGAATCCTTCCTTGCGAATCGTTTAGATATTGTCGAATGCATTTCAAATGAAAATCGTCGTCGCAGCAGACAATGAAATGGAATCGAACGTATAAAAACTACAAAATACAAGACATTAGTATGTCTCTTTGCAGATTTCGTCCCTTTCGTTCGTTTGTTGGCCACAATATGGAATAAAAATGCATCTGCGTTTCTGCTATTGCCCTTAGCAGGCGATGGACGACTATTGGTTGAAACGTGCGAGGGGAGGTTAAAGTTCTTTACTATAGGTGATATTGTACACCTAAAGAATAGATGTAGTACAATTGTACAAAAGGTCCAATTTACATACACATATTTTGTAAGGGGAGAGTGAGCAGAATATCTGACACCCGATAATTAGGTTACAAATAATACAAAAATTATTTTTATTAGTAAAGTTATTTGGTGGTCGTTTTTGAGTTTTGCCTAAATGTACCTATGTATGTAAAATTGCTTCACTTGCCAAATCGATTACCTCCATAAAACAGAAAACTGATATTGTTTTTTAAAAATCCTGTTAAATTACTAAGTAAAAAATAAATGATGTTAAAAATTAGCGATGTAAGAAATGTACAGTAAGCCTGGTCGATCTATATGAACAGTCATATAAAAACAAATTCGGGGGTGCAAAATTGTTATTTTTGTGAGCGTAACAAAAACGCCGGATTTGATGTTTTATCCATAACTTTATTATTTGCTGTTCGATTCTTAAGTTTTTTATATCGATGATGAAGATGTATTAACAAAAGCTTTGTTAGTAATATTGTTACTTAAAACAATGACGTCAAATTCCAGTGATTCTCAACATTGTGTCTTTAAAACCCCCCCTAAGCATAAAATTTTCTGATGCAGATTTGAAGCCTTGTAGAAACTATAAAATAATTGCGAAATAAACGTCACATTTTCTTTATAAACAAAAAAGTTATATTGATTTAACATTTTAGTACAAATGATAGTTCGAAGTAGACTTTTATAAAAAGTTTTATTTGCACAACCAGTGATTTCATCATGCTCCACTATGGCATTAAAAATCATAATACTAAATTCACATTGGTCGCTAAAAAAAACTTTGGAATTTTTTCAGTTAGATAGTATTCCGATTATTTAGTATCTTCGATTAATGATTTTTATTTGTTTGAACTTTTTTTATTCTTCAATTGTACATGTTTTATAACAAACGAATGTAATAAAAATAAACAAATGTATATTTCGAATTATCACAGTACTGCATACTTGTACTGACTTTTTAAATCAATATAATTTTTTTGTTTATGAATAAGGCCTGGGGGTTTTAAGAATACAATGTTGAGAACCGCTGGAAGATGACGTCGTAGTTCAAAGTCTTTAACACACTAACAAAGCTGTTGTTAATATCTTTCCAACGATGCATAGATATTAAAATCGGTATTCAAATAACGATGTTATGGGATAAACCCCGAATCCGGAGTTTTTCCGCGCCCACTGAAAATTTTTTTTCGCACCCCCGAAATTGTTTTTACTTAACTTTTCACATTTATAAGGCGGTAACATTGACAAATTTTTTTTCAACCCGGCTTAATGTACTGTGTGTAAATTTATATTATTGGAGACATTTTTTAGTAGGTTTTTTTTGTTGATTGGAATCTTAATCTAGTAAACTTTGGTACAACAAATGTACATTTTGGTACAATAGAGTGTACTTTGTGGTACAATAAAAGTACAAGTGCAATAAGTGTTCTTTTTGGTACAATGTGCACTTTGGAACAATAAATTGTAATTTTTGGTACCATAAAAGTACTTTTTGGTTGTATAAAAGTACTTTTTGATACAACACACACTGTGTAGCGTTTTACCCATAGAGAACACCAATATTGATAATTGGGGGAAATAACTCTAGTACCTAAATATATGGACCTTTATATAAAAATAAAGCTTATCTTTGGTTAAAATATTGACCTGAAGTGCGTTGTTACGTTTTTTTAGAGAAAATATTTGGAAGTTGTAAGAGGTTGAATCAATTGGGTTGATATACGTTGATGTGATTGTGTGATTTTTGTAAGTAACAAATTAGACAATATTAATGAACTTATACAATGATCGTTTTCCGGACTTACCCCTTTTTTCCGAATGTCATACAAAGTTTTCAATTTGCTCCACTTGCCACCCAATTATTTTTTCTTTGAGTGTATCCTTTATCACAAGTTCAATTCATTCAGTCACTTAGTGATGACGATGCTGGTAGCGAGTGGCAGTGTCATTGCTGATATTCGGGGGAAATACTTTAGAAATACTAACCGGAGGAACAGATGAGAGAGAGCAGGGAGCAGCAGAAGAAGAAGTGTAGGAATTTTTATGACCATACAAAGCGCACAACAATTGCCAATTAAAATTTTTCCACAAAAGACCAACAACCAACACAAGAGCGAAGCGAAACAAAGCAGCCACAACAAGAAAAAAAGGGTTTTTGTGTACGACTAATTAATTGCTTTGCTCACGTTTTTCGCGCAAAATGTTCACCGGAAAGAATCAATCCAACCACAGTAAGTGAAGCTAACCAAACCCATCCAGCCACTCAGACCGTCGGTCGGCCCGTTTTTGCTGTTGTTGTTTTTGTTGCCAGTAGCGGCAGCCATCTCAGCTATCCAACCATCGAAGCGATCAGACTTGACTGCAGTTAAAAGATCGTAGTTTATCCTGGTAAGGAGTCGGGCGGGGTTGGGACTTTAATAGCAAAACTATTAGAATGGAAATGAACGAAATTCAAGAGAAACTCCCTTGCCTCGTTGGGAAGAGGACGACTGGGTGTATGTTGGTGTATGGATGCTGGCGGCACTTGGTTGTCGTCATTGTCTGCTGCCGGTGCCGGTGGTGGTGTTGGCGATGAAGTTGTTTGTAATTCCAGAAGGCCATACGAATTGATGTTAAGTAATAGCTTGAAAGTTAAATCAACTAAGCACCACAACAACAAAAGCAACAACCGAGGGCAGCCTCTCAATATGGTCTGCCTTGCAGCGTCGTCCTCCAAGCCGGACAGAGTAGAGTACCACCAGTTACAGTAAATTGTGATCAGCGATTTGGCTGTTTAATGTTTAAGCTTAAAGTAGACATGCTCTACAACATTTTTAGATGGCCTTTTAAGTTTACCCCCGTCTCCTACGTCGAGATAGTTCGATAGGTCCTCAACTAGTAGAGCTCTGGAGTGTTGTCGCGCTGTGGCTGACGTTGCCGTCATCGTTGTTATATAGGAAATTAAGTTTGTGTAGTGGAATCGTTAACAGATTCTCGTCGATTACTCTTCCCGCTGCTCAGCTCTTCTGGCGAGTCTGCTGTTGGTACGACGGAAAGATTTTCGAGCTTTCCGCCTTGTGGTTGACTTTCGTTGGCTTTGGAGATTTATTACGTTGCTCTGGGAGTTTATTTGTTTAAAAGGTCAATTGTAATTTTTTTGCTCAGACATGATAAAATGATCGAATTAGCAGGAAATGACATACAATTACTAAGGAAAGGTGTTTAGCCAATGACACCATTCCAAGAATTCGTTTCATTCTATTGCAAATAGGTAATAGGAGAAGAGTAACTGGAGTTGTTGGAGTTATCACATGAATTCCGTAGATTTGGTGAAATCTTCTGGTAGACAAAATATTTAACCTTCATGTGCTTGGGATTGTAAACTTACGTGGACGGTCGGATGACTACAAATGTAGCAAACATGGAATTTTAAGTAATAAAAAAATATTTGCTTAAAATTTTATGGTTAATTTATTTTGTTTGAAGAAAAATAATATATCTTTCTACAAAACTAAATAATTCTGGAAAACTAGAATTTTTTGCCATGTTTGAATGTAGAAAAATGCGTAACGCACACCAGGATTGGGCTAGGAGAATTGGATTTATGTATGTCATTAGTAGCATCAGCAAAGCTTCTTTAGTTGTATATTCAGGACAGTAACCATATTTCGGAAGTATATCCCAATATTTTTGGAATGTACATGCGTTGTTCCATTAGATTCATGAAAGGCTATTATGCCCAGCTCCGCCGAAAGTTTCGCTTTATGCTTTTGTCTTGAACATGGCTATGATTTTCCAAATACATAATTACTAATACGCTAATATCAAGCATATTGTAGAACATTGCCACAGGCTACGCCAAGTTTAACTTTGTTAGAGGAACACTTGAAAGTATTATAACTTTTCTATATCGCACCTTGCGGCTTTGGTGGTATGGTCTAAGTAAATATAGTTCGGCTTTATTTCTGTCTGAGAAACTGCTCATGTATGGTAATTGTTAAACCAAGAGGCGTCCCGTCTCCATACTCTCCTGATTATATCGTTCCGCCACAGCACTAAATTCCATCATTTGTAGGGGAGAAGGCGTGGGGCGTTCTGATGCTTTGTCTACTATTGTAAGATTAATATATTGATCTCATTAATATGGGAGGTACCGAACGGGGTGTGGCAAATGTTTCGACATGCTGAATATTTGTCTACTAAACTGACTAAATTAAACAATAGGTAAAATTGTATGGGAAGTATCGGGAGGGATAGCTTCATTTGGACATTGTAGGACAGCTGTAATACACATCTTTTAAACTGCGCAATGCGTCTTATCCCATCGATTGATTTATTGACGCTTGCTAGTTCAACCAACGCTCTCAGTTCTATAAAGATTAGATACCTGAATTCACATCGTCTACTTTCCAGTATTGCAGTATGAAGTTCTTTATTCGACATTTGGAATAATTTGATGAATTTGTATACTTTGCAAACATTGCACCATGACGCTGGCGTGTAACGGCCTCCTGCTCTGCAACAAAGTCGTTCTGAAAATCTTATAATTTAGGTATGTCGTTCCCTTGCGATATTCTCCAATGCCGTACCCAGCAAGTATAATTTCGTATTTCGCATTAATTCTTTAGAACTGATTGTGAAGAAACAAAATCAATACTAAAAGCACACGTTTCAACATACGTTAACCAAAAAAAAAATTGATTTCAGTTGAAAATAAAGTGAATTTCCATACATTTTATATGGTGACTACATTTGTAGTCAGCCGGCCAGGGGATGGTCATTTTAAAATTATGATGTGGAGGCAGCATTAATATTGTTTATTAATGTTTTTTATAAGCTAAATCTGGTATAAACACTTTTTTAGGAAGCTACTGAAAATTTCGTACCATTCCCTTTTGTAACAAAAAAGTTACAAGAGTTATAATTCAAAATTACTACAAATGTAGTCATCCGAGCACATAAAGGTTAAGGAATCAGGGACTTGGTAGATGAGTAGTAGCTATTGTGGTACCCATTACTGTTGTCAATTAAGCTTTAGGGCGAGCTAACTGAATGCAGAAGATGGTTTTGTAGCCGAATCCGATATCTCTTATTTATTGCAAATATGTCAGAGAATTGAGAATTTGACTTTAACAAAATTATAAGCTGATAATCGTAATCACTTTATACAGTTGGTCTTGTAATTATGTAAGAGCTCTTGGGTAGAAGTTAAAAATTTCCCCATGAATATTCGCTTGACTTAATTTCTTAACGACCATGTGATGAACGATTTAACAACATCATAAATAAGTAGATGTATAATTTTTTTTACTAATTTATTTAATAGATCACTGAAATTTAAAAAAAAAATGGAAAACAATAATGTGCAGAGGAATTCAACAAATTCTGGTGAACCATTGACGCATATTTCTTAATTTATATTTACAACTTTTGTTTAGCTAATCGTTTAATGTAATTCAAACCTAAACAACATCAGTTTAAGGCAACAGCCTTATCAATTTTAACTGGGAGTGGTTTGCAAACCTTTTATGCAGATAAGATAAAGAAGAGAGGATGATTCTGTAAATTGTGCATCGATAACTCTGCCCACAAAATTAAAAATTTCTACATGGTAGTAAGTAAGAAATGTTTCAGAATGATGTTTTTAGGATATATTGATCAATAAATAAATGGCATCTAAAAAATATCCTTTAATATCTCTCTGACTTCCGTTGCAGTTTGTTGCGTTTCCATAGGAAGTTTAGCCTTATCTAATACAGACGCCGTAGGTGTATTATATAAACTGTCACCTCGTGTTTGGCTTTTTAACGACCTATGATCATTTGTGCTATTTAGATCTGCTATAGTGTTACCCTGCAATTTAAGCATCTCGAGTATTTTAGTTGGATTTCTGCAACCCGCGTATTTTAAGCTAAATTGCTTTTCACTAAGATCCGCTGATTCTATGCCAGTAACAGTCTCAGCATTCTCTTCCTCCGTTTCCATAATGTGCGATTCCTTGTCATCCTCTAGATCTACTGCTTCCCCAGCGCATTCAAAATCATTATCCGATTCACAGGTGCAAACTTCACAAGTACATTGACACTCTGAGTCGCATGATGACGCATCTTCGCTACAAGGTGGACAGGGGTATTCCTCGGGCAAACTTACGATGGGATCAGTGTCGTCTGCTTCATATTCCTCCTTGCTGATTGGTGCCCAATGACAGTCATATGGACCCTGGCTGTAACCGGTGTTACAGGATTCGGCTGTCTGTTGATACATATAATCGCTGTCCGACATCTTTAGAGAAGGGCAGGAGCAATGACGACTTTCTTCGTTTTCTAAATTCCCCAAACCATTGGCCAAATCTCTCTCCATTTCATTGACAATTTGGGAATACATCTCTTCGTAGGGATCGGCAATGCCATGCATACGAGTAGTAACCCGAACAGTTTTAAGACTCTCTCTCATGATCCTTTTTGCGCAATGTAGGCAGGAGCACTCATGGTTGCCTTCAGTTAGTTCCGTCTGGTTAATTCGTTCATACAGATCCTTGTAAAGCTGTTTGATCTTGCATTCGATATCCTTTTGGGTGGCCAAGAACATGCCTTCGTATGCGGCCATTATTTGGGCTGTTCGCTTAGATGCATGTATCCACATGCAGGCGGGAGTATGAACCAACTGCTGGTACAAGAGCGGGCGAGGAACGCCACCCTCGCCGGTGCCGTGATAAAATGCTCGAAAGGCTCGCTTAACTATAGTGTACGACTTCTGAGCCTCTAAGCGTGTCATATCGCATTTTCGGTGCAAGTCATGCAACAGGTCTTCTTTGAACACATGCTTCTTTGGAACGGAATCAATGCGATAGCGTATTTCATCGAAATGAAGCAAATAATATAGAACTACATCTGTGGATCTAGTTGCTTTCCTAGGCGCAATACCACAAAGCTGCATCACCTGTGGGAAATATTCTTAAATGAACTGTTTAGTTAAGTGTCGCGATCATCGTACCTCAGTTAAAGTTTGTGCCACTTGTTTCGCATTCTCCAGTAAAATGTCTCCGGCACGAGATTTGTTGGGACAGTTGCAATAGTTGTACGGTTGGAAGCATTCGCATATATAGCTTTGTACGAAGCGCTGCGGCAACATTTTTAATGGAAATATATTAATAAAATAAAATTTAAAAAAATTTTAAATTACACAAAAACTTATTTTGTCAAATAAAATTGTTTAGTAAATAATCAGAATGACATTAAATTTTTTTGTATGTAAAGGGCAATTTACACTGGCTGACAATTTTTCCTATTTTTATTTTGAAATTTTTTTTTTGACACGAAAATAATGTCTGTTCCTACATTATGAGATATGTCTGCCCAGATTTATGAAAATCTTAATCGTTTTGGTTTTTTACAGACAAGTCTGCGCAGACCGTATACATCGCCCTAAACTGGGAGATAAGCCTGGACAGATATTATATCTCACAGACTTGTCTGACAGTGTAAAGTGGGCTTTACAATTCTTTTTGTTAATTTCCACAGCTCTGCCCTTAATCAAGTCAATGATAAACAAATTGACTTATACTTTACCTACGTAGTATGTTTAACCCTCTGCCACTAGTAAGTATTTCGTTTTAAACAACCTTAGTTATCAACGATTTTTCCATCGAATCCCACGAACTGCCGTTATTTTCACATATTTCCCATCATTTCTCATCATTACACACACGCACACACAAACACTTGCATTGAATAAGAATTTATTAACGATTTACTAGTTTTCTTAGAAATAAAAACGAAACCAAAAAAGTTAATACTGAACCGAGCGAGTCACAAATGACTAAAACAGAGCTTGCAACAGCTATTTATGGTAAGATGTGCTAATTTAACCACTTGTAATTGTCACAAAGTGGCAACACTTTATCAAGAGCTTGTTAAAATGCCATTTTATTAGTTGCACATACACGCACACATACACGCACGTATACTGCGCTCGTAGGATTCGTCTCAGGCCAATGTGTAATTAATTCCATTTTTATAGGTGGCATGTACCTGCCTGCCTGCCTACCTACCCAGCAAACCATTTTCTCCGAATTCGGTCAGATGTCTAACAGAAAGTCTGCACAAGTTGCCGATTCTGATGCCGAATTCTGTCAGCATTCTGTCCGAAAGTTGTATGGGTGGTTGACAAGAATTCGGATCGAAATGTCTGGGGAAATTCGGAAACTTTTGCGGACTTTTCGGTCAGAATTCGGTCAGATATCTGAAGGAAATTTGGAGAAATTTCGAAGGGACTTTTGGATTTTTCTGAAGCAACTCTGGAAAATAATCCGAATATTACCAGAAACATCTGACAGTATACGGATATTTTATACGAGAATTCGTGAGATTTTCGAACAGAATTCTGAATAAATGTACGAAAATCGTCAGAGAGTTCTGTTTTTTTGTTTACACAAAAATTCCAAAAATTATTTTTTCTTAGTTTTTACTAGTTTTACTAATTTCATTGTCTTCTTCTGGCAATCATTTTTTTAACAGTGCTTCAGCGTCTTTTTCACTTTTTTTCTAATTGCCTGACAACAAAACATTTAATTTCTGTTATAAACATTTAAAGGTGAATATAGAATCCTTTAAATGTTTGTAACACTTTCCGCGACGTGACGTCTTAATATATTGATTGCACAATCATAACTGATAATGGGGATGAAAAACACACATTGGAATGCGCAACGCACTTAAAAAAACAACAACAACAATAACCCGTTTTAGGAATAGCTAAACTAGTTTTCTTTTGTTGTTGTTGTTTGTGAGAGAAAACAAAACAAAAAATGCCCTAGCGACAGGTTTCTCTTGTGGGAAGAAGAAGAACAAAAAACACCCTTTAGAGAATGTGCAGACAAAATCGTTTAAAGTGTATAAAAATTCAGAGAACCTGCAGACTTTGCGGACAAAATTCGGAAGAGTGTGCAGAAAAACTCGGTCTTATTTCTGAAGGCATTTATGACGATATCGTTCATTTTCGGCAAATTTTCTAATGAAATGTAAGAGAAATGTCTGATGTCCGACACGTCGGAAGTTTTGGTTTGCTGGGTACCTACGATATCCAGCGGTGGAGACTCGAGTCTCTGGGGAACAATTTAATTACTCGTTTGTTATTGTTGTAGCTGATGGTGGTGGTGGTGGTGCTGCTGCTGCTGCTGTTGGTTGCCTTGCGTTGTAATTAATTCAATATGGATGTCATAGATCGGACAGCGTCACATATCGATGATCTCTCTGTGAAATAGAGCGGTATCTTTGCATCAAGGAAACTATTTTAGATGTTTATGATATTTTTAAACAGGACTTCTGATCGCTTTGTAATAAGGAATATTGAATTGATCAATAAATTAGGTAGTTGGTTTACGTGAAGCTGCGCCAATCTCTCAACAAACTGATATGTGAGGATTCCTTAAAAATTTACTTCAGCAAAAATATAAAATCTTTGTGCCAAGGACATATCGAAGCAAACATTGTGAATGACTCACAACAAACGAAAAAAGATCGTCAATTGTTCGTCATAGTTTAGGACTACGGACGGATTTTCTAATATGCGATATGTAATCAGAGAAATTGAGGAACCATCAAAGAATCTGTCTTTTAAATGACTTTATCATATCTACACCTGTTTCCTTCATTTGATAGGACTCTCGTCAACCGTGGCATGATGGTCATCCAAGCACATATATCTCAAATTCTTTGACCGGCGGTCCTCTTGTTGTTGACGACAGCAAATTTCGAGTAGTTATAGACAATCGGCATGTCCATAAAAAGTTTCTCAAAATAAGCTGACGTTCGAAATCTGCTTTAAACTGCAGTATCCTTAAGCTTAAGTCGGTGTATTGAGGGTAACAAAAGTGACTCTTTATTTTTAGTTCTGGTTGGTTTATTTTTATAGGTTGCACGGTTACTCATTTTTAATACTATGATACAAAAAACAGAGAAAATTGCTTATATATGGACTAGAGCAATTTTTTCTGCCTAATTACACAATGCAACATAATGTTGTTCCGGCTATTAAATAGTTGATCCTTATGTAAAATTTCACGCTGAATTCAAATCTGCTCAGAAATTTATAAAAAGTAGAACGGTTTTTGAGATATCGCCAAAATTTATTTTTCATGTTTTGAATAAAGGCAGGTCTACTAAAATAACATTTTCTCAGGTTATAGTTCACCGATTTTTGTAAACTAGTACGGAAATACAAGATAATAAAATTATTTAAAAAAAAAAACGACAGTTGTTTAATACCCAAACATAATGGAGAAGTTTAGGCACTTCAAAGTTGAATTTTTGTAAAAATTGTGGTGATTTTTCAAGTTTTCAAGCAAGATTTTTCTTGACAATCTCGCTATTACTAACTAACGAGAAAAATGCCGATAATTCCTGAATATTAAAATTAGCTTAAATTAATATACTTCCCATCTTATATGTCTCTTAACAGCATAAATCATAGGAGCGTGCTGTAGCAATTCGTCATAAAGGCGATGGTAGCATAAGATAGGAAATTATTAATATAACGTTTTAATCATTGGTTGCTTGTTTTTAAAAAAAAATTTATAAAGATTGCATATCAAATTTCAGATTGATATTTGTTGGGACCGGCCGTGGCATTGTGGTTTAAACACGCGACTATCATGCGGAAGATCCGTGGTTCGATTCCCGGCTCTAGTCATCTACATTTTTCTCACCGGCCCCCTTCGATGTTGTCGGCAGCAACTTCGCAGTATAAGGGTCGAGTTTATCGGCATGTCTAGTAAAAGCTTCTCAAACAGTGACGTTCGCACTCGTCGATAAACAAGTAGGTGCCTTTTGTTGTAAATGTAAAATAGAACGTGTCTTAATTCACAACAACGCGAGAAGCATCTCATACCTCATTCATAGGGTGTAAAGTGAAAAAAGTTTTTTTATTTGCTAAATTACGGCAATAATCATGGGGACAGACAATCGGAAAATACGTTATAAAGGTGATGGATTGGTGGGGGATTGTGTATGGGATGTGGGATTAGTTTTTATCCGATATTGGTCATCTAGGAATTTTACCTCCCCTTCGAGAATATAAATTTGTATTTCAAATTTCAGATCGATATTTCTTAAACTACGGCTGTTATTGCGAGTGCAGATAGACTGACACCCCCAAAATGCAGGAGTTTGTATGGGTTGTGGATGAAAGTTTTTGTCCGATCTTGCTCATCTTAGTACCTAACGTCCGCTTGAGGAATAGAAGCTTGCATACCAAATTTAAACTACGGCTTTAATGGCAGAGACAGATTGCAAAAAGGGGGAGTTTATATGGGAGGTATGAGTAGTTTTTTTTACCGATTATACTCATCTTAAAACCTAATCTTAAATGTCATGATAGAAGCTCGCATTCCAAATTTCATCTCGATATCTGTTAAACTACGGCTGTAATCGCAGGGACTGACGGGCATCCTTAAATGGACTCAGAATTCTAGTCGACACAATGGGTATTCGGATGCAACAAAAGTTCATTAGTCATTGTAATGCATATTGTCAAAAATTCGAATTTGAACGCCTGATATATCGAGAACTGATCGAGATATTGATAATATTCACATTTAATTTATAAATATATAGATTTCAACTTGATAAACCTTATAAATTTCAAATATATTATGGTCTACAATAAATCATTTCGGAATCCAATTTCAAAATTTTTAATAATTTTTTTCAAAAACACCTCAACTTCTACATCAAGTATCTCGACATCTATAAGAGATATTGTAAAAGCAAACACATACTTTCATAGGTCTTTACTTCACTATTGAACAACTTATTACTAGTTAGTCTGTCTATAAAAATAAAAGTATTTAGCGGTAAAAAACTTTATTGATACGAAATTTTAAACAATATATTCGTAATTTTCACAAAAACAAACCTAAGGTGAAGCTTGTTGACCAACGTCGGCAATTTTAAATTTAACGGAATTCGAACACCATATAAGGAACACCCTAATGCTCTCTGTGAACAATTTAAGGGGTGAAATGTTCCGATTATAGAGAAGTCAATATTTTTTAGGAAATACTGTAATAGTTATTTCTTAAGCGGACTATTAGCCAGAACTTTGCCTAAGGATAGAAAGCGCTATATTAAAAACTGTAGAAACTGTTGTTGAGGGTCCCAAGGGTTTTCAAAATGTTTAGGGTGCCAAAAAATAAAATTGGTAGCCAATCTAGTCGAACTGAGCTAGGGTTTTACACAGCTACGATAGTACAATCGAACCTATATAGTTACTTTCGGGTGTTTTTCTAAAAGTTTGTGTCATAGTGTATTTAGGAACTTTACAAGTAACACTCTAAAAATCATACAGTTTGGCTATGGGGTTAGAAACCAAATTTCCTTAAACCTAGAACATTTATTAGATATACTGTCGGTTTACTGCGTAAACTGACCAAGTCAATTTTTTTATGATATGGATTTATGGATGAATTGCAAAATAATCACATTTATATATGAAGTAGTTTAGTAGTTATTGTATAAAAACACAAGCAGCCATAAACTTTAAATCATCAATAACTCAGAAACACAAAAATTGGAATATGTTGTATTGTATCAACGATATATTGATAGACGTAATATCCTTTTAATATTTCTATATTTCTACCCTCTCCTTAATAAGTATTATGGAATATATCATTTGACATAAGAAAAAGTGAAAAGCATTTTAGGAGACAAGTTGGACCCCAAATATCTTAAGATCAAATTCCTTTCAGGACCTTTAAGACGATAGATTAATGGCCGGATAGCTGGTAAGCAAAATAACTCGAGTAAACCCTTACTGATCATTATGAAAATTTACCAGTATTAATATTTTCTAATATGAGGTAATACGATTGTAAATGGGCAGAATATCCCCATCCCCTTTTGGTATCTCCCATACAAAATTACCTATTTTTGAAAAAAATAATATTTCTTGAATAACTTCCAAACAGACAGCTGAACATTTAAATGTCATCAGTTTAATAATCTTGTAATAACAGTAGATAAACACTTAGAAAAAAATTACACAAATGTCATACAAATGACCGAATTGACCCTCATCATTTTTCATACATATCTTTTTTGTAAGTATACTGAATTCAGACATTTGCGTAAAATGAACACTTGTGTGAGTTTGACTGTTTTACTGTTTTTTAATTACTATTTTTCCCACAACTTCCAAACGGAAAATTGGGACATATTTGAATTTGATCTTTTTAACTCAGAATTTCAGAAAACCGAAAGATTTGCCACATCCTTCTGATACCTCTCAATAAATAACCGAATTTACCGAATTTACAAGTAAGTTCATTTTAAAATCGTTCAATTTCATTTACTCAGAGTTAAATAATATCCACTAGAATTTTGGATGAGGGTTTTTATCAGTCAGTTCACTTGACTTAAATTTCAGTTCTGGTTAAAGTTAAGAAGGCCATTTCTGAAGTATTAACAACAAATATGCAACTTGCTTAACAAAAAAAGTATGATTATTTTAAAAACGATCTATGTTGTTACAAACTTAGTGTGCATTAAAATTTGAAAGTGTATGTACAATAATCCCCAATGTCATATAAATACATTGTACACATCACACTTTGTCCACACATTTACCAAAGTTTGTCCGCTAAGCTTTCTCTTATTATCGAAAATCTTGTCAACCATCACGACGTCAAAGATAACGTATCGTAATTTCACTTGTTTCACTGATATGCGCATAAGAAAATGTCAATGTTCTTTAATAAATTACAAACTAATTCAATTTAATAGTTGTAGAACAAGCGGCAGCAACCTGAAGCGTCTGTCTGTCATTCACTGAGCACATAAATCGATTAGTAAATGTTTGCACATAAATCCTCAGCGGGATGCAATTACTTCAATCAATATTTACAAATACACACGCACACATACACACACAAACGCCAATACATCCGCACAACTACATTCGCAGATAATCAATCGAACAATCGCGTAAAAATCCAATTAACTCCATAAAAGCCAATGTCAAAGTTTTTAGTTTTCAGTTTAAAAATGAAAGAAAAAAAAAACAAAACAACGTAAATGTGCAACATAAAACTACAGACGAATGACTTTGCGACGACTAAAACTCATGTTGCTGCAACATAATTTCTATCGTCTCTGTGTCCCTCTGGCTATCTCTCTGTCTCATTGATGCTGCGACTGCTAGTGAGTGCTACAGTTGCTAAAGTAAAAATTTGTTATTGATCTGTAAAACTTAACAGTTACCAAGAATTGATCATGGTTAACACTTTGCTCACCCGATCGAGTCCACTTCAAATAAATGGAATGGAGTGCAGTTGCTGCTGTGTTGGTAAGCGGTCTTTTATACACGGGGAAAAAATTTAAGTTGAAAGTTATATCGGAGAACTGTTAATTAATAATTTTTCGAGTGGTTGTGTTTACGTCATAAAAAAAATCGAGGAATTCCACTAATCGATGAATGTGAAATAAATCGGAAAACCAAATATTTAATAATTTGAAAAATTAAAATTTCTTGAAATAGCTTCCAAACTTCCAAATACATAGAAATAACGACCAAAGAAAATTATATTTCATCTAAATATTTTAATTATAAAATTGTGTTAGTGTATCAAATGATACATGAAATTGACTAAATAAAATTACATCAAATTGGCAAAATAAATATATAAAAATCACATGTCGCTGTGTTTGTACACACTAATCTAAGAAACCGTCTAATCGCTTACAATAGAATTTTGTGAGTGTGTATGATTGGTGCCAGCATGAAAGATATGATACTTTTTTACCCGATAGGTATCGCTGTTGTTCATAATTAAAAGGTTTATTTTTTGAGCGCAAGGGTAAAAAATCGTTAAGCATAACAACGTTTGCCGGATCATAGTTGTTGTATATAAATATATATAAAAACGTTTTGCTTATTAAGTTTTTTTGTTTGTGTTTGAACATTTCATTATTATTTCTTTTGCGAAACATTTTTTGGTACAGCAAGCTTTTGAACTTGAACTTATATAAAAATTAATTTTATAAACAGATTACTTTTTTCTCTCAGTGTATGTCTGTTCAGTGCAGTTAAAGTGAACCGCAAAGAGTGAAATGCAAACATTGCTAGGTCGGCGCAGAGAGCGTTGTTGTTGCTGCTGCTGTGGAGTTGTTGTTGTTGGTGTTGCCACTGCCACTGCTGCTGTTGCAACTGTGCGATTAATAAAGACTTTATCTATTAGTGGTAATCGCAAAATCCTTACTTGAAAGACAAACGAAACGTAACGTAATGTAGCCAACATAAAAAAAACTTGTGGCAAATACAGTGTCCATGAACGCATTCACATGTCGGCCAAGTTAACATAGCATTGCTTTTGTATGTACGTTACGCTATGTAGGAAAAAGTCCGGTACAAGCAGATAAAATGAAATGAATTGTCAATGTTCAAACTGCGTCATGATTTTGATTAGAATGATGATTACTACAGCTTTCATTATATTCTCGAAGTCATAACTCCGGAAATGAGTTAATAATATTTGTTTTCTAATTAAACTTTATTATGTGTTAAATGAAAGTGGGAAACATAAATGCAGATGTCTGTTACCAATTGTCAAAGCCAATGAATGAATAAGAACTGCTACCACTTCAATTTTATTATGAAGTGCAATGTATTATTATTGCAAAAGTTTATTTGTCCGATTTTTCTGACAAATGTTTTTTTTACTTGATATGTCCTTTAGGAGATTTAGAACAAGTTGTCAAGGAATGAAATGTCTGAGATAAGTGGAAGCCTATTAAGTGGCTATAGAACCAGTACAAAAATTTAATTCAACTGACTGAAAAATACCCTTACCCATCCGACATTCGGTCGTAAGGCCAGACGAGACACTGCAGAAAAGGTAACAGCCAACAAACGTACAATGTTAAATTCAATATCTCTAAGCATATGGTCAGAAAAAAAGTCTCTAGTTAATTCGCAAAAAATAAAATCGCAAAAGAAATCATAATTTCTAAAGGGTGGGGTAAACCTCCCGGTTTTTTTGGTGTCACCTGTAATTATATAATATTAAAAGAAAATATTCTCAACGATTTGAGGGGTTCTTTTAGAAATTATTGGAAAAACATTATTTTTCGAAAAATTGGCTAATTGCCAGTGGCGACACAACGTGTCCGACTTTAAATCGAAAGTCAACTTTTAATAAACGTTTACCTTGTGCAAAATCTATCAGACTTCAGTGTACTCACAAAAAAATATGCATGTAGATCTATGGGGGTGATTTCGGTCATTTCGGTCATTCCTTTCCAAAACCGTTAAGAAATCAAAACTCGGTTAAGAATTGACCGTTTTTTTAACCGTAAGTCAATATTTTGATGGTGTTGGGAAACTTTGGTATACAGGGTCATGTAATACTCGACCAGACCTACAACATGTATTAGGTCTCTCGCCACGGTCGTTTCCATTTTGTCACAGTGTGTTAATAATGGAAATTCATGTTTTCAACGACAAGTGAATATAATTTATTAGTTCCAAGTTTCTCTTTACATGGTGAAAGGCGAATTGCTAAGTTACTGGTTGTCGTTGAAACTTAAAACATAATGCCCTTTCCTCCTACTCATATTACTAATATCCTATTATTGCATTGCCACCATTTTTATGTGACTTCCATTTCCATCTCATTTGGAACTTCATTTAAATCTCTACAAAAATTAAAAAAAAACCAACCGCTGTCACTTTGAATTCTCCACCGGGTTACCATTTATCTCGGTGATATAATGAATGACGCCTTAGGGGCATTTTTTAAAAGTGCAAATTGGTATGCGCCTTCTCTACCAACAACAACAACAACACACTTGCGACCAACATTTGTATCCATTTGTTAATTCCCGCTTTTAGAGGCGGTTAATCATCATCGCTGTGGCTTTTAATAATCACAACTCAATTTTCAATTTATAATTGAGCAATTTTTCATTTAAATGAATTGGCAATTTAGCCAGCAACGCCTATGCTTATGCTTAAGCTAAGCCAAGAACTTAAAAGAGGTGAATTGGGTGTAAGTTAGTACTCGTGTACTGCCAAAGCAAGCAACCAAGCCAACGACTACTAAAACACAAACCGATAATGGCAGCCAAATGCCACCACATGCAACTGGCAGCCAAGAACATTGGGAGCGCCACAGTAAATGCAATTATAATTATAACACACATATGGACACACAAACACACACGTGACATAGCCAAAAGGAAGCTTTGGTCATTACGGTGACCACTGAACGGGGGGTTGGAGCAAATAATTGTGGAAATGTGCATTAGGGTTTATATGTCAAGTGTTAAAGGGAGAAAATTAAAATGCATTTTAAAAAGTTACACTCGATAATCGACGGCTCCAGAATTATTATCTAAAGTAAAACTTCAACAGTACTCTTAGAACATATTTTGTCATTCTCTGGTATGTATGTACAACGTATTAGTAATATAAATGTTGTGCGCATTTTATATTAATCATACCCACTTCGTTCCAATATTGTGGATTTATAGTATAAAAATAAGAAGATTTCATTCGTAAAATTAGTACAACTTGATTTCTGGCATGGATCTATTAATACAAATTTTTGGCTAGAGAACGACAACCCTTTGGGCGTTTACTATACTGACCTAGTACATTCACCCTGACTTGTAATCACCCCCAGGCAATGGATCCGGAAATGTTCCACAGTGTTATGAAAGTAGACAATTAAAAATTTTATTTTGATAATCTAATAAAAATAAGGATCAAATTTTATGGCTAACACAGTTTACTAGGATGTATTGAATGTAATATAATGAACAAAGTAATTCTAAGTCAATAAAAGTGAAAAAAATATCACATTCTTTTCGAATACACCATCTTTGTCCTTAGTCTTTCAAATGTGCACTCCATAAAGTATCTCCTAATACGTATGTATATTCATTTCAATACCATTCGATTTATCATACCACCCTCTACATTTACGCGTAAACACCGAAATGCCCAGCGCCCCACCAAACGGCCCAGTCATTCGTACACTGCAACAATTCCAGATAACGTAAGAAGAATAAGGTCCAAATACCGGCATAAAACAGGCGTTACACGCGTAATCGAAACGCAAATTGAAGTTACTTAATAAATCGAACAACCATGTTAATGCGGGCAATTTACAAACGGAATGAACTCGGCGAGACCTGAGAAGCCAAAGCCAAAACACAACACAGCTTAACAGCAACAACAACCAGACCACAGCACACACACACACAATAAGGAACCGGGGACACAAGAAGGAGTAGCTGGAGGAATAAAAATCGATTGCAATCGTCGCTATTATTGCAGCAGTGAATCTGGAATGAGAAAACAGTAGGCATTCAAATATCAAAAGGTGCGAGCTTCAAGAGTTTATGAGCTGAGAAAATGTAAAGCTGATGCAGAATTGGAAGTGAAAGTGCCGCCTTAGGCCGCAAACGAGGATACAGTAGTCACCAGCAGTGTCCACATGAGATGCTTCAAGTATTTCGATTGTATTAAGGACTGAATACTGGGCGCATGTGTGTGTGTGTATGTGAGTTTGTACGAATGCACTTGCAGCAGCTTCAACCAAAACAACCAGCATCACAAAATGTGGTGTGGCAAAAAGTCTGAGATTACGATAAGCTTCTGGTGTTGGTCATACTACTATAAGCCACCACAGCTACTAGTAGCAACTAAATAAACCCCAGACACTCACACACGGCCAAAGAGATATTTAAACGTGGAACACCTAATTATTATAAATAAACCAATCGTACAATAAAGATCTGCCAAAGCATTTCGAAGGACTTCCAAGAACTTCGCACGACACACAAACCTTCCGTCCCTTTGTCTGTCGCTCTCCGCCGCCAGTGGAGTCGTTGGTCAGTCCAGTTCAACTGAGCAGTGTTGAGCTGACCAAATAGTCAGTCAGTTAGTCAGGTAATATGTCCATGGATTCAGTCAATTTTATTCATTGAATATAAGAACTTAATCGCCCCGGCACATCAGTCTCTGCTCTCGGTGACTGTGGATCGCACCACGTCGCGCCGTTGCCAACGATCGTACGGTCGGTCACACATTTATTTGTCGCTGGTTTGCTGGAGACGCAGAAGGAGTCCATTTGTTTGCTGCTGCGTTAAGGATGATCCTCCATTATCGACACATTGCAAATAAATAAAAGTGGCTCCGGGGCGCAACGCCATCGATAACACAATCGCTTACAATGCTCTCTCGCAATTGCCCGTTAATTCGGCATTTCGCACACAATTACCCTCGAATATACGAAACGATATGCCTGGGTCGCAATCGCATGTACGAGACATATTACGATGACACTGTTTCCATTGTGAATTTGGTTTAATTGTACATGAGGATTTTGAAGATGTGGCCTTAAAAAGATGATTCTGAAAGTTGATAGCATATATACATTTATTATAGTTATACATTTATTTTCTAAAAATCGCATGTTTTACAACTTATACAGTTACGGACAATGCAATAGAATCACTACATACGAAACATTTAAAAGTAATAAAACTATATTGTTTTATTTGAAAATCAAAATAAAATTGTTTTAATATTAATGTTTATGATGTATAAAAAAAAGAAAAAAATGAAATCAAAACAATAACATATTTTTATGTCAAAACCAACAACAAATTAAAAAAACTTCAAAATAAATAGCGTCAATAAATAGAATCACTAAAAGAAAAAATTCAAAAAAAAATACTTTTTCGTTTAAAATAAGTAGACTTTGCATTTCCTTAACGTTTTGTTTACATGATAAAAAGATTCCTTTATGAATTGTGAAACATTAAAAGTCAAAATGGGACGCGCAAAGCATTGTACCGAAGAAGAAAGAAAAATAATAAAAAACTTGAAAAAAATTGGGTCGATCGCAGAGAGAAATTGCTAAAATAGTGGGACGATCTCAAAAATTTGTTTTTAATGCGTTATCTTCACGAATGCAAGTTAATTTAATAGGAGAACCCCGAAAAACCACCAAATATGGGGGTTGTTTTTCTTGGTATGGCGTAGGTCCAATATATTGGATTCAGGAAAAAATGGACAAGCATCTCTATGTCCACATATTGGAGAGCGTAATGAAGCCATATGCAGAATGGAATATGCCAATAAGGTGGCAGTTTCAACAGGACAACGATCCAAAGCATACGGCAGGTCTTGCAAAAAAGTGGTTTTCTGACAACAAAATCGACGTTATGGAATGGCCCGCTCAATCTCCGGATTTGAATCCAATTGAGAATTTATGGAAAGTTGTAAAGGATAAACTTGGACAACAAAAAATAAAAAACAAGAATGAACTTTGGATAAAAATCCAAGAAATATGGTACTCCATTCCTCGCAGCACATGTGAAGCTTTAGTGAACTCAATGGCTAAAAGATGTGAAGGAATCATTCAAAATAATGGATACACTACTAAATATTAACAAAACGAAAATTAATCCTAAAGTTTTGAATTTTTATAATTTTTTTATAACAACTGATTCTATTTAATGTCGCATAGGATTATAAGTTTTATTTAATATGTATTGGTTTTGACATATGAATGTGTAATTGGTTTTCATAAGTTTTTTTTATTTTTTGTACTGATCATAAACATTAATATTTAAATAAATTTTCTTGAATTCTCAAATAAATTAATTTAATTTTATTAAGTTCAGCAAATTCATATATAGTGATTCTATTGTATTGTCCGTCACTGTATATCACAGTACAACATTTTTCAGCTCATTGATTTGGGACTTAATTCTCAGAACTGCACGTGAAAGTAGCCCCAAAAAGAAGAAGTTCTGCATTATTCGTTTTGTCAAGTTACATGTCATAATAATTTAATTATTGAATTGTAGTTAGTAAGTATTGTATGGGGAAATTTGTCACGTTTTGACTCTTTTGTTTGACGTAACTCGATTTAACTGCCTAAGCAACAGTTTCATTTTTACATTCATCAAATAATTTTGAACTATGATTATTTTGCAGCAGTTACAATAAAACTGTTGTACTCCGTGGCGTATGATTTACGTGGAATATTACTTATGGCAATCATAAGACACCATATAGCATTTATGTTATGTCAAACAATAGAGCCTAAAACATGACAAATTCCCCTATACGATTCTTACTAACTTCAAATCGATATTAAATTGTTATGGCATGTAACTTGACAAAACGAATGATGCAGAACTTCTACTTTTTGGGTCTACTTTTACATGCAGTTCTCAGAAATGTGTCCCAATATCATGTGTTGTACTGTGTATTTTAAAATTCTAAATTTTATAATTTGATATGTATCAAGTAGATTGTTTTTATATACTGAGTGGACCAAAATTCCGTTTACATTTCGATAGCTGCGTTGAGAAGCCACAGCGCGGTGGGGCGGAGAGGTTACGATATGCAAGAGCAGCAAATGGGAATTCATTGTCATAGCGTCTTCAGCAGAAAACAATGTTGTGCATAAGCAAGTACTATCGAAACAACGATTCTTTGCACTTTACAACTTACAAATAAATTTATATGGATTTGATTGACTAGAAAATGGGTGGAGAAGCTCGAGGATACTGGTTCAACCATGAAGCAACTCTGATACGGCCGACATAGAACTTCTGTTCAAATCATACAGCAATTTGAGTGTCAAGATAATGCTAACTTTGCTAACGAATTGTTAGCTAGGTTTATCAGCATTTTTTTTTCAAATGGCACTAACACTACTGTGAAGCATCGCTCCCTGAATGTACTTAAGGTTACTGTATGGTAAGTTTTGTCAGCAAAAGAGTCCGTTTTCTTCCAAACTATTTTGTAGATTATAAAGGCTCACTTGGTGCAGTTCCCGAAATTTGTGGTCGAAACTAATTGAATATCAACATTTGACACTAACTGGCCATATAGAAGCCCATACTTATCGCCCATGGTTTTTTTCCTTTGGTGATACCTTTAAAGAAGAGTTTTCAACAGCAACTCAACAACTCAATCCAATCTCTTTTGTCTTTCTCTAATATGTTTGTTTGTATGCACAACGTATGAGTAATATAAATGTTATGCGGATTTTATATTAATCATACGCACTTTGTTCCAATATTCTGGATTTAACAGTGGTCATCAGAGAGAGAAACACAAAAGAGAAACAATAAAAGTTTAAAGAAGCCCATTCTTATCGCAATGGATTGGTGATACCTATAATGAAGAGTTTTCAACAGCAACTCAACCATCCATTCTGTCTCTTAAGGAATAAAAAAAAAAATCAGAACTTTTCACGAAACACCTGTCAAGACATAATATAAATCTTCCGCTTCAGATTGCAGCAGTGTCAAAATAATCAAGGTCAAACATGGATTATGTAATTTTTTAAAAAAAAATTTAATTGCGTAGTAATATAATACAAAAACAGTTTTTATCTGTTTCATCTAGTATTTTTTATTATCGCTTGCAAAGTTAACAGACTGTTGGTGCACCCCGTATTATCGTCTTCAATCACAAACTATCTGATATTTTATAGATTTTTTTAATTTTAAACTGTATTGTCTGTTAGTTTTAGTCGATCGTATTTATTTTAGTCGATCGTATTTATTATATATCAATTTATGTTAGTGTTTCAAATGATACATCTAGTTTGGCTAAACGATTAAACGCAATTTTTCAATGAAAACAGTGTCCTTTGATCCTTTAAGTACACCCTTCGAATTGTTTTATTCACTTCTTCTTTTTATTCTTCTTTTATTATTGCTATTACAGCCACTAGTGAAACACAAGTGACGATGGGTAGCTTAAAGAATTAATCGTTGACATGCGCAGTGGCTGACAATAACGAAAACGGGCAAACGAGCTCTTCCGCTGCGTCCGCGCCCTGCCTACATCCTGCGCTTAGTCGACTGCAGTGATGCTAAGCTGATCGCGCTGGCTTATTTGCAGAAAATAATAAGATATCGTTGTGCTCAGCATTTAAACATATTGTAATTGCTCTTCACGAGTTAAGTTGATATGTTGTTGATATTATGCGATACCAACTGATGCCAGTGACTCTGACTCTGAGCCACTGGCATTCGGTTGGTTGAGGCGGCCGGTGAGGCAAAAAGACCAAAAGGCAAAAAGACTTAAACAAGTTCTTGCACCCCGAAAATAATGATGATGATGGTCCGTTTTGTATTGTCATTGTCTTGGATCAGTAGTGATCAGATGGAGCAGAGTTAAAGCCGCAGATGAGGCAGCCAGCCAAGCCTTACTCAGGCGTACACACAAACACAAACACAGGACACACTATCTGACTTAACATCAGATTAACTCAATAAAGTAAGCTCAAAACACAGGCACATCTATGGAGATATATATACAAATACTTGTACATAGCATAGCACTACAATATCAGGGATAGCTGCATTATCAGTGTTTTGTGTTGCTACAAAGCAATCTCATAAACTCGCGGATCATCGTTATTGTTGGTTGGTTGGCTAGCTGGCCGGCCGATCGGTCGGTTGTTTGCTTAAATCTGCAGAGGTCGTCTTCGACTTGACCATTATCCATTAGAGCAGAGCAGAGAGAGAGATAAGCGTCCCTTGTAGCCGTTGTTGTTCTGGTTCTGGCGGCTGCAGTTGTTTAGCTGCAACAGTAGCCGTTCGATAATTTGCTACGGCATTCCAAGTGTATGTCGTCTTATCCCACATGTCAATCATGAACCTAATTATTCTTTCGGCCAAATGTATAAAAATGCAAACGATAATTGGACTGTGGCCGATTGAAAGGATATCAATTTCAATACAATCAAAAATTCACAATGAAATAAATGAAGCACATAAATTAGGTCGATATGAAAGCGATTATATACGTACAACATTGATATTTGATATTTTATATTCCCAGAAAATATAATAAAGAAGATTAGAATGATTATAACAAATAATGCATTAAATTATTTTACACATTAATGGTACAAGTTGTGTGGAGTGTGTAGGAGATTTTATTTACATCCAGTGGATTGTGTTACATACTCGTAGAAATCAAAACATTGTGTATATCACGAGGAAAGAGCAAATAAAAAAAGTAAACTATCTCAAGTGTATGTCGTCTTACTCGCTGAGAAATGAGACAAATGAGGCGCGAATGCTAACCTTTATAAAACGTACTGTGAGACCAAGTAAGCTTACGCTACAGAGGAAAAAGTAAATAATATTGCATATAACGTTTGGAGATTTTATGATTTTAAAATTAAGGAGACAGGTTCAACAATAAACCTAGCAGGCGCAAAACTTTAAGGGATCCCGAAAACGTAGAGCGTACAAAAGCGTCAGTTATTCAACAACCTAGAAGATTTTAGTCGACAATGTAAGGTGATCCTGAGATTGAGTTATGTTTTTAGTGCAAATTTTTGATATACATACGTACATACGTAGTCCAAAATATTTTGAAAAAATTTTTCTTGACTTTTCTCGAAATAAGGACGAAAAGGACACGTAAGGAGTCGAGACAGAGGGTTAAAATGTTCCACAACATAATTCCTCGTTAAATTACATTGAAGACATCTGATATCGAAAATGCACTAAAACAATAACAAACATAGTTTTTCAGGACCTATTTCAAACACTATTTCAGGTTAAACTGAAAACTTCACCGGGCCATAAAAAAACAGTTTAACCTAGGGTGGATCTGTCCTACCGGATTTTTAATTTACTCACCTAAAGCTTTCATCCCATTAAGAAATCACTCCGTCCGCAGTCATAGTGTCACAGTGTAATTACTGGGAACAAAACACAGGGTGGACTAAAAGTCAGTTAACATTTGAACCGTGGAGTGGACAGAAGGGTTACAAAACGCAATAGCAATTTGTCAGATCTGTGAAAAATTTGGCCTTAACATGAAGGAGACTTCCGATGGACATAAAGGTACTAAGGGAGTTTTTGGGGTCGGTCAATTCGAATCGGGAGTCAAATTTTGAAAAAACCACCGATCCGCCGATATTTTCCTATGGGGTATTTGTGGGTCCCTTCGGTTTATTCATAGCGCATTATGGGAAAAGTATCCGACACCGGGGTAAGATAATTAATTACATGAAATCGTTCATTACATTAATACCAACACACAATGCAACAATGGAGGTCACAATAAACGCTCACAACAATGCTCGCAAGCAATCAAAGCCATTTGCGGTCAATTGTACTTAATGGATGCTACTGCTTTTTTCTGTTAACAACTCATTAACTATTATCTTATAAAAGATATTTTTTATATTAAAATAAAAATCCAATTTACTGTTACCTTTAAACGTTTTCAGCCAACAATGATGTTTTTATTTGGAATAACATTTAATATTTCGCCATAAATAAATCATTGCATGAATTTCTAATGTTTCTGTCAGCCACTACAAGTTGATTAAAGTGTGGGGCAAAAAAAAAAATTGCAGACTTCCTTTAATGTCACCATCAGCAGACGTCTGACTGACGGACTGGCTGACATTCCTATGGATTTACTGCACACGAGAGGGGGCAGGGGGGGGGGAGAGCTGAAACAAGTTGTTGAATTTGAAAATGATTGGAACAAATCATAGGAATTTTCCCACCTGAACATAAAATTATGTACTGCGCCTCACATCTGACCATATAAATGCGATGAGATAGATGCCACAAATGGAGAAAAAATCATTACAGATTCAATCACAAATCTCCCAGTTACCGCTATAGTTAATAATTTAATAGCAATGTAGTTTGTTAACACATTATTTTGTTTGATTTATACAAAAAGTCACAGACGACGGACGTACGAGTACAACATCTGCTCGGATGACGATGATAGCTGCTCCATGGGAGCGAACGAACGAACATGAGTCCACGTTAGAGGGGTAGAATTATGTACATATACGTCGCTGTTGCAATAGTTGGCTCAGTGGCCGTGGGCATCCATCCCATTGCATCTCCTGGATGGGGTTAAAAGAAACATTAATCATTTGTTATTGTCGTCCATTCGACAGCTATCATTAACGTCAGATAACGTCATTATTATCAATTTAATTGAAAAATTACAAAGACACCAGAAAAACTCACTCACTCTCTCACTCACTTGTTGTAGGCAAAAGTCAGTGCACCAAAGTGCATAAAATATGTATTGATCGCATATAGTAAAACATCGACACCAACAACAATAGCAACGGCAACAGCTAGAGCATCAGCAACAAAAAAAAAACAAGAACACTAACAACCTGTGGCGTTGTATGGATTGATTTGAGGATTTTATGTTTCAGGCACTGATTGAACCGATCATACAATAGATTGCAACACAGCGTACGACGACAGCAATGTAAGCCATGTGTGTAACCCAGTAAACGATTGGGGGTATTCGAGGTGCTGACTAGTGTGATGACAGCTGACCATCAGTTAGACAGCGGATAACTGTTAAGATGGGATTTTTGTTAATGTCAATTCTGTAGGCAGTAATGTCGAACTATTCGTTTGCTTGAAATGCCAGATTCTTTTTCATTTCTTTAACAACCCAATACAATATTTTTCAGCTCAGTGATTTGGGTCTTAATTTTGAGAACTAAACGTGAAAGTATCCCCAGGAAGAAGAATTTCTGCAATATTCGTTTTGTCTAGTTACATGCCATAATAATTTAATGTCGATTGGCAGTTAGTAAGTATCATATAGGGGAATTTGTCACTTTTTTGGCTCTAGAAGGACCTTGAATCCTTCTCTTTAAATATGAATAAAAATCGTTTATTTCAGTTTCCTCCGACGTTTCGCTGGCATTTCCCAGCTTCTTCATAGATTTTTATATGGATCTGGTAACGATAAACAATAAATTTTCGAAACATTTTGCACGAAATAAATCATAAATCATTTATGATTAAGTTGTCCATCTCGTTGGAATGTGCGACAGGCTGTGGAGATTGTCAGAAGCCAGTACGTCAATATTTAGATGGTCCGAAAACGAGCAATCTGTCGATACCCTCCAATTACCGACCATGTTCGAATATTTTTCGTTAATAAGTGCAACAGCTAGAACTTATTTTCTATTCGTTTATTTTCTGTGGGTTTGTTACCCCTGTTAACTACTGTGTTTGTTCTTAATAATAAAGTTTAAAAGCGACTGACCCTTTAGGTTGATGTTTGAGCTACCCCAGATGGTATGGTGCACCTTGGCATCCGCACATATGATTAGAGGAATGTTACTATTGTTTAAGTAGGACGTTACCTTTCTTACGGTAGCGCCAGGTGGATCATTTCCGTGGTCGTGTGTCTTGTTACAACTCATAATCTAAATTGCCTAACCATTACTCTCGATTGCTGCCGTACAATAAAAGCTTAGAATAAAAGCTTTAAGGGTGTCCTTGGCCATAATACATGCTCTGGTCTTACCTGATCCGGCTGCGTACAGAGTTCAGTAGCCTTCTTTGTTTATCCATGGCTCTTTGATGCATATAATCTCCTCTGTAGCTGATGTTATTCGGAGGAGTGAAGAGGCTGACGCCGCTTTTGAATGGTAAGGGTTGATTTGTGTGGCCTTCACTACAATTGATCGCTGTTTACGACAGTTATGTTGGCGTTCTCTGGGTCGTCGTTAGATTCCAAGAGGTCGTCCTCATCTACTGCTACGTTCTTCTTGCCCAGGACTTCGCTCGCCAGGCTAGATACCGAATAAATGTCTTCGATGTTGGAGCTGAAGACTTCTTGAGCTGAAGACTTCTTTTTATCGTCGCTTTTGTATACACGCAAGAAGATAAAGTCAAATCCATAGAACACCATCCCTTGTGTCTTTCTAAGTGGCAGAAGTGTGTCAATAATAATATTATGGTGGCCTCCCTGGATTCTTCCACTTCCGCTTCAGTAGCCTTAACTACTTTACAGTCCTGTGTGAGTAGTTGTGGATTACTGGATTGAAGAATTGCCACAATGTTATAGTAGAAATGACAGAATTACAAAAATCACATTGGGCAAAGTTTTAATTGATCAGTACAGACCTTTGAAACGTTATGGTGATTTTCAGGGTTAAGTGCGTGATTTTAGACCAAACAGGACGATAATTCAATTATATACATATCTTCTTCATAATGAAGACTACAGTAGCATTTAAACCAATTGGCATCGCCTTCAACAAAAATCACATGTTAAATGTAATCTAATCTATTATCCTCGAAATCTGCCGCTTAAGAAAATATTGATATTTAACTGAACTCAGGTTGAAATTTTACACAAATCACACTTTCATTCAGTTGCCCCACACATATTTGCAGTCAAAAGGAACCAAGTTCAATACCTTAAAACAATTTAGTTATTTATACAAACATATAATTGGTAGCCCAGTGTCACATTTTGGGCATCACTAATTATATCACTTCCTTAAGAAATGTTCGCGACGATAACGGTTAACAAGTTCACCTAAATAAATGTCAAGTTGTCGGCTTCTAATGTTGTCATTCCGCGAAACGTTTTCAGCCGAAAATTGATATCAAAACGTATCGACAGCAAATTAAAATTAAAACACAACTGACAATGACAATTTACCCTAATTTCACAGTTTAATGCCGCCGCGCCCGTCCTACAGCGTCCGCCAACATTTTGGCGATAGCGATAATGGCCAATAAATGCAAAATGTGATTAGAGCGAAGCGTGGACAAAATATGCCCAGGCGAGAAGCCACAACAACAACTACCACAACCACTTTAGTACAAAAGGCCGGACTCATATTGAAACAAAAGCTACACAATGTCTGCTCATGAGGAAAAGACAAACGGCATCACCTTTTTGAAAAAATGGCGCTAGAAGATGTTTAACAAATACACTCGTTCCTTCGGCCAAAAGCAGAAGACACAACAAAACAAAAGGAAACAAAAACCCACACCACTCAATCCAACACCAGGAATAGTGGCACACATTAGATGATTGGAGTTTGGAGCCTTTTTGTCCACGCTGCCTTTGTGCGATCGAAGCGATCGCTGCTCGCTCGTCCAACGTACCAACGCGACCAGTTTAAACGGAAGCCATGCCTGTCTTAGGCACGAAAGAAATTTAATACTAATTGGCATAAATACCAAGTGTCGCACAGTGGCAATATGTTGAGGTTGCACACACGCACACACACACATCCAACTATAGAAACAAACAACTTGAGGCATACAAAAAAAAAAACACACACACATACAAAACAATCAAAAAAACTGCACAGAAGAAGACCCATTGGGGCAGCAACCACAACACAGACAAAACGATTCTCTGATGAGATCTTCACCTTGGAAATCACATCAATCGTTGTGTCTCGACATAATACTGATGAAGCCAGAGGCTACGACGACAACGACGATGGCTGATGGGCCACGATGGTGATGTTGAAGATGCTGATGATGATACTGATGACGATGCTGGTGATGATATGTTTGCTGTTGTTGCTGCTGCTTATGCTGTTGTTGCCGTTGCATTTATTATTGATACTGCAACATTTTAAGGATGCACATACATAGCACAGCAACAAAAAAATAATCGAAATCAATAATGAAGTCACAATCATTATGATCATCATCATTAACGTTAGAGATGTTGCATTAATACGATGTCTACTGCTTGTACTCTACAGGTAGTATTGTCAATGCTAGCTGACAGTCGTACAAGCAGCTAAAGAAGTAATAATTTTCATTTACACAGTACAACATTTTTCATTTGGTACCCAATTCTGAGAACTGCACGTGAAAGTAGCCCCCATAAAGAAAAAGTTTTGCATCATTCGTTTTGTCAAGTTACATGCCATAATAATTTAATATCCATTTGAAGTTAATATGTATCGTATAGGGAAATTTGTCACGTTTTAGGATCTTTTGTTTGGCATAACTTAAGAACGATTTAGTTTGAATATATTTAAAAAAAATTAAGAAGCAACAGTTTCACTTTTCCATTCATCAAATGATTTTGAACTGGGCTTATTTTGTAGCAGTTACAATAAAACTGTTGTACTCAATGGCGTATAATTTACGTGGATAATATTTATGATAAGCATATGCCACCATAAAGTATTTATTTTATGTCAAACAAAAACTCGAAAACGTGACAAATTCCCCTGTACGATACATACTAACTTCAAATCGATATTAAATTATTATGGCATGTAACTTGACAAAACAAATGATGCAGAACTTCTTCTTTCTTAGGCCACTTTCACGCGCAGTTCTCAGAATTGAGTCCCAAAATCATGTGTTTGTTATATTTAGGGCGGACTGTATTTTATTAATTAATTTAGTCATGGCGGTTATAATATTTATATGTGACGTTGCAAAAATTTTGCAAACTTTTAGAGCAAGTTTTAAATTTTATTGTAATCTTTATAAATAGTCCTGCGATACATATGGAGAAAATCTGATGTCGTTTGTGAGACTGAAATACGGCTGTTCTTGCTGCTATCATGTTCTTCTTCATCAGGTGATGAAAAATTCTCTAAACATTTATGTTATTTACTACTAATTTTATTCACCAAAAAAAAAAAACAATCGGTTGTTGTTTAAAGTCGACTACGACATACGTAAAAAATAGTGATAAAATAGTTTCCACATACAAAGCTTTCAAATCCCAATGGAACTGGGCCAAAAAATTATTAATTTCCACAAATGAAATGCCACCTTAAATTGCAACCTCGGTTTTCTATTAATTTCGTGGCATTGAGGGTCAATTTTGTTTGATATAAAAATACAATTGTACCGCATTGCGACTGTCGACCAGGATCGATCCTACAAAAATTTATGTGAAATAGTTTTTAGTGTTAGATTGCTGTGTGCCTGTTTGTTTGTGTGTCGATGTATTAAACGTATGGAATGTTTATCGAACCAATTGAAATTGCTGTGACAACAATAAAAATTCAACTTTTTTGTCTGCGTTCATTACAAACAATGACAATTATATAACTCCAGTCGACGACGACGACTCGACGCTACTCGGTCGGGGCTCGACTCTCCTAGTAGCAGTGGCAGCAGCAGGTTCAACTCAGCCGTGGAGCAAAAAGTTCAGCAGCTGATCAAACGATTTGTAGCTGTAAACTTGGCAATATTAGGTTTTTTGTTGCTGTTGTTATTGGTTTACTCTTTATCTGCGAGCGGTTTTTGCTCGCATCTACAATTCCGAGTCCATTGACAGCAGCCGGTGTTTTAAATTTGTTGGGAATGTAATCGGAGTGCATGTACTGGCCATAGAGTAGCAGCAGCAGCAGCAGCAGCCATAGCCACAGCAGTATCCTTACTTGGCAATGGACATGTTGCAACGAGACAAACCGATCCAAAACGGAGCCAGGCCAGGTGATCGATCCTCTGCTGAGAGGAGACAGCCAAATCGATCGTATTAAGCAAAAACTAATAAATGTTGTATGGTAGTTGTTGTAGTTTGTTGCTTGTTAAAGCAATAATCCAATTAATCGAACAATTTACTTTAATCTCTGGCATTATTAATATGGCTGAAGGGGGGAGGGGGGTTTCTCTTCCCCACTTAAGCGGCTCTGGGGATATAACGAACGGGCGCGAGCAGTCACAAATCTATGAAAAGTTTTTCTTTTTGTTAAAGTAAATTTTGTTGTATGTGTGTGTTTGTTTACTAAATAAATGGAATATCATAACGTTACATTTTTGATTTATATCATATTTAGCAATAACAAATTAATGCATTTAATTGTCTTAAAAGATTTGAAACTCGGCATGTGTATGTTGTTTTATATAAATAACAACAAAATTATATGTTTGTTGTAAAATATCGATGATTGTATATTGAAGTAGAGTAGATATAACAAATAATTTCAAAATGTTTATTTATTTATGTAGTTATATTATACAAAAAATATTAAAAATGTTTTATATTATAAAATATATGTAAGTGCACATAGTTGAACTGGTTGAGCTACTCGTATATACATTTCACATTTCTGAATATGCATAACTTTCGCCGTACGTTTTAGGTGAAGCGTTTACTGGTTATATATATTATACAATTGGTTATATGCATTTTGTTTGCTCAGCTGGCACTTCTTTGCAATCCTATGGGATAATGTAACGCACGTAGGAAATTATTTTATGCGCTTCGATTTTCTGCGCTTCTTCACGAATTAATCACACCAAGTTTTGCCAGTGTACAGCTCGTACAGCTCTTGATTCATACGACGTCGATACTCTCCGTTAACGATGATGGGTCCATATATTTTACGTATATTTTACGTACCCCAAAGACGTATCAGCTTCGCTGGATTATCAAACTCAACCATGGTTTCGAATAGTTTCTGCCATATAGGGCTTTCGAAGGCAGCTTTTTAGTCGACGAAAAGTTGTTGATTTACCAGGTCTAAAGCCACACTGATAAGGACTGATCAGGTAGGATAACACTGGCTTTAGTCTATCACATAGCACTCTCGACGGGACATTATGTGCGATGGGTAAAAGACTAATCCCGCGGTAGTTGGAGCGAACACTTGGATCACCTTCTTCAGCACATGACATAATAGGCTTAGATTCCAATCATTGGACATGCACTCATCAGCTCAACTGGTGCATACTCGTTATCAGCTCATCGTCACCGGACTTGAAGAGCTCTGCCGAAAGACCGTCGGCACCGGAAGCTTTATTATTTTTCAGCCGGAATATTGCAATCCAAGCCGTCGTCGACAATTTGCGTGATATCCCCACGTGCACTGCCTTCTGGAACCAGCAGTTGCTGGAACTGTTCACTCCATATAAGCAGCACACTCTGCGTATTTGTAACCAGATTTCCTTCCATGTCCTTACAGGAGAGCCCGTTACCGTAGTCTTGCTTTTACTTTCTGGTAAAATTTTATGTATCGCCCTATATCCTCGTTTTCCCATTCCTTCATCAGTCGTTTTTTTCGCTTAAATAGCTGTCTCGCCTTTTTAACTGTCTCCTTGTGCCGTTCCCTAACATTCCGGGTTACAATTGGCTGTAGCGTTGCCCTAGAAGCAGCATCCTGTTCTTCAGACGCTATGCGACATTCATCATCGTACTAGGATTTGCCTGAACGCCGTTTTTCATATCAGGGCGATTGCCATGGAATGCGCAAAATGCTACCATTGGGTATCGGGAACGTCAGAAGTAGAGGCGTTGTGTCGTAATAGTTGGGAAAGCTGGTTAGAGTAGGCATCTCTGGGGTTTTCAGCTTCGCGATGTCCAGCTTTCTTTCCTGGAACCCATGTGAGGGTAACCGTCAATGTCTCGCTGTCTCCTCCTGACACAACCGGCATACTTGAACATTTCTGTATGTGATGTACACGTCCTCCAGGGATTTGGTAGCCGCTTTGCTATCAGTAAGTAAATAAATAATACCGCCCAATATCCTATAATAATAAATTTGCTTCAAGGCTATTCTAAAATTATGATGTCATCTTCCCCAAAGTGTAGGGTAAGTATTATCATAGCTCCAGTTATGTATTACTCGGTCTTCCCAGTCTACAGTTATAACACCAGTTTAGCAGAAATTTAAACGCTCAGAAAGTAACTTATGATCCTTGTCGGTAACTATTAGTGCTACGTCATCCGTATATGCAACAGTTGTGTATTGATGTTTAGATTCCACAGAAGTGAAGAGAGTACCTACACCTACTTGCGGGGTACCACGAAATATTCGATACGCCCAGACTAGATCTAAAGCGTCTAACATTAAGGAGTTGATCAACTAAGGATCAGTCGGCTGGTGTATTCTCCAGATGTTTCATTGAGTTTATTACAGATTTAGGTTTGACATTGTTGAAAGTTGCATCTATTACCAGCAAGGCGGCTAGTTTGTTTGTCGTTTAGGGATCTTTCTATAAAATTAATTATCGAATGTAAAACAGCTTTCGTCCATTTATTCTTCGTGTGACATACTGAGCCTTAGACAAAGCTTCCGGTTTAAGAGATGTTCAGATATATACATAAATTATTTCCTCCAAAGTTGTATGCAGGAATGAAGATAGGCGAATTACCCCCTTTAGGAACAATTTTGTAGGTTGTCCATCTCGTCGGGATTATTCTATTATTAATTATTATATTAATCTGTTGAATCTCCTCCATGATTGCTTTCCTTATCCGGTTTTTGAAACCTATATGCGTTCCGTCAATTGTTGACTTGTTAAATAGTTGCCTGCATTCCATTAGTGTGGCTTAGATTTAACATCCCTATCAGTTCCACTGCAGGATTTCTTTTTTGCTTCAGCTAAGCATCATCTGTAGACGCTGGACACCTGGATAACTTGCTCTTCAATAACTTGTTTGTTTTCCATCTATTAATATATAATATTTTCGGAATCCACTTTAAACGAAAGGTCAAAATCAATATACAAATGGTCAGAAAGGGAACAGTTCGATACTTTCCAATTACCAATACCCGTTGGTGGTGCCTTTTTAATTAAAAAAATAAAATAAAAGTAATCTTAGTTTACCAACAAAAAAACCTTGTAAAGAAGCTTAAGCTTTGAGGTAAAAAGAAGAATCGTGGGAAAAGAATTTCCTTCATTTCTCATGTTTGAATATTAACGGTCAAATTCAAACTATAATTGGTGCTGGCCATTTTCGGCTGATATCTACTTCGCATGTACATGTTTGACATAATTGTAGATATATATACAGCTGATGACGTACCATTGAGCATCAGTTCGTCACACTAAATTTGACCAAAAATATCAAACAATAAAAAACACTTTTCTGATCGTAAGGTGCATTTGATGTATCATTTGATACACTTTAACGTAAATTTAGTAAAAAAATAATTGTATTGCATTTTTGCGAAAAGGGCGAATATTTAGTATAAGGTTTGTGGAGGAAGATATTGTGGTTCTAAATTCCATATCATGTAAGTCGTAGCGGCGCACTCTGACACAGATAATTTAATACATATATGTATTACATATGCCCAAAAATGTTGACTTCACGAAACTCTAAAAAATATGTGTTCAGATATGATGACTTTTAACTTATAGTCTTGTTTTGGTTTGATGTCCAACAGTTTGTATTATTGAATTATTAACGCTGAAGATTTGCTTTACAAATTATACCAATAATCTCCAATCAAATATTACATTACTATAAGATACTCATTGATTGACATTCACAATCTTGAGTGATGATCACAACAGACTTTTAGCACGCTATTAAATGTTCCCCCCAAAAACACACCCCATTTTTATTTTGTGTTTGTATTTAATACTAAGCAACACAACCACAGCAAATAACATACTTCGTCATCTTCATACGATCAGTTATGCTTTATTGTCAAGATCATAAAAGTGCCACAGCTTTATTAACACTTTTGTCAATTAAGATCATAATGAATCTTCCGGTAACACTTGAGAGCCATTAGTAGCTTGTTATGACGCTACGCTACGCTATGCTCCAGCTCTCCTTGGTTGCACTTCTGCCCGCACTTGGAAACGCGAAGATTTATAGGGAAACAAACAAATGTGACACTGACAACCATGTACGAGCGAGTAGTTTATAGTGTGCTCCGGCTATATGAATGCTTGAACTATTTAAACGATTTGTTTGTTACATTTACTTAATGGGCGGAAAAAATCAAACGAAAAATGTTCAACCGACAAGAACGACGACAGCAGTAAGAATACAATATGTGGTTGTTGTTGTTGCTGCTATAGTGGCAGCAGCATCGACAGCAGCCCACCGCCCCATTAAACCACAAATTTATTACCTTCTAAATCACTGCAAACATCTTCATCTTCTGCAGCACAACTCCACACACATACAGCAGTCGACCGGCCTATGCGTCTCATTCACTCGTCCGCCGATGAGGCATCATCTATCGGTTGCATCCATCCATTCATTCATCCAGTCCCCCCACATGCCAAAGCCAGTCGGCGGTGTTGTCACTTTGCCGTGTTCCCTAAATGTTTTAAATGCCGAAACATTAATTTTCAAGTGTAACTTTATTACTTTGCACAGTTCCGCATCTAGATACTTACGACAACATCCAGACGGACGGACAGACTGACAGACAGATCTTCACATAAATGACAAACGGAATAAGCGTTTAGCACCGCCAAGAGCACAACATATATCACTCTCTTCCCTCCTCCTCCACTATAGATTTGAATAGACCATTTACACTCGCTCACGCTTACTTCTCGCAGTGCAGTCATTGTGCCGCCACTGTGTATGGACCGATCCATCGTCTGAATGCATATGAGCGTCATTTGGAATGCGATCGCTCAACACTCGATCAGTGTGTGGAGTGGATGTAGTCCTCGTGGCGACGCACATAGTTGGGTGACACTCCTGTACCGATGGGCGTTCGTTCATTAAGTACAAAATGTTAATTATGATCAATGCCGCCACTTTTGCCCTTTAGTCAACCCCTTCCATTAATATTCACACGACTCTCGTGAAGGGGAAGAGGACGCTGGGGAGAGAGAGTGAAAAGGGGGAAATGGTAAAACAAACGAAGAGGAACCACCCACAAATGGTATGTTGGAAAAATGTAATGAAAGTCATAGATGACAATTTACAAATGACAATAAATCAAGGCATTTAAAATTAAGAAAATTCACTCAGCTTAGTAGGGCGGAAATACGAGGATAGTCTAAGAAAGCGGGTTAAAAATTGAGAAGGGCAGCAGTTAAGTGAATTAACTCGCTTCTATTTTTAGAAACGCATCTATAGTTAAACGACATATACGACCTAAAGCTTTTAAGAACTAACTTAGTCGAACTTCTCTATATCGGTCACTGGGGAGAAACTACAGAGTGTTTGGTTGTATATGTAAACACTAGATTTTTATTTCATTTAGATGTTATTCTGATACATACAATTTTTTATACATAAATATTACAACTTATTTCATATGAAAGAACTTATTACTCTATCGACAAAATCTTCACATCAATTAAGGAAGGTAGAAATTTCAAAAAGGAACTTTATTTTTTAATTTCATAAATGTTCTTTGTGCTGTCGTTATAGAGACATTAGTTTAGAGAAATATAGTGCTTTTAAAAAAATTCCTTATAGAGAGAAATTCGCTATAGAAGTTATTTCTTAATTATTATATTTCTCTGTGAAAAAAATATCGCATGATACCTCATTTTATGAACTATTCTCTAATTGTGGATGTAGGTTTAGGCTGAGGACATGTAATGACATAGCACAATGCCATGCCATTACAACACTCGGAGATCATTATGGTCCTCTGTGATTGTCCTGATTGATGAAGGAGAAATATATAAGGGAAGAATATTTTACAATATAATAAAGAATTTAGAAGAATAGTACAGTGGGAAAGAGATAGAAGTGTGTTCTCTCATTCAACTTCATATATACAAGTAGTGTGGTTACGTAGGTATACTATGGTCCACTATGGTTTCCCGAGGAATTGCTTCCTTCTTCTATGAGGGGCTGGGCAATGGCATAACAAGTGCTCGATGGTCTCAATTTCCTCCTCATCGTCGCAAATCCTGTCGTCTCCTAGTTAGATGTAAATGCTCTGTATGTCGCAATGTCCCGTGATTACTCTAATTAGTCATCTAACGGACCTTCTATCCAGTTCCAATAGTGATCTGGTTTGTCTTCCATCCGGTCTTGGCCAAATATCTCGTGATACCACATAGTCGGTGCGATGTTCCCAGGATGCATTTGCCAGCCTTTCGATGTGACGGGTCACAATTCCGTATATATGACACATTGGTGGTCGCACTGATTCTTATTTGTATTATT
The DNA here is from genome assembly GCA_964034835.1 of Muscina levida. Classification (NCBI taxonomy): domain Eukaryota; kingdom Metazoa; phylum Arthropoda; class Insecta; order Diptera; family Muscidae; genus Muscina; species Muscina levida. Next base: position 189,470,822 of record OZ035880.1, on the reverse strand, counting down.
CATGTTTTCCGAGGGACGCAATTTTCATATCCTGTAGTAAAATCGAACAGTTGAATAAAATGTTTTGTTTTGGTGTTGTTGTATTACTTCAACTTTGATTTTAGTACGGAATATGAAAATTGGGTCCCTCGGAAAACATGAATAACTTAACAATTTGTTCATCGATTTTAACAAACAAATATGCGTTTAACTCGTGAAAGTGTGGACATTCTAAATAAAGTAGTAAACATTAGGGTGTCTTTATAAAATAGTGGCTACAAACAGTTTTAAACTTAAAAAATAGTAAAATAATCACAAAAGTTTGAAATTTCGAGGCAAAAAACAGACAGATGCGACAAGTTATCAATATATATATCGTTGGAAAGGCCGTAGTGTCTTCTCTCAAAACTAGCTGAGAAACCTAAAATCAGTTTATATTCAACCACGTCACTGGCTAATGAGTGCGTACGAAAGACCGGTATTATAGTGGACTTTATGAGCTATTTAGGTTGCCTAGACACGTTCAGATTGTATTGATATGTTCACAAAAGTTATTCAACTTTACTATGGCTACAATTTTGGCGAACATTGTAAGTGAAAAATTTGGACTCCCTCAAAGTAATGCTCAAAAAAGTGAAAAAATAAGATTATTTTCTTAAATTTTTTTGCAAAAACGGCAGGAATAAGTAAAACTCCCAGCTACCTTATTGCCGACTATAGTTTAGTGCTATCACGAAGTGTAAGTTAGCTTTTTGACAATAACTGATGACACCTTTTTTAGAGGGGCTCTCTGATTTTGAGAATCTTTTGAGGTCCATAAAAAAAATTGGTCACCAATCTGGCCAAACTGAGTGTAGGGTTTTAATACCCTCCGATAGTAGAATCGAACCTATACTGTAAAGTTCTTGTATTTTTCAACAAGTCTTTATTTGTTGCATAGTGATATCAGTACCCTCAAACCCTCAACTTTGAGAGCTTAAAACTATAAGAACATGTAGATATATATATATATATGTATATATTGGAAGAAAATTTATGAGTGTTCTTATTAAATATTTTTGAGTAAATCTACATTTAAATTTGGATTCATTAATGACATCAACTTTTTTCTATTCTGGCCAAGCACGTTACCCTGTGCGTCGTTCGCATAGGCCACAATCTTGAAGGCCTCTCGATGACCAGGAATGCCGCTCATGAATATAAACCATTTCCTATACTGTTCTCTATATGTCCAACCACTTCGTGCAGAGCGCTGTGGATCTCCCCTTATGGTACGCATGCTGCGCTCCACTGTTGGGGCTATTGTTCAGGTTTCGTCTCAGGTACAAATAAGACTCCAAATCCTTTAAAATAAATGATGAAAGGCTGATAGATCTATAGTCGTTTGGTAGTGAATGTGTTGATTTACCCCATTTGGGTATGAAAACTACCTTCACTTGCCTCCGTAGACACCCTCTTAGAAGTTCCGTTAGGATCGGTGCAGTGACGGAAGATATCTGCTGTAACATAGCCGGATAGATTTCGTCCATTTCTGGAATCCCGTTTGGTTTCTTAACACATCCGAGTACTTAAGGGTCCTGTGAGATTAATCGCCTAATTGTGGATGTATTGCTGATGAAAATTATGTTGAAATTCCTACAACTATCACATACTACCCTCTTAAAAAGTATGTCTTGCGTTGTTGCCGCAACAAACTGCATCTGCCTATGCCGTGATATCTGCTGCTTAAATGTCTCTCTCCAATTGCTTATATTGAATGTACCTTTGGACGAGTGAGATATTGCAACATGTAAATGTTGTTAATGAAACACTGTAATTACACATTGCCACTCTATTACGGAAACAACAACAACAACAGCAGCGACAACAAAATGACATGCTACAAGCCCAACAACATACCTCAACATTAAGTGTAACACATTTATTTTCAAACAAAACGAACATAAAGTGGGGAGGGGAGAAAAGGGGATAGAAACTGGGAGAAAATGTCCACCGATCTTCATTTAAATAGAATTCGAAGAGGAGCCATCAACAGCCCTCTTAAGTGCAATCCACGGCACAGATGTGTTTAAAATTAATACAAAAATAAATGACTACCAACCAAATATGTCACTTATAGATTTAAAGAGATTTGTTTTGTCCTTTGGTGATTAAGACACAAAATCCACTGCGAATAAAAAGACACAAGTTGCAGTAGGGATGTCGTTCTTCAAAATTTTGTATCAAAATTTCGGTCACTGGTATTCATGAAATTTGCATTAACTTCCTTGTAGCTAAACTTATGTAGTAATTATTTAGCTTTTGTTCGGCTATATGGTCTGTATTTAAAAGACAATTTTTGTTGTTCTTTTATTACATTTATTTACAATACTGTAACATTATATCTAAGTTTTCATAACCATAAATAATGAATAGTTTAAATTGTCATCCTGCAGAGATAAATATATTAACTACTTTTAACTTTATTTCAGCAAATATCTTCTCGTAGTGCTGCTACTATTATTGATAGCATAAAGCCTCCTTCCTATACTATGTTACATACAACATACATTGTAAAAGAAATCTTCATATAATTCTCAAATTTGAATTTTTCTCAGCCTATTAACTATCTTTCTTTTTCTGCCTGATTTCCCCTAACTATTAGTTGTTCAATTCGAACATTTAATGAATAACATTGTTTGGCTTGCTTTCCATTGTCCAACTTCTCGAGATCCATCAGTTCATCGCATCTCATGTACAAAAGTGGATGACAATTCAATGAATATTAAAATTAATAATTTTCAATTAAAATGAACTAAAAGCGATTATTCAAAACGAATCAAATCAATTTCGTTTGATCAGCACCATAAAAGGACATCTCTGTTTCTCATTCTCCTGCTGAGGCTGAGACTGCTGCTACTGGTTGAAGTTCCACCATTGAACAATGTGATGTCCTCCAGATTATATGTGGCAAGATGGCCGAAAGAGGTAAGGCAGGGGGAGCTGCAACAGTTGCGCGCGTTGTTCGCCGGTGTAACAATGCAACAAACAAACAAACAACTGAAACACCAACAAACTCCTGTGAATAGGTGCGCGAATTGTTGTGAGCAATGGCAAGTGGTGGACAAACACACACTCACTCACTCATTCACTCAGTGGCCACAGACGACAGCAATTATAATAAATAAAGTCGATGGAATTTTCATGTTTGAGATCATGTACATAAAAATGGAAATTGTATGGAGAAGAATCCAATAAACAGCAACAATAACAACAACAGCAGCAACAAGCAATGTCACAATGCTTCTGCGCTTGTTAGGCACTTATGCCATTTTTGAACAATTGGACATTTTACACTTTACACAATCCCAATCCCAATTCCAATCACATTCAACGCTGCACCGATGTCAACTGCTGTCCAACTCCAGCTATGTGTGATTATTGTTCGTCCTCGTATGCCGCGTTTGGATGCTGCTCCCGTCCACTTGGTGTAAATTTCTTTAGCCTAAGGCAACAACAACAACAAAAAACGTTTATAATCATCATATGTATTAGGAGAGGGTAACTATTGGGGAGTGATGGAATGTAAATAAGTATAAATTTTAGGTGGCATGGAAAGCCAGATGAAAAAGTGACTATGCAGTTTTACTATATATTGTCACTTTTAATAAATTGTTGGACAATTTTATTTTTCCAATAAAACCGAAACCGGATTTTTGGAGAAGTCAGTTTTTTGAACACTATAGCACTACTGAAATAGGTAGACAATAATATGGCTCGAAAGGCCCAACACATTGTAGATCCATAACTTTTTTGACGTATGATTTATTCAAATCTTAGAAATACGATTGAAAAAAGAGGGATCGTTCCAAAGACATAAAGTGGTTAAGACTCTGTTTGTTGGAATAATCCAAATATTCCAAATGTAGTTCTAAATGCGTTGTAGATGGCGGTAGCATGAGATGGTGTTTTAACAGAGCTAGATTGTGATTTAACAGAATTCCATTTCATAGGAATGGAAGAAATTGTGCTTTGTAATCCAAATTTTTGCGTCTTTGACTTATTATTCATATTATTTTTATAGTATTTGTCTGTTTTCTTGTGTTAATTTTTCTTTTCCGTATGATATTATCTTAATATTGGAATAATACTGGAAGTGGAGATGGTGCGTTAACAGAGGTAGGCCATCTGTTGGTAAATAGAAAAATGTATTTAACAGAGTCTTAACACCTTTATGTCTTTGATCGTTCGTAAAAACTTTAAATTTTGAGAGTGATAAAATCTTTTGTTTAAGTACCTTTAGAGGTAAACAAGAAACCCATATTGACCATTTTTTTTGCCCATAACTAAAGAGCATGTTATACTATAGAGATCTCTTTCGTCTGAGCATGTGTTGTTTTCGTTCCCATTTATACCTTTTTTCGTATAGGTGAAAAAATGACACCAGAGACACTATTTTCCTAATATTTTATATTCTAGATCCCAGAGAAAGTAGGTAAAGCAAGGACCAAGCCCGAACTTTGGTTTCAACGTTTGGGTGTCAATACGAAGAGAATCGTACACCTATTTTTTATTAGGCAATGCGCCCATCTACATCATGTTTAAAAAGTGCACTTACCTGTTATGTAAATATACGAACTTTTGCAGTTGTGATAAATGGCAGTGGTTAAAAATCATGCTATCCTATTTTAATAGATAATGTAGTGATCATAAATTTATTGACATTTACAGCGTACTTAAATCGTTTAGACGTTATATTTATTTTAGCATATTTTATTGGCCATTGGGAAACTTTAGCAACATATCGCCCCCATTTATTGGCTAATCGATATCTTTCTTAATTTATTTATGTTAGACTGCAACAGACCTATCTTTGAAATCACCACCACTGATTGCTGTTTTCTTTTACACTTGTTCTTCTTTCTTTCATATTTGTCACTATAGTGACATAACACCATTCGTATATTCATACACATACACACACTTGCCTTAGATTCATTTCCTTCAATAAACATCTGTTGCTTAATGTTTTGAAAGATCGCAATGCTTTACAATTAATCGATGTCAAAATTCTTTGATGTCTATTGATACGTTTTTAGTAACTCTCGTCAAACTTTTCACTTTTCTCAAAATGAGGGGCCTCACATATAACTTCATAAGGTTTTTGTTGCAATTTTATTCCATATTTGTAATTAATTAAAGGAGCGCCACTATTCATGTTGTAAACGTTTAGAATTTTGTCGCGAACCTGTGTAGAGGTGATTAATCTCATTAGGGATGGTATTTTTTTAAATTGGATGTAGTTAAAATTACTAATCGATTACAATTGGTTCCTAGTGGTGTTATTAAAAATTTGAAACTGATTGTGTTTAGCTCGACTAAGAAATCGTTAAGGAGCAACGATTTTAAAACCAAAGAAGAATCGAAATTCCGATGTCAAATTGCCACGAAGATCGTACGATTTCTTTATTTGGGGTTTGGTTAATTTTCAGCTCTCCACAAACAATTCCCAAGCATAGAAAGAACTAAAACGCGTCATCTGTGGATTAGAGCAAAATCTTTTTAAATAAAATTAAAAAAAAAAAAATCTGTCTATTAAATTATTATTTGTAGATATATATAGATATTCCGCTATAATGTATCAAATCACAAATCGTTCATTCCAAATCCACCAGTACGGGCCGATAATCCAATTAAGTACAACCAACAACATCCGATGCAGAAATCCCATCTCTGATGAGTTTTATCTCATCTCTACTCCAGTTCGCGATTTAATTCTAAACGTTTATGACGCGGAAAGTGTCGGTCCTGAAATTTTTGGCAAATATTCGGTTTAAAAGCAACAAAATTGCAACAATTAGTTTATAAAGTTATTTCTGAGGCCCCATGTTATTGCAAAACATAAAAAGTTTGACGAAAATTGTGAAAAATTCACCAATAAACGCATTAAAAGTTTTTGCCCGCAACAATTGAACAAAAGGAAGATGATCTTTCAAAACATAAACAAACAAGTGTGTAATGAAGGAAATGAAATCTAAGCAAATGTGAGTGTGCAAATGATGTAGTTGACAAATTTGTGTAAATAAAGAAAACAAGTGTAAACAAAGTAAATGCAAATTAGTGCAGTGGACATAAGAAAGTGCCGAAAAAAAGAGTGTTGAATAATTTGGATAGTAAAATTAAATTGTTTGCATAGATTCAAAGGAAATGAGAGTTGTAAATAATTAAAATGAAATATTGTGCGTGTGTTGACATTGATTGCGATCGACTGATATTGCATAGCCTAAAAATGATTAGCCAATTTATAAGTGAATGCTAAAAAATTTAGGTTCATAAGAAGGGTTATCATTGCCTTAACGATAAAGACTTGCCGTGTATTTTTACATAATACTTATGTAAATTTGTATGCAGAGACTGTTTATTGGCACCAAATTCTAACTCATAGGTTGGCATTCTGTCGATGCCAAATTATCGTTATCGCGACATTAATCGACTGAAACACTTTTCCATTACTGGATGCCTATAATTAAAACTCCGGTAAGTACCTGTTTTTCTTGTAATTCTTTTTAAAAAAGATTGTTTTAAAAAATAGACGAAATGTGGTTGAATTTTAGCACCTTGCTGATTTTTTACTTAAATTTTAGATAGAAACTGTTTGTTTATTTAACTTAAATATACTTTAATTTTTATTTTGCCAAAATGCCTCTATTGCCTATCTGAGGCCTCTTTATATAGCTATATGTATTTAGTACATGTAAAAAAATTCATAAAATAAAAAAGTTCCGATTTATAAATTTTTTAATTGATTTACAAGTTTTGAGACAGAAAAGTTCGAATTAACAAAAACATATTTGGTATTCTTAAGACCATTCTTAGAAATTGTTAAACGTGATATTAAAAAAAAATTATGTTAAAAAAATGTTTTGTTAAAGTTGTAGGGTGTATGTATGCATAACGATAAGTCGGCTCATAAAAAAAAAATATTTGATGTTCCGGACTTAAATAAAAAGGTTTGTTTTCTAAATATTCCCAGAATACCTATTTCGGTAATATCATTGGCCGTTTGTGACCTGGACATTAGGGTGTTCCTTATGTGGGATTTTTGGTAATTTCGTTAAAACAAAAGGTATTAATAGCGAAGTTGGACATCAATGTTTAAAATGGTATATCTCCTCAATGGAGCATTGGATGAAAATGAGTATTCGGATGAAACTAAAGATTAAAATCTAAACTCATTAGTATTTGCTTTATTTAATGTCAGAATATCTCGGGAACGGATAAAATTTTAAAAAAGATGGTGGTCAGCTAAATCCTTCTTTTTAAAGCAGTTTCAAAAATATTAATTAATTTTTTTTTCAAAACCACCCCTACTTTTGCATCAAATATCTGGATAACTATAAGAGATATTGTAAGTCCAAATATATAATTTTATAGGTCGTCACTTCACATATTCAACAGCATATTACTAGTTCGTCTATCTACAACAACAAATCGAACTATCGATTCCAAATTATGCACAATATTTTCATAATTTTGATAACTACTAATACCCTTTATTTAACGAAATTCCCAAAAATCGCATATAAGGAGCATCCTACTGGAAAGTACTAAAATAACCTCAAAAAATAAGGTTATTGATAAATAAACTGATCAGTGTTAAAGTTTTAAAAGAAAATACGACATGACAATAAAAACTAGCTATGCACTTAAGAAATTATGTGCCTTTTTAAAGATTTTAATTAAATTTTTAATACATTTTTTATAAAATCTGCCATAACTATCACATTTTGTGTGCATTATCAGGTCTCTATGAAAAGGTGCCGACCGCTAAATCTAACTAATGAAACTAATTAGCTCATTACAATATAAAATTATCATATAAAAGCATTGGGTCCAAATCGGTATGTTATTTGTTAGATCATTTTTTTTTTGCATATTTTACCCATAAATTCTTAGTTTAGCATATTTTAGTTTTAAGAGCATATTTTAAATATATATCCCATTAAAGCATATTTCATCCTTTTCACATTAATTTTATCCTAAAAACAAGGAAATCTTTGCAATCAGCCATCTGAAAAAGTTCTTCGAACTATACATTTTAAAAATTTATTAATAAGGAAGTCTTGAATTCTCTAGTCTCTAATTACGGTTTCTTTGCAAAACATATTAAAAAATTGGAAACATAAGGTCTCACTCTTATTGAACAAGTTCAGGTGGTTGAAGACATTGTTAAATAGATTGATAGTCTATATTAATATTATAGTAAAAAACTTAAATCAAATTACAACAAAAAGCCATGGCTTTGAATCAATAAAAAGTATTTGTAAATAATTGTGTGGATCTGCACCAACATTAACATAAATAAAAATTTTCCAAAAATACTTACTGATTTTAAAATAATATTGTTTTGTTTTATTTTAATTTTTAAAATATTTTTTTTTTGGCATTAAATGAAAATTCTTAAAAAAAAAATTCTTATGAAAAATTTTGTGTGCCTTTAATTTTTGAGAGAATATTTTTCTTGACCTTAAGAGCATATTTTGTTATTATTAAGGCATATTATAAGCGCATAAAACTCGAAAAACCGGGTTTTTACCAGTAACTCAAGATTGTTGGGTGTGTTTGGGAAATTTTGAATAACAGAGGCTTCAGTTTTTTTGACGCACTATGTAATTTTTAAAAAAGGATCTCGACCTTGGCGTTAAAAGAAGAGTCCAAAGGGGTACTTCCTTGGTTTCCTAACACCAAAATGCGGACTAAACTTGCAATTGCTTCAGCAATTGACTCATAAAGTGACATTTTAATTCAAAAAGCAGCGTCATGCATATAGATTTTTAGAATATTTTCACTACATCAGTATATAACAAGGCTATGTTTGTTTTCGCTCTCTTCAAATATTATAAATGACTTTCGGCATTTTCACAGCGCACACCCTGTGATGTGAATATAGTAAGCGGGTAGTGTTTACATAGCCATCAAATATAGCATAAATTGCAATTGCTATTTTATAGGCCGTAACTACAATTGCTCTGTTGCCATGGCTGATGATGTTGCCTACTGCCCACCGACTGCAGCTACTGCTGCCTGTGGTAGTGTTACTGTTGCTTAACTTAATATTGGCAAAATTCAAGCAATTTCAATAATTGTTTCTCTGCGTTGCCACTCAAAATACGAGAAGTACAAAGTTTATGTGTCGCTATTGTTCAATTGACCGTTGGTAAGTTTTCAGGTTTCACTTTTCTATATTTTATTTTCGTTTCACTCGTATTTATTTGTTTCAGCTTCATCGCCAAGTATCGGGATGTTCATTCGTTGGCTGGTGGGATTCAGGCTTGTGCTGCTAAGGATTGCATGGAGTACCGAGAGTGTGTACTTGTTAAGGATTTACGAGCGATTTTTATCACTTTAGGAATCATTGACAAATCCAGGTCTCAAAACAATGCAACAGACGCATAATAATGTTGCTTCATCATCTTCCTTAGCATCCTCTTGCGGCTAGCCATAATGGCCGCTTGCCAATGGAACTTCCAGCCTGTTGGCCAAAGCAGTCGCAGCCGCGCAACGCAAGAGGGAATAGTGAAGATTTATCATCATGATCTGAGAAGCTTATTTCGTTGGCATTTTATTTATTTGGTGCTGGAGCTGGTGCAGCATGGCCAGTTTATGGCCTGATATTGTCCGCGTTGTGTAGTTGCATGTGATGATTTCTTTCCAATTTATTTGGTGACATATTGATTTTAAATTGATGATAGTCCCATCATGGTAATGGCCATAAAATGCAATTCCCTTTGCTATTTACTTTTACAATACACAATTTCTAAGCAAATTGAAAAATGTTGTATGTTGCACTGTGTCTGCAATGCGATTCGTACGAACGTTTACTTTGCCGTTTCGCTTTCAATCGCATTTGGTCATTTCCATGGAACTGGTATGAAAAGTTTTTGGGGCAAATGTGTAAGGAATACGTGTGTGTGTGTGTGTGAGGTATTGCGGAGGTTGAAGTATCATCACATATCTTGGAGGACGGACTACAAATGTAAAGGTGTATGGTACATACATGTAGCTCAATGAAGCATCTGCTTTTGGGGCACTCTGAAAGCAAACAAATTTTTGTTTATTTAAAAAAAACTAGTACATTAAACAGAAATCATGATAAATCAACAGGAGAAAATATAAACATTCATACAAAGTTTACTCTCCACAACCAATCTTTGTTACCCATGAGATTATTAACGAAAGTATCACTCTTGACAGTGTTACATCACTAATCGCTAATACTGCCCTAATGGGTATATAAATCTAATCCTTTTACATACTATGCAAATTATGCGTGTTGTCATTTAACAGGTTTCCATTCTTCACCTTCGCTTAACATTGAAAATTCCATGGAAATGCCTTTTCTCTTTGCGATTGCTATCGACCGGCGTAAATCGAAGATGATCTTAACGTGTTCGGCTTTAAGCGGCCGTGTCGCAGTCATTATTGCTGCTTCGCTGCGAACTCATTAACAATGCAGTGAACGCAGTGCAATTGCATTCATGCATCATGCAACAGATGCAGTATGAACAACAACAATCAACTCTTCAAATAACACAACGACGACAACAACAACAACAACAGCAGCAGTAACATGAAAACATTATTAAAAGTGTAAATTTATCCAATTACTGACAAATCAAATGTCTAATTGCATTTTTTCCTATGTCCGATCCACTGGGTTTCCAACGTAACATACAACAACAAACTGCAAACATGTTGTTTGCTGCATTACTCGTATTTAGTCTTAACTACACATATTTTATTAGTATGCCACAGTCGAAACAACAACAATAACATGTTGTCTATGTGGCACATACTAGATAGGTAAAATTAATTCATTCTTTGACTCAGTGGCTCTGGAGTGAGTGAGTTCATTGAAGAAGTCACCACTTGTTTTTGGTTTCGTTTTGCATTTATTGATTTATTTTTCCTCAAGTTTTGAAAGCTCTCCAAGGTAGCACAAGGCTCCGCCGGAATGATGCCCCATTATTTATTTGTTGTCGTTCTGGCATTAGTTTTAAATTAAAAGTCTAATTATGCATTTTGCTAGTATTAAATGCGTTAATTAAGAATGTGCCACAGCTGTGCATAGTAATATCGAATTGGTTGCATTCAACGCCAATTGACGATATACAACTTCGTCTGCTTTTTGTTATGCCGTTCTAGTAGTTCCAATGGGATGAGAAACGACTCGTGAGCGTCATGAAAATTCTGTTATATAACTTTAATGCGTCTTACAACTTGGCACGGTGTTTCGAAGTAAAGCAATTGACATTGTGGCGTTATATGATTGTAACGGCTATAAACGGAAAAACATTGTAAAGTTATAATAACTTCTAGGTGTTAAAAAAATTACTTTGACGTTTTCCATGGCAACAGAGTACAATTTCTAAATTAAGGATATTACATTTTTGGATGCACATATCACAATCATGTTTTTTTTTTTTAGAAATGTTTTAGAATAATACCTAAGAAAATTCTGCTGCGTTGTAACACTGTGCCAAACTAAATGACGCAGTAATACTTAAAAACTTTGCACTAAAGTTCAAAGTACGTGTGCCTGTAATGAAGGCAATTGCTATTGCACTAATTATGCACAATCAAGGAAATTATAATATTTCGTATTTTACTCTTCCATTTATTTTATAAATTTTTACTGGCCTGGATGACCTCAAAGCTATGCTCCTGATGGGGTTCTTAAAGTTTATCATTATTTTATCCATTAGTGCTTCCTTCTATTTAGTTTTCGTTCGACAAACCGAGGATAGTTGCACTGCATTTAAACGTGACGAAGCTCAAGAAGTTGATTTAACGTGAAAACATACACAAAACTATTATACATATAGATATGTGTTTACACATAACATACCTTAGATAGCATGTTTATGTATCAAACATTACCATTCTATTAAGAAACATCAACTTATGTCGGGTTTCTTAGCGTTAGGTATTTTTATCGTGCTCATGTGTATTTATGAGTTTATTAAAGGTTTTCATCGTTGGCTGCATAAGGGAGCGCAGTCGACACCACCAAATGGTGTCACAGATGTCAACGTCATTGTCATTTTCATCGAAATGGAAAATAGTTTAAATGGATTTTTAATTAAACTCAATTTTAAGTTTAACCCTTTTAGTGGTAGCAGCTATTCAAGGGATCCCACTTAAGGTATAGGTAATAGTTTGCTCAGCAATTCATAAATATGTATTTCAATTTTATTTCCTAGAATAAAAAAAACGATAATCTCGGAATTCTTTACGTTTTTGTGATATAAATAAGTTTACGCCTTGTGAACCTTGTGTTTCTGTCGAAATATGATGGTGCGATTTGATCGTCATATCTCAAAAAATCAAATGGATAAACGCATTTAAAGTTTTCAATTTACTCCCAGCTTGTACAGAATAGAGGAAATCAAGTAGCTCTTAAGCGGAGTGTATAAAAGATATTAATACGAAATGTTTACACAACATGAAGTGTGATATAAGGATCAATTCTATATCAATAACTTTAAAATCAAGTTTTTTGAGTTATGGCGGTTGTGCACCAAATGATCGATATATACGTAAGTATATCTGTGTGTAAGCCATCGCTTATCTCCCAAATCCCGTTTTTCGAAAAGGCAAAAAAAATTTGAAATTTGAAAATAATATTCAATAAAAATAATTTAATTTTCCTTTACACCCCACGAAAGAGGTATGGCACAGCCTCTCGCGTTGTTGTGAATTAACACGCTTTCTATTTTTAGATTCACAACACTTTTACTTCGAAGTTACTGTCGACAACATCGAAGGGGGCCGGCAATGAAAGAAAAATTACCTGGGATCTCCCGCATGGTAGTCGCGTGTTCTAACCATCATGCCACGGCTGGTCCCAATTTGGATTGCATGAGCGGAGGGCGCGGCCGATTTTGATAAAATTCCTCGGTGCCAACTTTCAATGATTTCCGACCACTATTTTTAGATTTTGCACAAAAATGTATGAAGCGATCTCACTGTGCGCCCCTCCGCCCACTTGTTGAAAATAAAAATTTGGTCTATATGTTCGTACTTGCAATACCAAAACTTTTCTACGCTTAGAATTTAATTTTGCTGGACGTTTAGGACAAGTTATTTCTTCTGAAGTTATTTTATCTTACTTTGCATAGTGAGATACAGAATGCAATTGTTCTTTTTGCATACTAGGGGTCCAAACATAAAGACAACAATTTCTTATGTCCAGACAGTCATATATTTTTCGAATTTGAGTTTACTCCAGAGCCACATCTCGGGTTCATTTTTGCATACATTTTTTTCTTACTACCAAACGAAAATACATTCTGAATTTCAGTCAAATACGTCCATACGTTAAAATTTTCGATAAAAATACCCCCTCACCGCCACCTATCGCGTCCATTTGTACATAAACATATTTCTAATGATGATTGGCCCAACCATTAAAATTTTCGATAGAAACCCACACCAGCGCCACCTATGGAAATATTTTAAAACCTATTCTCATAAAAACCGGTCGAGCCGTTTCGGAGGAGTGCGTTATATTGTTTATTTGGGCAAATTGCTGAGGATCATAAGTATAATCAGGGCAACCGGAAATATGCACTAAAAATCGTGTTTTATTCGATTAAAATCTGCCCTAAAAAACCGAATATAATCTTACAGTCATAAAATATGCTCTTAAAATTAACAGAAATATGCTCTAAAGAATTCATGTTTATAAGAATTTTAAATAATGTCAAAAAAACAGCTTATAAGTTAAAAAACAAATAACTTTTGAAACAAAACAATATTATATTAAGTTCAGTAATTATTTTCGGTAAATTTTCATACCCAATTATTGAGTAAGTAAAAAAAATATAAAAAGATGCTATTGCATTTCATAACATATCTCAACCTATGTATAATTTTTTGATATATTTGAATTTTAGTATTAGGGTAATACCAAACTACATCGACCCAAAAAACATACTTTTGGAAATTGATGCCCTTCGTCCATGCAATCTTTTTTAAATTTTTAGGTCAAAGTACTGTTTCAGGATTTTCTTGTTTTTAGCATCGAAAAATTAATGTGAAAAATATGAAATATGCTTAAAAGGGATATTCTTTACAAAAATATACTCTAAAAATATAGTTCTGTTAATTTTTTTTTTTTTTTTAATAATATGCCCTTAATATCACAATATGCCTTTATGCAAAAATATGCTTTAACAAAGAGGTGTCAAAACACTTGCAAGAGTATGAAACATGTAAATACCTTACCCATTTGTTAATACCGCGTTTAAAAAAACATGCAATTGCATATTTCTGTTGGGACTAAATCCATTTTGCATGAGTGTAACAAGTATCAGTACTATCACATTCGTCATATGCCTATCGCGAAAGGTGAATTTACCAGTGCTGTTTAGTAAGTTTTTTTTTTGGATACACAATTGCAAAGGATTAAATGCTCCTTGAAAGGTTTCACAAATTCTAAGGGTTATTTATCAAATCCTGCAACTCACACTCTATTCTGCTTGCTACAAACTGCCACAGTGTCCAAAATTATTAACATCATTATTAGCGTAAAATTGTAAATTAGAAACATTTAACTTTGCAACAATTTTTCAAATGATGCTGCAAAATTACTAAGATTTGACACGTAGCACACTCTATGATTTTCACCTAAAGTCAAAAATTCCATGAATGGAAAATCGTGATTTAGCGATTTTCGTGAATTTTACAACCTTTCAACGATTTAATGCTAATTTTAAATTACAACAAACAATTACCAACAATTGGTAACAGAATGGATTGTTTTTTTTTCGGTTTCTTGGCTATGACAAAGTAAAAACCGCTAGTCATTGGTTTGTGTTTTTTGTCTCTCATATGGCAACAATGCACCTGCATGTGCCACAATCAAAAGGAGAAAAACGACAACAACTACAGCAAAAAATACATTTGATGCACTTGAAAATCCGCTTAAGTTGAAAGCGACTTGACTGAGCACAAGTGCCAATACAATCGTCGACAACCAACAATACGAACAATAGGTACTAAGAGTATAATCTCTAGTGTTTGTTGGCAGATTCCTTATGAATGAAGCCAATACCCCGGTGAATAACTAATGTCAAAGTGAAATTGCACATACACACACAAAAACACAACAGGCAGAGTCTCTTAAAATCCAATAAAGCATCAAGTGCCGAATGTGGTGATGCTCAAGCCATGGGAACTTCATTAAATCCATATAGAGTCTGTGGCAAATCTATAGATATTTTTCACATTTTGGTCAAATACCAGCAAAACAATGTGGCTAACACACATGCGAATAGAAATGTTCGTTCGGGAAAAATTCGCACAATAATCCTGGGCCGACATTGTTGACTTGGCCACACCCATCTACTTAAGAGTCAAACAATGGCACCACAGCACTGCGAACGGTGCTGCTGAATGAACGCACAAAAAGGAACCTTTTCATCATTATCGTCATCGTCGTCGTTGTGTTTCATTGATTATTTCATTTATTCCATTCATTAGATGCGTCTCCTTTCTCGTGTGTGTGTGTGTGTTTGTGTGTGTGTCTCATCATTCATTCATCTTCGAGTGGTTGGGACGCTTAGATCACACAGTGTGCCACAAGTGTTCACAATGTGTGAACTCAAGTGGTACTTGACATGGAAAACTGCAACCACCGTCCAGCCATTTGGCTGCCAATGACGCACAATAGCTCAGCATGGACTGCGCAAACACGCATGCGCAAATGCCTTGCGGCCGCTGGTAGGTGAAAAATGTTGCGGTAAAAAGGATTTACTGCTCAGGTACTTGTGATTTGACAGGTTCCGTGAAAATGTTCCCATATAGGATTTGTTCTTTTGTTGTCTGTGTGAATGAAACTGGTGTTTTTTCTTTGTGTTAATTTTCTTTGATTTTTCACGCTCGTCATTATTTAATTATTTTCATTGAATTGTAACAAATTATTTGTTATTTAGTTGTTTGATAGCCATTTAATCTTAACTTTAAACATTTCGTATAAAGAGATGTGTGATTATTTGGCAGATCTGTTAATGATATGTCTTTATTAAGTCATTGATGTCAGTTAGGATTCTTACGTACATACATATTTATAAATAAAATGGGTATAATTAATGGCGCTGTTGAAATTAAGACATATCAATCAACCGTTTCTTTATAAATGTCCTTTGAATGAATTCAAAAGGACAGTTGTACTCTAGTACATTGTAAGGTTGTAACCTTTTTCATTGCCATGTTGTTTTGGTTATTATCGTTAGGGTAGAGAAATACCAGCTACAGTAGACACTGGACACAAACTGGCATAAGTTGCAAACCCCATTCAACAAATTTCCCAAACCAATCGACAAAGCCATAGTATCGTTTTAAAAAAGTCTTCATTTTATTCCAAGAACTTATAAAATCAACGTTCGTTCATGTCTTATGTTATGGTAATTATTTTGCATTTCCTCTCTTTGTGGCACTGCAATCAGTTGTTATTGTTGTAAATACGACGATGCAAGAAACCCAAATCGCCTTTGTCCGTCTTTCACATTTACATCTTGTTGTTATGACCATCAAAACCAATTAAAATTGTAAAACATATAACGTTAATTAATTTTATTTTACAAAAAGTAATTAACAATGTCCCAGCACAATTACCATCATCGCCATCCGCACCATCAACACCATCGGAAGCGCCAACAAAAAGAAATTAAGAAAACAAAAACTACTTAAATGCATAAAATCCATAAAAAGAAATTCAAATAATTTCCTTTAATTTCATTATAAACCAGCGAATGGCGCCTTGGTCTTTATGACGTTACTCCTGTTGTAAAGGGGATGCAGAGGCAGGCGCCTATACATTTATACATCACGTTGCTTACAATAAGAAGAAAAAAAAAACAAACGCCAGAGACGAAAAACGCAACATCAAACAACGATTTTAATTCACAAAGAAATTCATTCATAAATTACGAGTACATGAATTGCACGTACATACGTATGTATGTATGTAAGATTTTGTTCATATGGAGAATGTTTAGATATTTTGTTGTTGTTTGTGTGTTTGCATTGTGAACTTTAGCTACATGCAATCTTTCGTATTTAAATAAAAAGCGAAGCGGTATGGTAAAAACGTCTGGTGTACGAATGACGTACAAATTCATTTTCGATTAAATGTTGGACATGATTTCTTATGATTCGCATGAGTTTGCATGCATGAAACTCCTTTTGTGTGTCACAAGCCATAAAGTCCATCGTACGCGGTTATCGTCAGTGGGTCGAGACACCGCATACTTATTGCATTGGCCGTCTGAGACGGGCGGATTGGTCTGGCAAGTACATCGGTATGCTTTTGACGCTTTTTGTTGTTGTTGACATAATGCTGCACGCAGATTGGGGACTCATTGTGCGGATATGCAAATATGCGAAGTAAGTATGTACATACAAGTTGTTGTATCTAAGAGGAAAAGAAGCGTAATTGAAAAAAAAATACTGATTGCAACTTAAATTAAAGGCGTTTCTGAGTGATCGCACGATCGTAGTAGTATTTCTTTCTAAGCTGAGCACATGCCAGGAGATACATACATGTAAAAAAATATTCTTTAAAATTGTTATCCTTGAAAATGTCCTTAAAAAAAGTGGGCAAATATACATGTTGGAGGTTTTTACAATTATTTTGATTTGGCGTAAGCAATGATTTAAAATTATGTTACCTCTTAAAAACCTCTTACCTCTTAAAAAATATATTAGGGTGACAGCAGAAATTCAACTTCGAATATTCGATTATTGTTATTAAATATCTGTAGTCAAAATTTGAGCGATATCGGACAACTTAAGCCGTGCTTCAAAGAGGTCAAAAATCAAAAAAGGGAAAAATATCAAGTCCATTGGATTCTATTTTTGAAGAACTGTTTGTCCAATTACCTTGAAAATTTGGCAAAAAAGTTCGTGATCCAACAAATAATGGTGGGGATCGAATAAGTGGGCGTGGTTTAAAACTTGTAACTCTGAACGGTTGTATCTCTTGAACTGAAAGAGGTATATAGATGATATTTGGTATGTGTTGGAGGTGCAATTAAATTTGAGGAAACGAAACCTGCGGATGAGAAAGTGATTATGTATGCGGTTAATATGAATAAATGCATAATCGAACAACATAGCAGAACAATTGAATTCTACTTGTCAAAACAACAATCTATTTTGTTGGCAAAGCATATAGTCATTATTTTAAAGTTCGGATTGTACCCACAGTTGGGTGTTCCTTATTAGGGATTTTTGGGAATTTCGTTGAAAAAAATGTATTAGTAGCGAAGTGGGATATCGACCTCCACCTTTCGTTTGTTGTTTACAAAATTACGAATATATTGTGCCGCAAAGAGGTCAAAGTTCGATGTTGCGTTCAATTCAATTTATCGTCGCTGAATTTTTGTTGTTGTCGTAGATAGACGAACTAGAAATATGCCGTTGAATAGGTGAAGTGACGACCTATATATGTATAAGTTTGGACGTACCATATCTCTTATAGATATCGAGATATTTGATGCAAAAGTGGGGGTATTTTTGAAAAAATAATTAACAATCAATTTTGAAAATTGATTGAGATGTATATAAGATATGGTCGAAAAAATATGTTTATGTTTTCTCCCCCAGTTTTGAAGTTTGTCAGAAGACAATTTGAGGATACACATTTTTTTCGGAACCGTCCACCCTACGACCCCTGAATCGTATCGTCATTTCAAATCCGACCTAAATGTGGCGCATGTCGTTATTCATGGTTAATCAAGGGCTACATTTTGTTTATTGGTCACCTTTGGCTCCGACGTCAATTTTAGTTTTTGTTTTTTTTTACTTCGTTTGTAACACCCTTAAATTCGCAAAGATCATAAAAATATATGAACATTTCGCTTTTTAAGTATATATTTTTTTCATAAACAAAAAAGTTATAGATGTTTTAAAAATTTGAAGGTCACCCTTCACACCGCCAAAAACTTAAAAACTACAATTAAGGTCGGGGTCAAAAATTTCAAATAAGTTAAATGTAACCCTTAATTAGCCTTGAATAACGATATGGACCACGTTCGAGTGGTTATCAAATGATGGTAGGTCGTAGGGTGCACGGATTTGAAAAAAATTTATGTCTTTAAATTGTCTTCAGACAAACTTCAAAACTGCGGGGAGAAAACATAAACATTTTTTTTTCGCCGTATAGAGCGACCCTATCTAACGTGTATTATTGCAGACCGTCAATATCTACAAAAAATTATATGAGCATATTTTTAATATTTCTATCCATCCCCGAGATATCAGGCGTTAAAAACCATTTTTTTGACATTAAATATAGCAAAGACTAATGCATCTAAACTTTGATCTCTGTTTCCACACCAAAACCATTACCATATAATGCTCCATTCTCAAAAATCCCATATAGGGAGCCACCTAACCCACAGCGCATATTGGTCGGATCTGTAAAAAATTTGGCCTTAATATGTAGGAGACTTCCAATGGGCATTAAACATGGTACTAAGAGGGTTTTGGCGTCGCTGATTTCGAATCCAGAGTAAAATATGGAAAAAAAGTAAAATACGGATACAAATTAGCGGAAGGGAGGTCGGAAGGTTCCTAAGGGGTTTTTTGGAGTCGCGTAGTCAAATTTCGAAAAATAAACCAAAATGGCGGATATGTGGCTGAAATTTTTTTGGATTGTGATATAAATTTTTTTTAAAAAAAACTAAGAAATCACCCCATATTGTGCCTATGGGGATTTTTGGGGTTGCTGGTTTCGAATCTGGAGTCAAATTTAAAAACAAAAAACAAATTCGTGGATACAAATTGGCGGATAATTTTTCAAGTAATACTGGCATTTAGTTGATATCGTGTATAACGAGGCTTTTGGGGTGGCAGATTTCGAATCCGGAGTCTAGTTTTGATAAAAACAAATTGGCGGACATTTTGTTCATGTGAATTCCAGAATTTTTTGAAAATAATGTAGTCTGCCACTTTGATTTCTTTTTTCAAAATCTGACACCGGACTCAAAATCAGCGACGAAATTCATGCATATCAGAATTTTCGGTCTAAATTGTTCAAAATTTTTTTATCGAAGGAAGGGTAAATTCAAGGAGAAAAATAAGAAAATTGCCAAAACTATCAAACAATAAAAACACTTTTCTGATCGTTAGCCGAATTTGATGTATCATTTGATACACTAACGTAAATTTGATTTATGTATATACAATACGATCGACAAAAACTAACAAACAATACAGTTCAAAAATAGGCAGTTTATCCTAAGTCCTTTCGTCCTTTATTAAAGTACAATATTTGACCATTTCAATTCACAAAAAAATTATATTTTTATTGTTTAAACTAAAATGTACCGTTAGTTGTAGCTCACTTAATATTTTATAGGCATGACGAATACCCAAAACATAAGCCAACTTTGAATAATGGTAAATTATCACATGGACAAAAATTTTGTTTTTTCTTCTTATTTGGAGTGTTAACTTTGTACATAAACAAAAAGAAGTACGAATCGGACAACTGTATTTTTTGTATTTCGGCCAGAAAACTCCGATTTCCGACCAAGATGCAGCGACAATAATAAACCAGGATTTAGGCTATGGAGAGTACAAGAACAGTTCGTCAGTGAAAATTAAATGGGAGCAAATGGATAACTTCCTCTCTAAATTACAAACAAAAAAACACACAACCCAATCGTAGTTATCCCAACCAAATAACTCTCATTTATGGACTTCTCTTCACTGACTCACTTCCCCACTCTTCTTATTGTATTGTCTTTGTCTATTAACGAATCGATCCCAATTTATGATCGATAAAAAATTATTAAAAAATTAAATATCAAACGCACAACAATACACAGCGTAGACCATTTAAAACAAACAACAAAGGTGGGGATAATAAATAAACTATCTTCACAAGTATTTTTATTACCTTAATCCGCCATAATGGTCAATTCGCCGGTCATATCCCGCCTAAGTCAGTCGTCGTGTCCATGTGTGCCAAAGGGTGTGTGCGTTTCGAATCGAATAATGAAAATAGTTTCATAAACGTGTTCATAACTCAATTGTCTAGGAGGGGGGGAACCTTTTGTTGGGTCCAGCAATGTAAAGAAACGTTTCTATTCGTTTCAATTTGGTTTCGTTTAACAAAGAAACATTTTGTTTTGCCAAAAGATTTATGATGAAAATATGAATGGCTTTCAAAATGATTTGTAGTCATTTTTTTTAAGCGTCTTATGTGAGTGTTTTTGTTGTTCTCTAGACTATTTAAATTTTGATTATTACTCCGTTTTGAGAAGAATACTGAAAGAGGCAATGGCTGGATAGCTGGTGTTTCTCTGTTGATGCTGTTAAAAGCCATAAAATTTGTTATAAGCCGATTTTAATTGGTTTAATTTATGGAGTTCATACAATACGAGATCACGGAGCGCAGCAGAGAAAAGGTGGATAGGTATTAAATCTAATTTACAGCTTTTTAACCCGCTCAGTATGAAATGTTTGTATTTGTATCTGGCCTAACGGCTTCAATAGTGATGATGATGACCATAAAACATTTATACGACCGCCACTTTGACATTTGCTCTTCTCAGTCCCCCCCCCCCTATGATCTTGGTGACTGGGGACAATTATCGTTGCATGTGTTTTTCTGCTGTTTTTTGTTTTGTTTCTATAGATTTAGATTATTTGTTGTTTTAAGCCCACATTTTGGACCATTGATTTAAATATGTTTTTGTTTTGCTTTGTCCGATATGAAAATTATCATACTAATCTGTGGGAGCAGAAAACACTGTTGGCTATTGATACTTTTTCTTGGTCTTCTAATTAGGTGATGTGAGTACCCTACATTGAGGGATTTGAAAATCTGTGTACGATTTGAGCTTATAATCACGTCTCATTAATTAATACTTATGTAATTACTTACTTACTTACTTAAGTGATCCATTACAACTAACGAACATAGTTCATAAATTTGAGGCCTGAAGTATTAAAGAATTCCACACGCATCGGTCTTCTGCGTACGTTCTCCAGTTAGTCCTACCAGAAGGTTGCACGTCGCCAACCTCTTGGTCCTTCCAACGGATTTTGGGTTTCCTGCTCTGCGCCGTCCTTCAGGTTCGCCTTCAAACACCTTTCTTGCTGGAGCATTTACATCCATCCTGGCAACATGTCCCAGCCATCGTAGTCGTTGGATTCTGACTGTTTTAGCTACGTCGATGTCGTTGTAAAGCTCATACAGCTCATGGTTCATCCGATGCTGAAACTCGCTGTCGACACAGATAGGTCCATATATTTATCTGATCAATTTTCTCTCGAATACTCCAAGGTTTTGTATGTCCGTTGTCGTAAGCACAAACGATTCGGCAGCATACAACAAAACGGGCAAAATTAACACCTGGTACAGCTGTTTATTCGTATCTCGAGATAAGGTGATGTTACTAAAGTGCATCCGAAGTCCGTAAAAACATCTATTGGCTAGCACTATTTTCCGCCTAATTTCTTGGATGACATTATTTATCTTGTTGCAGAAGATCCGAGGTAGGTAAACTCATCTACTACCTTAGATCAATAATTTTTAACGTTGACGTTGCGTCCCCATCGAGAGGACTCTTTGTCCGTCGAAAGTCCAATTAGTTTTGGAGGAGTGCCAAAATCAGACATGGCCTCATATAGCCTATTCCTAATTCGAGAGTCGAAGGCAGCGTTGTAGTCGACGAAGAGGTGGTAGGTGTCGATGTGCTTTTCAAGAGATTTTTTTTGAGGATTTGTCGTAAGGTGAATATTTGATCCGTAGTAGATTTATCAGGTCTAAAGCCGCACTGATATGGTCCAATTAGTTTTTCTACAATTGAGGGGTATGCAGCAACAAAGAGTAAACTCCAATTTTTATAATTGCGTGTAAAATAAAAAAAAAACTATTCAAAAATGGAGAATGCATTTAAATCGTCTGTGACTTTGCCTTATTATTTGTGGCCAAATTCCATTAAGATATTCGTAAAATTCGCAATTCTCGAGTCAATTTTATTCTGGAGTTAACTCCTTTTTGGCGCAAATAATTTAAAATTGCTTTCTTTTTAAAGTAAATAAATATGGGCAATCTTATAGAAAATTGGTTTATTTATTGTTGCCATGCGCGCAACTATCGGGGGATAACGTAAAGGGTACGAATAAGCAAAGTGGCGAAAATCGGGAAAGTCGCTTACTGAAATACGCATTAAACGGCTAAAAAAGTGAATGTTAAACTGGCAGAGGGATCATTCGTTTGGAGGCCGGCCAAGTATCTCCATGCTGTTTTACGACAAACATTTGGGAAAACAAAGAATCAGCTCCTGGAGTTAACGCCATGTTGCACCAAACGAACTCTTTCGAGCGGATAACTTGAGAACTATCAATGGGAGATAGATCATAGTTGAGTTAACTCGTTGGCTTTAGACGTTCACACAATATGCTTAAAAGGACCTTGTACACAATTGGTAATAGGCTTTTTCCACGGTAGTTCTTACATTCACCACGATCTCCTTTCTTGTATATGGGTCAGATATTCTCCATGAGCTGATGCATGCTCCTAATCAGCTCCTCCCCGCCTGCCTTAAACAGTTCAGCAGGGAGACCATCGGCTCTAGCCGCTTTGTTGTTTTTAAGGCGGGATATTGTCACACGTGTCTCGCTCTGGCTCGGAGGTGGACAGTTAATATCATCGTCATGGATTAGAGCGGGGTCTTCTGGAGTGGTGTCCGTATCCAGTAAATTCCTAAAATGATTCCTCCATTTCTTCAGAACGTTATCCGGGTCCGTCACAAGCTGGCCATCGCTGTCCTTGCAACATTCCAGGTGCATATTCTTGAAGCATGGTCCTTTATTCGTCGTCAACATTTCGGGGGGTCTATTTTATTCTTTTCTAAATTCTTTTCACCGGACGTGGCATAGTGGTTAGAACACGCGACTACCATGCGGGAGATCGCAGGTTTAAATCCTGTCTCCAGTCATCTTAAAAAAAGAAAAATTTTCTTTCATTGTCGGCTCCCCTCGAATGTTGTCGACAGCAACTTCGCAGTATTAGTGTCGAGTCAATCGGCATATCTAGTAAAAGCTTCTCCAACAGTGACGTTCGCATTCGTCGATAAACATGTAGGTGCCGTTAGTAGTGAATCTAAATGTAGAAAGCGTGTTAATTCACAACAACTCGAGAAGCTATCCCATACCTCATTCATGGGGTGTAAAGGGAAATTAAGTAAGAAAGTAACTTCTTTTTATTGCAATAGTTCAAACGTCGCTGGTGGGTTGCAAGCCCAACGCACCACGTCGCAGTTTTCTCCTCCTGCCAGGATTTTATTACAACCTCCCATTCTGGGACAGACGGTGGCCAGGGTACCGCTCACTCTGAGCCGACGTGCCAGGGTTTTAGGTTTCGCCTCTCAGTTAGCCGTGCTCTGATGGGTGTCAAGTGCACGTTTCAACGATCAGAAGCTTTACCTTAAAGAATATGGAATAGTAAGGAATACAATTTTTTTATGAACTCTGCTAGGTAAAATCAAAAAAGAAATGTGAGCCCTGACAATATTTCTGCTGATTATTATGTAAAATGACCTCCTAAATCCTATGCCACCCCCATTTTGCCCCATTATGTACCGTTTTCTCGGATCCCCTCTCCCACTTTTTTTTGATTTACTTGAATGATAACAAAAAGTTAAGTTTGTAACTGAAACTGAAGTGGGGGCGTCTCGATAAAACGACTGATTCTTATATAAAATCGCCTCCTGATATCAAATATCAACCGTATGTTTTCCCATCTCCCGCCTATTCTGGGGAAAAATGGGGCGTCCCAATTCCAAGAGGTAATTTTTATAGGAATCAGCAGGAATAGCAAAATGGGAGTAGTATTCGGTTCTAGGAGGTCATTTATATAAAAATCAGCAGGAATAGTGTCGATTTTCACGGCCATTATATAGTTCCTTTACCATCGCTGCCTTTTAGTTAGATATTTTATATTTTTTTTATTCTAATATAAAATATCATTAAATTTCATACAAAATGATGTTCCTTAATACACTGATGTGGACGCGGCTTTTTACTTGTCAAAAGCCATATATAACTGGCCCTATTATACATTTTTTTACTACAGGCATGCGCTGGCTGCTTCATATGACTGGGGTTGCACAACTCGTTGTGTCTCCAAATTTTTGGTACATATTACTGATACAGTTATTTCCCACTCTGAAAAGTGAGATTTCACATATCTCTAGGGGATATGTGGTTACAAAATCATCTGCGTACCAAACTTAAATATTTAATAGTCTAAAGTGTCGAACTACATTATAAAGGCAACCAAATAGTCGTTACGGACCAACAGTTTTATCATTACCCCATCATCAGTATCGGTATTTATTGTTATCGCTTTTGGCCGTTTTCGGTATTCAACGATTCAAAAATTACAAATTAAATCTTGTCGACATGTTGTCTTCCAAAGCAGTGCTGCTTCGCAGTAACTATGGCTATCGTTTCTATTTCGTTTGTGTCCATTCACATATGCGGCGATCACCGCAGCGGAGAAGAAAAGTTTTGGTGTGGCCAACGGTTAGCTGCGTATCACACACACACACACACACACACATGCGCACACAGCTCCATATCTTCATCTCCAATTTAGTAATAATTTACGATTTCTGTAATCAGATACTATTTTTGGTTGGCAATTATTTTCATTTGACACTTGTCTGAGTTATTTAATGAGTCGTCGCAACTTGGTGGGGCCCCACCGCCATATAAACCAATCGATCGATCGATATGCGATAACGTTACCAATACATGTTTTACCTAGAAAAGTCTGTTGTCAACTTGTTATTGTTGTATTGCGTTATTGCTATTGTTACTCTGGTTGTTAATTTTTAATTTGTTTTTAAGTTTTATTGGTTCGAACAATTTTTTGCTTGTGAAATTTTAGCTGTCAATTGTTTATATTAATCGTTGTATATCTTTTTCTTTGTAACTGAATATTCAACACATATCAAATGATTTCTATGCCTTCATCGATTCAATGGCAAATGTGGTGTGATGTCGCATCGCATGAGTTAATGAGTTGTTTGAAAATTTACATTTTTATTAATACACATGTTTAAAATGTTTACAAATTTACTAAGATAAGATAAATGGCTCTTGTTAAAATGTGATTAGTGATGTGAGAATTACGTATAATCAACGGACAATAGCGATAGGTAACCAAAAAAAATATTTGTAGGCAAAAATGTTCACACCCAAAGTGTTTCTTAGTTGGTTGGCTTCGGTCCACTATGAATGTTTCGATGAAATTGCATTTAGCCAATTAATGGTTGGCTTATAACCCAGTTGGGTTTTATTGTAACTTCGATTAATAGCCATGGATTCACTTTTTAGCTAAGATGAACTCTATGCATATTTGTGTTGTTGCTACCGAAACATATACGTTGTTGCTTATTTATAACCAGGGCAACCGGAAATATGCCCTAAAAATTGTGTTTTATGCGCTTAAAATATGCCATAAAAGTTGCATAATATGCTTTTACAATCATAAGATATGCTCTAAAAAAATTAAAGTCACACAATTTATTTTATATGACTTAAAAATAGTTTTATTTAAAGTAAAATATTAGCTTTAAATTAAAAAAAAAACAAATAGTTTTTGTAAATATGTATTTTTGTTTAATTTACATACACAAATATTGAGTAAGTAAAATAAAAAAAAGTAGTATACAGTTGCGTTTCATAACTTATGTTTAGTTCGAAGAACTGTTGCGTATGGCACTTGATAGTCCGTCTATTCCTCAAATAGTGTTCTCATTTTGTAATGTCAGCAGACACAAAAGCTCGGCACAGTTTTTTCTGAAAATCATGTTCTTTTGAGAGTCTACCGGAACATTGTGGCAAAGACAATTGTTTTGTCTGTCCAAATGCTGCTTCACTTAAAATCTGCGATCTGCTGCAATAACTTTGCATATTTGGCTGTTACATTTGTTTTTATGAACGAAAAATGTATGTGGAAAACATAAAATATGCTTTAAAAGAGATATTATTTAACAAATATGCCCTAAAATACATGAAATATGCTCAAAAATTATGTTTTTTTAAATATGCTCTTAAAACCAAAATATGCGGAAATATGACATTATAGGTAAAAAATGGTCAAACAAATATGTCTCAAAACATTTGTAGGACCATGAAACATGTAAATAAATCACCCATTTGTTAATATCTCTTTCTAAAAAAAACATGCATTTGCATATTTCCGGTTGCCCTGGTTATAAAAATACCAGCAAGTAGTAATGAAATTTAATTCATATGAAAGATTTATTTAATGTTATTGTGAACTTTAACTAAAGTTGACCTCATATACCAACCCGTGGTCACACTTTCGAAAAAAATATTTGCTTTCCTCTGTTTGACAAGAGTTCAAGTGATGTTTTTTGTATTTAACTTAATAAAATACGATTGCGCACTGCAAAATGGTAGTCAACGAATGTTGTGGCCGTTTTATCATAGAATAGTACTATAGTTGTATTTTCTACCGCTGTAATTAACTAAAATAAAATTCATTAGCAATGCACTGTTCTAAGTTTAGAGTTAATTTTCTAACAAATCAATTTCGTAAATATCTGACACAGCTCCCTCTCTCTCTCTCTCCCACTCCTTTGTATTGCATGCAATGTAACAATGCCTACAACAAACACATTGATAACTTTTTCGTAAAATACTTTGTGCAACCAAATCTATTTCATTTATCAACTCAACAAGGAATACACTACAAATTGCACGAGATGCCTATAAATTTTGTTTTAAATAATGCAAACATAAGCTTTGCCTAAAATCACATGCAACGTCTATGCCTTCCACCACACCACCGTGCACACGCCGCTTGCAACATCATATTTCCGTAAAATAATTTCATGTTTATAAGCATAATTTGTTGAAGGCGCTCCAAACACCAACATCAGAAGTGAAATTCCCTAAAGACGACGACAACAATAACAACCAGCAGTACTTTACTACTTGCAGGCAGTTACCCGGCGGCATGTGAAATGTGCGTGTTGTTATTCCGCAACGCTGGCTTGCCACTGCTGCAACATCGATTTCACGTGACGACCGCAAATGCTTTGGATAAGGAACGTGGAAATGGCCAAGTCTACACCGGCGGCAACAAATGCCATGAACGGTGCTAATGGGCCAATTCTGGCGTGTAATTGTTGTAATGTTTGCTGTTTTGTTTCTTGTTTATTTGTTTATTATTAGTTCTGTGATAAACATTAAAGGTACCACCACCACCAGCAACAACAGCAGCAACATTTGCAATAGCACAACACAGATATCAGCTACAACAATTACTATGCACTAATCTATAAAAGTCAACAACAACATTGCTATGTTGATGCAAAACAAAAAAATAAAACAAAACACGGAGGCCCTGTATGGAAATAGTTTTAGAACTATTTATGCAACATCGCCTTTACGTTCATAACAAGCGACCGATTATTCCTCCTAACCATTGGGTTAATGAAATGAGCAACATTGGCTGGGGAGATTCCTAACAATGTCCCAGCAACGAAAACAACTCACACACTCGTGTGTGTGTGTGTGTGTGTGCGGAGACACAACGATCCTCGGTCCTATAAAAAAAACCAACAACGCGAAATTGGAGTTAGAAAATGCTAATTTATGGCATTAAAACATTTCTATTAGTTTTGGTTCCGTAACAATTACTATGGGCGCTTATCAAATTGCCAACATCTTGACACGGGTGTCGTGTTTTAAATTATTTTCTTTATGCCTACTTTTATTTTTTGTATTTGTTTTTGTTTCATTTTGTTTGAGAATCCACTTCACGTATTTCTTTCGTAAGGGCCAGGACAGAGGCTGGTGTGTCTCCTAAAAGTTGCGAGTAAAGTCAACCTCACGGTTGGGAGTGAAGTGGAAAATGTTGGCTAAAACTTTTCTTAGGACAATAACGAATTTAGTTGTACACTGTTGGCTACAAATGACGTTGGGGTATTAAAAATTATATATTAGTTCTGAGAAATTTAATTAAGATACTTAATTATTGAGGGGAACTGTCATTATCTTTTGAAGGGTATTTGTAATTTATAACACTATGCCACAGGTAAAGAACATCAGTATTTCCACTATATGTTTGTAATGTCGCAGTAAAAAATTGGATAATCCAAAGATTAATTTTGGATCAGTTTTTTTGCGAGCAATGGATTACTCCTTAAATGGATTACTCCTTAAATCCTGGCAGGAGGAGAAATTGTTGACGACCACCGCAAACGAATTAGGGACTGTGATTTAAGGATATTCACCTGGAATGTTAGAACACTGTATAGACCAGGTGTCTCCATCCAACTGGCGGAGTCCTCGAAGAATACAAGGCTGAAACAACCGCTTTGAAGAAAATCCGGTGGACAGGACACGGTTGCTCGCGCTTGAAGACGTGCGGCATCTACTTTAGTGGCCATGTGGACAAGCACGAGTTGGGATGTGAATTTGTGATGTTAAAATTTAATGTTAAAATAGGCAGGGAGACCGCATTTGAGCCTACCATCGGAAAATTTAGTCTGCACACCAAAACGTCGAACAATGCCATCAGATTATAAAAATATTCATATTCAATATTCTAAGATCAATTGACGAGGAATCAGATAGATCACGTAGTAGTCGATGGAAGGCACGCATCGAGGGTTCTGGATGTACGAGTGATCAGGGGTGCGAAAATTGACTCCGATCACTAACTTACCACAGTTAAGGTACACACAAGGCTAAGCATGACGAAAAACGTACTTAACCAGGCACAACGAAAGCTGGACATCGGTAAACTGCTTACCACGGAGGTAGCAGTTGACTACTCCAACCACCTAATTCAACTGCTACGGATTGCTCCAACTCCTGATAATATTACCTCGAAGTGGCAATATATAGCCGACTGCGAGAAGCCTACTTGGGAACTCAAAGCCGTCTCAAGAAGGTGCCTGGTACTATGATGAGTGTCGCAGTGTCCGAATCAAATATTCACCTTACGACAAATCCTGGCAAAAACTCATGAAAAGCAGATCGACACCTACCACCTCTTTGTCGACCACCAAGCTGCCTTCGACTCTCCGATAAGGGATAAGCTATATGAGGCCATGTCTGAGTTTGATATTCCTGCAAAGATAATTCGACTTTGCAGATGTACCTTGGAAAATACCAAATCCTCTATTAAGATTGGTAAGGATCACTTTGAACCATTCAACACGGAAAGAGGTCTCAGGCAGGGTGATCGCCTATCCTGTGCACTATTTAATATAGTTATGGAGCAGGTGCTGAGAAAGGCCGGTGTCAACATGTCGGGCACCATATTTCACAAGAGCCACTAGCCTATGCCGATGATAAATACATCATTGGGCGAAATCTGCGGGATGTTAATGCAGTTTTCTCACCACTAGAAAATAAGTCAGCAAAAATGGACAAAACGTTGACAATTATTGTTTTGAGGTAGGAGATGAATTTACCTATCTTGGATCTTCCGTCAATACGAAAAATAGTGTCCGCTAAGAAATCAAACGGAGAATAGTGCTTGCCAATAGATGCTTTTTCGGACTTTGGCAGCACTTTAGTAACACCACTTTATCTCGGGATACTTAGAAACAGCTATACTAGTTACTAGTTTTACCCGTTCTGTTGTATGCTGCCGAATCGTGGGTGCTTACGACAACGGACATACAAAATCTGGGAGTATTCGAGAGAAAAGTACTCCGAAAAATGTATGTAATGTATGAAGCACGTTCGTAAGTTGTAATGGGCCACTTAAGTATGTCCTTACGGCGAGCACTCCTTTTGAGCTCTTAATGGAGTATAAAAGGAGTAATATTGGGTTAATATTTTTCCAAACTACTAACGGGATCGCATATGGGCTACATGGCCACGCCTTATCTGGTATCTTCCATACGAATGTACCATTCCGCCCAGATGAGAAATCGAGTTATAATATCAATGCACCCAACAATATCTTGACAAATTTTGTATTTTGTAATGCAACAACTGCCTAAAGCAATCTCAAAACTCTGTATTAAGTAATGTTTTAACTGGATACAGTATTGTATACTATTTAAACCCTAGCGAACTACCCTTCGCGTGCCTTCAGGTACTAAGAGTGAGAGTATTTGTAAGTCTGTTTATACGACTGAAACATTCTGACTTGTTTTTTTAATGATTTTCTACAGATCAACTCCATTTCTCTAAACATCTGGCCATACGACCGAAGATCCCATCTCGAACAGTTGACGGTCCAAAAGGAGGCATAGAATACAGTTAATTTCAATAACTCGAGTGTTAAATTAAATTATACATAGGGAGTCAGTTTACCTGACTGAGGTTTCTGTACTACTTTTTTATTATGTTAATTTGACATTGAATATTACACAAGTAAGTACTTGTGTCTTTAGACGCTACTATCATGCAGAAGATCCATGGTTCAATTCTTGTCTTAGCCATCTACATTTTCTTTTATCGCAGTCTAGTAAAAGCTTGTCAAACAGCTGTATCTAAGTTGTCAGAATAATTATTGCGAGAGTTTAATTTAAACTAAGCCATCAACGCACTTGTTGCATCACGTATCAAAGCTGAACAACATGAGTAAGTCTAATTTTGTCGTCATTCTACCATAGTCCGACATTTCATTTGCAACCACAATGTAACAAACTAAATAACCCACTCATGATAACTCCAAGTCGTGATGAAGTGCTCCTAAGGGGGTAACAATGAACTTAACGTATGTGTGGGCAGGTGTGGTGCTTGTGTCTCCATACCATTTGCTGGCTGGAAGTTGCTGCATCGTCCCAATAAACCCTGCGATTGCGTGTTAGCCACTCTAATGACACTGCAGAAGTCACATATGAAATACTATTTGTGACTTCTTGTGCAGGGACTGACTGTGCAGTCAGTCATGTTTTCATGATTTCTCGCCGTGTAGATATGTGTAAGTGTGTGTGTGCGTTTTTGGCTTTTGACTCTGTTTGAAAATTTTGAAATATAAGTATGTTTGCATTAATTAATTAATTAATTTGCAGCACAAATGAATTCGTAATTATCATTCTCATTCGAACCCTCTCGTATGCTTTAGCGTTAGTTGCTACTGCTGCTGTTGCTGCTACAGCCGCCGTTGTTGTCTGTCGTGTCGTCATTATTTTATCATCATTTTGTTTTGCTACTGTTTGTTTTTGAGCTTCATGACAGGTAATACTCGTATATCACGTACATAATATTAACATAGAATGTCGATTAATTAAAATTTGATGATCTTGTCAATTATAGACATTTTAATATTAAATGTTTTCGAATAAAATTGGTAATACAAGTTTTAAAATGATTTCGACATCCATTTACTATTTTGTAGGAATATATACAGGAATTTTTAGAAAAAAGTTTTAAATATGCAAAATTTTTCTGTTATGGATAATTAAGACGATTTTAATATATTAAGGAATTAAAAACGTTTGCCATAAAAATTAATAAAATTGCTCTAGTGATAAAAGATATAATGTAAATTACGCAGTGGAACACACTTTTTCGGGCGTGAATCAAAGCAATATCAAACGATAGCAATTGATCTCAGTAAAAAAAACCTTAACTCCATTTTGCTCCACTACGTCACAATTTTTTTCTTTTAAGCTGTTTTCAAAATTGGGCCAAAAATGTTCCATACTTGTGAGAGCTAGAGGGTGAAACTGTTCCGAGCAAAAATATCCCTGAAAATTGTAATATAGGTCTCCAAAGACAAGAAGTATCCCAAATGTATTTTTTCACATGATTTTTCATATTCTTCGACTTTTGACCAAAAATATCAAATTTTAAACAACTGTAAAAAAACATAATAAAAAAAATTTGTGGAGCAAAATGAAGTTTAAGGTTTTGTTAGTGAGGTTTGATATTGGTTTGGTTCACCCCCGAAGAAATTTGTAAAAATTCGTGAATTGTACTTATGATCAGGGCAACCTTAAAATCGTGTTTTATGCGCTTAAAATATGCCCTAAAATAACTAAATATGCTTTTAAACTCATAAAATATGCTACTAAAATCAACATAAATGTGCTCTAAAAAATTGAAGTCACATAAATTTTCTACCTCTTCATCGTTTAATGTACTTAGGACCTTTAAAATGCCTTCATAATTGTTGGCATATCAATTAACTTATTCAAGCCATGTTTAAAAAGTTCCACTCAATATGGAGCTTTCAAAATACCTTCTTGACATTAGTAATAGCTTTACTCTCGTTTTCATATAAATTTCTGATACATTCAAACAATCAATGGAGTCCATGAGCAATACATGTCACATGCATCACTTTGGCAAAAAATGTCACTATGGCTTTTGCAAATCAACAAATAATCGCCGAGATTTCCTGATTTCGACAAGAGTCTACCAACTGCAAAAGCAGTCCACTTTACATTAATTCCAACTGGGTCTGTTGTAGTTTATCAAGGTAAATTGATAACGACAACAACAACGCCATTAGCTGTGATAAATTACCTATCTCCCAATTGTTCAGTCTGTTTATTTTCACTACTTTGAATATGTTGAATATGTCTGCCTCTTTCCAAATGCTGCTTCACTTGAAGTCTGCAATAACTATCAGCTTCAGGATCGAAATCGGAGGTTTTTAAAAAACTTTTTTTTTGTTTAGTTTATTTATTGAACAAGAACCCGAGTGAAAAAGAAAATATGAAATATGCTTCAAAAGATATGTGAAATATTCTTAAAAAAGGATACTTTTTTAAAAATATGCTTTTAAAATCAAAATATGTTAAACTATGACTTTATGGGTAAAAATTCAAAAATATGCTCTAACAAATAGGTGTCAAAACACTTGTAAGAGTATGAAACATATAAATACCTTAACCATTTGCTAATATCTCGTTCTAAAAGAAACATGCATTGGCATATTTCCGATTGTACTGCTTATGATCTATGATTTCCTTTGAGATGCCAACAATGTTGACTAACTAACTCAATTTAACTTTATGGGCAACCAACATAATTTGACGAATTTTCGTGCTATTTTATCATGTTACTGCCTCTTGTGGCCTTCCTGAACGGGTTCAGGACGGTTACGTCGAAATTCAGCAAACCAGTACCGTTGAAAATGCTGGGGCAGATTTGCCGTAACATATATCAAGCTTTTGGTTTGCATCAGTGGAGTTTTTTCCCATCAGGATACAATGTTTTATCAAAAACCATTGCAAACCAGTGTGAACAAAATAGCAAAGCTGGCGGCAGTTTGAGACCAATAACTTGAGAACGTGATTGGATGAAATGTTATGAAATTTACATGGTATTCTATTTGAGGTTAGTTACTCTAAGATAAGGATAATTAATTAGGTTAAATACTATTCAGCCCATGTAAGCATAACCCGAATGTATAATTCCAACCTGAATTTATTTCATACATATAACCCATGAAGCTTGTCATACATATTTGTGTTACAGCAACGACCTCTTCTTTTTCTCTAAACCTTTTACTGGCATGTTACCTCTGATTGATATGTTCTACCGCATTTACAGAGGTCGCCCAGTCGAATTCGTTTTATGTTGCATTTTTTATTTGGAAGTGCAGCAGCTATAAAACAAATGAACACTGTTGTCGTCTGACATTATTTGACATTTCACGTAACAACACTCGCACGCAGTCTAACATGCAACGTTTGGTTCCTCTTTCTTTTTTTTGGCGTTTTGTCTCCCTTCGTTTCTTACATTTTGCGGATAAATTTGTCGAGCCTTAAACTGCTGCTAAAAAATTGCACACTACGCCCGCGAGTCACTCAGTCAGAACGTGGAGGCAACAGCAGCAGCAGCAACACTAGCAACAGCAACAACTACAATAACATAATATGTTGTATTTATTTTATGTTTAAAGTATGTAAATTTCACTAAAGGGTTAATTTTCGTACAAGTTGATCGTTTGTTATAATTGCACCGTGGTGTGCTGGAACTCATTACAAGCAGTTTTATTAAATCGGATTACTAATGAATTCAGTCATCAAATTAATTTTGCCCTGGCTATGAGTATGAAGCTTAAGTAATTTGGGATACAAATTTACTAATCCTGGAGTTATCATATAATTTATTATCAAATCGGGAGGTAATTAAATGTAAGAAAATATAGACGCGACTGCAATTTAATTGTATACTAATGGAATGGAATAAAATTGGTAGGTGGCGTTAAAATTCCACTCGTGCGTTGAATTTATAAAATTGGAAATCATAGTATTTCTTTAGAAATAACTTGAGACCATAGCTGATAGAGGTATCCGTCAAAAACCCTTTAGTTAGATAAGGTACTTACCGAGTCATGCTGTACCCAACGAAGCCTTAGAAAAGGAGACAAGCTTATCAGTAATTTTTTTCTATTTTTCTTTTTGTGAAGATGATAATGAAAAAAGCTGCAGTAAACACCACTTGGAGGGTATTTAACAGAAGCCACATGCTATTTTCGTACGCTGATGACGTAGATATCGTGGTCGAAAACTGCGTGACTGCAGCCTTCTCTGGTATACAGAAGGAATTAACTGAAATGGGTCGGGAGTCCTTACCGAGTCATGCTATACCAAACGAAGCCTTGGATAAGGAGTCAGTTTATCGAGTAATTTTTCTCTATCCTTCTACTTGTGAAGATGATAATAAGAAAAGCTGCAGTAAACACCACTTGGAGGTTATTTTACAGAAGCCACATGGTATTTATGTACGCTGATGATATAGATATCATGCTCGAAAACTGTGTGACTGCAGCCTTCTCAAGTACGATGAACAAAGACCAACAAATTTTAAAGTTGAAGTCACCCTGAAAATTATTAAGAGAATATTAGTTAGGAAGTAATAAGTAAGATGCCATTACGGACAAAACAAGCGAAAGTCATCTTATGACGAACAAAAAGCCAAACTTACCTGATATCGGTTCTAGCTGTCTTGTTATATGGCTAATAACACAATCGGCCGAATAGTTTCTGACCTTGTTTGAGAGTAATATACTTTGTAAAATATCCGAGCTTATAACCAGTAACGAAAAGTATCATGAACTGTACGGATGATATAGCGTTATTGACGGTAGCGTTGGCAGGGTCCTGTTTTAAGCATGGACGAATGATCTGCTACTATTCTTTAAAACGTTGCTGATCTTCTACAATCCGGATCATTGTCGTAAATATACAAAGATATTTACGGATCCAATTAAATAGCGAAATATCAAACCAAGTCTGAGTTTTACTGCATATTGTATCATCAATTAAAATTCAAAATATAATCTAAGCAAATAATAAATTTTCAATTTGTTTTCGCGAATTGAAATGAAACGCCAAATTGACTTACGATCGGAAAAGTTATATTGTTGATGTTTATGTCTAACTAGTACTAATGCATCAACCCTTTCTTCGCTTGGGAACCAACGACTTTCATCATTGTGCCACCGCAAAGGGGCAACAAGACTCCACAGCTACCTTAAAAAACACCAACAACAACAACTATAAAGCACTTTCTAACCATTTAGCAAATTATATTGTCGAATCAACTAAAATTTGTTCATTTGTCATTATGCCTGTTCGCAGTGACATACTTTCTCGCTCCTCGTTAAATGTGCAATAAATGCGGTGGCACCAGACAACAACAGCAAAAAAATAAAAAACGAAACGAAACCAGCCGATATCACCGCCAACCAACTAACGAATTGCTTCTGGAAATCCAATGGAGGACTTGAGGCTAAACACTTGGAAGGAAAAACTTTGGCAAATGTGGCAAAACGTATTTAGTTGGAAGGTGCAAAACAAAAAATGGCCCACAGCATGGAACTTTGGAAATCATGCGATCATACCGCGGACATATGAATGTATTGAGGCAAATACGTATGTGGACATGCCTCCATAGATGGACGCTACGAATATGTTGGACTATTAGTAAAAACCTTAAAGTGGCCGCATTCCGCATACGGGAGTACAGAGGACAGCAATAAACAAAAAAAAACAACAAAACTCGACTTTGGCCAAAGAAACCAAAAGTAATTTAATACAATAATAAAGCAACAACAACGACAATAACAACAGTGTTGCCAAATATGAGAAAGTGTTTGTGTTGGCGGACGATTTAAAGGATTAATTCCAAAAACAGTTATCAGATAAAATGATTACAGGTATCATAAACATATGAGAGTAAAAAACGGATTCAAGATATTTTTAAAAAAATCATTATATAAAAAATTGCGTTTGTTTAATTAACTTAACTGAACATTAGGTTTAATTTTTAAAATATTGAAAATTATCGAAGCATAGTCAAAAAACACCTTGGTTCACCAACCAGTTCCAGTACAAACTTGAAAATGAAATGTCGCTTGTTTTTGACCTAATCTTTTAAAAAGGAGTACACCACTGTGTTCTACGGCCTAAAATTAAGTTGGGATGTTTTGGGGCTTTTCTATGTCATTCCGAAAGTTTAAATTTTACTTACAGTGTTATCTGAGTATGTATTTAGTATGAATAATTTCCAGGCTTTGATGCTTAAATTTTGGATTAGTTTCACTCCAATACCTCCAATTTGCCTGTTTACATGCTCATAAAAGTGGTTGTCTCCAGCAATCCGTTAGCAAACTGAACCTTATGGGAAAAATATTGACGATTTTAGGCTAAGGTTGAGGACATGTAATGAAACAGTGTAAGGCTATGTCATTACGTCACTCGGAGACCATTATGGTTCATTGCGATTGTCCTGATTTAAGAAAGGAAAATAAAAAGAAAAGAGTACAATAGTATAGGATAGTACAGGGGAAGACGGAAAGAAGCGTTAAAATTATTCCGGTGTGCTCTCTCCTTCAACTCTATATAGACAAAGTAGTAAGATTACATGGGGACACTATGGTCCTCTGCCTTTAAGCCAATTCCCCAAAGAATTGCTTCCTTCTTCGGCAATGGCAAATGCTCAATGGTCTCGACTTCTCCTCATCGTGGCAAAGTCTGCAATAGTCCTCCTTTGTCGACTCCCAGTTGGATGAAAATGCTGTCACGTCACAGTGTTCTGTAATTATCCCAATAAGTCGTCCGACAGAATTTCTTGACAATAATTCCTCCCCAGATTTCACAATAGCAATAATCTCCATCTGGAAAACACTGCAATCGTCATCCAATTGAGATCCTCGCTGAAGATACCTGATCCTGTTCCTTGAGGATTTTGTTCCTATACCATTATAATTTGTAACCATTTAAGGGTTGTTTTTAGGTGTTTTGGACAAAGTTAAGATACTGGACCGTTTCATATTGTCTTTAAGGACATCGGTCCACTGTGGAGTATTATAAAATGTCTAGGGGCAAATCGCATGATCTTGGTGGCCAATTTACGTCGCCTCTGCGAAAAATACCCATATCTTCAAAACATTTACACAGAATGTCCATCGTGGCATCAACTCTGTACAACGTAGCGCAGACTAATAGGAATCACATTTCGTTCACGTGCATGTCGTTCAATTTGGGTCAAAAAATCAGTGGTTATCATATTTCTGTAGCACTCACCTATGTCGATTTGAAAATGTACGGACCAATACAATACAATACAAAATCTGCACCAAACACTAATTCTTGGAGAAGGGATTGCCACCTGGCCTTTTATGGGAAAAAAATCCATGTCCTTCACATGTTTCTCTGTGTATTTCAGTATGTGGCGAAAAACCTTTGCGAACACTTCGATTCTGTACCAATCCATAGCTTCTAGAATTTTTTTTTAAATAAAAATAAAGAAAACGTTTTTCGTGTCCCTTGACGAAAGCTGTGTACGCGAACAGTTTTGGCATTAAAAAAAAATATCTCAATGCGGGGGAAAAACTACAATGACGGCACTCAAAAAAAATTTTAATATTTTTTCAAATCTAAATTCTTAAACAATCTGACTTTGTCCCATATGTGCTAAATTTCGTAAAAATCTAAAGTCACTGAAATCCTCAATGGGTTGACAAATTGTGGTACCAGCCGCTGTTCTCCATATGGTCCTATACCAAGTTATCGAATGGTCATTAACTTTGAGCTCTCGCACCAGTTGCGTCTAACGCGGAGGCAGTCCCATCTTCCGACGCAAAATTCGAGTTCTGCCAAAGGACAAGTTTTTGTGCACTTCGAGGAATTGACAGCCTAGGGCTCATCTGCATTGACATACAGCGACCTAATTGGCGTTCTTTAGACAAACGTAAAAATGTGTTATCATATAGACTTGTCAGGTCACTTTTTTACTTTTATTTGCCCAACAACTAAATTTGACTACATATCGGTCAACTGCTAACAGGCTTTTATATCATACGAAATGTGGAGGAAACATTTGCTTTCCACAACTTCCTATCCTTTATTATTTATCACAACTATCTAAATTTTAAATGTCTATTTACAAAATGGCGATTACTTTTTATTTTACAATCCCCATAATTACTAGTTGTCAGCACTGACTTTAACTGCAATAACATTAGTAGCAACAACATTAAGAACACCATCTAAAACAACAACAACAGCAGCAGTATCAGCGTTTTGTTATAATTTCATACAGACAAAAAAAAAGCTAAGAAAATTCAATTCGAACCCATATAAAAAAACCAAAATGGTCACACACATGTCAATGCGCAAATTGTTGTTATGTTGCAGCTTGCAACATACACTTGCACCACAAGCAGCAACATCGGCAGCAGATACAATTACAACAAACAATCGGGACAAAAACGAAACACAAGACATAGCAAAAAGTTGCTTTTAGCCATTTATGGCAACGCAATTAATTATTTTTTAACTGTTTTGTCATTTTGGAATGCCATCATCATCATCCTTCGTCCACAGCGGCCACGTCGACTCCGCTGTTGCAACCAAAGGTAAGGCGGCCGGTCCCCACTATGGTATGGAGGGGACGGAGGGATGTTTAGTCGGGGCTGGTGCTAGTGCACCAGTCTCTCGAACAAGGCACAGGTTGTGTTAGCTTGCCGGGTAGTTGAAGTTGAGTTGCCATCCTTTTTATTTATTGTGTCTTTATGTCTGTTGTGTTGTTGCTCTTGTTGTTATCGTTTGCTGCCGCTGCTGTCTGTTGGTTTTTCGTCAGCATTTTCGTCATTTGTGTTGTCTTGTGTTTTG
Organism: Muscina levida; assembly: GCA_964034835.1. Taxonomy (NCBI): domain Eukaryota; kingdom Metazoa; phylum Arthropoda; class Insecta; order Diptera; family Muscidae; genus Muscina; species Muscina levida. The sequence goes on along the minus strand of OZ035880.1, from coordinate 189,430,695 downwards.
TAGATTGATCAGAGTTGGATTGATCGATTGATTGTCGCCGATATTCGATCAAAAACAACCAATTGCGGTAATTTCCTGCTGATTTGCTACCAAATTGTTGCGTTGATTGTTGTCGTTTTCTCCATTTTTTCTGTTGTCGCTCTCCATCATTTATTTCATTTGCCCCCGGTTCCATTGCCATCGAAGCCATTGATCGTTTTGTCTGCTGCCCTCTTTGTGTTGCTGTTGTCGTTACCAACTTTTGAACATGATCGAGGTGAAGTTTGTGTTTTTTTTGTGTTCTTTGGCTCCTTCGTTCATTTTTGGGTCACGTTTCTGTTGTTACAATAAAGCAATAAGCTCGAATTTTGTTTATGCGACATCATCAGCCTTTTTTGTTTGGATTTATTTGCAATTATATGTTTTTTTTTTGCTTTATTTGTTTTATTATTTGTTAATTTTTAGTATTTTGTTTTATACACTCGAACAAATTGTTGGAAGAGACGAAGGAAGTCATTGTAACAAATATATTTCTGGACAGTTAAAAAAAGATAAGCAATTCCTAATATATAATATTTTTATTCATAAACATAGAAAGAATGGCAATATTTTCAATGTCCTTATAAAATAGTTGCTACAAACTTCTTCAAACTAAAAAAATAGTGAAAAATGCAATTTTAATGCAAAAACATACAGATAAGACTAGTCACCAATATAACTACATATATCGTTGGAAAGGCCACAGTCTCTTCTTTCCAAATCCCCTGAGAAATCTAAAATCGGTTGATATTCAACCACGTTTCCGGCTTAAAAGTGCGGAAAGGTACAAAAACCCGGTCTCATAGTGGTGTTTATGAGCAATTTAGGATACATAGACACGTTAAGATTGTATTGAATGTTGTGCACAAAACTCCTAGCTACATTATTGCCGAATATAGTTTAGCTTCATCACGAAATATGAGTTAGCTCTTGGACAAAAACTGATGAAACCTTTTTTTCGAAGGACTCACTGATTTTGAGAATCCTTTGAGGTCAATAAAAAAAAATTGGTCACCAATCTCGCCAAACTGAATATTGGGTTTTATTACTCCATCGTTTTAATTGATAAAACAACGATGCAAAAATACAACGAGACAGGTTTAAAAATAAATCAGCCACGAACCGGTCGATAGCCAACTTCATTTGCTCCCTGAAACGTAGAGTGTGTTACAGCGCCTGTTCGTGAACAACTCTCTTCTTGAAAGAGGTCTAACGTCTTAAATGGGTCCAGATGATCTTTCAACCGCATTCCTCACAAAGATTCATATTTACAACCTTAAAAAAGAATAAAAACCTCAAGATTATGCTCACATGCTTTAGTTTGCTAACAAATTTTGCAGACGTGGCACACTTCCACCTTAATAAGCATGATACCACGCAAAATGGCAAGTGTTGAAGTAACATTTATCCTTAATTGAAACATTAAAACCCTCTGCATTAGGGTGGCAGCGTAATTTCAACTTTGAATTTTCGGTAATGGCCGAGCGGAATATTGTGTCAGTTGTTATAAAACGGCTATAGTCAAAAATTGAGCAAAATCCGATAACTTTAAGCCGTGCCTCTAAGTGGTCAAATGTCAAATCTATATATATGAAAATGAGTTTGTCTTTGTTTATTTTCATTTTTTGTACCGAAAAGACTGGAAAACGGCTGACAGATCTTTTTGAAGTTTTCACAGAATGTAGCTGTGTGGTCAGTGGAGATAATGTGGTACTTGCATTTTTCATATATCAAGTGGGCGTGGCCCTGTCCATTTTTGAAGCCGTGATATCTATCTCTAAAGTGGTACATTTGTATGGAAGGTATTAGAAGGGGAGCGGCGTGACTTTCAAGTCTTTCTTCAAAACTTTATCCTGATATAGCTTAACAAAATACAGAATTTGGGCACGATCCTGACTAGTATATTGATGTTACTACACGTTTTTTAAAATGGGCGGAATGGTACATTTGTATGGAAGGTACCAGGAGGGGAGCGGCATGACTTTTAAGTCTTTCTTCAAAACTTTATCCTAACAAAATACAGAATTTGGGCACGATCCTGACTAGTATATTGATGTTACTGCTCGCTTTCTAAAGTGGGTGGAATGTGACATTTGTATGGGAGGTACCTGAAGGGACGTGTCTAGACTTCCAATTGGTTTTCCAAAACTTTATGCTGCCAAAGCTTAACAAAATACAGAATTTGGGCACTATCACGTTGGGTGTATTGACTTTATTACTCCATCTCTAAAGTGGGCGGAATTGTACATTTGTATTGGAGGTACCAGAAGGGGCGTGGTTAGACTTCCATATTTTTTCTCCAAAAATTTATCCTGCTATAGCTTTACTAAATATAGAATTTGGTCACGATCGCGTTGGGTGTATCAATAATATTATTCGATTTCTAAAATGGGCGGTATTGTACATTTGTATGGGAGGTACAAGAAGGGGCGTGGCCATGTCGCCCATTTTCATTACCGAAAGTACAAGCCGGACAGACTGACAGACAGACGGATAGATGGACAGAGGGATAGACAGACAGACGGACATGGCTCAAACGACGTCAATAGTCATGAATCGAATTTGGTTTTAAGAAAAATAGGGTCTAAAGTGTCTCCTTCTATGTCAAGCACTTTTGTGTCGTATCAAATGATATATTAACTCCCACCCGTAGGGTGAGGGTATAAAACACATAGGATTTACTAAAGATTTACTAAGAACCTGACCTTTGACCTCAGTGGGGCACGGAAAATAGTTGTCCGATCTTACTGAAGCTTTTTTTACGAAGATCATAGAGGACATTTTCATTTCAACGATCGCGGTTTCCGTAAAATGGAACAACATTTCATACCTCAACGACTCATTGAGTGCAGTTCTCGACATTTTTGAGGTCACCTCGTATCCCAACTTATCCCTATTTAACTTTTTTCTTTAATGATGACTTTAAAACTACGAATTAATCTTCATTACCTTTGATAGAAATTAATTGTTAACATATTTTGATTTTACCATTCACTTCTTCACTGTAACAAATTTTCATACTTTTTACCAAAATTTTTTAAAGGAAAAATTTATTTGTCAAACCACGCAATACAAGTGTTTTTTGTTTATTCAACAACTGATTTTGTAACTTGATTGCTAAAACGTTTGAAGTTTTGGAAAAGTAAGTCGTTAAAGGAAAAAGTAACGTTTTTTGTCCTTCCTGTAAAATTTTTAATTTTGGACTTACACCCTTTGCGACTTTAGGTAGCGTACTATAAAAGTTGTTGAAATCAATATTGACTATCAACAATTCCCTTTAATTACTTCAAATGTGCCGACATTACACAGATACTCTGCATCCAGCATCATGAAATAATACCGAGAGCTCCTTTCACTCACTAAATTTCCTCGAGTGTATGTAAGACATGTGCAATTGAACATTTACTTGTTACTTCTTCAATTCATGTTAAAAATTAATTGTTTTTAATTCGATTACGTTTTATTTTTTGCTTCAACCGCTTTTCCTTCACAACTACAAACATTTACGATCATTTGCTGATCACATTATTGTTTTGTTATTATTAACTTGCAACATGCAACTAAATCATGCTGCAAACAAGGTTGCACTACACAGCCGTATTGTATTTCGGTCACCTTACGTTGGGATAGGAAGAGGAGGAGGAGGAGGACGAGCATCGACGGACGGCAGCAACGACCCAGTATAATTTGTCAACTATTTAATTGGCGCTCAGTCATTTGGTCACTGTTTTTCATAGGAATCCTTCGAGCCACAGGCTGATTTCTCCTTCTCTCTCTCACTCTCGCACGGACTGGGGCGATGAATGTGATTCATGTGTGATCGATTGTCGCAACAATCTCAGCAATGATGATGATCATCATGACGACGATGCCACGAATCTTTAGTTTTTAGAGTTTTTCGTCGCCCAACTTTTAGAGTGTTTCTTTTTTTTAATGTGGAACAACATTTTTGTTGTCTTATGGTTTGTGATAAAGGAATTTTAACAAGCTGTGCAGATTTTTATAATGCCACTAGCTTTGTTGTGTTTTTGCCTCATCAATATTTGCTGGGAGCATACTGTCGCACCATGAGAGACTCATTGGGGGCAAAATAAAACACGCAGCACAACAGTCAAAATTTGTTGATTGTGGTATGCCCCAGCAATTAAGAAATATTTTGCTTGGTGACATTGACGAAGTGTGGCTGTGATTTGTGTTACTTTTTAAGGAATTCAAACTGAAGATGCGAGGGTTGTCGTCGATCGCAACATTTCAATGGGTTAATGTGTTTCCGTGCATTTTTCTAATTAGTTTTACCGTATGATTGTGATGTTAACCTCATTTCATGTAACGTCTTTCGCAATGTGACTTTCACCGCAATTGCATTGATTTCTCCTAAACATAACTTCGTGACTATTTCTAATTAATTGGAAATTTGTCATAGCAACTTTGTTTATTTACTTCGTGTGCAATAATCATAAAATATTTAACCGAATCACCAAACACAGCCGAAATTAACATTCCTTATTTGCAAAACATTTTACGAAAAGAAAACACGTAAACATTTTGCAAAATGTTTAGCTCCAAAGATGGATGCAAACTATTTACACATACGACCATAAAAACAACACACCTCAGATGTTGCCATAAACAAACGTAATGTCTCACAAAGTATTATGTGGCCAAGTTTGTAGGTAGGAATTGCCAAAAATACAAAAAAAAACTACCAAAAATCGACTACTGTGGATGAGACGCCGTCTATTTGGTCAACAACTGCATCTTAAACGCCACCACCACCAGCACCACCAACACCACCTACCTCCAACGGCAACAATCGGCGCTCAACGACAACACACAGAAAACCTCCACCACTAACACTCTCCTCTGTGCCTTTTTGTCAGATCGCAAACGCGCTCAACGACAACACACAGAAAACCTCCACCACTAACACTCTCCTCTGTGCCTTTTTGTCAGATCGCAAACGGATCGAAAATAGAAACAAGTATTAAGCAATTACAAATTAACTTAATTGCCAACATTTTATTTGCTATTTTCTAATGCAAAATATTTTAATTTAGACTCGATCGTGACATTAATTGTTTTCAGGCAACCGCACACACACAAACACACTCACAGCAATAGAGAACAAAGCTTTGTTGCCTGTACCAACTCCCCAACTTTTCAAGTGTGAGATGCGGTAAACTGAGCGTCTGGCGATCTATGTGCGATTGGTAGCAGCTCTTGCACCACACAGGGGCCGGTGGACCCCACCAACATTAAATAGTACCATCGAGTACGAGTACTAGGGAAGCCAACGCGACAACAACATAAAATACGTTTATTCGATGAGTTTTAGTATGTTGTTACACATGCGCATAAACGCGAATACATAGCCGTACAATTTGACTATTTTAGCCATATACTCTGAATGATCCAAGTATGTAAAACATAATAGAGTGTATCTGAAATGAACTCCGAGGTACACTTGAAAAAATAGTGCGGTTTAGTAGATTTCAAACGTCATAACAAAATTATTAACTATCTAACAATACACTTAGCCAAATATGTTTTACATTGCCTTTTATATTAAAAATTTTTTAAAAAATATTTAGAAAAATTTTCATAGGAATTCTCTGATAGTTAAAACTCGAATTCAAAAGGTTTTTTTTTGGCATATTTTTGAGATGTTTAGGCATAAAAAAACGGCAAAAAGTCATAATGATGTAAACTATGCATGGAACTTAAATTTTAAACTGAACTTAAAACAAAAAAAACTTTATTTCCCTTTTTACCCCATGAATGAGATATTGGATAGCTTCTCCCGTTGTTGTGAATCAGCACGCTTTCTATTTTTAGATTCACAACTGCATGTCGATTATCTCGATACTTAAACTGCAACGTTGCTGTCGACCACATCGAGAGAAATGAAATGAAAGACAAATGTAGATGACTGGACGTGGAAATCGAACCCGTCATCTCCCGCATGATAGTCGCGTGTTCTAACCAACATGCCTTCTCTCATTAAAAATTAATTTTATAAAAACCCACATTTAATTCTCAAGGAACTAAAAAATTCACTTTTAATTACTGGTTCATAGATCCTGTTCGCAACATCTCTTAGAACAAGTATTAAACATAGCAAAATCAATGAACACTCTTTAAGTTCGGGTTTAAACTCGAGAAATTTTAGACTAACAATGATGCAATGATGATGTTACTTTTAATAAATATACATCTTAAAATTACTGAACTTCCTGAATTGCTACAAAAAACTCATCATATTCCCATCTTTAGCCAAATTGTATTGTTATGAAAAAAAAAATATTAAAATCGGTTCAATAGTTTTTAGGTTTACTCGTTACAAACTTTCCTTAACTTATAAAGGGTTTTCCAATAAGAGGCGTTATTTTGATAACCAAAGAAAAATGACCATATCCTTTTCATGGAATTTTCTATAACCGAATCGCAATGTGGATGCCCTATGTCCTCGATAGCCTCACGAATTTTATCTTTGAGGACGCTGGGCTCTTGGCGTAGACCTTATCTTTCACGTGGCCCCAAAGGAAGAAGTCACAAGGTGTTAAGTCACAAGATCTCGGAAATGGGCCTCATCAGTCAATGTGATTTTTCGATGGAATCCGGATCATTTTAATGCATTTCAAGGACCCAATCAGCAAAGGCACGACGTTGTTGATGAACGGCCGGCTTGAGTTCTTGTGTTAACTGAACTTTATAAGCCTTAAGACCCAAGTCTTTATGCAAAATACGGTGTAATGACGTTTGTGGAATGCCCAATTCAAAAGAAGGACGAGGAATGGGGTTTTCTTCAACGCTTTGGGCTACCGCATCAATATTCTCAGTTGTTCTTGAGCGACGTGCACGGATTTTATTCTTCACATCACTAACTTGTCCCAACAGCTCGAGTTTTTCCACTATGTTTTGTATTGCGGTCCGACCAAAAAATGCTTTAGTTTTGCGAATTGTGACTGCAAGATTTTCACCATTTGTGTAGTGAATTTTAAGAATTTCAATGTGTTGTTGAAGCTTGTAACGTTACATTTTTAGTAATGGCGTAGCTTCTACTTGTCAAATGTCAAAGAATGAAAGCTTCAAAAGTGACAGCTACCAAAATAGCGGGCCATTCATAATAACATCTCTTATTGGAAAACTCTTTATGTAGCAACATATATAAATAAGTTTTATTGCGATGAACTGCTGTTCGTCGATACATCTAGTCTACTTTACTGCCCTAATATTTGATGCCCTAAATCAATAATTGATTGTTCAAGCAACTTAACTTTAAACCATTTCAGTCCTATTTTCCTATATAGTATATCATCGCCATACTTTCTCACAGTGTATACATGTATGTAAATGACCACATTAATGTGTAAATTTAAAGTTTACGAGTATAGTTGCATTGCTTGCAAATTTGAATAAATTGCCTGTGATTTGTAGACATTGCAACAAATCTACTGGCAACAGAAACAGCAACAACAACAACTGCTGCAACATGAAATTGATGCACACAAGCACAACAACAGAGGGAAGTAGGTATGCAACCGCATGATGATAATGACGACTACGACGGCGTCGATGATGTTATGGCATCATTAATTTTCAACAAAACAACAACATCGAAAGCACAAGTTATGGATACATTTGTAAAACAATAAACTAATTAAACGCTTTAATTTAACAGAGAAGCAGCACCGGCAGCAACAACAACAGAAAAACAAAATCAAAATGCGAAAGCCAACAAAGTGATCAATTCATTAGGAATTACTCGCCTGAAAGTTGTTGCAATGGAAACAGAGTCATCCGCTATCAAATACTGGAACGTCCCGGCAAAATAAACTAATTTGTTTGTTAACCCCGATTGGTAAGCGGCTCAAAGTGGCGGCGCTGCTCACTTACTTTCAGCGACAGCATTTCTATTTGTTAATAGTTTAACTTTTAGCTTTTAATGTCGTCTCTGTGTCGGCTAAATTAAGTTATTTTCACAGGCACTGATGCATCAGAGATGAATGGGTAAATCCAAGTTGAGTACATTTTTTTTTTGGTTGCAAAACAAAGGATTGTGGTGAAGTGTAGTTTTGTGGTTGACAACTGATTCATGAAGGTAGTCACAAGACAATTTTCGTTACCATTAGGGCAAAAGTTAATATATGCTTTTTTTTAATTTTGTATTTACATCATATGTCCTTTAAGACATTTAGAACAAGTTGGCAAAGGGTGATATGCCTGCAAAATTTTGCAAAAGTAGGCCAACTTCACACTATTATAAACAACTGTAAAGTTGGATTACAATCACGATAGTTAAACATTAAAGGACTGCGGCACGGGTACTCCTAGAAAAACTTAAAAACCTGAAAAACTCTTTCGCCAGAATTCCAAATTTTTAAATATTTTATTTTCATAGGTTTAAACTTCAATAACCGAAATATTAAGAAATCGGCTTACAAGCTTAAAACAAATATAGATATAAAAAATCCTGTTCTCAACATATGCAGTCAGTTCCCTCTCTGCATAATGAATGCAAAGAACTTTTATCAACTTTTTTTCCATGAGTAAAATTATTAATAACAGTCAAGTAAAATTTTCATAGAAAAATCTTTCTATAAACCATTTATAATATATTACTAGGGCAACCAGAGATATGCAAATGCATATTTTTTTTAGAACAATATGTACTATATTGTATGGTTATTTATATATTTCATAATCTTACAAGTGTTTTGACATACATACTACCAAGGCCATCAGAAACAGTTCATCGGACTAATTGCCTGTTTTTGTAACTTATTTTTTAACCATTCGTACGCCAAATGGCGAACGATTGACATTTTTTTTTTTGGTTTTTTTGCTCTTTATCTTGAGTCATACAAAATAGAGCTTTTATTGATAGAAATTTTTGGTTCGACAAACTCAAACATGGACGAAACAAAACGTCATATTAGACGAAATGTTTAAAAAATCAATTTATATATATCTCAATAGATGAAACTATATATGCAATAGGCAGAAATGTGGCAAACGTTATAGCAGGCGTATTTAGTTCTGGAAAGGAAATTGCATGTAATCAATTTTAACTATAGACAGCAGCCTTGGAAAGGAATAATTGCTGGACAATTCCTCGACTGTGTGTCGACAAAAAATCAAAAATCTGAACGTCAACATTAATTAGAATAATGTTTTGCTTTTTGTGATGGATGCAGCTCCAAACATGGTAAAGGCTTTTTTAGGAAAAAAAAGTTTCAGATTATTTTTTATTTTTATTTTAAATGAATTCAAATCGTCCGAATATATTTTTTTTAAATAAATATATTTAAAATTCTTATGAAAAAGTTTTTGTAACAATAGTTTTAGAGCATATTTTATAATTTTAAGAGCATATTTTTTTGTTTCAGTGCATATTTTAGGCGCATAAAACACGATTTTTGTGCATATTTCCGGTTGCCCTGATTATTACGAATAAAAAATCTGGACGTCAACTTCAATAAGAATAATGTTTTGCTCTTTGTGACGGCTGCAGCAAACTCGGTAAAGGCTACGATAGCTTAAGTGGCATTTTATCCGAAAGTAGCGCATGCGAAATGTATTTCTCACGGCCTCCTGTGATTGTGTGAGTGTAGTAGGAATTTATACAAATAAAAAACTATTGCTAATATTAAGAAGGAATATTGGAAAGATCCATGTAGAGTGGAACTTTTTAAACAAATGTTTCCAGACCTTGCATTACCTCCAGTACCAATAACAACACATTGGGGAACATGGCTTGAAGCTGTTATTAACTATGCCAACATTTATGACAACATATTAAAGGTTCTAAGTACATTAAACGATGAAGATGCTCAATCAATTACAACTGCAAAGGATGTCTTGACGGACCCCAAAACCAGATCTGACTTGATTTGTATTGCTTCTAATAACGGTTTTATTGCAAAACATATTAAAAGTTAACAAACATCAGGTCTTGGTCTTAATGGACAAGTTCATGTGGTTGAAGACACTTTTATATTGTTTGATAAACTACCGAACTCCGATATTAATTTTATAGTAAAAAAATTAAATCAAATTACAACAAAAATGCATGATTTGGAAGTAATAAAAAGGATTTGTAAAGAGTTGTGTGGATCTGCATTAACATTAACATCAAAATATGAAATGCTGTCGCTTAAATTCGCTCCAATCACATCTGTGTTCATTCTAAATGTACAAAACCATTTTACGTTTTAATAGACAACATTTGTTGTTTTTTTTTTTTGTATTTCAATATTTTGTAGTTTATTGCAACAACAATCTTAATAAAATTGCCTTAGATACAAAAACTCCGCGATACTTAGGAAAAAAAGTTTAAGATTTTATTTATTTTTATGTTAAATGAATTTAAGTGGTCTGAATAAATTTTTTTTTAAATAAAAACATTTAAAATTCTTATGAAAAAATCACTGTCACTAATTTTTTAGAGCATATTTTTGTTGATTTTAAGTATATATTTTTAGATTATAAGAGCATATTTTGCTCTTCAACCACCTGAACTTGCTCGTGTAATGCATATTTCCGGTTGCCTTGAATATTTTGAATAAGGCCTTAAATTTTAACTTTGTTATTTTCATAAATCTTCATACCTTCTTTAAGGCAAAAGTACACTTGCCTCGACCACATGATTACTCGATTTGCCATCTCCACAACATAACAACACAATTCAGCCATATATATGTACGTAACTATGTTATGTATGTAGGCTTATCTAGCGTCTGAATCAGTGTGTGTAACTAGCTTTCTGTGGTGCCATTAACGTTTTTATTTTATACTGTACGCTATTCACATTTCTTGCTCCCCACTTTACCTCCGCGTAGATGAAGTTGTTGCTGCATCTAACTACCGATAGTTGTGGCGTCGCTGCAGTTGTCGTTGTGCGAGTCTAGCGCGATTGTGCGAGCGAGCCTCCTATGTAGATTAGATATCGGCTGCACTTGTAGACCCGTTCGCCTACCAAAAAGGTGTCAACACCTCTTTCTCACAAATCTGTTAAATTAATTTGTTGCTTGTTTTTAGTCATTAATTGGTCATACGTTCGTACATACGAGTGTACGTACATGGGCTGTTTTACAGATATATGTGCATATAATGTACTTATATGCATATAAAGTAAATTATATACTAGTTGTACATACATACAAGGGCACTATCGATGTTCATTGCATGATAATTAAGAGTATCTAATCAATGTGGTTCATTGGTAGTTGTTGCCAATGAATGTGGTAGTATGAAAAATAGTTTAAAAACTGCAGTGATATAATTTTATTGAAGATAATTTGTAAAAAAAAAGATTTTTATTATAATCACAGCCTTCAAAGTAATCATTTAGACTACAATAGTTATACATATAAATTTATGATGTTCTATTTTTTGAAAAATGTAGATGAAGGGATATTTTCAGGTAGTATTTTTAGTTAGTAATTTTTTAAGCAGATTCTGTTGACATAAAAAACATTATATTTGGATTAACATTCTATCGGTATACACGCAGGGTACATATGGAAAAACTTGACCAATTCCTTTTTTTAACAATAGAAACATTTATGTATTGGGAAGATTCTATCCCAATCCTTCTAATTTGAAACGTATCATGATAGTGAATAAAAACAAACAACAAACAAACAAACGATGAATTAATATTAATAATTTTTTTATGAAAAATTTAGACACTGATATGAAAATATTAATTTTTGTTGTATGGACAAGCCGACTAATCGCCAGGAAAGTTGCAGTGAAGGAAAACGACATATTCTGTCTGTATTCCATAGCAGATGATTTCTGACTTTTGAACCAATTTTAATTACTCCAGTTTGTATACGCCAGCTCTGTGGCGCATCTTCTGACACCTAACTCAATTTGTCCGAGCCTGTACATTGCCGCATAGATCAGAGGCAGGCAAAATCGAATACACGCACACAACAATATGGTGTTTGGGTATACGGTGAAAATGTTGTGACCCCCCAACAATAGTGTTCTTATGCTATCCCAACAAATGTTAAACATTGTTTCTTTGCCTATACTTGTGTCTATTTTTTTTGTTGAATGCGAAACAAGAGTGTGTAAAGTTGTTTTCATAACACCCAAAACTGCTTTGAATGAAACAAACCTTCCGAGTACTTGTGAATTGCCGATCGTGTCTGCGAGAAATAAAGGTTATTGCCAGCCTCGCGAAGCAATGGGAAGCCTGACACTGACAAAGACTAATGAACCTTCAGTTTTAGAGCTATAGTTTTCATGGCGGTAAATTAACTTTAACCTATACAGGAAGTCACACAGGGAATTCTGGTTGTAACAAAAAAGACTAACACACTAACAGTACCCCACCTATTTTGAAGTGAAATTCCCAGGTTCATTGTCGCTAAATATCGATGTTCTAAACCGTGTCACATCTCAAAAAAGGTAGACTACTTCTTCTGGATTTCGTGATATTTCACCTACTGATCCCTGAGGATCCCTTTTTCGCCCAGAACCAAAACAAACAATTAAATTATGTTAATTTATTTATCAATATTTTTGTACCATTTCCGTCTGCAGTGTCCCTTCCGTTATGGAAATTCCAAAAAAAAATTATTCAAAATCCCAAAAATGCTCCGTTCAATCCAATTTATTTTTTCTTCTTTTGAAGAAATACAAAACCAAAACAGGAGTGCTGGCATATATGCGAATGCATTGTTGACATCGTTATAAAGATAAAGAAGAGAAAAACAAATAAAGGAAACATGAAAAAATGTTAAACACAAATGAAATGCATCACGAAAAGCAATTAGGCAGAAGGCTTAACTTGTTATTAATTAGGGAGAACAGTTCACAGGCCCCCATTAAGCGAGAGATGAGAGAGAGAGAGAGCTGGACGGCCTAACTGGCTAAACGATACTAAATCAGACGGGCAAAAAAAAAAGGAAATAAACAGTAGCACCCGATACACAGATACGACGAAGCATTTAGCTAATTTGGTAATATTTATGTTTGACTCGGTGTCCGTCTGGCTGTTGTTGGTCTCGTTTTCTGGATTTTTTTTATTGGAAAAAGATGGAAATTGAAGAATGTAAATTGCCGTTGTTGACTGGCCTCTGATTGTTTTAATTGTCTTCGTATGCATATAAAATACCTTAATGAATGGTTTCGGACAACTTCCGTGATGATGGGACATTTTCTAAATTCCTGAAAGATAAGCTATCTTTGGTGTTGTGTTAAATAGAATGTAGATTACATTTGTTGGGTCATGTAAACTTTTAGATTAGTTGTTAGTGTTTATGTAGATACCACTGATTTTTAATAGTTTGGTAATAAAATCATGTCATATCATTGGTTTTCCTGGCTAGCAACGATGGTCATTAGGCTTGAAATTGTTTACATATTAAGCTTCAGTATGGATGTCACTTAGCGTTACCATGTGTTAACCGTCGACTATATGATATATCGCTTGAAAGAGATTCGAATTCAATTTCTTTTCCGACCATTTGTTAAGCGATTTCAGATAGATTGCATGAAGACATTTTAAAGGTCCTAATTGCATTAAACGATGAAGAAGCTCAATCAATTAAAACTACAAAGGATGTCTTGACAGACCCCAAAACTGGATCTGAATTCATTTTTATTGCCCGTAAATACGGTTTTATTGCAAAACATATGAAAAAATTACAAACATCAGGTCTTACTATTATTGAACAAGTTCAGGTGATTGAAGACAATCAAACTGGTGCTTTTCGAATCTAATATAAAAAGAATTCCATTTGATCCAGTAACAAAACATTAAACTGAATTTTAGTCCACTACGTCACTATTTTTTTACAGTGGTTTCAAGTCCGATTTTTATGGTCAAAAGTCCAATTAATGAATATGAAAAATTATGTATAAAAATACATTTTTAGGGGAATATTTCGGGGAAACATTTCAACCCTCCAGCTCCCACCCGAATGGGACATTTTAGGTCCAATTTTAAAAAACTGCTTAAAAGTCAACTTTGAATGGAGGTCAATTTTTATAGAATAGAAATAGAATTTTCGATAGAAATATTCTCCTGAAAATTTCACTAAGTCTTGCCAAAGAAAAATAATAAAAATAAAATGTGGAGTTTACGTGATTACAAATAACTTTATATTCTATGATAAATTGTCATATTTATTGAATACCTAGTATTATTTCATAAATTATAAATAAAACATTAGAGGGAGTAAAAATGTTAAGGCAACATTGTGATAAAATAAGTATGTTTTTTATTGCCAAACAGACATCAGTGAACAAATATTTGTTTAGTCTTAGACTGCTAATTGCGCAGGTTTAAATTTGGCAACAATTGAAATTGTATCAAAATATTTATACTATCTTATTTGATAATAAAAACGCGCTGCATTGTAGTGTTCAATAAAATTCTTGAAAATTGCTGTTGTATTTATTTGAAGCAAGTAAAATAATTTGGCCTTTGAATGTTTCCGCGAAAAGTTATACCAAATAATTTTATGTACCGAACATATAACATTCCAGATTGGTAATTTATACTTTAGATGATAAAGCTATCCTTTAGCCAAATCCTGTTCACTATGATTTGACTAAACATTCTCAATAATTGGAATCTATATTTTCTTTGCCCTGCGCTTAAGAAAGGCGGTCCAAGTGTGTGCACCACATTGCCTACAAGGTCCTGTCGAGTGTGTTATGTTAAAGACTGGATCATCTTAATTGGACCCTAGCAGTGTGGTTTTAGACCTGGTAAACCCACGATTCACCGCATATTTGCACTAAAACAAATCCTGGAGAAGAACCAAGAAATTTAGATCGACACATTCGATCCTTTTACCGATTACGAGTAAAAAGCAACGTTCGACAGCCTAAAAAGGATAAGATATCATAACTGAGTCTGGTATTCCCGCGAAGTTGATACGAATTTGACGGATGTTGCTGACAGAGATAAAGTCCATTGTTAAGATAGTCAAGAATCTGTCGGATCCATTTTCGAGGCTTAAGACATGTCAATAGTTTGTCCTGCGATATCTTTACCATCTCATGATGTTATGATGATCATTCCGTAAGCGGCAGTAAAGGCTACTGCACTATGTTAAATAAAAGTCACATACTGCTCGCGATGGTATAGTTATATTTGCCCGACGACTGTGGTATGTTACTGCGGCCTTTACAAGCATTAAGGCTTTACAACAAGTCGGCAGAAGAAGTTCTGCGCTGCGTAAACGTTGACAACCTAACTTGTTTCCGCAGCCTGGAAATGAATAGGATATTGATCTGAAACCGCTATTACTATGCCCAACTAAGTCCAACTACACCAGACACTCAATTTTTGGTTTTGGGAGCTTTCGAGAAAAAACTTACCTTCGGCAATGGAAAGAGGTACTCGTATAAACCGTAAGATATGTGAGCTGAACAGAGCGTGCTATGCGAGTGAATAAAAATGTTACAATTTGAAATGTCTTCGGCAATAGCTTCAATTGGAGGTGCACGAGGTGCACTTCGCTGGATGGATCAGGAGTTTTTATCCAAACTTGATGAGACGAACTATCTACGGAACGCAAAAGACCGAAGACATTGAAATGTATTTTTACATGTGGCTAACGGATTAAATAATAAGAAGAAAATTAGGCCGATTTATAAGATCTGCCTACGAACGAGTATTCATATCTGCGTTGCCGTGTTGGATAACAAAAAAGCTGTTCCAGCTATTCAGTTATCGACACACGTGTAGTGTAAGTTTCTTCACCAGGATTCGATAGTGAACGGACATGCTTCGATCATCTTAAAAAGTTCTAAAACAAATTTGGTGTTAAGATACTAGGGATTCAACTCGTCTCGTTATATGCGTTACACTTTTTCTCGTATCAAATGGTCCTCATCCCTAAGATTATTTTGTTTCAGGACACTTTAAGATACTTGAAGCATGTCCGTCTGTTAATAGGAGGAATGGCCCGCCCCATCTGGTAACACACACAATATTACCATCTTTTGAAAAATTTATATTTCTCTTAAAACTTTCAAACGGGAAAAGATATTTAAACTTTGTCTGATAAAAGTAAGCTAAATCCCATAAAACCTAAACATTTGCCACACCCCTACTGGTATCTTCCATACAAATTTTTTCTAAGTAAACCGAATTCAGTCAAATTTTTCGGCCAACCTTTTTCCCATAGCTTCAAAACGGACAACTGGAGTCTATTTGAATTTTGTTAATTTAGTTATACATATTATAGTAGTAGACAATTCCTTAGAAAACCGCAACATTTGCCACACCCCTTCTGGTACCTTCCATACAAATAGCCGAGTTTACCTTCATAGTTTTACATGCATATCTTTTTTGAAAGTGTAAATAAAAATCGGACACCTTCTGCTCCAATAATTCCCTCTAGTTTTTTTATGTGGCAATTTCCACTACGGGACTTTCTATTACTCTAGTTCCTATACATCTATTTACTTCGCTATCCTTATAAAAAAGACGAAGCAAATTTTAAAAAAGTTAATGACTATAAATGTGACTAGTTCTTGTGCACTATTCACTTTTGTACTAGAGAAAGTACTATCACATTGGTAATGCAGGTGGGGGACAATTAACCCCTTCCAATGACTTGTCAATGTTAAATTCGCTTCTTAAACGCATTGCGAGTAGATAGAAGCGGATTTAGTCCTGTACTTTTAGGGATAGTGATTTAGCTACTTTTAAGCTAGGAAAATATAGGTCAAATCTAAGAAACCGGATGGTTTAACCCATCCATTAGGAATTTTGTGATTTTTGTACGGAATAATCAGAGATTTTTTCCTAAGTTTTTAGATGGTTCCATAAAAGACGCCTTATACAAACGTACAGTGGTATTAAATTGAAGTTTTGTACATTTGCACCTTTTCTACAGTTTGATCACATATCTGTCAACGTCTGGCGATACGACCAAATGTCTAATCCCAAACAGTTTACGGTTCAAAGGGAAGCAAGGAATAATACATAAGCAATTTTACTTCAATATCGGTTAATTTGAATTACTCGAGATTTAAAAAAATATCAGAGATAAGTTAAGGGAATTAATAAGTCAGTTTACCTGCCTGAAATATCTGTACTGGTTTTAATACAGTCGAACATCGTTTTATTACATGTGTGTGTCAACTACTGCTCTAGGGATAAAACTGAGAACGTTGTATGTATGTTCCGTTTAAAGCTAACAAATTTTATTAAAATAACTTTAGTCGTTTAGAAGTGAATGAAACCTATGAATGAAACCGCCACCTACACACACAATTTCATCAAAATCGGTTAATGCGTTATATGTAAATATTTTAAATGCCTTTTGGCACATCAGTTTCACATATTAAGAACAAAGTTCAGAAGTAAAAACTTAAATAAACTTAATTTCCCATGAATAACTTCTCGCATTGTTGTGAATTAACACGCTTTTATTTTAGATTCACAACAAATGGCAACTACTTGTTTATCGACGACTGCGAACATCACTGTTTGAGAAGTTGCTGTCGACAACATCGAGGGAGCCGATAATGAAAGAAAAATGTAGATAACTGGAGGCGAAAATCGAACCGGGGATCTCCCGCATGGTAATCGTGTGTTCTTACGATTATGCCACGGCCGGTCCAAACTACACATATAATTTAAGGATTAAATAAAAAGGCTTTTACATATTTAAAATCGAACGGTTTTCCTATGCAGGATATTTCAAATGCTTCATCTTAAAATATAACTATGGAAAGTGAAATTTTAAACAAATTCAATCTCTCCCCATTATGACTTTCGTGCAACATTAACAAAAAACTTCAAAGCAGACACTGAAAGTGGTTTTTTTCTCTACTCTACCAAATATTTTACATTAAACACACGAGTTTCTAGTGTTCAGAGACATTATCATCGACCATGTCATTGAAAATGTTTTATAGTTAAACATTTACAACAATTTCATTTGTTTTTATAAGCTTGCTCTCATTCTATGTGTTGTTGTGCTAGTTGTTTTGAGATTATGCTGGAATATCGAGATTGTTGTTACGTCTGGGTAATAGTTGTTCCATATCACGCAACTGCAAGTCCACTCCTATAACTGCGACAACAACTCTATTTGAACCAACAACGACGACTACAACAGCAACAACAACAGCAAAAACCCGGGAATGGAAAGACCTCAACATGCGAATATGTCGAGACACACGCATACACCTGCAAGATATGAGCATTTAGCGAAAACGCGTATAACAGGTGTCGGAAAGTGCGTTTTATTTCGTTATAGCGTTGGTGATTACGTTGGATTACGTATATGAGGAGGGAGCATGTGTGATATCATTTGTTTGTTGTGACTTGTGAGCTTGTGCTCTAAACTTTTTATGCTTTGCACACGCTTGTCAAAATGGCAATTTATATTCAAATGTCTTAAAATTCGGCCATTTGAATCAATATCATTTATTCATATCTCTTAACTGTTACGGTGAAATATAGACGGGGGAGGGATGGGGGCACATAAATAAATTCATACATAAATTATTAATTAATATTAATATGGCTTATGTGATTATTATTTGCTTAATATTTTTTATTACTTATATGCAAATTAAATTAGCTCATTCCTTAACTTACACACATTCCCGCTGCCATTGAAGGTTCTCTTCCAGCAGCTATTGCGGCAACAGCAACAAAAACAAACAATGAAAACGGTAACTAATTAATTTCGATTGCAATTTGCATGCGGAATACAATGAATGAATTTATAATAAACTAAAGTCGTGCAAAAGCGATTCGCATATAATTTATATATTTTATTGTTGTTTCATTTTGGGGTTAATTATTTTTATGTGTTGGTCTTCGGTATCGGATTTCGTGTTGCCATTGTCAGTTGGCCGTATAAGTTATTTTAATGCGATATTATTGGTGGTGACAAATTTGTTAACTCTGATTAATTTGTTGTTAATTTCCCATACTTGTGGTTATGGTTGTTTGTAGTATCGACTACAAAACTTACTACGAGATTAATAGAATAAAAGATGGTGTCTGGACAGGCTATTTATTAGCCTAATTAGAACACAGATTTGGCTTAGCATCAGTTTATCCTTCTTCAGTTTATCACCCTGTATAATGTTGGCGTATAACATTCCAGTAGTCTTAAAGATGATGTCATTTTAAGGTATGCCTCAATTTGAATTCTTTCCAAAATCTCATAACTAATTTAAACTACCAAATTAGTTTGTAAACATTCTGCAGTTATCTTTCGTTGAAATCTTTCAATACAAATTCAAAATAAATTAAGATATTAATCATCAGACGCTAGCAAGCACCTACAAACAGAAATTGATAATTTTAATAAAATATTTTGACATTTTATTATTAAACAACCAACACACAATCGCACACCACAATTTGTCTCAAACTAACGCACAATCATTCTTAATTAAATTTCGATGGTATCGTGACACATCGATAGAGCTGCAACCCTTTCCACATACATATCACATCACGCAGAGTTCCTAAGAAATTCAACAAAGATATCCCAACATTGGCGCTGCGACTGTCTGCTTCTGTCTGCGGTGCCAAGATTAAGAAATAAATGTTAATGTTGTGACAAAATCTTAACAAATCCCCATAATCATAATTTCTGGTATAATCACTACCAAAAACGCCCCAATTATCAAACGAAAACCAGACAAAATTAATTATCAGCCAAAGTTAAAAATCAAAATCATAATAAACGAAACGAAATATTAATAAAGTGATCAATTCATAATGATCGTTTGGATTCTGAGAATGAGACATGGGAAAACAGTGACTCCAAACAGAAGTTAAGTTTTATAAATGACATTTGAATATTTTGAATTTCTGGATATAGAAAAAACGATTGGAAAGGAGGCGGTTTTTGGAGTGATGAACATTATGTGATTTCAAGGAGCACAAATTAAGAGTACTTAGTACGTGAAAGGACTTTTGGTCCACCCAAAGTCTTTTTACTTTTCAAAGTTGATAAAAAAAACAGGATATTATAAAAAATGTTATTTAGTATGATGCGATAATTTCCACTGACGGCTCCACAGGTGTTTCGTGAAATATTCTGCATTTCCTAGCTAATATGTCCCTTTAATTCCTCCATAGAGGGTGGTGTTAAAAACTTTGCTTTTAAGGTATCTCCAAGGAAAAAGTACATTGAGATTTTGTTTGGTCTACAAAGTGGTCAGGAAATGTCGCCTCTTTTAAATATCCTTTTTTGCCACACTGCACTCAATGAGTCGTTGCAGTTGTGACCTGTTGCCACAACGTGGTGAAACCACGATCAACGTTTAAACGATTGAAATTCTGCGGCCCTAGAGTAAAAAAGTTCTGTAACATGGCAATACACTGCTCTGTATTCTCTGTAACAGCATATTCTTTTCGATGCTAACCTAGGAGTTTCTTTTTGTAAAGGTATCAATCAACCGCCATAACGTTATTATGCTGTGTAATTAGGGTAGCCAGATATTAAAATCGGAAAAACAGTACATTAGTGAACAAAAAACAGTAAAACGGAGAAAAAACAGTACATGTTAAGTTAAAACTTAAAAATGTATTAAGCCTCACATATTTTGAGACTTAATTCAATAAGCAACAAATACAATGTTAAAAAATTGTATTATGTCATAAACGCATTTACACAGAGTACAACAAGTTTTTTTTTTTTTTTTTTTTTTTTTTTTTTTGGTATATTTATTTAGCATACATGCTATTATTTGTACAATTTTATAACATTATTATCATGGATTTTAATACATTAAAACTTTTGTTTGATATATGAAATAATGTTACGTTTAAATATATAAAAATTGTTTTCGTATTTTAAATATTCTGGCATTTCATTAAATAATTTAAGACCATTGTAAAATAACAAATTTTGACTAAAATTGGTTGAACAAAAATTTAATCTGAAATCATTTACGTTGCGCAAAAAATAGGGTTGAACATCAGATACGTAAACTAAATATCTTCGAATGTATTCTGGCAATAATCCATTTTTAAATTTGTAAATAAAAATTAAAGCATTCATCACAAGTCGCTGATTTACGGAAAGCCACTGCAGTCTTGTTAGCATTTCTCTAATATGAGTCAGTTGATGGCACCGAAGAATACAACGCATTCCTTTATTTTGGAGTTTTTGAAGTCTTGCCTTCATAGTTTGGCTTCCCAGAAATAATAACGTTGAGCAGTATTCGAAATGAGGTTTGATTGTTGTGTTGTAAATATTTATGGCTGTTGTAGTTGATAATTTGTAACGTATTCTCCTTAAAAATCCAATTTTTTTAGATATTTTTTTGCAAATATAGTCAAAGTGCACATCAAATTTTAATTTATTGTCTATTAGAATACCCAAATATTTAATTTCTTTAACGGCTTCTATCGGATCTCCCTCGATATAAATATTTTCCGCGGTATTTCCGTTTAATATCATAGTTTTAGTTTTAGTAGTGTTTATTTTAAGTTTATTCATTTTTAGATATTTTTCGATTCTTTTCATCTCTTCATTCAAGTTTTGTACACATTCATCCGCATTCTTTCCGCAAATATACACAAGGGCGTCATCAGCAAACATGCATACTTTTGATTTTTTTAATACTTTTTGTAAGTCATTTATGTAGATTAGGAACAGTAATGTTCCCAGGACCGCACCTTGTGGCACTCCTACGTTGACGTTTATTGAACTTGATGTATAATTTCCGCACTTTGTTTTTTGAGTTCTGTTGGTCAAGTAGCTCTTAAACCACTTTAATTCATTGTCCTTTACACCGTACCTCTCTAGTTTTTGTATTAATATATCTCTGTTAACAGTTTCGAAAGCTCTCTTGAAGTCTATGAAAACGGCAACGACACAATTTTTTTGCGATATTTCAATTTTCCACTGTGATACCACCATATTTAAAAGGGATTCACAACTATGGTTCTTTCTGAATCCCGACTGTGTTTCGCATAATAACTTATTTTGTTCAAAGTATCTATTTAGTTGATTTTGTACTATTTTTTCTATTATTTTACTCATAGTTGATAGCATATTTACAGGCCTTATTTCATTAGGATTCTTGGTATTTTTAACTTTTTGTATCGGGACAACACAGGATTCTTTTAAACTGTCAGGGAAGACCCCTGTCTGAAGAGATTCTGCTATTAACCGGTATAAATGTGGTCCGATTATATCGAAATTATCCAGCAACATTTTATTCGTTAGGAAGTTATGGTCTTTTTTATTGTTCATATTTTTAATAGTTTCTTTTAAGTTATAAATATTTGGTATTTCAAATTTAAAATTGTACTGAGGATTTTCATTAATTATGTTCTCATATGTTACAAATGGAATGCTATCTGCTATTTCCATTACACTATTCACAAAAAATTTGTTTAGCTCCTCTGCAATTTCTAACTCGTTCGATATCGTTTTGCCATTTATAATAATTTCTTGTAACTGTGTTTCTTCTTTTTTCAGAACTAATTCTTTTATAGTTTTCCACATATCCTTTTGATTTGTGCATTCGTTTACTTTGTTGTTTGTGTAGTTTCCCTTAGCTTTCTCCAGTTCTGTTGTGTATTCATTTCTTAAAATTTTGTAGTTTTCCCAATGGTAATCGTTGTTGAACCAAACGGCTAAATTGTACAGATGTATTTTCATTTTTTTCATTTCTTTTAAGTTGTTGTTGAACCACTGTTTTGTGTTATTTGTATTGTTTATATTTTTACTAATTATCATCGGGCTTAATGAGTTGTTTATACTATTTACGAGTATGTTAGCAAAGTCACTGGCTGCAACAGTTGTTGGTGTTTTATGTACGTCACTACGAAGGAAATTGTTTCGAAATTGTGTATTGTTAAATTTTAATGTTTTTTTGTATTTTCGATTTATTAATATTTTATTTTCTTTTACTGGAATTAATAATTCTATTGACTCGTGATCATTCATTTTCATCATCGAATTTGTTTTCGCAACCATGCTTTCAATGTTTGTCACGGCATAATCAATTAAAGTTGATGTATTTTGTGTAATTCTCGTTGGCTGAGTTACAATCTGTTTTAAATAGTTATCACTAATAATTTCCTCCAGTCTCTTTTTATGATTATTTTCATTTAGCCAATCAATGTTGAAGTCTCCAGTTATTAATATGCTCTCATTTTCAGAGATGTTTTCCATTTTAGATTCATAAAAATTTATGAAGTGCTCCTCTGGTGATAATTGTCTATTTGGAGATCTGTAAAGTCCAACTAAGCAATGTTTTTCTTTTTCGCACTGAATTTCAATCTTCAACCACCATATTTTTTTCTCAACTGAATGACAGTCTATTATTTTATATTTCCATTTAATATTTAAGTAGAAACATACCCCTCCAGTATGCCTAGATGTACTATCACAGCGAATAATGTTATAGTTACTTAACGAAATTTCACTATCTTCAATGTTTTCCGTTAAATGAGTTTCTGTCAGACATAAAAAGTCGAAGTTTTCTTCAGAGCACAAAGCTTCCATTTCATTAAAGCTCGAGCACAACCCAGCAACATTTAAATAGAGCCCTCTTATAAACTTTGGCTGCTAATAATTAACTCTTTCAGCCTCCAACTTGTTTTTTCGTTGCAACACTCGGCAATTTGCGTCTCTGCAATCATGATTTGTGTCAATGTCTAACAATTTTAATCTTTCCTTGGCGTTTATACAATTTATGCATTTGGTAATGTTATTTTTACAATCTTTATACGTATGACCCGTTTCACTACATTTTGCACATACTTGATCATCATTTCTGCAGACCTTAGAGGTGTGGTTAAATCCCCAGCATTTAAAGCATCTTATTGCGCCGCAACTTTCATAGACTGGACACCTATCCCATTCGATGTTAATTTTTTTCCTTTTCATTATTTGATTATATCCATCACCATCTGTTTCTACTATTGCATTGTAAACCTGCGGATTTTTGTAGGACTTGTACACTTTTACACACTCTAAACGGCCACATATAACATCATTTTGCTTTATGATTGCTTGTACAATAAGATCTTTATCCAATTCCTCAGTCATTCCGACGATAAATATTTTTGGATTTCTCATCCTTGGAGCTTGCACCTCGTAGTCACTGCCCATTTTATCTTTAATTACTTCAGTCAATGCATTTCTACCGCTCTCATTTTCGCACCTTATAGCTACTGCTCCATCATGTCTCTTTGTTATTCCCTTCACTTGTACGTTAAGAGCTGAAGGTTTAATTTTCTCTTTAACTTCTTTCTCTGTCATGTCACTGTTTTGGTTGTTCTTTGGTTTTAAAATAACGGGCACACTATTAGAAGATTTCAATTTGCTCGCATATGTTTCGCCTCCTGCACTTGTTTGTGTTTTTTTTATTTCGTTTACAATCTCTGTTTTTGCATCTTTCACTCGTTGCTCCATTATTTTGCTTGTTTTATTTATTTCTTCAGCCATTTTTGCTTCATTTTCTTTTACGAGATTAAATAAACTTTTATAATTTTCGTTTGTCAATTGAATGTAATTAATACAGCCATCACATATGTATTTTATGTTCGAGTATTTAAAAATTGCATCACATTCATATTTGGATAAACCAGTGCACTTCATATGAAAGTATTTTTCACAAAACCCGCCACAACGTATTTCCTTATCACGACAGGAATTATTACATTTTCCGCAATTTAAATCCATGATTCCTTTGGAATTCCATGGACAGTGAAGATATCAGTGAAAAAACAATTTATTTTGATGAATTT
The DNA here is from genome assembly GCA_964034835.1 of Muscina levida. Classification (NCBI taxonomy): domain Eukaryota; kingdom Metazoa; phylum Arthropoda; class Insecta; order Diptera; family Muscidae; genus Muscina; species Muscina levida. The sequence continues at coordinate 189,405,953 of OZ035880.1, read as the reverse complement.
CAGAACTTTTTATGGTAGATTCTTTGTAAAATAATCCGATATATTAAGAGCGTTTAAAAAACACGTCCGTCCACTTTGACTGTTTGACTATTACTATTAAGTTGGCTCTAAGAAATTAAGATTTCAGAGTCTTTGCATGTTAAGCCGCCGATATGTAGTTAGTAATTCCTTTTTAATTGCACCAGTTATTGGAAAAAGGGTTTAGAGCATCAAGTTTTATACTATATAAATAATCAAATGATTAGACCTAATACTTTTATAAGGTTATTAATCTGACGAAGCTAATATACCCAGCAGTTTCTCCTTTAAAAATTATAAAAGAATATTGCTGTGGGATTGTAAATAGGCAGAATAGCCACAGCCTATTTACATTTCAATGGCTTCGTTTAGAAAACTATTAATAAAAGTAAATTTTCATAACGATCGGTCCGTTAAGGTTTACTCGAGTTATCCTGCTCACCAGCCATCTAGCCAGTTAGCCATCTAGACAGACGGACATAGCTAAATCGTCTTAAAAAGTTCAGAAACTAATTTTGTCTTAAGATATTTGATACTTTCGCGTATCATATGATATATACTCCTATACCTAAGTGTGTGAATATAAATGTAGTTATCTTACCGCGATGTTAATGTAATTTTTAAACCTATTTTAAAAATTGTATGCATCAAAAACAATGTTGTAAACAAACTATGTGATTACTATGTTATCAAATATTGAAATGGATTGTTATATAAAAAATCAGTAAAAAAAACAGTACAAAAACAGTAAACGGTTTGAAAAACAGTACATATGCGTACTGTTTTACGTGTTGTGCATAAAACAGTACATTAACAATAAAACAGTACATGTACTGCTAAAAACAGTACGTCTGGCTATCCTATGTGTAATGCTTCTTTCTGACAAAGCTGGCATACAATAGCCTTGAGTGAACACAGGATGTTTCGAGAATTCAATATATGATTCGGTCACTCAAATATCTTAATCATATAAACTCTATGGCATGATATTGGACGATCAGGCATTGATAGTGCAAAAGGAGTGATTTCCGCAATTTCAATGCGATCCCAGGTAGATTTTTCGTCATTTCTTAACCTTTGACGAAACACAAATTCATCACATGACACTTATGACTAGTAAAAACTGTGAACTTCTTCGGGTGAACATGCACTAAAGAAGTGTAACAGGATCACTGCAACAGTTTATGGCTAAATTATTCACAACTATGGGACAGATTGGATTGGATTGGTATGATAATTACCTTTGGCTATGCAGAAGCTAAGATACCTTTGACTATTTGTAAAAATTGGGATAAAACATGTTATTTGGACTAAAAATATTCTTTTTCTTTTTTAATGGCAGCAACAACAAAAAATGTATCCATCAGTAGTCGCATGTAGAAAAGTATTCCAAGCGCTTCGGTCTTTTGCACTCCATAAATAGTTCGTCACACCAAGCTTAGTTAATAGCTCTTTCACCCGGTCCATCCATCGGAGTTTTGGTCGCCCCATCCTGCGCCGCCCATCGAGTTTATAGCCGAAGACTTTTCGAGCCGGTGCGTTTTCGTCCATTCGTACAACGTGTCTAAGCCAGCGAATTTGGTCTATTTGAACGCGCTTGACTACGTCGATGTCGTTGTACAGCTCATACAGCTCATGATTCATTCGACGACGGTACTCGCCGTTAACGATGATGGGTCCAAATATTTTGCGAAGACTCCCAGAATAGATTGATCCGCTTGTGTCGTTACCCAGGATTCTGCGCTGTAGAGCAAGACAGGTAGGATCAGAGTCTGGTAGAGTTGGATCTTTGTTCTTCGAGAGAGCGCTTTGTCATTAAACCGCTTGATTTGCGCATAGTAGCAGCGGTTTGCGATCAATACCTGTCTTTTCAGGCTGACGTAATTATTTTTGTTTTTGGTGGAGCCAAGGTAGACAAAATCATCTACCACTTCAAAGTTATAGTTGTCAACGTTCACGCATCGTCCCAGACGAGTGGACTCTTTGTATGTTGAAACAAATAACCTGGGTTTGTCCTCATTGATCACCAGACCCACTTCCGCCGACTGCTTTTCAATGATCGAAAAAGCCGAAGTAACAAAACTTTATTACCGCAAAAATCGAGAGTTTGTATAATCATGAACAGGGTGGAGCGCTTGTGTGCAATGGCACCATCCTGTTGGAACCATGTATCCTTTAATTGCATTTCCTCAAGAGCCGTTGTAATCTTTCTCCTTCGTACACATGACACATTCCCAGCTGTTCTCAATGAAGTTACCCAATTTACAATTGATTGCCTTCCAGAAACACTTCCGCGTGGGGGAACAGCGAATCGTAAACGAAAAGCAAGCTGCACTTCAATGGTCGAGTGCGCATTTGAAAAATACGTTTCAATACAACATGATCTCTCTTCACGTGTCCAATGCATGATGGCAACTGAAAGGCAGACGAATACAAATCTCTATAAGCCACGCACAATCTCCACTCTCTTCGACCAACAGTACCGCCACAGACTGCAGTGCAAAAAAGCAAATTACCGCGCTCCACTTGTACATATGTAAATTATCAGCATCGAATTCTATGTCGATTTAAAGGTGACCGTCAATCCGTCTGTCAATCCCCGCGATTACAGCGAGAGTTTAAGAGTTATAGGTGTGAAATTTAGAATGCAAGCTTCTACCCTCTAAGTGGAGATTGAGTTCTGAGATGAGCAAGATTTTTGATCGATATACTCCCACTTCCCATTCAAATTGCCTCTTTTTGGGGGTCTGTCCAGGCGATTACAGCCGTAGTTAAGGAGCTAACATTTGGTATGCAAGTTTCTATCCTCTAAGCGGAGGTAACTTTCGAAGATAAGCAAGATCGAAAAAAAACTATTTCTCCCCATAACTCCCCATTTTGGGGGTTTCCGTCTATGTTGAGAAAAAATCGACTTGAAATTTAGTATGCATGTTTATATCCTATAATGGGAGGTTAATTTCCAAACTGAACAAGATGGTACAAAAACTACTAACTCCTCCTATACAAACTCCCCCTTTTTGGGTGTGTCCGTCTGTCTCTATTACAGACGTAGTCCAAAAGCAAACGAGCTGAAAATTGGTATACAAGCTTCTAAGCGGAGGTTAAATTGTAAGATGGGCAAAAACCACTCCCATACAAACATCCGTTTTTTGGGGAGTCCGCCTATCTGTCCCCACTATCACAGGCGTAGTTTAAAATATAAATTTCAGTGTAGCCATCGATATGAAATTTTGTATGAAAACTTCTATTCCTCAAGCGGAGATTAATATCTAAGATGATCGAACAAAAACTACTGCAACCTCCCATGTCACCTCCCTTTTTTGTGGAAGCACCTCAAAAAAGTGGTTCTTAGAGGATAGAAGCTTGCAAACTAAATTTAAGATCGATAGCTATTTAACTACGCATTCTTATTGGTATTTAGTTGTATTGTCATACCAATCCCGCCTTTATATGGAAGTTCAATCTGAAGATACGCTTGGGCTCTTGCGTGCGCGTGGTGAGAGTTATAACAATGCACTGATCACATATAATTTGAATCGAAATAATAGTCTTACCAATATCTCATTGCCAGCTCGTTGTCTAATAAACATGAATGACCTCCGACGTTAGTAGGTCCACTATTTACGGGTCACCATGTTCTCGCAATATATCACATAGCACTTTATTGTCTTATTGGTGTGTATAAATTGTTGGCATAACATTAAAGAAAAAGATTATAATAAATATCCAATAGAATGTTATATTAAAATCATCTCCAACTATACATCACAATTCTAGGAAATACAACCAAACTAAACCTCACTAAATTTGTTGATCGGAAAAAGTCGATTCATTTTCTTTCTTTACTTCATTGAAAAATGTTGAAACATTACAAGCATTTTTTCTCTCACCATCAAGTTCTTTCGCTTCATTACAAAACTCAATGTCCACCGGTATTAATATGTTAATTTAGTTTAGGTTCAGGTTGTTTTCGGAAGCCACGGCAATTAATAGTTCAGAATTGTCAACAGGAATTGACCAAAAAAAATAGGACAAAATCAAAATGCATTAAACTAAAACCAATTAAATTCAATCAACAGAAGTATAAACACATAACTATGTTTTGAAAAAATAAATATGTTTTTTCAATCTTTGTTGTTTCGGTTCTGCAGGGTCTTCTTTTGTTTTAAATTATATGAACTACATAAAAAACGCTGGCGCTGAGGAACTCTAATTAGTCCAGACATTTTTGGGATGGCTACGAGGAGAATCTAGTAATGATTGTCAAAGAAAAAGAGGATAAGTTTCTAAAGCTTAAACAACCAGATTTAATAATACCAATTAATGCATGCTACTTTTTGAGAAACTAATGCTTTACAAAAATTATTATATGAAACATGTATGTAATGGGTAAACTCCAAAGATACAAAACAGTTTTTAATTATTCTTTTATACAACATTATAATTTGGCTGATGAATATAATTAAATAGGTTTTACATATCATATGATAATCATGGTTAAATCTAGTCTATCTTTACCGTTTCGTGTGACATTTACCTTTAACCAACCTACCCTCGTTTAACTGCTCATATCATCGATATCCTCTTGAATCCTTTTACCAACTTACCCTCGTTTAACTGCTCATATCATCGAAATCCACTTAAAATGAGTAAAATTTTGAATTTGTTTTAAACATAATTTTAAGGTGAGAAATAATAGCGTTCGAATTTAGGGTGATTATTTCGAGAATTTATTAAATCCATAACCCAAATATACCCATACCCCTATGGGAATCACACGACATTTACAAGACATGCGTTTGTCGAACGCAGCTATTACCTCTGCCAGTTAACTGCCATCAACTAGCAGCAGCCTTTAGCAGATACAAGATCCATAGTCCGCTGTCCGTAGCAAGTAGTAGAGGATGTTTTTATAGAGTTGACAACGTTGTCATATGCTAATTTAGGCACCTACCTGGTGTCGTATTTCTACGTTTTGTTGTTGCTGTTGTAGCTGATGTCTGCGGGGTCCGTGTTGTGTTTCTCGTATTTTATTGACAGCCAGCCACACAGACGAAAGGGACACCACACACAGCCGTGTGGCATCATAGTACCACATTTGATGGAGGACGACTGTCCAGAATACACACACACTCGCACGAGATATAGTTGGGTGCATCATCGTAAGTTCGAATTGTTGTGGAACATATAAAAAATTTTGTTTTTCTAATTATGAATCGTTTAAAATGTTGTGATATCACAAATGAGGAAAAAAAGTTGGTTCACTTTACCCAGCAAACTTTTTTGATGGCAATGGGTTGCTAAGAATTATAGTGGAGTTTAGTGATTTGTGACACTAGAGATCAAATTTAAAGCAGTTACGTGAGATATACAGCAATAGGAATATTATTAAGCTAACTTTAAAAAAAATAAAAATATCCAAACAACTAGAGAATTATGAAATTAATACAAAACTAGTAAGGTAATTCAAAGTTCAGATAACTTTCACTATTTGTAAAAATGGCAATAAAACAGATTATTTGCACTACAACTATATTTATTTAAACTTTGTGTTGAAAAAAAGTGAATTTAAATAAAAGTTGGACGTTACTATAAGCCTCTTATGTCAATTTTTTTTTGTCAAATTTTATTATTGAAATGTCGGATACTGACCTAGGAATATTATTATGCAATATTTAATTAATTTTGTTCAATTCTTAAGAACATAACCTCCGTTTGGAAGGTGGAAGTTTGTATTCCAAATATCAGCTCGATTGCCATTAAAATAAGGCTGTAACCGCGCTGACGGACGGACGCTTCGAAAAAGAGGGAGTTGGCATTGGTGGTGAGAGTAGTTTTTGTCCAATCTCCGATGTAGAGGATAGAAACTTTAACTACGGCTGTAATCGGAGATAGAGACAGGCGGACACCCCAGAAAGGGGGAGATAGTATTGGGGGGTGCAAGTAGTTTGTGTCCGATTTTGCTCATCTTGGATCTTGGATATAGGATAGAAGCTTGTACAGGGTACTTAAATTGTAAGGGCCGACCAAACCTCAAGTTCTTTTCTGCATTTCATTTGACATTTCTCAATTTCAGACTAACCCAATTTGAACCATGCAAAGATATACAATCGAACAACGCGTTCAAATCAAAATGCATAGCGTGCACTTCGTGACTTTTTTGGTCAATTTGATCGTCCAAATGTGCGTAGAATTGGATAAATCGTGCAAAACTTTGAGAAAACCGGGTCTGTAGGAGATGTAAAAAAACAAGTGCATGCGCGGACAGCTCGTACTGCAGAAAATATTGCTGCTGTTCACAATGGTGTGGCTGAAGAGCCGTTCACCTTAACTCGTCGTCGTGCCCAACAATTGCAATTACCTAAAGACTTGCATTAACACGCTTACAAGGTGCAATTGACAGAAGAACTAAAGCCTCTTGACCATTCCAAACGTCGTCAATGGTCTTAATGGGGGCAAGAAATGGCAACAGTGGATGATCAATTTTCGAAGAAAATCATCTTCAGTGATGAGGCATATTTTCGTCAATAAGCTGAAGAATAACCGCATTTGTGCGAATGATAATCCAAGAGTAATTGTGTAAAAACCAATGCACCCACAAAGAGTGACTGTTTGGTGCGGTTTATGGGCTGGTGGCATCATTGGGCCGTATTTTTTTTTTCCCCCCAAATTAATGGCCAGTCAGGCATTTACTGTGAATGGTGTTCGTTATGGTGAGATGATAACGAACTTTTTATGGCCCGAATTGGAAGATAAGGATGTGGACCATATGTGGTTTCAACAAAACGGTGCCACTTGCCACACAGCAAACTAAAACGCGTCGATTGCTCGCTTATTACTCCAAATGGATGTATAAGTCATTACTTTTTTATTGCTTAATTTCGGCATCAACCCATATATTTTTTACTGGGATTTATTTTGAATCCTTATAAAAGTATTTGTATTTCCTTACCATGACCGCTTTAGTACCTCGAAACCGAGCTGTGAAGTTTTACTTCTTCATTCACTGTTTCATCATAAACGCAGACTGCGTTACACAGTATACTGTGGGTGACAGGGAAAAGTTGAGCTAATATTCGGGTTCAGGAAGTAATTTTAACGTAAGAACCATACATTAATTTCCATACACACCATCTTCTAGTATTCAAATTTGTGGTTAGAATTTGGGGGTGTTTTTTACCCTTTTCTGCAATAGGAACCTAAAAGACCCATATATTAAGAAGCTTGAAGGTTAAAATGTCTAACAAAATGTTTCTTGTAGCATTTAATGTCAAATTGCTGAACACATCCTATACTTAAATTTTAGGATCACATAAGATCACGTAAGAATGACCAAAAGTTATTCTAAACCAAATCTTAAATTATATGTTAAAATATTTTTTGTTTGTATAAAATTGATAACGGTTTTTTAATTAATGCACATTTGTTAATATGTATTTAATTATCTATGCATAGTTTAGCTACACTTGTGTACTATCATTTACAAAGCACATTACCTACACTTCAAGAAGTCACTTAATTTAAATTTTTACTAAGCATCTAGCAATTGCTGCAATCGTGCTCAATTATTTCACTGGACCACAAACAATCCAAGTAGATTCTCATCACCCAACAGTAGTTGGTTGTATAGTGTTGTGATCGCCTCAAATATGTATCAGACCTGCTGTGAAATCAGAACCATTGGTGACAGTGCCAGCGGTGGTGGTGGTGGTGCCACAAACATATGACTTTTAACTGCTTCCTCTGTGGCTCCTAATCCTCCGATTGCGACAACGACGACGACTCCAACAACTGCTGCTCCTTCTCAATCACAATTCATTCAAAAAGATAAACATCTGCATGTAAATAAAATAAAAAACCTAAACCCATTGATGATGTAGGTAAATTATCGCCATTCGTTTTTATTTGTGTGGTGACTGGGCTGTTAAGTTGTTGTTGTTGCTGTTATTGTTGTAGCTGCTGCTGCTGCTGCTGATGCTTCCAATGTATTTTTTAATTGGCCTCGTGGAATTTTAGTAGAAATGCTAATTAGTCGAAACATAGTGTATCGTTTGGTCGAATCAATGATTCGTCTCTTCGCAGTGGCTCTCTGTCCGTCGTCGTCCATCCACCCGCTTGTCAGCCTGTTGCATTCCCTATTAGCGGTGGTGCTCGTACCCAGTGCCAGTCATGGCACTGCAGTAGCGAACCTTCGAACTTAGTAGAGTTGTATACAACTAAAACAATTTTGTTCAAGTATTGATTTGATTGTTTGTAGTTACGAGTATTCGATCGAACCTTCGTTCGTTCATTGATGACACTTTGTTCCTTTTTTTTTCTTCTCTCTGGGGACCTTATACACTTTGCTTTTTGTTTTTTGTTCTGTTCATTAGTTGAAATTAATTATTTGAGTTTTTTTTTCTTCTTCGTTTCCAAAGTTTATAGCTTCTTATACTTTTTACATATTTCAAGGGAATAGTGATAATGACTGTCATCATCGTCATCAACAACATCATCATCACCATGAACAGGGCTATTGTCAGAGTCATCGTCATTATCAGCATCACGGTGGTGATCGCGAAGTCACAGTAATATGAAACATTTTGTTTAAGGGCTTTGATTAGATTTTTTTCTCATTGATTGTTATCAATGCGAGTTTGGGGGAAGTTTAACCCGTTCTGCTTTCGCCGGTCAGAGGAAGCGCGGGAACCGGGCCGGCCGGCCCACCACCGTCACCATCTACTTTGGAGATCATAAAATATATTGTTTGAATTGTAAATGGAAATGTGGAAGCATTTAAATGTTGTTAATTTTCAATAGTTTAAGTTGTTATCGCCGTTTTAAAATCTCAGCTTTAGTTGTTTGTTTATACGTCGTCCATCGCTGTTGTATTGTTTTGTAGTCAGTCTTCTCTATTCTATTGTTTGAGTGATTTATGGTGATCGTACAAATGAGATGCTTAAATTTTATTTTAATTTGTTTCGATATCAAGTTACTGTAACCGAGATAGTGAAATTGATTTCGTTTTTGTCGATCAGTTTCTATGCCACCAACGACATCGAAAGTTGGTTAACAACGTAGTTTTGGTTGGAAGGGGAGGGGGAGAGATCATAAAAATACCTAACGACTCCCACACAGTTTATAATATTTGTCACAATCGAAAAATTATGTGAAATATTCATAATTTTCGTCATATATGACACTTTCGACACAAATTAGAACAACAAAGTTGTGACTTGCAAACTGTTGTATTGAATTGAATAAAATTTATAGCGATCAACTTGTGAATAAAAAGTGGGGCAGTGATGTCTCATCCTAACAATGGTAACGATATGACCGCCGAGTGGCGATTTAGCATAGTAACATTAGATTTATTTATGCGGCATATCTACAAAACCTAACCATACCCAATAACATAGTACAACTTTTTTTCAGCTCATTGATTTGGGACTCAATTATGAGAACTGCACGTGAAAGTAGGCCCAAAAAGAAGAAGTTCTGCATCATTCGTTTTGTCAAGTTACATGCCATAATAATGTAATATCGATTTGAAGTTAGTAAGTATAGTATAGGGGAATATGTCACGTTTTAGGCTCTTTCACGTGCAGTTCTCAGAATTGAGTCCAAAAATCATGCGTTGTACTGTGTTTTGTAAACTTGTTTCCTCGAGCGACACTACTTATGATCTAAAATAGATAAATTAATTTCAGGATTTCCATTCTAAATATTATTAATATGGAATTTGACCCATGCTCAGAACGCCATCAGTTGTTACTCTTACAGATAAAATAACTTGTTACTCTAAATCCGCGAAGGCTCAATTAACATTACAGCGCAAGGACACCACGACGCCCCCTCTACTTCTCAACTAATTAAACCTTACTATAGACATCCCGCAACAACATTATGGTTTACAAAACAATTACAGCAAAACGGAAATTGTTCATAATTATAGAAAGAATAGCAACAATTTGTGATTAATTACTTTGATTTCCTCTTGTGCTCGGAAAGTACTTAAAACTAAGAATTTACAAACTTTTAAGCCGTAAGACGACAAATGAAACCAAACAAATTTGTGGAATTTGTTAAAATTAATGAGTTTCCTTTTTGACGCGTAATTAATGACTATTACAGTAACAAAGTTTGGCCAATTTGAACTACACAGTACTGATAAAATCATGCAAATACAATTGATATTGTTTAGATTTTATTAATGGTGTAAGCCAAAAAAACTGCCAGTAAGTAACTGAAGAGGTTGAACTCACATTTAAAAATTTCTGTACATATTTTGTCAATCGAAATAATAATGTTAATCGAACATAGAATATAGTCGAATTTCTTAACTTTTTGTATAATTTCGAATCATTATAGATATAGTTCAAGAAATCTAAAGAAGCAGTTGAATTTTTTTGTTATACAAGGTGGGCCAAAAGAATCATCCTATTGGAAGATGCTCTTATTTTTGACCGTATCAGACTTTTTTGTATGGTTTTTTGAAGTCCCGTGTTTACGTGAACAAGCCCGATACCTCGGAAGCCCACAAGAACAACATTCGACACGAGTGCGAGAATATGTAACCCGAAGTGACGGCGCCTATTTGACAGATTTCTTCTCGAATAAAATTCGAAAGATTCAAATAAACGTAGTCGAAAAACAGAATCGAAGTTTTTCATTTAGAAAATGAGAGCCAAAGAGCATCGGACGACTTCTTTTGGACCACCTTGTATATATATAACAAGCGCATCTGCAATCATCGCAATTATTCGTCAGTCAACTTTTATAACTAAAGGAAGACACTAGTTACAAAGTTACGAAATACCAAAAAATTTAACTCACATTTCAAACTTCTGGATATCTTTTCGATTTCTTTACTTTCCCATGCACCAGCATCATCTCCATCATCCTCATGAGCTGAAAAATGTTTTACTTCTTCATTTGCTTTTATGTAATAACGCTGTAACATTAAGTTGAAACTTGATTTTTATATCGACTTAATTGTAAATAGCCATCATTGGCATTTCCTTAACCCCTCTCCTCCTCGGCAATTGGCATTAGACTGGAAAAGCAAAAACATTTAAGGCAACACTGGCAGTACGAGTATTGAGGAAGGGTATTCACTACACTGTCCGTCCGTCCGTCATTCATATCTTTGTAATTGCTTATAAATATGTTTTATAACACTGCAGATTTTCCTCGTCGTCGTCTCCTGATGGCCATTTATGATTGTGTTGTTATTGTTTTTGTTGTTGATGCTGTTGTCATGCATGTTATTTAAACGTTTTCATTGAGTTTTTTATGTTAACAACATGTCATATATTGGCGATTATTAATGGTGTAAAGTAGTTCTTCTTGTCTATGATATGTATGGTGACGACTCTGCAAGGATGGCATTTAATGAGTTTGTGTTGATTGCTGATGCAGCAGTGAATGTAGAGATGTGACAAAACTGCGCATGGGAATATTTGTTGACGCTTTCAGACGCTTATATAAAATATGGTTATATGAAGTATTCTTAGAGTGCCTGACAGCAATTATATAGGGCAAGCAAATAAAATAGGAAACTGTTATATATTAATATCTTTGGAATTTTTGTCATGATCTTAGGTGTATTATACCAGTTCCAAGTGTTGGCCTAATTTGTGTTTTCTAACCATTTCGCAATTGCGTCTGAAATTATTGATAAACATGTTTCTAAGGTGCATGCAAATATTTGCAATACTTTCATAAATATCAAAACTGTTTCCTTTTTTTTGTCTGACGCAAGCACATGAGTTGAAACAAGTGTTGAAATTTAGAAATGGGGGTTTTTTTAAAAGGCCGTATGCGATAAGTAATATAGGTTAAGTAATTGACAAATTTAATTAGATTATGTTTATTTATGTTCTTGGTATACTAACTCTGACGTAGGTCCATTAATCGATTCACTAGTATGTGCCAATATCTAGATTGTTCCAAATAATTTTTCGATGACGGAAGGGATATTTTCCAGCAATTTAATAAAATCGTTGATTTCAAAAGGCAAGTAAGTTGCGAGTTTTAACCATTATACGATGCCCAGTGGCACGTCCTGACTTTTCCATTGCAAAAATCATAATTTTTAATGTATTGAAGATATTTTAAAAATTTAAAAAGGTATTGAAAGTAGACTTTTTTATATTTAAAGCCTTCCCGACAAATCATGTGGCGAGGGGTGATTTGCTAACGATTCGTTGGCAATTCGCCAAAGCGATTCGTAGAAACCGATTCTTAAACGAACTCGAGAATGATAACATTATAGAGTCACTGGTGAACATTAGAAAACGAATCATAAAAGCGACTTGTTAACAAATCGTAAAACTGATAAAAATGCTATAGAATTCTAAAAAAAAAACTTTTGCAAGTTTTAACATTATTGAATTGCTGGTGAGCATTCGTTAACGTATCGCAAAAACTATTCTTTTACCAATCTTTAAAGCGATAACAATTCGATCATATCGCGAATCGGATGGTTTGTAGGGATGTATCACATTTGTTGTCACGGGTATATGGTGCTATATATGGTATATTTAAAATATGTTTTTGGTACAAAATTTAAAATGTTCTACTTATGTATATAAGATTTCTTTATTTTAATCGCAGATAAATATTTGTACCTTTAGGGATAAATCATTTGATACGAAAAAGAGTGTGACGCATTAAATGAGACGGGTCGAGCCTCTAACATTGTAAGACCAAATATGTATCAGGACTTTCCGTCTATCTGACTGGTACAATAATTTGAGTAAACCTTCACTGATCCCTTTAAAAATTTACCCGCGTTACTGGTTTTCTAAATAAAGTTATGATATTGTAAATATGTAAATAGCCCCACCCCTTTTAAAATATTGTTTCTCCTTCAGTTTTATTATATTGTAATGGTAGACAAGTCCTCAAAAAACCAAAACATTTGCCACACTCCTTCTGGTATCTCTTATACAAATGACCAATTTCACCCATTATAGTTAAACACACATATCTCTTTTGTAAGTGTACTGAATACAGTGCGTAAGATGCACCCTTATAAAAATTGGACTTAGGAATGAATACTATATCGGCCACCCCATTGTGGTACCTCCCATACAATACGACTTTAATAGGATTGAAAAAATAATTTTTCTAAATCTATATATATATAAATATATATATATAAAATATATATACAAAGCATTAGACACATTTAGTCCATTCATTGAGTCGATTTTCGATATTTTCCATACAAAATTATCCAAAATTTTTAAATTGTGAAAATTTATATTTGTCAGTATCTAAATTTTCAAATGGCACCAACAAATGATACATGTACTATGTATATTAAATTTAGATTGAGTATGATTAAACCGATGTTCTTGAGGTGTGGGCCACCCCATAATTACAATAAGTGACTTTAAATAAGGTGTTGAAGCAAGTAATCGGGTCAAAAACTGGCGGGATTAGGTTATTAAGCGTAATAACCTAATTTGTTAAAGTGCGATATCTGAAGTTCTAGATAAGTGGGCACGGCACCGCCCATAGGACCGTCCACTGGGCGTTATCGCGATATCTGAAGAACTATTGTGCGAATGGTCATAAAATTAGCTGTGCATTAAATAAGATCAATATACGTTTTCTTAAGGGAAAGGGCGGAGTTAGTAAAAGGGGTGTGGAATAAACACCAATATGTGTGATCAAGACAAAAACGGGTGGTACTGCCCAATTCTGTCATACAAACTCAAAAGCTGGAGCACTATAGCATCGTTTGTTTTGATATTTGATATGTCGTTATTTGAGACCTGTGATGTATGTGACCGAGATCAACGACGGAAAACAAATTCGAATACTCATGAATTGAAACATTAATCAAATATGCATCTATTACAGGTAGAGCAACAAATGGGTGGGTTAAATTTTATTTCTTTGATGCACCCATCGTTTTTATATCGTTGACTTTGGTAAATGTTTGATCGCAAAACGTGTCGCGTTGAATACTGCATCTTCCAACTCTTTTTGACGTTGCAGAATAGCACAATAAATTGCAATTTTTTCAGAACCCCGCATGTAATATCAAGATAAAAAAATGTTTCAAACATGTCAAATCATAGTGAGGCACACAAAAAAGTCTTTGGAACCCCTTTATTGCGCATTACAGGATTTTAGAAGCAATATATGTTTGAGATATCCTTTTTAAATTAATTTAACCAGAAAATATAAAGTAACCCATGTGGCTACTATGAACAGTTTCCAGTTCGGTTAGAATTTGCGATGACATTCAATAGAGCTTTCGGCTTGAATTTAAAAAATCCATGTTTTTTGCATAACCAGATTTATGTTGCATGTTCACGTGTAGAAAGACCCACTTTTTAACATGTGTGCACTCCTTTGGTTCTCCTATACCCGTATTATTAAAAGCATTGCAATAAATTTCTCTCATTAAAAAATTTTTCCTTTAACATACTTCAAAATTTGTTGTTAAATTTCGATGAGAATGTCATTCCATACAAAAAAAAGTTACATTTAAGTCAATACTCTTTTAGGCAGGACGAAGTCTGCCCGGTTAGCTAGTTAAATATAAATTTGAAAAGCATTTAAGCATAATAAATAATTTCTTATTTTTATTTGTATTTACTTTCAGAAGTTGCTGTAAATATGTTTGGTTAAAACAAGAATATTGGGTATGTACGTCATAATTTTATTAATTCATCATTAACGGTAGTAATTTATTTACTTATTACAAACAATATATTAATTTTTTTTATTTGTATTGACATTGGCATTATCCTGAGCTATTCTGCTATCCTGAGATAACCAATATATATTAGGAAATTTCAGAATGTAGTAAATTAAGATATCATACATCGGGACGACGGTATACATCATTGGATAAGAGAAAAACAAGACGAGTTGGACCACAAGTACCTTTTAACCAAAGTACTTTTTAAGGCGATTGAGCCATGTTCGTCTGTGGGAAGGATAACTCGAGTAAACCTTCACTGGCCCTTATGAGGATTTACCAGTATTTCTGTTTTCCAAAATGTAGTTATGGGATTGAAAGTAGGCAAAGTAGGCACCCAAAACAACCTACTTTTTGGAAATTTAATATTTCTCCATAACTTTCATTTGAATTTGATTAGCTAATTAACTTGCTATTGTAGGCAAAATCTCCAAAAAAACGTAATATTTGTCCCACCCATTTTGGTACTTCCCATATAAAGGGTGGGCCATTTAAAATTTATAATTTGAATCGGCTTTAAAATTCGAATTTCTGGTTTAATTGGGAATGTTGAACTTTGTCATTTAATAATGGAACACGGTATCATTCATATGACTACCACGACTGGCTCAGCAGCACCTCAATTAATCAACCCAACTTTTCAGTAAATTTTTGATTGTTTCGGGTCAAATCTCTTCAATGGCAACTTCGATTTTATAATTCAACGCTTCAATTGTTTCTAGATGCTTTGCGTAACATTTATCCATAAAGGCTTTCCACAGAAATTAATCCAAAGGGGTCAAATCACAGCTCCGAGGTGGCCAATTGACACCAAATTTCGGCCGATTATTCGATTTTCAAAAGCAGTGCATAAAATATCGATAAATTCGTTGGCTGTGTGTCATGTGGCCCCTTCTTGTTGAAACCAAATGTCGTCCATGTTATTCTCTTGAATGTTTGGGAACAAAAATTCGTTGAACACGGCGCGATAATGCCGTTGACGGTAACGACGGCTCCTTGCTGATTTTCGAAGAAAAATGGCCCAAATCCACACCAAATATTGACACGTTGTGGATGCATTGACTTCTCAATAGTCATGTGTGGGTTCTCTGAATCCCATATGCGGCAAATTTTGCCTATTGACATAGCCACCGAGATGAAAATGAGCTTCATCTGAAAGCACGATGATCGGATGAGGTACTGCCGATTCGGTCTTGGTAGTCATATGACTAATATTGTGTTCTATTATTATAGGACAAAGTTCACACTTTTCAATAAAACCAGAAATTTGAAAATATTATCAGTACTTTTTTTTATAGGCGATTCAAATTTAAAATTTTAAATTACCCACCCTGTATATGACCGATTCACTTCTACATACATATTTCTGTTGCAGTGCACTGAATGTAGTTCAATTTCTCACAATCATATCGCTTATTCAACACTGACTTATGAATAAAAAGCGATCCGTGCTGCTTCTACTGGTCCCTCCCATTCAAGTTAGCCGTTTCCTGAAAATGTTTCCAATAAAATTTCAAAAAGGAAGGAGAAAGGCAAAGCTATTTATCAGTCGGTTCACCTGACTTAAATGTCTGTTTCGGTTTACACGTATTAAAATATTTGGTATATAAAATTAATTTAGCAGTGTTAACAAATTATAAAAATAGAAAATAGTTCTCGAAATATTAGGTTTAAAAGCAAATTTTTATAATTGTTAAGCTAGTATATAATTAGCTGTGTTCAATGGAATTACAGATAATATTAATCGCTTTTAAAACATCAGATTAGCCATATTTAAGAGTAGTCTGGTATACGTTATTTAAAGCTGAAGGTGTATAGTAATTGTTAGCCAATTAAGAAATTTTGAATGGGAGGTATCGTACACATTTTAAGTAGTTAAAGGAATTGTTGATAGTCAATGTTTTTTAAACAAAAATTTTAATCGTATCAATTAAATGTGTTGTTAATATGAAAAATTCGGTTAAAATATCATTAGTTGATATTACAAAAGCTGTTGTTGTCTTAATTTCAATTCAAAAAATTAGAAAAATTAATTGCAATTCATTTTTTAATCAATTTAAATTGAATTGATTTTCAATTAATTCAAATGTGTTAGTTTTTATCATATTAACAACGTATTTAATTGATATGGCTTACATTTTTGTTGAAATTAATATTGACTATCAACAAGTCCTTTGTACTGGCCGGGAAAATACAGTGCATTTGTTTTAATTAATCAATGTTTTCAATTATGCGAAGTTCCGATAATCGGTATTTAATCAACATCGCAATATGAGTACTTGCCTATGAACACTTAAAATCAAACGCGTGACCCAATTTTTAAACATATTTGTGTAAATGTGCAAATACCGGATAGATTGTGACAGATGTCAGTTGCCTTAAACCATCGGCAATTATTTGCACATACTAAGAAAAGTAGAACGGATACTAACGAATCTAACACACCGCAAATTGACACCGTTCTATTATGTCAATTGAAATAAAACAGCCGGATATCGCACTAAGAACTTTGGAATTTCAAAGCATTTAGAAATACACAGGTATGTAGCATCGTTTTATTGGCGAATTATTGGCCTCATTAATCGAAACATTTGTTTCTTGGGTAATTTCCATTTTGAATCTAATGCTCCATTTTCTATTGTTGTTAATGCAAATAACCGTTTAAATATTTGACGCGTCTATGTGTAGGTAAAACAGCCAATAACATAATGGAAATGAATCGAACTCATCCACAGTTGTACTGATATTTAGATGTATGTATGTACGTATATTTGAACACTTATTGTTATCCGCCGGTAAATAAGTAACACCACCACCACAGCTACCACCATTAGCAACAACACCAACAACAACACGAACTACATTTTAAACTTCATTTTGACATCTTCATGAAAAACAAGCGGCATACGTTCGTCGTATAGAGGTATACATGCGTTAACGCTCATTCCAGCGATCGCTGTGGTAACAGCCAAAACAGCTGTAGCCGGCGATAAAACAACTACTGACAATAAATAAAACTTAAACAAATACCAGCTAGGTACCAACAGTCGGTCGGACGTTTACTACACCAGCTAGCCCTCGTGGCTAGCAGAGAACCATTCGAGCGAGTTAACACTCTTCTTGTGATTGTTTAACTGGCGGTTGTTGATGGTGGTAAGATTCAGAGCAATTAATAATCCCCATTTATAATTCAGTACTCAGCTCAGCTCTCATTGCGGTACTCACCTCGCCTCTTTCTCTCACCGTTCCATGGCCATACTGTAGCGTGTGTGTATCTCACAAAACGTGTTGAATTTCCCCTCTTTTGTTTTAGCTGACTGGCAGAAACCAGTTTTTGCCTCTTCTAAAGCGTTAAGCTTTTTGTGCGATAAGTTATGAAAACTAGTTTTGTTGGCTTTGTGTGGTACGATCAACCACTTAGGTAGCAACACCTTTATGCAACGCCTATGCCAAAGGAGGAGCTTAGGAGCAACTTCTGGTAATCGTGGCCGTCGTGAAACTAAAGCGGCCAAAACAACACAAAACCAACAAAAACGTGAACAATCACGTTTTTGCCGTAATATTTGCCAAGATGGTGTCAAAACACCGCAAAAATGGTGGACTCCAAACGGTGACCAGCCAGTTGGCGCTATCCATAGCAATCGCTTATGGACTGGGACACAGATTTCGAATTGGTTTAACTGTGGCCACGGCAGTTTGGATTGGTTTTTTGCCTTGGGGATCTGAGACTGGTGTGAGGAGTTTTGCAGAATTATTTCACATAATTCTTGGAAATTGTTTAAAAACGGCCCGCATGACTGACGGCTAATAGCCGCCGTCGTCGTCGGTAACCATTTTGGGTGCAAAAATATGCTGCCAATAACTGATTTATAAACATTTTGTTTGTTTCGTTCGTTGGCATCCCGATGAATTCGTAGAATTCACTGCTCTAACAATTGGCCTGGCCAAGACAAGGCGAACTCAGTGCGAAATCACATAAATCCTAAGGAAAGGGTTTGTCCGACTGACGCGATCATTGACTGTGAGTGTGTGTGTGTGTGTGGAATTTTATAGCTGTCACTATAAAACGAAAGAAATATGTCAATATTTGACAGCTTCATTAGCAGCCATGGCAATAACAACGGCCATTGTTGCACCAAACTCAGATTGATGATCGTAAATGTGCTCAATATTTATTAAGGTATTTGCCACTTTTGACATAAGCTTAGGTTTTTAAAACTAAATTCTTTTTTATGTTGACCATATACATACAAAAGATTCATAATAAGATTTTCCAAGGAAAATCAATCAATAAACTAACTTAAAGGCGTTTTATAATAGTTAAAAACACACTGTGTCAAAATGGAAACAATTTAAGGAACTTGGGGAGTGACCTAGTGCATGTTGAAGGTCAAAGGATCCTAACACCCTCAAAATCTTGACATACGGTTCAAAAACCGGTTTTTGCGATCTTTCCTCACTTATGAGCTTATAACTCAGTTAACTCTTAACCGAGTGTTACCTTTCGAACGTTATATACATTTATATAGATAACTTGTCCCATTTGTCTTTTTTTGTCGCAAACAACATGACAAAATACACACTTCAACTTACAAATTGTGAAAAAATCACTAAAGTATGCGATTTCGAGGTAAAAACAGACAGATGTGACGAGTTATCTATATAAATGGATATATCGTTGGAAAAGTCTAAGACTCTTATTTCCAAACCAGTTCGGTAAAGAATTGATTGAGTTATAAAGTTAGGAAACTTTGGTATACAGGGCATGTTGTACTCGACCAGACCTACAACATGCACTACGTTACTCCCCCAGCTCCAAATGACTGTCACATAGTGTAATTTATGATCCAAGAATGTCTATACAGTTAAATAGTTTGACAAACTGTATACCTGTAGTTTTATATCAGTAATCGAACTCAGCTGTTATAATTGATATGAGCTCAGCCCAGAATCTAATCATTGAAAAACTATAAGTAATATATTATAAAGGTTTTCATACATTTTATTAAAGAGTTTCTTGAATAATCTCAAATTACGTAATTAAAAGGAGTAAAAAAGACATGTATATTCTTTAGTTCTTTTCCGTATTAGTATCAGCACCATTTTTTGCATTCGAAAGGTTCTAAGAGCGATTTTTGTTGCGGAACTTTACATGTCGCCAAATGTCATAGAACTTCAGAAACATAATGAATGCATACATTAAATTAAATCTAAGATTATGCAACTATTAACAACCTGTTCATAAACAGTTTTTTTTCACTTTATTAAATAGACTTTATGTTTTTAATTAGTTTATTCAAAATATTTTTAAGTGTTTCTTGAATGGAATTTTTTAAAATCTCGTTATTAGTGATGTTGGACATCGAGCTACACCTTTTATATTAGAATATGCACCGAAGAGGTCAAAGTTCGGTTTTGTTTTAAATCAGATTATCACCGCTGAGTATTTTTGTTGTTGTTTTAAACAGATGAACTAATAACATGTCGTTGAATAGGTGAAATGAAGACCTATGAAAGTATGCATGTGTTTTCCTCTTCTCTATTTAACAAAAAAAAAATTCGGCTGGGAAGCTATTTCGTGTCCATTTATATGTACATAGGTATTCACGTCCACGATTATACAGCATTTATCTATCATATGAAGAACGCACGTTTTAGGGCAATACGGTTTTATTTTTCAAACCAGTTCGGGTACTTAATAACAAGGCAGGCAAAAATTCTTTGCGCCGTGCATGTACTTGTGCTGTACTTTTTGGTTCGGTCTGTATCGGACTGCACAGGATTCCATTTTATAGATATGTACTTTTAAATGGTTTTCGGTACCATTTTTTCACCTCTTTTTCTTCATTTCTACAAATAAGCCAACCTTATAACGTTTAAAAACCGAATACGCTGTTGATCTTAGCATTTTTAAAGATTTTGCTATCATTCATCCAGACCAAGTTGGATTTTCTTGCATTTTGAGCACACTAATTTGCCGATTACGCAAATATATTTCCGGCAAACATTAACCAAAATTGAGCTCAGTAACTACTAGGGATGCCAAACGGGAAATCCCGAAACCCGAAATCCCGGGATTTTTCGGGATTGATGAATCCCGAATCCCGGGGTTTTGATAAATAAATTCCGGGATTTTTCTTGATTTCTTGCGAAAAAAAAAAATTATTTAATACTTTTTTAACTGGTAGCTGTTTAATTACATTAAATTACATCCATACATTTTGTGAAGTGTATGCTTTAATAATTTTGAGGGTCTTGGGAACACCCTGTTAATAAATTCATAACAAAAAAAAAAACAAACAAACAAACAAATTTGGCCACAATATTACAATCATTTGTTTGTGAAATGCCGGCTAAATTAATTGCGAAGCGATACATAAATTTTCAAATTGTTAAAAAAACTGAAACCAAATAGAAAAATGAATTTTGTAGAACACAAAACTAAAAACAATGATAAAAGTTCAGTGTGGTGTTATTTTTTGGTAGAGTCGAAAGGTGCACCTCAAGCAAAATGCAAATTGTGCAAAAAGGTTTTAAAACCCAATGGCGGCTCTACCAAAGGTTTAATAACACATCTTAACGTAAGTTAATTTGCAACAATTACCGCATTCGCTTACCTTTTTTTATTTAGATTCATATGATAAAGTTGGAAAAAAACGATTGCAGTGAACCACAGCGAAAAGTTTTAAAACTCACGGATTTTGGTTTCCCAAAACACGAAGAATCGTTGTCGGCTGCAATTGGCCACTTGACGGCTGTTGACAATTTGCCGTTTTCTTTGTTTGTGACTTCCACAGAGCTAAGAAAGTCTTTGATAGCTCGGGGATTTGAAGTTCCAAAATCAAGGGAAACCATCAAAACTAAATTTATGGAATATTACCAAAAATGTAAACAAGATATGAAGGAAGAAATTGGAAAAATTAAGTCAGAAGAAAATAAATTTAGTATTGCGTTTGATGAATGGACGTCTACTTCTAATAAACGTTATATGAATATAATTGTTTATACAAATGGCAAGTTTTTCAATATTGGTCTGGTGAGAATGAAGAAGTCCGGCACGGCTGAAAACTGCATCAAGTACTTGGAAGAGAGATTAAAAGAATTTGGTATCTCACTTTGTAATGATGTGGTTGGATTTACGACTGATGGCGCTTCAACTATGCAAAAAATCGGTAAACTTATAGCTCCAAAGCAGCAGCTATGTTTGGCGCATGGTTTGCATCTCGCTGTGGTGGATATTTTATACAAAGGTAATCCCACTTGTACTGAACAAGAACTGTCTTCATCAGAAGACGATGAAGATTTATTTGAATATTTTGAAGTTGCTTTAAGAGAAGACCACATAGAAGTAACAGAAAGGTTTCATATCAAACCCGTTATTGAAAGAGTTAGAAAAACGGTAAGAATGTTCCGAAAATCTCCATCAAAAAATGAGATTTTGCAATCATATGTAACACAAGAAAAAGGGAAGGAACTAAAGCTGATATTAGATTGCAGAACAAGATGGAATACTTTGTTTGAGATGTGCCTGCGGTTTTCTGATTTAGAAATACCTGTAAAAAAAACTCTGATTGATTTAAAATTGCAAAATTTTTCTGAAGATGAATTTGATTTGATAAAGCAAATTATAAATGTTTTAAACCCAATAAAAATTACTCTTGAAGCACTCTGCCGCCGCGACATGACTTTGTTCAAAGCTGATGCTGCATTGACATTTATGCTAAAAGAGATTTCAGCGATCAATTGTGGCCTTGCTAAAGATTTGTACAAATCCCTTCGCAAAAGAATAGAGGAAAGAAGAACAGCTTACTCAACTCTATCAAACTTTCTAAAAAATCCAAATAAAAAAACCGATTTTGATAACAATTTGGACATGATATTAATAAAAACCGAATTAAAGCTACTAATACTGCGTTTCACAAAAAGCCCTGAAACGAACAATTCTGTGATATCACTCGAAGTCGATGATAGAATATTGAATGAGGAATCAGAGCAAGGCTCCACTTCCATAGTTCAAAAATTGAACGAAGCACTCGAAGAATGTAAGAGTCCAATAAAATCAGTTAATAGAGCTGGTGATGATTTAGAAATACAACTTTCAAAAGAAATTGATATGTTTTTTTCCGGAGGCGTAAGAGGTAAATTTTTACAAGCTGCTTACAGCTATCTCGATACAATTTTACCAACAAGCGTAGACTGTGAACGATGTTTTTCAGCGGCTACGTATGTTGGGAATAAAATTCGTTCAAGGTTATCGGATGAAACATTAGATGCTTTAATCTTTTTAAGGAACTACTTAAAACAATAGATAATAGTAATAATATATGATTTATAAACCTGATATCAAAAAAAATTCTTTTTTATAAAAAGATTATAAACAGTTATTTCTACTAACTTTTTGTGCATTTATTACAAAAAACCATATATGTATCAAAACACAATATTTTAAATTAATATAAAAAAAAACGTTTCCACATTACAAATTGAAATTAATTTTATTTTTTTGTTACGTTGCTTTAATTACATAAAATGTATTTTTATACCCTTCACCATGCGCATGAACGGAGTGAAGGGTATATTCATTTTGTTCTTCCATTTGTAACGCCCATAAGGAGGCGTGGTAGGTATAACAATATATATATATAAATGATCAGCATCGAAATCTGAGTCGATTTAAGGGTGACCGTCTGTCCGTCTGTCCGTCTGTCTGTCCCCGCGATTACAGCCGCAGTTTATGTTATATCGAGCTGAAATTTGGAATGCAAGCTTCTATCATCAAAGCGGAGGTTAAGTTCTAAGATGAGCCCGATCGGTCAAAAACTACTCCCACCTCCCATACAAACTCCCCCTTTTTGGGACCTATCCCTGCGGTTACAGCCGTAGTTTAAGAGCAATCAAGCTGAAATTTTGTACGCAAGCTTCCCAACGCTAGGCGGAGGTTGGGTTCTAAGATGAGACCGATCGGTCAAAAACTGCTCCCACCTCCCATACAAACTTCCCTTTTTTGGGGTCTCTCCCTACGATTGCAGCTGTAGTTTAAGGGCAACCAAACTGGAATTTTGTATGTGAGCTTCCCTACACTAAGCGGAAGTTTAGTGGTAAGATGGGAACGATCGGTAAAAACCTATTCCCACCTCCCATACAAAATCCCTCTTTTTGGGGGTGTCCGTATGTCAGTCCCCGCGATTATAGCAGCAATTTAAGAGCAATCAAGCTGAAATAT
This sequence comes from Muscina levida, assembly GCA_964034835.1. Lineage (NCBI taxonomy): Eukaryota > Metazoa > Arthropoda > Insecta > Diptera > Muscidae > Muscina > Muscina levida. The sequence continues at coordinate 189,382,008 of OZ035880.1, read as the reverse complement.
TGTACGCAAGTTTTGCGGCACCAAATGGAGGTTGAGTTCTAAGATGAGCCCGATCGGTCAAAAACTACTCCCACCTCCCATACAAACTCCCCTTTTTGGGGTCTGTCCCTGCGATTACAGCCGTAGTTTAAGGACAATCGAGCTGAAATTTTGCACGTGAGCTTCCCTACAATAAGCGGAGGTTAAGTGGTAAGATGAGACCGGTCGGTCAAAAATTACTCTCACCTCCCATACAAAATCCCTCTTTTAGGGGGTTTTCGTATGTCAGTCCCCGCGATTACAATAGTAATTTAAGAGAAATCAAGCCGAAATATTGTATGCAAGCTTTGCTGCCCTAAATGGAGGTTGAGTTCAAAGATGAGCCCAATAGTTCAAAAACTACTCCCACCTCCCATACAAACTCCCCCTGTTTGGGCAGTCTATCCCTACGATTACAGCTGCAGTGTAAGAGCAATCAAGCTACAATTTTGTATGCGAGCTTTCCTATACTAAGCGAAGGTTGAGTAGTAAGATGAAACCGATCGGTCAAAAATTACTCCCACCTGCCATACACAAACCCTCTTTTTGGGGGTGTCCGTATGTCAGTCCCGCGATTACAGTAGTAATTTAAGAGCAATCGAGCTGAAATATTGTATGAAAGCTTTTCTGCTCTAAGCGGAGGTTGAGTATTAAAATGAAAACGATCGGTCAAAAACTACTCTCACCTCCCATACAAACTTTTTTGGGGTTGTCCCTGCGATTGCAGCCGTATTTTAAGAGGTAAATACATAGCTAACATTTTGTACGCAAGATTCAATATCTAAGCGGAGGCTACTTTTTAAGACATGATCGGATTTAAACTACTCCCACATCCCACACAACTTCCCATTTTTGGGGAGTTACAAAATTCATAAAATCGAATAAAATCTTTACAAAATTACTGACAAAATGGATGTGTGAAGCTAAAAGTAACGCCCACTTCTCACCAACTCCCCTGTTTTGTGGTACAAAGTGTAATAAAATATAGTTGTAGTGCAAATAACCAGTTTTACCACCATTTTTACAAATGGTGAAGGGTATCTGAGCTTCGGCATAGCCGAAGATAACCGCCTTACTAGTTATTGTTTGTTTTTGTTATGTATTTGTAATATATGAAACATGTATGATTCAAAATACTATTAAATAAAATAATATTTAAAATGTATTACAGAAAATTTTCAATTTAAAAAAAATCCCGAAATCCCGGGATCCCGAAAAATTCCGGGATCCCGAAAAATCCCGGGATTTCGGGATCTGGATTTGTAAAATCCCGAATCCCGGGATTTATTAAAATCAATCCCGTTTAGCATCCCTAGTAACTACAGAATAATGGTACATTAGCTGGCTTCAGCATGTGAAAAGACCTTCGCCATTTGGTCGCTAGGACCACTGCAATACCAATTTGACTGTTTCTAAATTTTGCGTTAACGATACTTTATCAGGCGTATTTTTTACTATATGTGTATTTCCAGCGGAAGGGCGGACAGTTTTATAGTATAAAATTGCTATATTTTTAACTTTTTGTTTTTGTAATCAAATAATGAATTTGTTAAAATTTAACAAAACAAATTTATATGTCGTTGGAGTCTCTTCTTTCCAAATCCTCTGAGAAACTTTAAATCGGTTCAAATTTACCCGCGTTACTAGCTGATAAGTGCGTAAAGGTATTGAAATCGAGCTTTTAGAAGTAACTCAAGATTTTGGGTGTTTTGTGAAATTTGAAGCAGCACCTACCAGAAAATGTCATTCTGCGTTATCCATAGAACGTGTGTGTAAGTTATGTTAGTCATAATTTTGAATATAACATTTTAAATAATCTTTCATTGACAGAACATTATATTACTGTGCAAAGTCTAAAATTTTTAATATGAAAATAATCTTCGAAATATTACAACTTTTCGAGAAATCTACAAAATAAGAAAAAAAACAAGTGTGACCGCAACGCTAAGAAAAAACCATATAGGAAAGAATAATATATCTTAACCCATTAGTGACGACTGTTACCATATGGTAACGTTGCACGCAATAAAATAAACATAAGAATAAATGTCAAGAATTTTCTTTTTTGATTTCATCAAAGCATGCTTGATCTTTCATTCTTGATTTACCGCTATGCGATCAGACGTCAGTAGCGAGCGTGGGGGATCATTTAAAATAGGTATTTTTCACATGTGAGCAAAACAGCAAATATGGAGGGATATAAACATAATAAGAATATTTGTTGGTTGTTTAAAGACTGATATATTAAAAAATTTTAGTTTTGGTCATTTGAGAAGAATATCAAATATCATAAAAACGTATTGCATGAATTATTTTGTACTTGGTTCTTTTTATTAACCTGTTTTAAAGCTGTTACCATATGGTCACAGTCGTCATAACACCAGTAACAATGAATATTTTTTTGAAATTTTTCGTCTTACTTTTTTATGTAAAATTTTTTTTTAGCTAATTTACATGTAGTACTGACAAAATCTTAAAAAAATTCCCATTATTTCGCTCTCGTCATTAAAGGGTTAATTGTGATCTCTGGTATTCAAATAGACAGTGTAGTGTTGCTTTCATAACACTCAAGCAGAAACCGACTGTTTTGACTCAAACAAAACTTGTGAGTAAATGTGAATTTCCAATCGTGTCTGTGTAAAAAAAACCCTTATTGCCGACCTCACAAGGCTATGGGATGCCTAGTCGCATTCGGTCCTTTCATCAAGTCGATTTTTGACTTTACTCATACAAGAATTTTCCCGAATGTGTTTATTTGAAGCATATAAAAAGCTGTACCATTGAATTTATCTTCCTGAAATGTTGACAGCTTATAGTTGTATGTCTGGAAGGAACAATAGGCTAAATGAAAAATGTATATGTTAAGTGGCCGTGATCCCACTCATACGACACTATTTTAAAAAAAGCTATATCTGGAGGGCTATTGCACCATGTTTCAGAATACAGAATAATAATTCTGTGGAAACAATGGGCGGGATAGGTTCAAGCGGTGTAGCCCCAGACCCCATTAAAAATACACGCAATATCCGGCGTACTATTAACCTGAGCATCTTGAAATTAAGTGTGGGTGCATTTAACAGACATATGCGTTAACGAGCCAAAAATGGCCTGGATCATATAAGTAGGCGTGGCCTCATCCATACAACCTTATCATTTAAAACGTAATTTTTAGATTTAAATTAATTGTAAGTGGTTAAAAGGAAGATGGGCTAGATCGGTATAAGATGTGAGGCCCTCCACATGTACACTAAAGAGAGTAATATTTAGCATTTAAGCACCTTGGGCAGTTTTGTTTAACAAAAAATTAAATTGATTGATTTATTTTTTTTTAACAAATACATATAGTCGCTACGCCGACCAAAACAGTCATTCAAATACTTTTTACAAAAATGCAATAAAAGAAATTAAAAAAATTACACATAACTAATTTGGTAGGCGCAGCGACGATATACTGGTTGATTGCTCGCTTTAATGCACGCTATGCTACACAAAGCAACGACACCGGATCCATTAAATGTATACAGTTGTTTTAGTGTTCGACCTCACGGTAATCAGCATTACTTTGAGGTACAATTTGACAATTGGTCCCTTTTTTTGAGAAATGCATAAACCCCTTTTTCCCGTCTGGAATCTAAGTACATGACTCTATACAAAGTTAACTTAGTATATAGTATATATGTATGTTAAAATTACGGTTAAATAATGAAACTTTTTCTTCGTTAAAACGACTGGAATTCGGCGTATCTAACCACATTGATATATTTCCCTATAACTGATTACAAAATAGCTTCAACTAAGTAACTAAAATTATTATTATTATTCTCACATATTTATGCATACAGTAAGTGTGACAAATTTTTACATTCTCATGCATATAACTTGAACTTAATCAGATCTCTTTATGACGAACGGTATTAATTATGGTCACTGCCACTACCACGACAATGCTGTAAGCAAGTTGACCAATCAACCATGTTATGGTCAACTTCTAAAAGCCTGAGGGGTTTATTGAGTAGATGAACGTTGGTCATTAAAATGCTCTAAAGAAAATTATCTTGTTAAAATTACAAATAACATGAACATGCAAAGCAATAACTATTTGCGTTTTTAAAACGTATGAAATTAACACAATGCACAGTGGTACGAATGGGTTTATAAACTGGACAATGGATTAGGATTAATGCGCAAAGAAATCGGAAAAGATTTGCGCATCAAGATGATATTTTTGTGTGATAATTCAAATACCTTTATATATAAATTAAGAATTAAACATCCGATTGTAGTACGTTGGTGTTGAAATTTTAAAATATAGCAGTTCTTTATGCTGAAAAATTATTTTGTCAACATAAATAATATAGCCACGAGAAGACAATTAGGCCGGAAATTTTAATTTAAAAACATCTTTCTAACCGACCGAGCCATGATTGTTTTTAACACGATCTTAGTATTAGTTATGTCTTGTAAAATATTCTCATACATCTGACGTTCAAATACATCGTTAAACGCCCAGCAGCGGAAATCATGAGAAGTAAGCCCATCTTTCACGAGTTTGATAGTCTTCTTTTGGATCCGGAATGCCTTCCTTGACCTTGGCCTTATGGAAGAACTTATTGAAAACCTGCATACATGAAAAAAGACTTGAAAATAATACAAAAACTTTACAGTGCATCCTCAAATTATTTAGTTTTTTGATTATTAGATATAACCCACTTCTGTATATTTCTTTCTATACTTACACTTATTTTTTTTCCAACGACAGAAAACCTTGCTGGAGTTTAAACCCACTACCTCGTGATTGTTAGTACAGTAGCATGGCTGACTAACAATCACGAGGTAGTGGGTTCGAACTCCAGCAAGGTTTACTGTCGTTGGAAAAATATAAGTGTAAATATAGAGACAAATATATATTAGTGAGAAATATCCCAATTAAAGTAAATAATTTGAGGGTGCATTGTATAGTTTTTGTTTGATTTGCAAGTGCTTCTTTTTTCACGTGTATGCAGTTCTTCCATAAGTCCTTCTAAAGAAAGCTTCCGTAAGGCCTTCCTTTAGAAAGCTTCCATAGGACCTTTTTATGGAAAGCGGCGACAGAAGGCCTTTTTCTCCAATCTCACGCAAAATAAAAAAATAGAAAGGAAGAAAGAAGATCAAAAAGGGAGCCCTCCAAACTCATGAAAGAAGGACTTCGTTCTCATGATATCAGCCGCTGGGTACTCGTCTATGGGTCGCCGCCCAGCCTCATAAGGAAGGAACTAGAATCCCTTACAGAACGCTTTCAAAAACAGTAGGCCTGCGCTTTGCATTTCCTTTCCAAATAACATAGGGTGTCGTAGGGAGAGAAGGCATTTCATCGTCGCTTCCTAAAGAAGGCCCGATGGAAGGCCTACATACACATGGAAAAAGAAGGACGTCAAAAACAAATATATGCAGTTGGTCATCCTCAACTTGTTTATGTTATTTTTAGATATTTTTCACTTCTATATATTTCTGCCTATACTTACACTATTTTTTTCAACGACTGTAAATCTTGTTTGTTAGTAGATTGTTAGTCAGCCATGCTACCATCTAGCCTATGAAGATGCATTATAATTGTGTGAATGAAACTAATCATAAACTTTTTTAAGAACAAAACACGAACACCTTCCTCGTTGCCTTTTCTTTTCAAGCCTTCTCTCATAGCTTCAATAAGAAGGTAAACGGAATGTGTATACACACGAAATGGTGGAATTGCAGATCACCGAAAACGTTAATTCTCCCTTCTCAAAGAAGGCCTGCAGCAGTCGTCTTTAAAGAATGGAGAGAAAGGAAGAAAAACAGGAATCGGATTACTGATCAATTAATTAAGCATCTCAAATAAGTGCATCAATAAATTGTTTCCCACAATCGACACTTTTTAGCTGAATATTATCTTCACCAATAGACAAATTATGTATTTGAATTTCTATGAACGTTGAACGTTGTTTCACCACTGTTGCGTTAGTGTTATTATTACGTGACTTACTCTGAGTAGGCTCCAAAATGTTAATGCTGCAATAAAAAGCGTAGGATGTATTGTAGCCTTAAGCACTAATCGGAGATTTCGTGTCCAGCAATGGTTCGTTATGTGTGTAGTAAGGGCATCATCATCTTCTTCAACAACATTTAACTTCTTAAACTCAACCGTTTAGCTTCCTTTCACTCTACAATCCATCTATGCAGGGGTTAATTGATGTCTGGTTTAATGGGCATCTGTAAATTTATTTTAAGACCTTTGTGCTGGATATGCTCCCTCAGATGGAACGAGATTATTTAACGATATTTTTAAGTTTTGTTTTTCTATGCGAATGTATGTCGGTGGCTATAACATTTTAAACTTAATCTTTAGTTGGCAGCTTTATGTTGAGAACATGATTTTAAACTAACTTCACATGGGGGCTTTAAGAATATGTAGCATTTAATGTCTTTATTAATGAAGACAGCTTTGGAGGCGTCACCCTAATGTTCTTTGCACAAAATTGCAGTTGAAATTAATGAATTGTCTTTTTGTAAAGTGTTAAATTAATTTAAAAATCTACAACTAGTAGTATTTTTTTGATATTTATTTACCCTCATCTCCACATGCGACAATACGCAAATATTCCAACGATAAACATGAACCATATTTCGTAGAATTCTTTGAGGGAGGGGCCAACATTTGTATCTTAAGTATATGACACCAACAACCGGTAATTCACGGTGTGTGCCGCTATGGCCTCAATCTAAAGCAAATATCTTCGTTAGTTTTTTTGCATTGACAACTCTATGTGTATTTGCTTGATTTGAATGTTGTTTCATCTGTGTAGTTGCCAATATAGATAATTGGCTACACAACAAATGCTCCATTTTGTTAACAAATAAAGTTGTTAAGGCATTCGCCGTCAGTCAAATCATTCTGTCCTACGCTGCTGTCATGTCATTGTCCATTGTTGCAAATGCGATTGAATGATGAATACATCTGCTTGGAATGACATTTGAGCTTTATATTAAAAATCCTCAAATTATTCTGTTTTGTTTGTGGTTAATGATGCAAACAACGTATTCATTTGTTGCATGATTATGCAATGTTGGGTAAAGGTATTTATTGTGTTTCTTTCTTTTTAGATGTGGCTTTGTTGGACAAATAAGGAAGTGAAATGGAAAATGTGTGCGGATTAAAGTGTAGCCTAGAACAAAAAATAGATTAAACTTGTTTAAATTGTAACGGATAAACAGTATCTGCGAAGTTATAAAAGTACGAATTCGCCGTGATTTTTTTTATATTTTCATGATTTGTTGATTTACATCCCATTAATGAATATATATTCTATGACAATACCTTCCGAACTTCGCAGCCCTGTCCACTTATTTCGTCTTACAACTCCAATTGTTTTACATTACATTGCTATAGGTGTAACCAAAAAAAAATGGATAACAATTAATAAAAATACATCAAAATCTTTGCATTCCTTTGCGAATACACATGTACTCCAATATACTGATTAACATTCGTAATTAAACGAAATACAATCTTCTCGAAAAGATAATTAAGATGTTATTACTGCACGTATTCTGCATACGAAGCGAAAAAATTAAAACAATTTTTATTGTTTTTGTATTTTTACAACCGCAAAATAATTATTTCCTTTTAATCAGTTACAAAAGAAGCATCATTAGCAGCGATAGCTGTGGCAGAAGCTTTCTCACAACACAACAGCAGGCAAAAAAGCACGAACGAAAACAACGCTGAGAAGAAAATACATAAAACCATGAAAGCGTCGAACTCGACTGAACTGAATTTGCAATGAAATGTTTTAATTGGTGTTAGAAATGTTAATTTCTTCTTACCAACTAAACCACCACCTTTTGTTAACACTTTTTGTAACATTACTTATTTTTTTTTTGCTTTTTTTGGTCTTTCTTGCGCACACATGAGAAGACACAGCAGCAAGTGCTGTTGAAAGGTTCAAAATGAAAATAAAATTAAAACGAATTTACCTAAAAAAAGGTGTTGGTAATGGAATGATAAACTATTTATTAATATCTTTTAGATTTTGAATGAGATTGTTTGTATGTGCTATATATTATATATAAAAATGGTGTAAAAAGGTATAGTAGTTCATCAATTGAGAACGGCTGGACCGATTTTGCTCAATTTTTTTTTCAGTTGTTCGTAATTTTCAGGATCAGGTTTATGTGAAAGAATATTTAGGAAAAATCGAAAATTTGCTTTTTGTATGGAATTTTGTATGCAATTGTTACGCAATGGATTTTCGAACATAAAAATAGAAAAAGATTTTTGAATTTTTTTTCGACGAAATTTTTGCATTTTATCTTATGATTTAACAAAATTTTGACAATGTAACTGTGAAAAATTTCGGATAATTATTCTGAAATGACATTTTGAATGGAAAAATAGAAAAATTCTTGGTGGAAAACTCGAAAAATTCCGGAAAAACTCGAAAACTTGGATTTTGCATTGTACTACTTGATTTTATAAAATTCGCAAATTGAATTTTTGCTGGGTCCGATATTGTATGGCAGAACAACGTTTGCCGGGTCAGCTAGTTATATATAAATAAGTTGCATTGTGTTAGTTTTCGATGTTCTCTGCAATGCATAAAGCGAAGTTTTTTCTTTTTACTTACACATGACGTCAACACTAAGGCCTTCCAAGCGGAGAAAGGAAAGACCTAAAATGCCTCATGGAACGCCTTTAAAAACAGTCAGTAGGCCTGCGCTCTGCATTCCCTTTCCCTTTCCAATTAACATAGGGCTTCGTTGGGATGCAAGGCCTTCCATCGTAGCTTCCTAGAAGAAGGCCTGCATATACAAGAAAAAAGAAGGATTGTAGCGGCCGTATAAATAATTATATTTATATAAAAAGACTATTAACTACTTTTGAGATTATTATTAACTAACGTAAAGATATGAAATTGCTTTTATTCAATCCTTTTATTTTAAATCGAGTACCTGATAGTTTGTAACTCTAATGTCAATGTTTCGTTTCAAATTGTAAATGTTTCAATTCTGTATTTTACTTCCATACTAGACGACTTTAAAGATTTCACTTGGTCGCACCTAAGCTCAAACAATTGTTTAAAATTTATCAGTCTTCGCTTAGACAGCGGATAATAAAGTTATTTAAAACTTATCTCCCCGTCTTTCAATCAAAAAGGCTTTTCAAATCTAATTGTATTAAGACTCTAACAGACCTTCGCGGACTTTAGAGGCTAATACTACTCTGAGACCGTATACTAACTTCTTTTTGTCTTATTTCGGTCCAGAGTATAAATAAAAATTCAAATCACAAACAAAACCCTTAATAAGTTACCACTTATTACAGGATTTAAAAAATTAAAAACATATGCTGTTGTTTACCCTCGTGAGCAAACTGGTTGTAGGTTTTTATAAGATCTTCAATGCATGATGAGATAGTTAGGCAACTATCGAAATAGCTATCCGCCTGCCAGCTGCCACATCCATCTCCATCTCCATTTCATCCACAATCCATTTCACACAACTCTTGTAAAACAAACTCTATTAACAATAATAGCATCGATCTTGAACCGAACGATGAAAACAAATTCATAATCAAATTGTTTATTTTATTTTAAGATATTTCCCACTTCTATATCTTATTCTCTATACTTATACTTATTTTCAAAAGACAATAAACCATGCTGGAGTTTGAACTCTCTGCCTCGGATTGTCAGTCAACCATGCTATCATCTAGCCAATGAAGATGCATTCTAATTGTGTGACTGAAACTAATCAAACGGATTTAAGAAAATAAAGACACGAACACCTTCCTCGTTGCCATTTCTTTTCATGCCTTCTATGGGAATGGAGTCGGAATGTGTATACACACGAAATGGTGAAATAACAAATCATCAAAAACGTTGATTCTCCCTATTCAGAGAAGGCCTGCAAAAGTGGTCTTGAAATAATGGAAATGGAACATGTGCTTGGGTAATTTTCTGAAAGAAAGGAGAATGCTTGTTTTCAGGCATGTGAAAAGAAGATCTTGGCGACATGATGTTTGAATGTCTCAGAGTGTCTTGTAGCATGCCTGCTTACAGAGAATTCACCACTGGGTTTATTTATATACAGTTTTTATATGTTTATTGCTCCACGAGTACATAGCGGCGGAAGTTACAAGGCTTTTCCCATATAACGCATGTAAAAGTTTTTTGTTAGGCAATTACCACGCTGGATGTCCTTTCCAGCATTTGTCGATCATAACACTTCGTTCAATAATATGTGTGACTGACACATAGATGGCGGCACTAGTACTAAATCAATATTTTTTTTCGAAAGTGGCAACCTTTTTAGGCTTACTGTCAAAATCATATGTTAATCCGACCATTTGTTTACTAGTTACAGTGCTTTAAGTGACGCTACTTTTGAGTTAAAAAAAATGAATTCAAAGCAATTCCGTGTGCTGATTTATCATTGTTTTTTTAATGAAAAAAATACTGTTCAATGCCAGGAATGTATTGAAAAACATTATTCGGACTCTGCTCCATCAAAAAGAAGCACTTGTTATTGGTATGCCGAATTCAAACGCGGTCGTACAGACACCGATGACATTCCATCTACAGGAAGGCCAAATGACGCTGTTATTCCGGAAAACGTTGAAAAACACTGAAAATCATTATGTCCGACCGTAAAGTGAAAGTGAGAGAGATTGCTGACATTCTAAAGATATCAGCAGGCAGTGTACACACCATAATACACGAACATTTGGGTATGAAAAAGGTGTTTTCCAAATGGGTGCCGCGTTTGCTCACACCGGAGCAAAAACAACAACGAATCGATGAATCAAAGAGCTGTTTGGACATGTTTACGCGCAATAAGTCGGAGTTTTTGCGTCGGTTCATCACAATGGATGAAACTTGGATCCACCATTTCACTCCAGAGTCAAATCGGCAGTCTGCTGAGTGGCATGCAGCCGGTGAAAGCCGCCCAAAGCGACCAAAGACGCAGGAGTTGGCTGGCAAGGTTATGGCGTCTGTATTTTGGGATGCGCATGGAATAATATTCATCGACTATCTCCAGAAGGGGCAGACCATTAACAGCGACTATTATATAGCGTTATTGGAGCGTTTGAAAGACGAAATCGCAAAGAAACGGCCTCAAATTGCGAAGAAAAAAGTGTTGTTCCACCAAGACAATGCACCGTGTCACAAATCAATGAAAACGATGGCAAAATTGAACGAATTGGGCTTCGAATTGCTTCTCCATCCACCGTATTCTCCAGATTTGGCGCCCAGCGACTACTGGCTCTTCGCAGACCTCAAAAAGATGCTCCGTGGTAAGAGATTTCGCTCAAATGATGAAGTAATCGCCGAAACTAACGCCAAAGACAGGTATTGACCACAAGTGTCCGATTACCAAGCTTTTCATATCTCAGGTCACCAAAAGCAGGGCAATGACATAGAAGATTCTCTGTTGTTACCTCTTTTTCTTTATGCAATGCAGTTTCTACCAAAATCGTCAATGCAAGTGGGTTCTCTCACCCACCTCTCCTTAGCATTGAGGTTCAGTTTCCCCGTAATTATTAGATTCCCCCATATGAAAGGAACATCAATGAGGCCGTAGATTTCGCCCGAATTCACGGTGGTGGCGGCCCTTGTCAATATATCGGCCCAATGGTTACCATATACAGATGTCCCCAAGTCCTGGAACCCATGTGAGGGTAATCATCGAATGTCTCGATATCTCCTCGAGAGACCTCCTGCATCCTCGAACCTTTTTCGAAATGATGTACACTAGAGTGAGTAAATTTTTTTCTCGACCAAGCGGTTGTCAATGTCATAATCTACGATGAATTTTAACAAAATTTGCCAAAGACACCATGGGTCTAAAATTTAGACTCTAAAGTCAAAATCGAGCACCCGGTTTTTAACCGGAAACTTTTCGTTTTGGGGGAAACAAAAGCTTCGAAACTGCCCCGGAAATGCCCCTTGAGAGTTCGAATGTGGGGGTCGATCCCCAGAATTTTTTCCCTCCTATACCTACTACCTTTATACATCCCCTAAGGGGCTACCATGAAAAAAATCTAAATGTTATGACCGTTTCCCAATACTTTTGCATCCCCAACAGTTTCTCAGAACTCATCTACCCTCTATCTTCAACCCTTAAGGTGGTCCCCATACATAGTTTGTTAATTTTTTTTTGTGAAATCAGCTCCTGCCGCTCCCATGGTATATTCTAGAGGGGTAAAATGTATGACCGTCCCCCACAAGTATTTCCCTCCTTACATATTTCTCGAACATACCTATCCGCTATGGGGACTGGCCTTGGCATGATGGTTAGAACACGCGGGAAATCCCAGGTTCGACTCCTGGCTCTAGTCGTCTACATTTTTGTTTCATAGCCGGCAACCTCGGTAATGTCGGCAGCAATTTTGCTGCACAGTGTCGAGTCAATCGGCATGTCTAGTAGAAGCTCCTCATACAGTGACGTTCGCATTCGTCGATAAACAAGTAGGTGCCATTAGTTGTGAATCTAAAAATAGAAAGCGTTTTAATTCACAACTACGCGAGAAGCTATTCCATACCTCATTCATAGGGTGTAAAGGGAAATTAAGTTTTTTTTTACATACTCCCTATCTTCACCCCCTGACGACCAAAACAAAAAAATTCTCCACAAAATAATAACTACGTTCAAATGATGGGGTGTAGTTATGTTTGGGGATTGGTTTTGACTTTAGACCCATTGTTTCGTGAAAAAAATTTCTAACAATTCATCGTAGATTACGATTTTAATAACCGCTTGGTGTATTTTTTTACTACATACAAATAGACCCACTGCAGTGTTCACGTTCTGCAGGGATCTAACAGCCGCTTTACTATCAGTAAGAATATCAATATTGCCGCCCAATATCCCACGATACTGAATTTTCTCTACGGCTATTCTAATGGCCGATTTTTCAGTCTGAATTGTGCTACAGCTTTCCGGTAGCCTGATCGTTAGTTGCAAAATCAACTCCTCCGAAAAGATTCAACAGCCGCTCTTTCTTTCAACTTATAGCCAACCGTGAAAATTACGATGACATCCTACCCAATGTTTAGGACATTATCAGCATATTATGATCTGTCCGGGAGGTTCTGGTATGGTGTGACATCCGTGTGATACCTCACATTGATTAAGTCCAGAATGGCCATAGTCCCCTTTACTTACCACTAAGCAAATACAAAAAGTATCCACTTCGTTCATTTCGTCATTCAACACGACTACACCCTTTTGCCACCAAATTGTATTTAAATCTTCTTTTTCGCATAATTAACAACCTTTTGTAGTTAAGCCAGTAGTTTGGTAACTAAAAACAAAAGAAACCTCCACTTTACTAACAACATTTAATGACTTTATTACGTCTAAACCGTTGTTCACTCCACCAACATCCCGTCGTAGTCAACCACCACGGGTTAGTTGTGGTGCTATTATTGCCAGAATTATTATTATAGACCTCGTTATGGTCTTATTAACCGAGCACCAAGACTTTTCTCCACTCCACTCAACTCCAGTTTACTTTGTTCATTCGTTGCCCCCAAAAGGTGCTTATTGTATCGCATTAATGGCTTCATTATCGATTCCCGCACTAAAGTGCACTCCTTGGCCACAGTCAATTTGGTGTTCTACTTGGTGGAAAGAAACCAAAAAACAAAAAATAGCATTTTGTTAACAATTTTATTACCGGGTTCTTGGTAAACGTCCACAATACATTTAAAGTGTATATTCAATTCTTATCTGGTAATACATCGCGGCTAAAGACCGTTTTAAAACCCTATTATTTGGACCAATAAAAATGTGATCAGTTGGCATCATTGCCCCTGGGCCAATGAGGCCGATGCCATTTTACTGTTTCTCGCATGTGACCTAAAGGCTTTATGCGGAAATCCCGAAGGAGGGCAGGGCGAATCAATCGCTGGAGTGTAATTGATCTTTAAATGAAGCATTTTATTACATAATATTAAAGAAAATTACAGACTTTTGCATTTTGTTGTAAACTAAAGAAGGAATTTGTAAAAATGCATGCAATTTGCCGATTGCAGATGCTGTTTCTTGTGTTTCGGTGCGCAAAAAGTAGCTTATCTTACATTTGTAACATTGTGTACGATGTAAAGCTTCCGTAGAGAAATTAGAATTTACGCGAAAAGTAAATTAAGGAACAGTAGTTTATAGCTGGCCACTATGGACATTTGTTGCTTAAACTAGAAATTGTATATCATAGCCGCACTGTGGATTTAAAGTGGATTAGTAATGAAGTGCAACACATAAGTACATACATTTAATGTCTATTGTATATAAGGCACAGCTAGTTGTTCATAAAGTGTTGTACCTCTCTGTATTACGTAGCACTGTGCCAATTTCAAATAATAAAACACATACATATACCACGATTGTTAAAAAATCGTTTAATATGCAAAAACATTTTCAATTAAATGTTGCTCGAGAACTGTTTTGCCGTGATTATTTTATTTATTGCTGCTTTTGTCGCTTCCTCGCCACACATACCCATTTCTGCCCCTGCCCCGCGGCTCCATACACCTTTCCCCCCTCCTTGCTGTTGTCGTTGTGACAATCACAAATTCCAATTTCTATGGCCACCATAATTTCCACCTTTTTCCTATAAAATTTTTCCTACTCCTACCCTGTCCCCCCATTATCCTGCAAAGGTGTCATGTCCTCTGCCGCACATACGTACATAAAAATTGTATAAATAATTTATTTGATGGCATTTTATAGTTGATTCTCGAGAGTTCGGGTATCATAAAATCTGCGCATGAATGAGTTCTGATGTGATTCTTTTTTTTCATTATTCCCTTTGGATGTTGGCAAAAAGGATGATTGTTGCTGGTTGCTGCTGGTGAATACGACACACAAAAAAAACACACAACATAGAGAGAGAACGAGTGGCAATATTCCGCAAACAACTGACAGGAAATTAGTTTCCATTTTTTGATGAATGCTTCGACAGGATGAAGGAGAACACTTCAACGCTGCTCGTCGTTGTTGTTTTTTATTTTTGGTCTGGTTGTGATAAAAAAAAACGAAACGAAACCTTTCAATGGGGGGGAAATTCATCACTGTGATATGTTTTCCCATTAAAAGTATGACAACAAACCTACACAAAAAGAATATCAGCGACATAAATTGCCTTGTGCCGCCCACCCACTTTGGTGTGACATCCTTTGATTTGGAGAAATGCTACAAAAAAAAAACAACAACCAATAACCAAGGGAAGTTCCACAAAAGAATGTATAAATTATAAATAAATAAAAAACGAAAGATGTCTGAATTTCTTCCTGTTCATAGCCTCCTATGTTCAATTGCAGCCAATGAGCTTCATTGATTGTGTGAATTGTCATAAAAAATCGTTATTTTCCTCTTTTTAATAGTCGTTCGTCCTTTTTGATATGACATTTTTCTATCAGTGTTATGTCTTCATAAATAACAGTCGACAAAAAATATGATAATTTTCATCAGCATGAAAGAATTTATGATGTTTTGGTAGTTTTCATTTAATATATAAATTGGCAACCTGTACTACCCTCTGAAATTTGCGTGGGTAAGAATACGTCGTAGGCAATAATGGTAATTATGTGACCATGTTTTTTAGTTTAGTATCATTACGTGGAAGTGTCATGATTTAAATCACCTATCATTTTATTAGATTGTATAGAAAAATGGTTTTTGTCTATTTAATTTGTAACTTTAATTTTTTTATATAAGATGCATCAACAATATAACAGTTAGAGACTATGAAACATTTTTACAATTTCATAGGGATTGATTAGAAAATCATAATTAGAAAATCATAATTTTGTAATCAAGACCCACAGATTTGGAAATTGTATCTAACAAGCTAACAAAATTTTCAACAGTTTATAAATTATTATTTTGCACGATTTTGCTAATATCGCTGGTGCTATTGAATAGAAGCCAGTAAGTTTTTGCAAGTTGTTCCTCATTACTGGCTACTTGCTGCATGAATGTAGTTTTGTGGGATGTCATTTTTATTCCAAATTTGTGGGTGCGGTATAAAACTTGAAACTTTTAAAGCCTGACCGTCCTAAAAATTTCACAGTATAGTAGAGATATAACCAGTCAATTTGGAACCAATTTGGCAAAAAGGGCAGAGAGCTGCCGTTTATATTTATTTGCGCGACAAAAAAAAAACAAATTCTCGATTAGAATTAGACATTAGTAAAATCATACCGGTCAGTTAAGGTTTACTCGAGTTATCCTGCTTACCAGCCATCCAGCCAGGCAGACGGACATCAATCGTCTTAAAATATCCTGAAACGAATTTGGTCTTAAGATACTTGGGGTCTAACTCATCTCCTTTGATGCGTTACACTTTTACACGTTTCAAATGATGTATACCCTCATCCCTAAGAGTGATGGTATTAAAACATAGGATTAACTAAGGATTTACTAAGAACCTGACATTTGACCTCTTTTAGGCAAGGGAAATAGTTATCAGTTCTCACTCAAATTTCCGTCATGTATTTCTTACATCATTTCATATTTTTTGTGATCTTTACAAATTTTATAGCTAAAATTATTGCATACTTTTTAGCGACATCGAAAAAAATTTAGATATTTTCCTGGGATAATTCATTTTTAGTCATGTTACTTGCATATATTGTTTTTATTACAAATTAAAACCCATTAAGAGTAATGATATATAATAATAGCAAATCTTGTCGCGACTCAAGTTCCGTTCTCGACTTTCTAGTTTTGCAAATATATACCTAACTGAATAACTGCATCGTGCAAAACGTTCATTGCTGCAAATGGCATAGGAATTATGCAACAAGTTCAAAATTATGCTTATATTTTATTCTTATTACTTTCATTGTTTACCTGGTTTCTTTATAATATCGCATGCGCATGGAATTGTTAACACTAATTGCGCTAAAAGGTATAACTTGTATTTAATTTTTTTCGATATACCTAAAAAGTATGCAATAAATTTCGGCAATAATGCAAACAACGAGAAAAAATATTTGTGATAATGCTGCAAATACATCTTGTCATACTTAACTTTTTTGTTATTGAAGAAAACTTTATACTTTCAAAGCAAAATATTCTTTGTATTAAAAAGACTTTAATCCTATGAAAAAATATTTTTAAATTTATATGAAGCCATCATTGCATAATGATGTCGTACGTCAACGACATCTATATGACACTTGTTGTACTCATCGAGACCTATACATCGATGTCTCGAATGTTACGATTACGCTATAAACAAAAACGCAGCGATAAAAAACGACTTTGACTTTTTTCTAAGTTGTCTCGATTTTATCTTTAATATTTGCCCTCGACTTTGGACATTTTTTTTCGTGACCCGGTCTTGTGTACATGTGAAGAATTTTAGTAATATTTTATTTATTTCAAAAAATCTTTTAAGTTTTCAGTTGAAGTAGAAATATTTTGTAGTGTAATAATAATTAAGAGTTTTCGGTCCAAATTACTTGCAAAGTATTGTTCTCTCGAAGACTACTAGAGAATATTGATCTGCTTGTGTCATTACCCAGGAATCTGCGCTGTAGAACAAAACAGGTATGATCAGTAACTGGTAGTGTTGGATTTTTGTTCATCGAGATAGGGGTTTGTGCGAATATCAAGACGGTCGTGAGTTTACCAGGTCTTAGGTGCAGTTACACAGTACAACACATGATTTTGGGATTCAATTCTGAGAACTGCACATGAAAGTTATCCAAAAAGAAGGAGTTCTGCATCATTCGTTTTGTGAAGTTACATGCCATAATAATTTAATATCGATTTGAAGTTATTAAGTCTCGTATAGGGGAATATTTACTTATTAGGCTCTTTCGCGTACAGTTCTCAGAATCAAGTCCCAAATTAATGAGCTGAAAAATTTACTGTGTAATGTTTGCTTATATTGGCTTTAGTCATTTACATAACACACTCGACACGTCCTTGTGTGCAATAGGCTACAGAATGATACGGCGGTAGTTTGTGCACACACTTGGATCGCATTTCTTAAGCACAGTTTATAGTACACTCAAATTTAAATTTTTAGACATGCATTCCTTTTAAAAGTTCTGACGGAAGCCCAACAGCACCCACAGCTTTACTGTTTTGAAGCCATGCAATTTTCGTGTTGATCTCGTTTTGGCTCGGTGATGGTCAATCTAGTCCGTCGTTGATGATTAGGGTGATTTCGTCACTTATGCTGCCTTCTGGAACGAGAAGAGTACGAAAGTGTCCCCTCCATATATGCAGCACACTTTGGGTGTCCGTGACTAGATTTCCATCTCTGTCCTTGCATGTGGGGGTTACTGTTCCAAAACTTTGCTTTGTTTATTTATTTATTTTATACTATCCCTATACTTTTCATATCCTGCTCTTTATTTTCTTCCATAGACACTTTTTCTCTTCTCATTATATAATTCCGTGACAGCACGCGTTACCATTGGCTGCAGTTTTTTCTTGTATGCCCATCCTTTTCCTCGCGACATTCCTTATCGTGCCAGGCCTTGTCTGATCGCGGTTTTCCCTAACCCAGTAGGTAGTTGCGGCAGTGGTCACAGAATTCGCAATATGTTGCCACTAGGTATCGGGAACATCAGAATTGATGCGTTCGTTTGCAGTAATTGAGAGTGTTGATTGGAGTAAAGTAGTAATTGGCTATTTCGGTGGTATGCAGCTTTGCGAAGTCTAGCTTCATTTAAGTTTAGTTACAAGTGTTGTTCCAAGTCAATATTTGCACCGCGCATCACTCGCGTCCATAACGCTTAAAACATATCTTTCATCTCTTAGCACGTGATCAATCTGGTTTGCTGTCTTTTGATCAGGAGATATCCAGGTTGCCTTGTGGATATCTTTATGCGGGAGATTGGGATCACTCACCACCATGTTCTTGCCGACGCGAAGATAAACAGTCTGAATTCATTATCGGAGGAGTTGTTTTGAAGACTGAATTTTCCAACTGCTAAACCAGAAGAATCTTCCCATCCTATTTTAGCAATAAAATCATAAGTTTCCCATTTCCAAAGGTATATACACAGCATACAAATATGTACTATCAATTGATCAAAAATGAGGTATTTTGTTTTTAACTACTGTCATATGTGTGCCTTACGTCTCAATAACTTATACATGACAAGTCTATCACCGATTCGAAATTCGTCAAAAACATATCCTTCTTCAAAAGATTTATAGTCTTCTTCGGAAAATCTGGAGGCACGATTATATTGAATTAACACAGGAAAAAGTTCATGTCAATTCCGAACGTGATTTGCGACAAAAACATCATTATAATAAATTCACACTTGAGCTAACTTTGCCCGATAAGCAGCAAGCCAGCCCGTCAGCCGTCTTCCAGCAAAAACGTTGGATGCAACCTGGAAACAAATAATGAAAACACTATGAGTTCATAAAAGGAGCTAGTAGAATTATAAAACGACCAACACATTCGCGCTTTTCACCACAGCTAGCGGTTGCCGCGCTGCAACATTCATGTGTTTGTTCGTTCTCCATCCATGATCCCTGGTATGAAAAGGTACCACAACCAACACAAGAAATACTTACATCAAATAATAGATTAAACTCTATTAGCAAATACTTTCGTACTTTACATGCGAGAGCGTGGAGACGAGGCAAGCGACAAAAATATAACGATATTGGGCTACATACAATGGTTGTTTAGGGCATGTGGTGTTGTTAGCGTTAACGCTTTTTTCGGCTCTGATAATTGAGCATGTCAGCAGCCAGCCCATTCAATAGGGGCAGCCAGCCAGCCATCCCGCCTCCTGCCATCGCCATTGCCCGTGTTTGTTTTTGTTTTGTGTTCAATGTCAGAGACAATGTTTAAAATTTATCACTTTTTTGTGCCAGAGACAACTTAACTTTTGGAACTGTCAAGCTTGCTCGGGTGGCTATGGCTGCCGGGCTAAAGTGGATGAAATGCGAAAATCCTATAGAGAATCCATGGAGTACATACATACATACGTATAGCACTGTACACTGTACGAGTGAGTACTCCTGTTGCAGCATTTGGGTGCTGGTGCAACATGATTTAAGGAGCTAATGTTGAATAAAAACAAATCGTGCTTTTAGCTCACGACTTTTTTTGTTTCGACAAAAAATTAAAAAAAAAGTACGAAAAACAGAAACGCGAAATTTTGTAGGCGAACTAGGTGACGTCAGTTTTTGTTTGAAATTATACAAGGGGCTGGGCGAACTAATATTATACGAAAGTAATATTGTTGCAGCATCTTCATATAATATGAATACTAGAGCAAGCTAAACGAATGATAAGCACCCATAGCCTCGCGAGGCCGGTAATAAGCAGTTTGTCAAACACACGTACTCGAAAGTTTTGTTTGATGACAGCAACATCATACCACATACGGTTGTTTCGCATTCAACACAGAAACAGACAAAATTACAGACAGAGAAACAATGTTCAACCATTGTTGGGAGAGCTCGATAATTAGGAGAGCGTAACATTTTCAGCGTTTACAATTCGCCAGCGCTGACGCTTCTTGTGCGAGCGCACACAAGCATACCATATTGTGCATACGTTCGGTTATGCCTATCACTGATACCCATTTAGTAATATAACTTCTTTTATAAAATATGCAAGCACATTGGATTCTTTTTAACTTTTTTAGGCATGAGTTGTTAGTTTTCAAAGCTCATAATAAACATAATTGTGATCTCACGATTTATCTATACCACTTGGGAGTTCGAAAGTCAATCTCATCACAAAAACTTTTACTAACATATGATGTCCAAGGTTCCACGTACTTTTCTAACTTGAATGGCATTTTGGCAGCAAACTGGATATGGTCCAAAAAATATTAAAATATTTACTAAAATTTTCACAATCTATGGTCACAGACTATGGCTTTTTTTACTTTTTTGCTCCTTCTACTCCTCCTTACCCCTTTCGCAACACTACATTCATTTAAACTTATGTTGTTGCTGTTGTTGGGTGTTTTTTCTTGTCATTTACTCATAAAAAACAATAATTTTGCATATTGTTTTTGTGTAGCAAACGGGAAAACATCTTAATTTTGGGGATAGCTAAGGTAACCATGTAGTCAATACACAGCACTTCGATTCGGGGGGTTTCAATGAGGGAACAAAACACTACAATATGCCAACGTAATACACCAAACCAAACACATGTGTGTGTGTGTGTGCGTTGTGTGTTACACGTTCATATGCCAACTAAGGATTTGTCTTAGCAGACATACTGGGTTCTGTGGATAGCATAACAACGAAATTGGACGAACAAAAAATAGAATTGTCAAAGGCTAAAAACTGAAAATAAACAAGGCTTTCTCACTATTTGCGATTAGTCATGACTCGATTATGATTGTTGTAAGCTATGCGAAAACAATATGCTAACGTTTGGAAAGGGAATGATCCCGATGAAAGGTATTGTCATATTTGTGTTATTTAGTGAAAGGTGTTCACTGTCATAATAAGAAAACTAGACATCAATAAAATTTTGTGATATTTTCTGAGTTATGTCGCTATTCTCGCAAATAAGCGATTTTTCTAAAACATTTTAACACTCTATCTCGACTCCGGAATAAGAACAGAAAGGAGTCCAGATAGATTATTAATTATTAGGAGTCGACATAAAGAGTTGAACTCTTCCACACAAAAAATCCGGATTAAATTCTATAAGTCTCCAACTCTCTCTGCACTGAAAATAGACGTCAGTTTGATATGCTCGAGCAAATTTTAACATTTCTTTCTTTTCTTCTTTTCTTGAACATCTAACAAAAACACCATTAAAAGTTAATGTTAAAATGTGTTACAAAATTATGAAAGTTCACAATTATTGTGATCTAGGTAATTGTATATATTGTTTTTTAATGTGTTAAGTACTTACTGTTCGCAAAACACTACTTTTTCTTAATAAAAATCATTTTAGAAAAAAAGGCGGGTGTGACCTATTAAAATAAACTCCAAAAGTATTATGAAATTAAAATTTTTATAGAGTTCAATAATATAACAAACATAAAGGTAAACTCACATATCAGAAAATAATAAGACATATATTTATTCGTTATCTGTACTATCGTTTACAAAATCGTAATCCAAGAAACCATGGGTCTAAAATCAAAATTGAACCCCCGGTTTTTATCAAAAAACTTTTGATATTGGGGAAAAAATCCACCTAACATTTTTCCTAAACATACCTATCTTGATACCATTCTCAAAAATCTAATTTTTCTAAAATCTGTTCCAAACGCTCTTACTTCGCTAAAGCAGCCCCAAGAGGAGTCAAATGTATGACCGACCCCCAATATTTTTGCAACCCCAAAAGTTTCTCAATGCAATTTCTCAATTTTTCTAATTTAGCTCAAGCATCTCCCTTAGTGCTTCCTAAGGGGGAAAAATGTATGACCGATCCCCACTAGTATTTCCCTCCTAACATTTTGCCCTGACATACCTTCCCCATTTCGTAACACCCTAGAAGACTCTGAATCATATGTGATTTCATGTCAATAAAATTAAAACCCCAACGTTGTGGTTTTTAAGGCTTATCGCAGTCTTAATTTTTTACCCAGGGACGAGTGTGACCAGATGTTTTCAGTTACATAATACTCAAATATTTAAATAAATGTTCACAAAATTTCACTATATTATGAATTGCACTTACATTGTTATTGTTGGAAAGTATTAATATTTTATCATGTAAAGTAACAATTTTATTAAACTTTTGTCATATTTACGGGGACGGGTGTGACACAAAATACGTATTTTTCTCTTTACTCATTACCAGATGAGAGTGTTCGTTATATGCTCATTTCAAACTGTTGCCAAATTTATTAAAATTAAACAAAAAGTAAATTTTTTCCATTTGTCCATAATTGTTGTTCTCTTGTACATATTTATAAGGCGGTTTTACGTGGAATTGCCCATAACTTATATGTGATCCTCAAGAGACACTGGGTTGTTTTTAAGGCATCCTCAAGGAAAAAACAAGTCCTGTGCTACGAGGTGGCCGACTTATGTCATCTCTTTTCGATATCAATGAGTCCTTAAAAATGTAACATGTTGCACCATCTTGCGGAAACCCCGATCTTTGATTAAAGCCATTAAACGTCGATAGTGCTAGAGCGTAAAGACACTGCATCATGGCGATATACCGCTCTGTATACTGCCCAAGGTGCTATAACAGTATATCCTCTTTGATTTTCATAAAATTATTGAGCAACAAAAATATGGCGAACTGCATTTCCATTGAATTTTACTGAGTTTTGATTGAAACCTCTAAATTTATGTAGCGGTGCAGATGTAATGGCGGCACATTTAAGATTGAGAGTCTAAGTAACTCATGAACATGTTGGTCGTAGCATGTAGGTTTTCGGGATCGCTTAAAGTTCTAGGTCGGTCGAATCGTGGTTGATTCTTTATTGAACCCACCTCCTCGAACTTTTGAACCAATTTTATTATCAATTGAATCGACGGAGTTTCATTTCTATGCCGTGTGTTGTACTGAACGCAAAATTTTTGTTGCTCTATAGTCGAATGCACGTTGTGCTCTGCTGAAGTACGCCATGACCATTGTTTTTTACTCCAGCCCGCCGTGGCGTCTCGAACCAGCTGCCGATTCAATTTTAAATAGACTTTTGATCCTTTCAGTTGTATGTTTATACCTTCGTTTTCTGATGTCGCAATTTTAGTCATTAACATGAGGATTGAGGACAATTTAAAAACTAATAACAAATCAAATTCTACACCTGTTATACTTCCCCTAAATAACCACTATAGTCCATTACTCATAATCAAATTCGGTAAAGGAATTTCGCTTTCCCGTCCTCATTCTCCCCCTTTGTCCAACTCCTTTGAAAGCGACCGTGTCATACAAATGTGATTCTATTCATCGATAATCTAAATTTGAACCATGCTAGTGGAGACCCAGACCAAGTAGCGCTGCTATGGTGGTGTTCACAAGAGCGATAGCAAAAACCGTCAGTCCTTCCATTTGCATATCCACAGCTCAATAGCGATTTTCGCGAGATAAAGGTTCAGCTCCAGCTACAATTCATACAATCTGTTGCTGCACCTCCTCGGCGCGATTGTCCGTTGTCCATGGTTGTGGTGGTGGTGATGGTGGTTACATGATGCTCCTCTGATGCTGTAGACGGGGCAAACAAAAAGCCGAAACACATACAAAACTTTTAAAGTTTTACACTGATGGTTATCTGGCGGAGCAAAGCATGACTACTCATGTAGAGCGAGAGAGTGAGTGAGTGGCTCTGCGGTGGTGGTGTTAAAGTCGGGACTTTGTGATTCCAACCAAGCCAAGGGATGGCATACGAGCTGTAGAGCTATGGCCGCTTGGGTCCTAATGGAATGTTTATGATTATGTTGTTTAGTTTAGTGTCTATGTTGTTTAAACGAAATGTTGTTGAATTTTTTTTACTCCTTTTTATTTTTTGCATTTTCCTTAATGCTGTTGGTGTGGTTGTTTTTATTTGTATGTATGTGTAATTTTTCATAATAGTTTTACATTATCATTAACTGCATTAATATGATCTCCTACAAGAGTGTAACAGTGGTTTGCGTGACGTTTAATAAAGAAATTTTGTTTTGTAATTTAAATACTTCAAATGATACTTATTAGGGTGAGTCTTAAAAAATGTTTTTGGAATTTTTCATGGGCCAAGTTAAAATTTTATTAAGACGTACAAAAAAACTCTATGTAAATTTTTTTAATTTTTTTCTTAAAGGTTTAGGGGTCGCTACCGGAGTTCGAAATTCAAAATTTTACCGTCATCCTGAGGGATAAGCTGAATAACTCGAGTAAACCTTAACTGATCCTTATGAAAATTTTTCAGTATTAATATTTTCTATAACGAAGTTATGGAATTGTAAATGGGCAGAATTGCCCCACCCCTTCTGGTACCTCCCATACAAAATTACCTATTTTTTGATAATTATTATTTTTCCCATAACTTTCAAACGGCCAGCTGGATGGCATTTAAACTTGGTCAGTTTAATAACCTTGTAATAACAGATAAACCCCCAGAAAATCAAAACCTTTGCCACACCCCTTCTGGTACCTCCCATACAAATGACCGAATTAACCCCCATATTTTTACCTACATACCTTTTTAGTAAAAATACTGAATTCAATAAAATTTTGTGTGAGATGAACACATGCAAATATTTGACTTGTGAGTGACTATGGACTATATAGGCCAACCCCTTCTGGTACCTCCCATACAAAATTACCTATTTTTAACCAAATTATTTTTTACCAATAATTTCCAAACGGACAGCTGGATGGCATTTAAACTTGGTCAGTTTAATAACCTTGTAATAACAAATAAACCCCCAGAAAATCAAAATCTTTGTCACACCCCTTCTGGTACCTCCCATACAAATGACCGAATTCACCCTCATAGTTTTACATATTTATGCTAATTATTTGACAGAACATTTTGATTTTTTTCATAGGTTAACTTAAAAGTTTTAAACGTAGAAGTCATATAATATGATTTATGCATTGTATTTCGGGAATATCAACCGGTCCTGTAATATTACTTTTTAAGAGGTTTAAAAATGCCTGGACAAAAGTTGATCATTCCAATTTTAAACCTGGCATATCGGATGATCTCATATTAAGACAAGTAAAGAATTCTGCGAATGCTATTTGTTTTGCCGAAAATCAGCTTAAAGAGTTTCAGCCACGAGAGGACTACAAAGAGCTACTTAAGCTGACAATAATATTCTGCGGGATGTTCCAAAAACACAAATATTCTTCAGAGCACCAGCAGGTCTTCACCGTGCTAGATGGAAGGCTAAGGTAATATATTCTTTAAAAATATATTTATTCAGAGAGCAGTTCAAGTTAAACAAAAGCGAATTTTGTGGAATACAGGATGTTTGCAGTTTTATAATTAATATTTACCTTAAATATTGGTTTGAGTCCACTTCTGGACCTTCTGCTTCAAGAAATGACCTCCAGGTATTAAAAGACTTGAAGTCTTATGCAACAATTAATAAAGAGACAGCGGCAATAGCCTTAAAAAAAATTATAGGTCATCTCTGGTATTTTTAGGAAGAGCTAGTTGGATTTGCATTTTTGATGACAAAGTTTCTCATGAAATTAAGAAGAAGATGGTAAATGCTTTAAACATAGAAGGAGTAGATAATCCAGAAAAAAGAGTTACAGTGGATGGAAACCTACTAAATTCCAAAAGTCTTGAGCATTTTGTATCCAACAATACTCTTAGATTTTTCAGCACAACGGGTATTAAATCGGGTTTCCTAAAAAAAATGTTGAAGATTGGGAGCAAGATGCAGACTTTAAATTAAGTAAAGAATTAGTTCGGTCTAGGTTGAAGGTTGTTAATGATATTGCTGAACACGGAGTGGCCTTGATGCAGGAATACAATAAATTGCATACACATTATGGAGAACAGAAGTAGTTCCTATTATTATTGGTGAACGAATTTAGAAAAAAGATATTCAGATCCAAAAAAAGTATACCATGTGTAAATAATATTTTACAATATTTTCAAATTAAAAAAAAATTGTAAGCAGTAATACAGTTGATTATAATTATATTTTTTAAGGTTAAGTTTTTCATGCAATGAATTCATGTTTAATATTAATATATAAAATTTTTATTTTAATATTATTTTTTAACTGTTTAATTTAATTTTTATTTTCGAAATGTACCTTTTTATGTAATAATACAACAAAAACTGATGAACAAATTTGAAATAAATCATTTCATATTAACTGTACTGTAAAAATTCCAAAGTTGTACTGCAAATTAGTGGAGGGGGCAAGACAATAGCGTTGCATTATCTATGTTAAATATCTAATAACATTCATTAAACTAGATTTATATTTTAGATAAGCATTAGTAAAATTACAATAAGCGTATATCTTTACCAAAATATAAATGAATTCAGCATACTTACAAAAAAATGTATGTAAAAATATGGGGGTTAAATCGGCCATTTGTATGGGAGGTACCAGAAGGGGTGTGGCAAAGGTTTTGATTTTCTGGGGGTTTATCTGTTATTACAAGGTTATTAAACTGACCAAGTTTAAATGCCATCCAGCTGTTCATTTGGAAATTATTGGTAAAAACTAATTTGTCTAAAAATTGGTAATTTTGTATGGGAGGTACCAGAAGGGATTAGTCGATATAGTCTATATTCACTCACGAGTCAAACTTTTGCATGTGTTCATCTCACACAAAATTTTATTGAATTCAGTATTTTTACTAAAAAGATATGTAGGTAAAAATATGGGGGTTAATTCGGTCATTTGTATGGAAGGTACCAGAAGGGGTGTGACAAAGGTTTTGATTTTCTGGGGGTTTAACTGTTATTACAAGGTTATTAAACTGACCAAGTTTAAATGCCATCCAGCTGTCTGTTTGGAAATTATTGGTAAAAAATAATTTGGTTAAAAATAGGTATTTTTGTATGGGAGGTACCAGAAGGGGTTGGCCTATATAGTCCATAGTCACTCACTAGTTAAATTTTGGCATGTGTTCATCTCACACAAAATTTTATTGAATTCAGTATTTTTACTAAAAAGATATGTAGGTAAAAATATGGGGGTTAATTCGGTCATTTGTATGGGAGGTACCAGAAGCGGTTTGACAAAGGTTTTGATTTTCCGAGGGTTTATCTGTTATTAAAAGGTAATTAAACTGACCAACTTTAAATGCTATCCATCTGCCCGTTTGAAAGTTATGGGAGAAATATTAATTATCAAAAAATAGGTAATTTTGTATGGGAGGTACCAGAAGGGGTGGGGCAATTCTGCCCATTTACAATTCCGTTACTTCGTTATGGAAATTATTAATACTGAAAAATTTTCAGAAGGATCAGTTAAGGTTTACTCGAGTTATTCAGCTTATCCCTCAGGATGACGGTAAAATTTTGAATTTCGAACCCCGGTAGCGACCCCTAAACCTTTAAGAAAAAAATTAAAAAAATTCACATAGAGTTTTTTTGTACGTCTTAATAAAATTTTAACTTGGCCCATGAAAAATTCCAAAAACATTTTTTTTTTGCCAAATAAGAATCAACCTAATACTTATTCAACAAAACCCACATGCTACTTGCGTACGCTGACGACGTAGACATTACCGGCGGGATGTGACTGCAGCCTTCTTAGGTATACAGAAGGAGTCAGCAAAAATGTATCTAATAGTGAACGAGGACAAAACGAAGTTATTAGTTTCAACGAACAAAGAATCTACTGCGTGAACGTTGACAACTATAGTTTCGAGATGGTAGATAATTTTCTCTACCATCAACAAAACAAACAATGCCAGCCTCGAGATCCGAAGAAGAATCCTGCTTGCTACTAAATGCTACTACAGACTAAGCAAGCGATTTAATGAAAGAGACCTCTTGTTTTATTTTATTGATCTGTGCAGAATGCGAATTTGTTATCATCGTTCGGTTTAAGATCACTTCTATTATTGCTAATAGAGTTTGTTTTATAAGAGTTGTGTGAAATGGATTATAAGACAGCTGGCAGCGTGAATAGCTTTCAATAGTTGCTAATCTATCACATCAGTACCCTTTGCTGTGACTTCTCCACCAATCATGATGTTAATAGTTATAATTGCGCTGTTTGCTCTGCTATATTCTAATATCTTTTGTATATTTGTTATATATTGAATTGTAAATATACAGAAAATCGTATAT
Organism: Muscina levida; assembly: GCA_964034835.1. Taxonomy (NCBI): domain Eukaryota; kingdom Metazoa; phylum Arthropoda; class Insecta; order Diptera; family Muscidae; genus Muscina; species Muscina levida. The sequence goes on along the minus strand of OZ035880.1, from coordinate 189,353,293 downwards.
AACACAGTACAACACATGATTTTGGGACTCAATTCTGAGAATTTCACGTAAAAGTAGCCACTAAAAGAAGAAGTTCTGCATCATTCGTTTTGTCAAGTTACATGCCATAATAATTTAATTTCGATTTGAAGTTAGTAAGTATCGTATAGGGGAATTTGTCACGTTTTAGGCTCTTTTGTTATATTGTTATATGGTGGCGTATGATAATCATAAGCAATATTCCACGTAAATCATAACATTTGATTCAAATAATCAGTCAGTTTTACCACAGTTCATTTTTTTCTCTCCCTCTTGTTTCATGTACTCCTCTACTCATTTTATTTTGCCTTAATCAAGTGAATGCATTAGCAATGGAGCATGGCATATAATTATGTTGTACTCCAATATGTTCGGGATGGATTAGATGGTGGATTTGTCAGTGCCCGGCATGTTGCGCTGGCTCATTGAAAAAACAATTATGTATTGACAAGAATTTGTAACTTTTTAAATGGCAATAAAACGTGTAGGAGTCACATAGGTCTGCTCCTCGATGCGAGAGCAGTATCATGACCACAAAAACAGCACATGATGATGATGATGATGATGCATTCATGCGAGTATGTAAGATGTTCTCTACTTATAAGTATGTCTACCAAATGGAAGAAGATCACAAGAAATAAACATCATCATAACTTGTGATTTATTGACGGAAACATTTCAATAGAATCTCTTTTATGCTTTATGGTCATAATCAAATCATATGTTAATAAAATGGGGGAGAGAGAAAAAAATAAGATTAATTTGTGCCGTTCGCTGTATTAACTACAACAAATAAAACTAATAAAACTGCCTTTAAATAATGGCCTGTTGCTTTGAGCTCACATCCCGCACTCTTACCCTACACACCCCCATAAGTCGTAAATCTCGGCTTAATTCTGTCAAATGTCTATTTTTACAATTAAATCATAACCAATGCGCTGCAGTCGCACCCCGACTTCATCATCGAAACCAGTCACTCATTCGCTGGTAGTGGGGTGCATGGACTGCCTCTGGCTGCTTTTATGAGATTTAGTTGCTCGTGTTTTATGGCCATAACAAAAACGTTTGCGGCTTTAAATCGTTTGCAAAGCAATTTAAATAAAATTGAATTATTTCTTCCTCCGCTGTACCCCGTCTTAAGCGTTACTCCGTTGTGAACTCGACTCATGCGGTAGTGCTTCACTCCCTCATTCCGTCACCCATTTATGCATTTTTGGAAGTTTATTAACTCATATGTTGTTTGACCGATAAATCATGACGGCTTTTTAGCTCTTTTTATTGTGACATTTGCCCGCATCATGCTTGTGTGTGTGTGCTGCATGTTGTATGTTTTCGATTAATGTTCATTCAGATCAAAGCCTCAACATGCCACAACTGCCACACCATGGTCTGTGACTGTCTGTCTGCTGAGCTTTTCATATTTTCATGTAAATATTCATAATCGGACATTTTTAACATGTTAATTTATTTATATTACTACCATAGCCACAATTAATTTGTAGTTGTTGTGTTAAAGGAAGTAACTTGATTAGGAAATGCATATTACATGTTGCATACACGTACATACATACATGTACGTGTGGTTGAGCAATCCATGTACACAATTTCAAAGCTGTAAGTAAGTGTGAAACACTTTACATCATTTTTTATGAGATTTTCTGTTTTGTTTTTCGCAAACATTCGTACATCGTGATGGAGTTGCTTGGCAGCATAGTTAATATTGTAAAAAATTTACGGAATATGACAGTTATACGTATTTACACTTACAAAAAACTTAAATTTAACAACGAATTTGTAACTTAATTTTTGGTTCCAGCAGGACGGTAATACCTTTCAAAGAGTCAACGCTAAAATCGATCTTTTGCGCTTATAAGCCGCAACTCGTTGTCCTTTGACCGCATTGCAGTTGCGATTTGACTCCGTTAGACTGTTATCACCGGGGCGGCGCACAGTGGGATGGTTTATTAAATATTGGCTAGATTAGGACAAAATTTAATTGCATCAAAATCAGCCAGGCCCACCATAAAAACAAACCGATTCAAAAGACATGCCTGCAAAGTTTCATCAAAATCACCCAGCCAAGATTGTTTTTTTTTTGCATTTAATTCTAACTGTTCTGATGAAGACATGGAAGTTTCGTAAATCGCCTACTGATAGACAGGTGTTATCCAGAAGTGTCCGATGATTTTCACATCTCAAGTCAACAAACGCAGCGCAGCGACATGGAAGATGCTCCGTGGTTTCCCCTTTTCCTCATCATTGCAGCTTCTACAAAAATCGTTATAGCGTAGTTTCAACCTCTGAGTTGTTATCAACCGCCCAGTGACTGGTTATTACAGCTATGAAGTTCCTCAGGTGGACTCTGGACAGGTTCAGCACAAATCGTGTCCTCTGTATATCCGTTGTAGACCAAATTTGTTTAGACGCCGTGCATAGAGGGTTCTCTCACCCATCTCTTGTTAGCAATGAAGTTCAGTTTTCCTGCAATGAGCTGTTTCCCCCTTGTAAGAGGGATCCCAATGAGACCGTAAACTTCGCCCGAGTTCACGGTTGTAGCGGCCCTTGCCAATGTATCGGCTCTTTGGTTGCCATATATGTCCCCATGTCCTGGAACCCATATAAGGGTAACCGTCGAATGTCTCACTATCTCCTCAACAGATGACATGCTCGAACATTTCTCGAAGTGGGATCCGCTTTACTATCAGCAGTATAGGACTGTTGCCGCTGGTGTTTGGCAATCAGAGAGTGTAAGTGCGACTCCATTTAATCTCAGGAAAGTATTGATGTTGAGATTCCATAGTAGTGGAGAGAGTATTCCTCCTTGTGGAGTATCGCGAACCGCCACCTTGGAAATGTTTGATACGGACAGACTGGATCCAATGCGCCTAAATTTTAGTAGTTTATCAACTTAGGAGACGACCACTGGGTTAATCTCCAGTGGTTACATTGATTCAGGTTTAACATTATTAGAAGCTCCCTCAATATTCAGGAAGGCAGCGGAGCGTATTCCCTGTAGTTCAGGGATCTTTCAATGATGGTGGTTATTGAATGTAAAGCACTTTCCGTGGATTGGCCCTTCGTGTGGGCACGCTGAGCAATTGTGGGCAATTGTTCTCGCCATAGTCTTGTCAGAAGGAAGATAGGCAAATTGCTCTAAAATCCTTGGCTTCAGTATGCGATGCCTTACCCCCTTTAGGGCTTAATATAATTTTGTAGGATGTCCATCACGTTGGAATGTGCGACAGCTGTAGACAGGCTTTGAAGATTGTCAGAAGCCAGGGCGTCAATATTTCGATGTTATCTTGTAGATCCGCGGAAATAATTCTTTTCACTTTCCCGACAACCTGTGAAGTGTGCTTTCACCAGCACTTCCAGAGTTTCGAGGCTGTTAAGTGGTCCATGTATGCTTAAAAATGTCAAACTTTTGAAATACCAGTTTGCTTCTGGCAACATCGGTATTGCCAGGTCGCGAAATATAAGTAGCAACCCTGGTATATATATATTAGTGTGGCAGTGAAAATTCTACTTTGGATTTTCGGTAATGCCCGAGTGGGATATTGTGTCAGTATATAGTAAAAATTTGAGCAAAATCGGACAACTTTAAGCCGTGCCCCAAAAAGATCATATCTATATTCATATATTAAAATAAGTTTGTCTTTGACTAAAGGTGCTATTTGGTATGTGTTGTTGGTACAGTATGAATTACCAGGGCCAGGGTGGAAATGGGCTGTGCCATACATACATAAACATAATTTGATCGTCCTGAAAATTTTACATTATAGTAGAGATATAGTTGGAAAACAAGGCCAAGGCGCTACCAATACACGTCAATGTTTGACTATTACCAATTATGCGAAAATAAAGTACAATTACTTAATCGAACATTAGAAAACAACATAGGATTTACTTAAAATCTGACGATTGACCTCTTTGGGGCAATGGAAATGGTTGTCCGACCTTACTCAGATATCCGTCATGTATTTTTTAATGTAGTGGCACAATATTTCGGTCGGGCATTTTGAAATTTTCCCAAAAAAAAAAATCGTCCATACATTTAGCTGCCCTAATATAGATGTATATGTGTTCCTTCAACTCCCCTTGGCGCATAGGACTTCAATGGTGCCGTGACATAACCCCACACGAACATAATCCCCAAAACGATGTTGGGGCATATCCCCAATGATACTAATCTGTAAACATAAGCCCCACTGGGGATTATGACCGAATTTGTTGTTGTTTTTAGTATTTCAACATATGAAGAGAACAATTTGAAATATTGTAATAGTAGCGAGGGCGGCCACGCCCCCCGCCGCATCCACCATAGTTAGTCTAGTTGCGCACTTAATCTGTCTTAGTATGCTGTTTTACTATATACGGTCATTACTATCACTTGTATATAGTTTCGTTCATAGGTCATAAATGTTGTCGCACGGTATTGGCTATAAGATTCCAATACGAACAAATACTTTTTACTGATGTTCTGAATCAAACCTCTATCAAAGTGATAAAGTTTGTTACCAAAAGTTGGAGCCCTCAACATTTGAAACAACTTTGTTTAAGAAAGTTTACCGGTACAACCAACCAACTAGAAGTTAGTGGATGCCACAATTGAGTCAAAATCAAAAAATTTTAATAAATCCACTCAATATGCAAAATAAAACAACAACAAAATTATGATACTTTCATTGTAACTAAAAAAACTGCTGAAACTAGGGTCAAGCCGTTTATGGCAGCCTCTTTTTAGCAAATTTTTGACAAAACTTGTCACAGTCTTACAAATATCGTATAGTTTGAATATCCACATGTAAATACACTTGTTAAATTTTACTTTTGTGTTTGAGGATTAAAACGACAAATTAAATCTAAATCCTCCATGGCTTCAATGACCTATAGTACGATTTAGTAAAGCAATCATCCATATCCAACAGTTGTACTTTGTAGGAATGGTAGTTCATGCTAATATTTCAGAAATTACATTAAAATTTTAAAGATCGATCATTGAACTTATTAAACGTAGGCGTGCCCTAAAACAATGTCTTTTGAAACTCATTGGTTTAATTTTTATAACTCATCTATTTGTGTCGAAGTGGCAACTGTTCATATCAATTACATTCAATAAGGTTATTAAGTAACATTACAATGTAATTTCTACCACGTATATTAACAACCTGCACACGCATAGAATCCAGGATTATGTATTGACCCAATGCATTTAACTTAAAAAGGTCAGGTCATTTGATCCGAATATGTCCTAAAGACTTGAATAACATTGAAAATGTCAGATCTTAGACTAATGCTGATTAATCGTTATCAATCCTTTGTCAAAATCATATAACGGTCATACTTCTCCCATATTTCCCAAAATTAATGATATCTACTCGTTGATAAAAAAAAGCCCAAATAGAAATCAAAACGTATCATTAGCATATATTAAACTGAAAACTGTGACAACAGCCAAAGGAAACTCATTCACCCAGAGCAGACAATTGTTCCATGCAACGACTGAATCTGGCAGAGAAAAAATGCTACATCATCATCATCATGATGTGGTGATATCGACACAATGCGGCTCCAAACTGTCTGGCGAGTGTAGAATTGGTGTGATCGACGAACAAATCATATAAAAAGATTAGCCATATTGATGATAAGTGGTAGAAATGGGTTCTCCTCCTTTACGCCGTTCCTCTACTTCTTCTTTCCCACTCACGTTCAATTGGTTATGCATTCATGACAATTACTACTCATTTTTTTAATTTTCAAATCGAGATTCCAATCGAGTGTTTTGAATAGACCATTGATTCTTTTGGGGGCATACAAAATCAATTTTAATTGTGTCCATTGAAATCATCACACAGCGCAGCGATGGTTATCCTCTGATACTATTGGAGTCCAGCGGCAACTTGTGGAAAGACACAGACGTGTGAATAATGTAATAAGTCAAGATTTTGATGATCACTAATCATTTGAACTGCTCCAGCTGTTTTGTATGCAAACGTACGTTGAACTGATTGATTTATTGTGGCCGATGATTATTGAAAATGTACGATGAGAGAGAGAAAAAAAACGGCTGATTTGTAAACAAACAATACAAGTGTTCAGCTCTACTGTTCGATTGCCGACTTGACTTATTATTATCACTGACTGCACTGAAGACTGGGAGAAGAAAAGAAGTAGTATATTTTTATCAGAATAGGAGTGAGTAGATACTCGAAATAATTTGAAATAATTGTAATGATGAAAAATTGTTTTTCGTTAAAAATGTTTTAAAAAAGAAAAGATAATATGCTTTTTGGTCGTTATAAGTTTAGTGTAATTGTGTGTATTGTTATTATACCTGGGTCATATCGTAAAAATACTATTTACTTGAGAAAGGTTAAATTATTTTATGGATTTATACACTTAATTCGAAATACCATTGTATCCAGAGAGAAAGAGAGAGTAAGAGAGAGAGAGATATACTTTGAAACCATAGATTCCTACATAACTGCACTGCCTCGTCTTCTGCTGACTTGAGGGCTTCAATCGATTACCGTCTTAGAAATATCGTTCTGGGATCGGCTCATAACATGGCCAATCCTGTAGGGCATAGCAACAAATGTATTTGATTTCAAATATACTTGTTTTTTTAAACTACTATTCTTGTTTTTAAAATACTCTTCGACGCCCAATTAAGTAAATTTAAACGTAAAACGAAAACAAATACAATTTGGTTTTGTCTTATTGTGCAGGAGAATTTGTATTTCCTTATATTTGGAAAAAGCAAACACAATAAATTAAAGCTTCAAAAAAAGTAAAGTAAGCAAAGGAAACAAAAAATACTCGAGTATTTTTGAAATCATTTGTAGTATTTGTAAAAACATTTGTTTTTTGGTCATCATTTTTCAGCATTATATTTGAAAGGGAACAGAAAAGTTATGAAGTCTTGAAGTTGTGGTATTGACTACATTATTTTTCTGCAAAATTATATAATTAAAGAAGAAATAAAGGATGGAGATTTGAGATTTATATTAAGAAGAGGGAATAGTAAGTCGCGGAATGATTTATGGCGAAATTAAAGGTTATAATGGGGAAGGAATAAAGAATATAATTGTACTCAAAAATGTATTAGATCCGCTTTAAATACGCATAAATGCTTTATTGATAATGAATTTAGCGCGGAGAAAATCACCTTTAGTGGTGATATAAGAAATCAATCCGCAAATATTTTTACAGAATGGGTTACACAATGCTGTATACCATTTGAAATTGTTAAAGATGAGGGTTTAAAAAAAATCTCAGGGTTTTAATATTTGTTGGAGCGAAATTCATAAAAAATGTAACCATTATTACAGCACAATAATAGCAAATTATACGTTGAAATTTTCTTAGTTTTCTGATGTAAGGGCTTGTTCTAAAAATTAATTTTCTTGAGACCTTTTTTTTTTACTTTTGTCCATCGATTGTTGGGAGGATGCACTGAGTGGTCCTTAATAAAAACAGTAAAAAAGGAATAATAAAAAAAAACATATTTTTAATAATCGTGTAATAAAATTCAAACAAATCCAATAAACGATAAGCAAAATACTTGAGTATTTAAACAAAATACTCGAGTATTTTAACAAATACCTCAAATATTAACTACAATAAATTGGGAGAATTTGTATTTACAATGTTTTATTCTGTCATATACTCAAGTTTATGGTATTTGTTTCCCAACTCTTCCATGTGTTATAGTATTTGTTTGAGGAAAATATTGTAAAGCAAATTATTAAAAAAATATAAATTGTCTTGATGTATTTATAATACGTACTCTTGCTAAGGCCTACAATCCAGCTCCATTTTTTCGTTGCGGATTAGTGTTTCGCCAGTTCTTTGCCCGAGGTCTCGATTAGAGATTACATTGGCCAAAAAATTGTCAATATCTTTTGCTGGCAAAGCTGGCAGTGATTCTATTTCACCTGCTGTGTAATTGACTTGACCATGACTCACAGCCGTACAGGAGTGTAGATTTTACTTTCGAAGAGAAAAGGCGGAATTTAGTTTTAAGGTGGACTTGGGGATATTTCCATAGTTTTTCACACTCCAAAGGACTGATTTGCCTTTTTTATGCGATTTGCAATGTCTTTACATGAGCCACCGGTGGTGGATATAATGCTCCCCAGATAGCAAAGGGACTGAACATTTTCGAGTTCCACATTGTTGACAGTCAACTTGGAGGGACTATCCGTAGTGATGCGTAAAACCTTTGTCTTGCCGATGTTAATGTGCAGTCCAACACGCAGTCTTCTGAAATTTCAAGAACTAACATAAAACGCACTTCTATTTCGTGTAGCATAACGTAGGCCTGTGTTTTGTTAATATCTTGGATTGTAGATTTTTAAGTATGACGCCTTTTTTACATAATGTAGAGCTAGTAGGGAGCTATTCAAAATATATTATAAAATAGAAAGGCTGGAATTACCCATATACATATCAGAGTAGTTATAGGCGAGCAGACATATATCGTCGGAATAGTCCTGATCTTACAGTCGACATTCATATCCCATGTGATGCCCTTTCTAATGCTTCCTGTTTGACCGAATCCAGTAAAATGTTAAATAACAGTGGTGATAAAATGGTTTCACGAAGTCTATGAAAATTAGATATAGTGAGGATCGCCATTCGACAGATTGTTCCACTATGATTCATTGACTGTTTACATGATCAGTATAGTCGGTGATCGATGTGGTCTATAAACGGCTTGTTTAATGGGAAAATCTGCTGCGAGTCGGTATGACAGCTTCGCGTGGACTATTGTGGCTAACACCTTGTTGACCTTAGTTAAGAGTGTTATGCCTCTCCACTTTTTACATTCTGTGAGATCTTATTTTCGTGGCAGCTTAGTTCTTTTGGAAAAGCATAGAATAACCAAAGCCTTCGGTAATGGGTCTGACTATGGATGCGCTGAGAGATGGATCGGCTTTAAGCAATTAAGGGTTGATGTTGTCTACTAGGGATGTAACGAAAGTTCGCATTCGCATATGCAAAAATCATATTTCAGGAGATCCTTTATTGTGGTGGAAACGAAACAGCTCGAAATACCAAAAGTTAGTACCTTTGGCATGCCAGTTCTCAGCTACGCTTCCGGGAAGTGCCCCCAGCGAAAAGTTGTTTAGTGGAGCCGGACATATCTTTGATCCACTAAGAACTAGATTGCATAGCGAAAAAGCAGCGAAGCCTTTTCTTGTTAAATACAATTTGGCTCTACTAAACTTTGAATACTAAATACATCAAAGCTTTCAAAAGTAAATAAAAATATTGTTTAGTTACCATAAAGACTGAATTTCTGAGAATTATATATATTTTTTGTTTTTATTTTACTTTGAAATCAATATTTTATGCCTAATTACTTAACTGGAATACATATTTTTATTTGAAAAGGCAAACAGTAAATTATTCGTTTACGTAAACCATTTTTTGCCATTCGCTAAACAATTTTGGAATATTCGCTTTCGCATTCGCAAAAAATTAAAAATTAGTATTCGCATTTGAATTCGCATTCGCAAAAACCAAAAATAAGTATTCGCATTCGCTTTCGTAAAAAAAATATTCCAATATTCGCATTTGCATTCGCATTCGCTAAAGCACATTCGTTACATCCCTATTGTCTACACCTGCTGTCTTGCCGAGTTTCAGTGAACGAATAGCATCGGTTATCACGTTTTCATTTAGGCAGGCTGTACTTTTGTCAGCTCTAATTTCATGAGACAGTTGTAGGTGGCGGAATTGACAGTATGTCGGCATAGTAATCGGACCATATTGTCAATTTCGACGAGGCAGTTACCCCATTCGGATCTTTTAGAGGGTATGTGGTTTCACGGGCATTTCCTGAAATTTGTTTTGTAATCCTGTGAAGATCTCTTACTCCTGTGTGTATCGCCAGCAGTCTGGGCTTCAGAGGCCATGCTTTTCGTCCAACCGCGCTTGTCTCGCCCCGCACATGATTTGATCAGGCGGTCTAAGGTATATTGATCTTGTAGACACGATTTTGAGACTCTAGTTCTGGCAGCGTTTATGGCGCCTTTCAAGCGACTTCTAAAATGTGAAAAATTAAGAAATCATTAAATTGATGATTTTTTTTCAGTGTATGTTAAGAGAAATTTCAATGATGCATGTGACACATAATCTTTTCTTTGTTGTTGGTCAATTATCTTCAAAACTACTATCTTTGAAGTCGGGGTAACATTGACTTTCTATTGATGTCTCCTTAATATTTATATCCTTATTTTGGTCCCTTGAATCCAATGGCCCTTACATTAATTATTAAGCTTGTAAGAGTTTCCATTCTACTGTCCATTTTATTTAATATACAAATTACAATTCATTGTTGCTTTCTATTATGAATTATTTACAGATTGCAAAATCTTATTGCGATTAATCACTTCCCTTTATTATGGCGATACAAAATAAAAATCATACGAATCTGTTATTTTATTATTTTCATTATGTCGTGATTATTTTAAATGATAATAATGCCAGCCCACACGCTCATAATTTGCTTCCCTGAACGCATTTTATGAATTATTGCACTGTGTCCGTCTGTACGTTTTTCATTATTGTCTACCAGATGTCATCGCTTAAATTTTTATTGTGATTTCAATTATAAACCCAATTCATTTGCGAAAACATACAGAGACACCCACACTCTCTCTCTGTCTCTCGTTCACCCAAAACACTCACGATTCCCCGACATGCAACAGCACCAAGCGTGTCCCGTTGTGTCTGTCTCGATGCGCTAAATTCGTGAGGACCATGCAACAGTGTTCTTCCGTGCCACACTGCACTCATTCAGATGTACGAAGCCACTCATACAGATACAGCTGAATGGACAAAATTTGAATATATGCCAACGGTTGCGGACGACAACTCATCGTTGCTCCTTTTTGGAATTGCGAAGTGCGTTGTGACAATTTAAATGTGAATCAAATGAAATTAATCCTATTTTATGATCATCAGTATTTGTTGTGAGTTCCTTTCTTTGCTGGTCGCTTGGTGGTATTCCATTCAATTCGGAGTGAATGAAGTAACTGCATCTGTGCATCCTAGCCAGCCAGCCAGCCACAATGTGTGGCATAAAGATTTCGTCCGGTGATTGTCATCATTGTGCGACCGCGTGGTTGGTTCCACATCGTACGTATCGTATGCCCTATTTTAGAATTAGAATATTAAATCCTCATATAAATTCGAGTATAATTTTCTATTGTGATTCATAAAAAGGTATTTATGATGAATTCTTCATTGTTTAATGTCATATTTACAATTTATTTTACTGATTTCATTCAGGAAGAACTTGTTGGCCCTTTAGTTTGTTTATTTTTATTTAAATTTGAAATTCTTTTGCATTGACCTTTTTCTGATGTTCACTTAATCCTCTTATGTTAAGTGGATTTGCGTTTTGAATGAATGTTAACTAAGTGACTAATCAGAGTTTAGGACTTCCGAACAAATAGACATTATCATTGGTGGTTGATGGTTGATTCAGTACAAATTTTAAGTGGGAGTAGATGTTTCGAATGTTTTGTGGCAAAATTCTACCTGTGGGTAGTCAACGAGACGATGGGATGGAGGATTATGTGCTGGCACACAAGTAAGTATGTGAGCATAAGAGATGTTTGTCACATTCTACGAGTTTTTTTAGGCCAGCAACCGTGTTGTGTTTAGCAACAATGTTTGTCTTTGTAGAGCAAAATTTTAGGCGCAAATTAATAGGAGGTTAAATATTATGGCGTTGAAGAGTCACCTTTACTTTTTTACGGTCCTTGCATGTACATTTATTATAATTTTTCTCAGAAATGCCAACATTTGATAATTACGAAACTGGCATATTCCTTTTTACTCTGGGGACGGAATTTTTCTAGCATTTGTAACTTGGTTTTCTCGTCGGCTGAGGTAAGTCCAGTCGCCATAATGACCCACAAAACCTTACGGAATAATAACTGAGTAGATTTTCCCTGACTAGGTCAAAATAACAGTATTGTTTATTGATGGTGTAATTCAAACTAATAATCTACTGGATAAAGTATTTAGATACTAAAATAATTCAGATTCGGATTCAGTGATAGCGTTGTTGTCTTGTCCGGTAGTTTGTACCCAGTTCGATTTTAGGTGGTCTTGAACTTTTAGCATACGCTCGACGACTGGGACTTGGGTTGATTTAAGATAGTCGGGAACTTTACGAATCGGTCGATTTGAGCTGATCGAAAACTCTATACTATACTCCCAAAAGTGTAGAGGTCAAGTAGGTCTGGATCGTTTCGGTATTCAGGAACGTGGTAATTCGGGTACTTTCAATAATTCAGACACGTACATGTAATACGGCAACGTACTGATGATTCGGGTTCGTCGGTGGTTACGACTAATATTAGCGGTATGTGGTCAGTTTGGTGGTTCGGGTTTTGTCGGGGTTTCGGGTTAATATCAGCAAGTGATGATTGCTGACTCGGGTTTGTCGGTAGTTCGGGTTAATGTCAACAATTCAGAAGGGTATTCGGGAAGGGGATTCGGGTTTTGTTGATGATTCGGGTTTATTGGTGGTTCAGGCTTATATTAGAAAATCAGAAAAATATATTGTTAACTCGGTTAAGAATTTACTGAGTGAGGAAGAATCTGAAAACCGAAATTTAAACCGATATTGATGGTGTTAGGGAACTTTGGTATAAAGGGTCATGTTGTACTCAACCAGACCTACATGCATGCACTAGATCACTTCCCAAGTTCCAAATGACTGTCACAAAGAGTTATTTGTGGCACAAATAACAAATAGCAATTCAAATATCATTTGTCATTTGAATTTATTGAATAACGCACAACACTGGTTTCTGCTTATGATGACACTTTTCGAAAGGTTTCGTATTTTTATGAAATATACATTTTTCACACCAAAAAATCCCCTAAACCAAAAACAAAATCTAAATCTAGGGAGAAATACGTTAAACTGGCAACACTAATCGTGTTGATGACTCGTGTTCTTCTGTAGATCAACTTCTGCAACTCGTAGTTGTATCGATTCCGAATTGGCGACCGAACTAATACTCGTACCCGACGGAGTCTTAGTATCAAGATCCTGCTAATTTCTTATACAATGCTACAGGAACGAAGAGTATCTTCGCGTACCAGATCGAAATCTGTCCAACCGACGAGTCGGTATAATCAACCGAAGTTGGATTCAATAGACCGAAGTCCGATTCAACAGACCGAAATCAGATTCAACGACCGAAGTCCGATTCAACAGACTCAAGTCCGATTTAACAGACCAAAGTCCGATTCAACAAACCGAAGTCTGATTTAACAGACTAGAGTCCAATTTAATAGACCGAAGTTCGATAACAGATCGAAGTCCAAATTAACATACCGATTCAACAGACCGAAGTCCGATTAAGCAGACTGAAGTTCGATTCAACAGACCGAAGTGCGATTTAACAGACCAAAGTCCGATCGTAGTCGAGTTATACAAATGGAATTTAGGTTAAACCAACAAAATTTGGTTCAACAGACCAAAGTCCGATTAAACAAAAGAATATTTTTTTGATAAATGATTGCTCTAAAAAGGGCAGGAGACATCGGGTACAGAACAACTTAACAATAAACTTCGCTGCGACAGAAACCGCCATATTTACCAAGCAAAATGCTCGATTATTAAACTAAGTAGAGCTCTCGAAGTAATGAGAACTATATCGCATAACTCTGCATCGATTAACACTTTCCCGTGTGATGTCGTTTCCTGAATGTGTTTGGTTGGATGTTGGTCGTTGTTATCGATGGTATTGTTGTTTTACTTTGAAGTTATTGAAATAGTGTATTCGGATTGGGTTGGTTGATGATATGCAAAAGTAAATGAGGGGCAAGATATTATTGGTGGTTAAAGGTTAAAAGGTCATAATTGTGTAGTTATGTCTAGGAGGCATATATGCATGGACGACTTTCGTTACAATTATATAAAAAAGATGTCTGAAAGAGCAAATATATTTAAAATTATTCTTAGAGACTTTTTACAACAATGTTTTTTCGCATTTAAGGTTTACATATTCTTATTTTATTTGCATTTGTCTACCTATACCAAATTTTTCACTCATACTCAGTTCACTAAAGTATGTTCATTTCCCCCATGGCATCAGTTCCATATTCACTTTGCTCAAAATTTCCACATTTTGGCTGCTCCAATGCAGTGTAAATTGGTTCAATTAAATCTGTTCTTTTTTTTGTTATTGTGCATGTTCAAAATAAAGAAATTTATTTTAAAAATTGAAAACAATTTATTAAAATTATACTAATTTTAACAAAACAATAAAATTTAATGACTCAATCATGAAAAACTGTTCATCCTTTGATATGATCTACAACATCTACAACAGTAACAGCACCAACAATGTATGCGCTGCAATAAAATGCTTATTTCTGATGACCCATCATCACTAATCGCAATCATCGAGCAACACCTCTCAACAACATCAAATGTGTTTTTGATTGCTACAAACAATGTTCATCATAATCAACATCATCGTCATCGTGATCAGAATCAAAATCATCAACAACGCTGCTGCGGCAGTCGAAATCATTTCCATCAAACGAGACAAGCGGTAATCGAAAGTAAGTGTTAGTCAACAAAGAGGATGGTGTGATGAGTTAGTCAAAACTGTGAAATAAATTAATTTTATCTCAAATACATTCAAAATATCTAAAACATTTGAATCATTATGCCAAAATTCTGAACCATCTATAAAAGCATTTTTGTTAATAAAGAATTGTAATCAATTTTGATAAGTTTTCCATACTAAATTCTTTCTCATATTCCTGTTCTTATCACACCTCCCCTGAGTAAAGGATAAACTGGATTGAGTACTTAAATGATGATTATTATAATTTTGATGATGACTTTGTGTCGAACATACATTCGATCAAACGAAGAGTTTTTATTTTTAACAAGCGGTTTGATGAAATTAACCTAAACAAATTTTATAACACTTTTATGTAAAGCGACAAAATAGTCTTCTGCGTCCACGAGCGCAAAAGTGGATAAAATTGAAAATATTGCAGTAAAAAACAACAACTACTGCTAGTTTCAGAAATATGCAAAACAAATGAGTTCCACTCACTTAACATTCATGCAACACCGTTCCAGACAAGAGTCCGCACAACCACACAGCCAGCCAGCTGTGTATCTGACTGACCAAGTATAGCAAGAAACTCGAAACAGTTCATGTTGGAGCTTACACAGCCAGCCACTCGTACCACGAAGTCCATGTGTACTTAACCCCACTTGAGCGTTCTCTTTCCTTGTACCTGAACAATGAACCAAATTATGCCTGATTTTCTTTTGTTGTACGTAACTGTTGCTCGCATTGGATGTTGTTAAGGTCGGCGGTTTTCTTCTTAAAGCTTAAGCCAATATTAAAACGCGTGTTTTGTGCTGATGTTGTTGTAAGTATTGGGTGTGTGTTGGGTTGTGGCATCTGAGCTATGGCTTTTAGTTTAGCCATAATCAGCTAAATTAAGTTATGTTGAGAGTAAAGTGCAATGTAGTTTTATTTAATCGCATATTGTAGCCTTGTTCCTTTGATTGGCATGTATACGTGGGTCATTAAACAAATCATTGGGGGGTCATTTACCCGATGAGAAATAGAGGTTAATAACTGTAATAATGTAAATACTTCGGTTTGTTTTTTGTATTTGTATTTTCGGGAAAAGTTTACAAAAAAAAACAGGCCCATTGGTCAGTGTAATCGTTAATAAACCACAAATGAAAAACAAATCGTATTAAAGCATTTTCACAGTTTTATGTTGAAAATTTTTATGAGAATACCAATATGTGATTTCTAAGGGCTACTAAAATGTCACGACCCTTCAGCGACCTATAAGGTTTATAAAACCGCATATTGATATTTATAGTGCTATGTTGTATATCGTTCATTTCATGTTAAACCGAATTTATAGTTAACTTGTCAGACATTGTTCGAATCAAGAACTATAACGTGACCAATACACTGGGAGATTAAAAATCCGTGTAAATATTTATCTTTCCCTTAAATTACAAAAAACTTAAAAAACTTAGTATCCCTTTACAGGCCATGAATGGGGTATGGGATAACTTCTCTCGTTGTTGTGAATTAACACGCTTTCTATTTTAAGATTCACTACTAACGGCACCAACTTGTTTATCGACGAATGCGAACGTCACTGTTTGAGAAGCTTTTACTAGACATGCTGATTGTCTTGCCACTTATACTGCGAAATTGCTGTCGACAACAACGAGGGGACCGGCATTGAAAGATTTTTTTTTTAGATTAAGCCAGGATTTGTACATGGGATCTCCCGCGTGGTAATCCATTATAACCATCATGCCACAGCCGGTCCCAAGTTCAATTACATACATGATAGAAAATAGTTCAAATATCGGCGGTACACTGCGTAAACTGACCAACTCCAGTTTTTGTGTTTCTGAGTTATTGATGTTTTAAATTGTATGGCCGCTTGTGTTTTTAAACAATATCTACAAAACTGCATCAAATTGAAATTTTTAAAGTTTTTATTTTGAAATTTTTCTTTGACACAAGAAAAATGTTCGACAGACTGTTCTTCCATGGTCAGACTTGCCTGACTAAATTAAGGAAAATAAAAATCGTTTCGGTGTTATGTACCCTCACCCTTAGGCAGAGAGTATATAACAATTGTTACAAAAAAAGTGTAACGCATTAAAGGAGTCATGTTAGGCCCACAGTATCACAAGACCAAATTCGTTTCATGACAACTGAGCCATGTCTGTCTGGCTGGATGGCTAGTGGGCTGGAAAGCTCGAGTTAACCTTAACTAATCCTTATGAAAACTTACCAGTATTAAAATTTTTCAAAATGAAGTAATGGCGTTGTAATTGGGCAGAATAGCCCTACCACATCCGATGCCTTCCAATGACCAATTTTTGGATAATTAATATTTCTTCCATAACTTTCAAACGGACATTCGGTAAGCTTAATTACCTTGTAATGAGTTGAATCATATTTTGAGGTCTATGGACTATATCGACTGACCTCTTCCGGTACATCCTATTCAAAATGATATATTTTTGGTAACCAAAAGGCCGATACATTGGCAAAAGCCGTCAATACCGTGAACTTCTGTCAAGTTTACGGTCACATTGGTGTTCCTCTCAAAAGGGGGAAACGGTTAATTTCGGGGAAACTGAACCTCCATGCTAAGGAAAGATGGGTGATAAAACCCACTTTCACAGCGTCGAACAAATTTGGCCTACAATGGATATACAGATGACACGATTTGTACTGAACCCGTCCGGAGTTTACCTGAGGAACATCATAGTTGTAATAACCGGTCACTGGCCTGTTGGACAGCACGCTAAGAGGTTGAAACTTCCCTACAACGATTTTTGCG
Source organism: Muscina levida (assembly GCA_964034835.1). Taxonomy (NCBI): domain Eukaryota; kingdom Metazoa; phylum Arthropoda; class Insecta; order Diptera; family Muscidae; genus Muscina; species Muscina levida. The sequence continues at coordinate 189,335,878 of OZ035880.1, read as the reverse complement.
GAACATCCACAGATTAACAGAACATATTATGCATAATTGCGTCAAAAATTTGAAAATCGTATCACAAAGGAACCTACGGAGGATCCAAATTAACTGCCAAATTAACCTAATATAACCTAACCTAAGACTCTTTCGGTAACCCCATACAAAATTATTATATGCTCAAAAATAGTAATTGAGCTTTTAACATATGTTGATTAACAATAAAATACAGTGTGGACAAAAAGTCCTTTTACATTTGAATCTGTATCTGCGCCGAGCAGACACAGCAAAAAATGTTATTTACTTCCTTACATTATTAATCCTTACATAATTACGTAATAAAAAAAATTAAGCAAAATACCAGAAAGTTTTACGAGCCAAGAGCGAACATCTCAGACAATTTCAGATCTTCTGAATTTTAATGGTTTTATCAAATATTTGGTGGTTTTGGCTAGATGGTTTTGTCACTTCCGTGTGCTGTTCGCCAAAATTTTGAGCAGAAAAGTAGGTGTCCAACAAATTATTAACATCTCCATAAATCAGTGACTGGATTAATGTTCAAGAATGTCTATTTAAAGTAACGGAAACACAAAACATTGTGTAATTTCGACTACAGGATATAAATGTTTATTGTTGCTGTGTTGTATAACAGCAATCTAACAATGTGTTTGGCAAACATTTTTGTACTAGGGCAGAAATTAAGTTAAATCAATCATTTTATTAGTATCTGTAAAGATTTTGTTAATATTTTCCTTTTCTTATGTTTGTTTTAAATACAATTCATAATCCACTTTTTTGTGGCGGATTATTTTTTTTACTATTTTTTGTTTTATTACTAAATAATATTTTATTTATTTTTAATCAACATAATTTTGTTAAATTTTTAGTGCAATTGAGTAGTATTTTCTTATGAATATTGTAATATATTAAATATTGGCCATGAGGTTTTTAATTACAAGAGTGAATAAATGAAATTGAAAAATTTAGGGATGTGTTTGTTCTTCTCTTCGAACTCTTCGCTATGATCTTATAATTGAGAGTTTTTAAGTAAAATACTAAGCTATTAAACTCTTACTTTAAGTTGTCACCAGCAACGTCAACCACTTCATCTGCCATTTTGCTTCGCTCTCCCCCCCGCCGCCCTTCTAGCTCTGATTACCAATGAAGATGTTACAATAATAAATATACATTGATTTATAATCGTCACATCCCTTTTATTACGTCGTTACAATGAATGAAATTTGATACCATTTTCGATTGATTTGGCTAAGATGACATTTAACCGCATCACACGCACTTCACGTCAGAACAAAAAACAATTTGTAACGCTTTGTTTGACACTTTGAAGTTCATTATTAAACTATCAAACGTTCGTTCATTGACATGATGCAATCTCTGGTGTGATGTGTGTGACACATACACACACTCACTCAAATGTCATTGATTATAATGATGTGTGAATGTTCTGTATTAACAATCAACCAACAATAATGACGTCACAAATCAATAGTATTATTGGCTTTGTTGAAAGCGTGTGATCTTTGGCTGTATTAATTGTGTCAGAATGCAATCGTGTGTTAATAATCGCATATTTATAATCTAAATAGACATAGAGAAATACATACACACACAAACACGTACTGAAAGTGGATCGAACACAAGAAGATAAATTCATTCATTCATTCATACCATTCAGACATTCATCCACCGCACTACTGTCACCACTATTTGTATCCCATTGACTGAAAAAAATTGACATTTTGCTCTGTTAGGCTGAGTTTTTTGTTGGCCATTTTTCGTGATTTGTACCGAAATGTCAATGAATCAATACACAAAATAACACAGGCGATCATTCTGCTATATCTCTTGTTGTCTTTTGCTGCATTATATCGTATTATATTGCTGACATTCCACTCTAAAAGTCTTGTGGCGGATAATAATAATGTTTTACAAATTTTGTTCGGTTTCAGAGACAGACCGACCGACATACTTACTATGTACAATGGCTGCCTGTCAGTCATTGTGACGCATAATTAAAATAATATGATCTCATATATCGCCTATGAGAGTGTTGATGTGACATTATGTGATACGATTCGCATCACTAACACGCAATTGTGGTGCTGTTATTAGTTTTTTGTTTTTTTTTTTTTGTTTTCACAAAAAACTGTCTAATATCCTTAGAAAATAAATGATATTTCATACGTGTGCAAATAGTTATTTGTGGAGTTCAGGTAGTGAATGGGACATCCCTTAACTTCATTTTCAAAATGTGGAACATTCAATAAGCCATTTTAATATTGTATAAAAGGTTTTGCTCAAGTAATTAGCTTGATGTGGTTTATTTAGGAAATGTTGTCTTTGCTATATATATATATATATTTTTATTATCTTTAAAAGTTTAAAATTAATTGCCGGGCAAGGTGTTAATCTGTGCGAAATTTGAAGATTCTGTGATGATTTTATAATCAAACTGACATTTTTGATTCTGACATTTTTGGTTTATATGAATAAACAGTTTATACATAGATGTGAAAAGGGAGACAGTAATTCTTATAGTCAATTTCGCCCTCCAAGATCAAACTAATACACTCTGTATTACTTTTATGCAAAGTTAAAAGAAACGCTTGTTATTAGTAGTAAAAATGTTTAAAGACATAATAAGTTATTTAACAAGTCTCATTACATTGTTCACTACTTTTAAAGCAACATATCGTCGTTCCGAAGTTATCTTCACGTATCTCCAGAAAATCTTTTTGTGGGAAATTGGTTCTAAAGTTTCAAAACTTAATACAAAAAAAGTTGTGTGAAAAAAGTATTCCAATATTTTTGTCAGAAGTAGTGCTTGAAATTCTACATATGTTAGTGTAAAAAAAAACAAAGCCATGGAAACTATTTTCCGAGTTATAGCTATTTTTACATCAAATTATTTAGTCACATTTTGTTGTATACGCCACTTTTTGGGAAATATTTATTTTTTTATGGCACATACGTGAAAATAACAAAATATATGTATTGTTGCAAAGGCCGAGTCTTTTCTTTCCAAAACCATTAAGAAATCTAACTTTGGTTAGGAATTGACTGAGTTATAAGCCTTCAAGTGAGGAAAGAAATAAAGGTATTTTTTCCCGTAAGTCAGGATTTTTGTAGTTTAGGGAACTTTGGTATACAGGTTATTGTTGTACTCGATATGACATACAACATGCACTAGTTTACGTTCTAAGTTCTCATTGACTGTAGCACGGTGTAACTTATTTTTCAAAATATGTCACATTTTTCTGGCACATACGTGAAGATAACTTATTTTTTTTATAATTCGAAATTTTCATATATTTTTTATTGTACATCCACAACAATGGTTCATACGGCATCATAACGCAAAAATTTTTTCCCAAAAGTGGATATACAACAAAACGGCTGCTCAATATCTCAGAAACTATAAGAGGTAAGGACCTGGTTATTAAACAGATCGATAGATCTAACAAATTTATCCAAGGAAATGATCTTATCTCAATTTTTTTGATTTTGTGATATACGTGAAGATAACTTCGGAACGACGATATATGTCCACTTATCCTCCGATTTTTTGCCATTTCATACTCTAGCCCTTCTTCTTCCAAAATAAACCTCAATTTTCCCAAGTAGAAATGTATCCTTTCATGTGACACCTCATGTCCACAATACATTTGTGTGGCGACTGCACATCCAACATCTGTTTGACATTCCCCCCTCCCCTATACGTTTTGTTAACTGCATGTCGGCAAATCGACAAAAGTGCTTTGCGTTGTATCAGTTTGCGGTTGCAGACTTTTAGCAACCAATTAACAATTCATTATAAAGGCATTAATATAATGAATAATCATTGACTTTGCTGACATTGCGCCATAAATTTGTCCCCATGTCACATGCTATAACATGAAATAAAACTATACAACTCGCTGTTTTATTCCGATTCGGATTTCGATTCCAATTCACATTCGCATCCCAATTCCCCATCCACTGTTGGTGATGGCGGTAGTGCGGTGCGTCAGTTTGCTGGTTAGTTGGTGGAGAGTTCCATACTAAACATTGATTTATTTTAATATGTTTTCCTTGCGACTTTTCAGTGCTGCAAATCCACTCTCTGCCCCTGTTGTTGGGGCTATTTATAACCACTACGTTATAAGAGATACTTTGCGTATCGAATTCGCTGCGGCATCGCTCGCACCAACTGCAAATTTACACCCAAATTATAACTCAATAAATCTTGAGGAAAACAAATCGTACATTTAATTCCGAACGAAAATGAAACGAACTAAAGCTTTTGGCAGTGATTAAGCAAAACATGCCACCAGACGGACACTTGGAAGCAGGCAACATCTGAGACTTCAATTTGGTGGCTACCGCGACGGCGGCGGCCGTTGCATGATGGTGGTGATGGCGATGGTGTTGCTGCAACGCTTCAACTTGTGCCGCGAATGTGAGTCTTACGAATGTGGTTTATTAAGTAATTTGGGGCTGATATTTAGTGAAATGTTTTGTAAATAGTTATTAGTTGTTTGCACGAAATATCCTTAAAATTTGTCTATAAAAGTGTATTTGTGGCGTGGATTGTTAAATGTGTTATACAATTATTTTCTTTTACACATAATTATAAATATAGTGAACAATATACATAGACGTGTATTTTTGGATTTTAGAAACAAATTTAACTTACGCTAACTGTAAAATGCGATATAAGTTTCGGTACTGCGTCTTGTGAAACTTTTTTTTTTGTTTGTTAATGCTAAATTCAAAAAAAAAATACACGAATTCCTATTTTTTGTGTATTGAGGGTGGGACATAAATTATTCTTTAATTAATTTTAGTTAGTTTTCTATAACACTATGTGACAGTCATTTGGAACTTGGGGAGTGACCTACTAGAGACCTAGTGCATGTTGTAGGTCTAGTAAAGTACAACATGACCCTGTATACCAAAGTTTCATAACATCCTCAAAATCTAGACTTCGGTTCAAAAACCGATTTTTCGGTTTTGGAAAGAAGAATCTTAGACCTTTCCAACTATTTACTTATTTATATAGATTACTTATCACGTCTGTATAGTTTTGCCTCGAAATCGCAAACTTTTGTGATTTTTAATCTACTCTTTAAGTTTGAAGAAATTCTTAGCCACTATTTTATTAAGGCACCCTATTTTTTTATATTATTCAGAAAGTAAATTTTGTCCTGTGTAAAACGCAAATTTGCTGGTAAAAATTGGTGAACAAATAATTAAGTTACTACTGTATTTCCTATCACTGAAGTGGACTG